>CM073499.1:8477500-9130000 GCA_037074585.1 Biancaea sappan
AACCGATTCAACCAGTTTTTGATCAGTTCAAAGGCTAAACGATTTTTAAGGGCTAACCGGACCGGACATATGACCAGTTCTCGATCCAACCGGTCGAACCGGCCGGTCCGATCCGATTCTGAAAACAATGGTTGTAACTAACACTAAAAGTAAAATTTTATATATTTTGACATAATTTAACGTCAGTTGCAACTAATACTAAATAATCAATCTTATATTAGTAATTTCAACAGTTGTTATAATTGGCGCTGCATTTGTCACAACACTATATCTAGTGTCAATTATGGTATCTAACTAGAGATTCCTTAACGTCATTCATAACTGTTGCTAATAGTTATTTTTAATTGACACTAAACTACATTTTTTTAATAGTTGGAGCGTATAGAACTCCCATTTCTTGTGGTGTTTATTTCTTGACAATAGTACATGATTTTTTGAGGGTTGTTTGGTCATATTTAATGGCCAAAAAAGAGAATTTGGGTCCTTAATAACTAAATTTTGTGCAATGGCTTGAACCCAATTTAATATAGTGGCGAAAATTATTTGGAGCAATAACGGGATTAAGTTTACCTCCTGGCCCCCTTTTACAATGCTAATGGGATACTTCATTAGACTTCTTGTGTAGGGACATCTCAACAAAATAGAAGGGTTGAACGAAAGACTATATATTCCTAATGTTGCCGGGGCTCTTCGTTTTTCAAGCTAATCTCCTAATCTCCTTTTTGGGAGAATATATTCTCATTGCTGGCTATATTATTAATCAAACCCCTACTCCTTTCCTTGATAATAAATCACCTTATGATGTTCCTTTTGGACAGGGACCATTATGTTGCCACACCTTGTGTTGGGGACAAGTTTGGATCTCGCAGTCATAAATGTATTTTTGTGCGATATCCTTTTGGAAAAAGGGTTGGCATTTATATGATTTGGACTTAGGAGACCATATTATTTCTCGGGATGTTAGCTTTTATGAGACCACATTTCCTTAATTCTAATTTTGCACCTTGGCAATCCCAACCCACCTTTATTGATGACGATGTTAGTCCCCTTGATAATACATGCAACAAAGGGAAAGTTCACCTATATCCCTTCAAACTCATGTTACACTTACACATATGAATGAAAGGGGCAGTTTGGTTTTGGAATCTATATATGGCTCTTGCTATGTCTTGTTGTTGCTTATGATTCTACACGTACTGGTTCATAGGGAACTGATGTAATCAGCTCCCCTATGTGTGAGGAAGAAACTCTTGGTCGGGGTCACCATGATCACTAGCTCAACTTTCGATTACAAGATTATATATATATATGCCACATAGTGTAGTGTCTGACCTCATATACTGCATCGCTCATTCCTTCGCATTCCTCAAGTAAACTTTATCCATGAGCTTGTTATGTGAATTGTGATAATTTTTCTGCAAGCCACCATAGCTTTCTAACAACTATTACAATAGGTTCTAAACCTACATGGTTTGTTGAGGCTGTGCGTGACCCTCATTGGAGGGATGCTATTCAATAACAATTATCGCTTTTGACAAAAATGGCATAAGAACTCTGGAAGACTTGCCCCCTGGATAGAAGGCCATTGGAAGTAAGTGGGTATATAAAATCAAGTATAACTTTGATGGGACTGTTGAATGATACAAAGATTGCTTGTTTGCCTTGGGTAATAAACAAGTGGAAGGAATTGTTTACTTACACACAACCTTTGCTCTTGTTGTAAAATGGTCTTAGTTTAGGTTTTTCTAGTAGTTGTTGTTGCCAAGCATTAGGCATTGCACCAAATGGACGTCCATAATGCTTTTCTCCACGAGGATCCCGATGAGACTGTATATGCTATCATCTCCAGGTTTTTCATCTCAAACTATTGGGAAGGTATGTCGCTTATGTAAGTCTCTTTATGGTTTACAACAAGCTCCTTGGAATTGGTTTTCGAAACTTGCTACTGCATTAAAGGTCTATGGTTTTGTCCAATCATATGCTGATTACTTTTTATTTTTGCTGCAAGGAAAATGGTATCTCCCATCATGCTGTGGTTTACGCAGTTAACTTGAATATTGAGGGAAATTCTCATGATGCAATTGTTAATATTGAGCGCTACTTGAGCACATGTTTCCATATGAAGGATCTCAGGACACTCAAATATTTTTTGGGACTTGAGGTCACATAAGGTTTGGAGGGTTTGTTTTTATGTTAGCACAAGTATGTGTTAAACATTTTGTCTAAAGTTGGTCTCCTGGGAATAAAGCCCACCAAAACTCCTATGGAGTAGAACCACAAACTTGCTCTTGTTATAAGTCTTTTTTTGGTTGATCCTGACAAATACTGTCGCTTAGTCGAATGGTTGAGTTACTTAACTATTATTTGGCCAAAGTTATGCTACGCAATTCATATTCTTTCTTAGTTTATGCAACATCCACGACAAGAGCACCACTCATATGTTGGGTTTCGGATATGCTATATGTGGTCTTCCTAGTTTACGCGAAGATGAAACACTAACTGCAAATACCACTCAAATGTCGGGTTTCAAATCTGCTACATGCGGTCTAAATGAGGAAGTCCATTCTAATCTTCCTGGTTTAAGCGTCTAATATCTCATAAATTCTCACTCCAAATTTGGTGCAAATGAAAAATCTAGCATTAAATCTTTTTCCACTCATTGGATTATTGACTCAAGGGCCTCTCATCACATGACTGGGAATCTCAAATTATTGTAAAATGTTGTAGACATTGTATCTTAATTTTCCAGTCAAATTACTTGCACCATTTTTTATTTATTCCAAATTTAACTTGCAATCTCATCTCTGTATCACAATTGATTAATGGCTCATCCAAATGTTGTCACTTCCACTGATAAATTATATGTGATATAGGACTACAATTTGAGGATGCAGATTGGAGCGGGTGAGTAATCAGATGGGGTATATCTTTTCCAAACCATAAGGGAGGCACATGCATCCAAGGCGTCCATAGCAAACACCTTTTAGCTATGGGATCAGCGACTCTAACATCCATCTAATCTGGTTCTTTCTTTTATTCTAGTATTTAGTAGTACTAGTAACTTTCAGCATTGTGATGATCTGAGTGACATCTGTTTTCATGCAAAGCAAACACAATATTTTTTTTTACAAATATGAATAAAGCTTCAAAACATTTTCACTACAAAAAAAAAAGTTTTAGTGGCTGTTATTTCTAACTGCTATTAAACAAAAAATTTGAGGCAGTTTTCTAAACCGCTAATATTTAGTTGTGGGATAAAGTAAACCGCTACTATTTTAAATTAATTTATATATATATATATATATATATAAATTAATTTAATTATAAAACAAAACCCTAACCTAATTTCCCTTTCCCAAATCCATTGTGATTTAGCCCATCATTCAAAATCCCGCTCCAAACATTGTGCTTCAGTTTCTTCAAAATCCCCCTTTCTTGCTCTTGACCGTACATCACGCCTCACTCTCAGTCTCACTCTCTGTCCACTGTTTGTTTCAAAATCCCTCACTTTTCCTTCTTTCCATGTATAATGTTTTTTTATGGCTTGATTTGATTTGATAGGTGCAAACATTACAGGAGAAGATGCAGGATTCGAGTGATACGAATTGTGCAGCTGCTGAAGATGTGGCAACGTATGTTGAGAATGTGGCAATGCCAGGTAACTTCCATGGAAGTCATGTGGCAAGAGACAAAAGTAATGACGTGGATGGAGACTACGTTGAAGGGATTCAGGTCAAATGTGAGAAAAGATTGCCCACATGGATGCATGACCACGTGATGGAGTAAAAGTGATTTGGGACCACAAGACGTTAGGCAATTCTGTTATCTGTGTTGTCGTTTTCTTTTCTTTGGATTTCATTTTGCTTGGGTAAATAATACACAGGAGGTAGGAGAGAAAGATTATTCAGGAAAATTATCATTGGAGCTCATCCTTGCTTGAAAAGGACACCAAATTGTATACTTTTCATCTTACAGGAATTTGATACATGAACCTCCATTTTATCATTTCATTCTATTTACCATTTTTATTTTCTTTCTTTCTTGAGTTATTGTCTTATCACTGGCGCTTTCATTGAGAGAACTTTTGTAATGGCGGAAGGGACTCTTACTAAGCTTGAGAGAGTTGTTGATTCACTTGACAGCTTGATGAATTCAGCAAAGAGGATGGAAGCGATGATGCACGAACATATTCGACAAGAATACGATAAGGAATGGGAGGAATTAAAAGTATCTGATTTAGAATATATGATCAAATCAACACCCATTGAGATGTTGGTTTTGAAGGAGACGCTAGTGGCAGCGGAGGACGACAGCTCTATATCGAACGCATCGACACCAGCACTAATACTTAACTATGTTCCAGAGCGATCGACACCAGCTTCAGAAGAGATTTATAATGAGAGCAAACTTCTTCGAGATATGAAAATTGAATCAATTCAAGCTTCAGATTGTTCAGTAACCAGCTCAAATCATGGCATGGTCAACACAGTGAAGGATGCCGATAATGATGAGCAAAACTATGATTGTAAGTCGTGAAGTCCATCACTTTCATTTTACTATTCCAGTGACCTTATTTTTTTTTATAATATTTTAAAATAAACTACAATGTAAATATAAATTTTTCTATATTTATTTAAAAATTTTAAAATTTTGGTACTTACACATAGTATATTTATTAAATATAAATATTACAATAATTAGTGTTTACTTAAAAAAATAATAAAAAAAAAGTCCATTTGACTCATTTAAGTGTCTAAAAGTCCATAATATCTCACAGGTGAAAGCCCAATTAATAATTTTTTTATAAAACTGGGTCGGACCGACTGGCCGGATAAGTTGGATTAGTGATTAGAGGAGGGTCTGGCTCAGTTGTGTATTTGGACTGGAGAAAAGTAAAATTGGTACGAAATCAGTTAATTAAACCAGTCCCAAATAAGAAAAATCGGTTGGTATTTTGAATTGACCGGTATAATTGATTTTTTTTTTTAAAAAAATAACAACGGCGTCGTCGCTGGAGGAGGAGGGGGAGGAGAAGAAGACAACCATTCATTATTCTTTTTTTATAGATGCCAGTGAAGACTGAGAGAAATAATAAGGAAGAAAACTTCGATCTAATGCCGACGAAGATATGAGAGACGGACGACGAACAAAGACCCGAGAGAGATAACGACAGACCGCGCCTAAGATAGAGAGACTATGAGCTGAAACAAAGATGAAATCTGAAGAAGTACTACAAGAAAATTGACTTTCAGTGCTGACTTTTTAGTGGCAACTTTTAAAGTCGTCACTAAAAGTCGACTTTTGGTGGCGACTAAATAATTCTCCACTAAAAGTTGAGTTTAAAAGTCGCCACTAAAAGTTATACTTTTGATGGTGACTTTTGAGAGTTGCTACCAAAAGTCAGATTTTTTTTTAAATAAAACTAAAAAAATTAGACTTTTGGTGGTGACTCTCATAGTCGCCACCAAAAGTTTAATTTTTTTTTAAAATTAAAAAAAGTAAGATCTTTTTTAAAAAAATTAAAAAATTAGACTTTTGGTGGCGAATCCATAGTCACCACCAAAATTTAATTTTTAAAAAAATAAAAAAAAATAAAAAAAATTGAAATTTTTTAAAATTAAAATTTTTTAAAGTTAAAATTAAAAAAATAGACTTTTGGTGGCATCTCTCATAGTTTGACTTTTGGTGCGATTCCAATAATTTTTACCAAAAGTTGATTTACAAAAAAAAAGAAAAAGTTAAATTTTTTAAAAATAAAATTAAAAAAATCAGACTTTTGGTGACGACTCTTCATATTTTTTTTAAATAAAATTAAAAAGAAATTAGAATTTTGGTGGCGACTATGGTTGCCACCAAAAGTCTATTTTTTAAAATAATTAAAAAAATCTTTTTTTATTTTATTTAATTCAAAATTTTTTAAATTTTTTAATTTTATTTAAAAGAAATTCAAATTTTTTTATATTTTTTAAAAAAACAGATTTTTAGTGGCCAATAAAGTCTAATTTTTTTAACCAAAGTTGAATTTTTTTTTTTTATGAAATTAGTTGAAGTCAAACTTTTTGTGGTGACTCCCATAATAATAATAATATATTTATTTTTTGTTAAGTTAAATATTATTTTATTTTGAACCCTTAATCTGGTAGTGATGAGTCGAATGGGACCGAACTGCCCATTTTGTTACAAGATGTGTCGAATGGAACCAATTATACGTAGTGTCTGTTAGTCCAAGATATTTTGTTACAAAAGCGGAAAGCACCCACTTATATTATTTATTCATTCCAACAATCGTAATATTTAGTATATATTATCATCTTCTTGTGATAGGATTTGTATGGATGGGAATTTCCTAACGGGGAAACAAAAAAAGAACTCTCATGTTTGTTCCTCAGCCTCCTCACAACATGGCAACTGTGGAAAAAAATTGTGGAAAAAAAAATAGAGCTAGAACAAGTGGAGTGCGCTATTCAACTGTCATCAATTCACATCAGGTGACGTGATTTTTTTTCCTATTTAAAAATTTGCATACATTTATATTTGCATATTTTTGGGGATAGAGTTAATTTCCTATTTAGTTTCTTTTTTATTTGGGGAAGTAGATTGTATATATAAATGGTCTTGATGATTAATGAGGTACAAAAAAAAAATTCTTTTCCTCAAAATTTAATAAATATAATACATAATAATTAATAAATCTTAAATAATAATAATAATAATAGAAGGACTTGAATAATGTGTTATAAATATTTAAATTAATCTCTCAAAGTTTGGAAGCTAACTTGTTTGTTCGACTATTATGTTTGGCTAACTCATTTATACACACACATATATATGGTTTTAAAAGTTTTTAATTATTTGTTAGATAAAATTATAATATCTGACTATTGTAGATTCAAAAAAACCCGAGTCATTCTAACCATAGTCAGATTCTTGTCAGATCAGTTTAATCATTACGTTCATTTTTTCAATGCTATAAACAAAAATGAGTTGCAAGATTTTGAAAAATAAGCAGAGAACAATGAAGAAACAACGTGTAATTAAAACGTATATTAATTATTCTATTTCTATTATTTATGCCACTTTATTTGTTAGGTTGGCTAATTTGTCCTATATTATTAGATATTTTCGTCAAAGTTAAAAGAAAACATATTATGAAGTAATAAATTATTAATTAGTTTACCAATATGTCGATGCCAAGAAAAAATATCTTTGGAAACAGTAAAGAAAAGGGAAACTGTCTTTGTCTTGACTATATATATATACACATGGTAGAGCATGATGAATCCACTAACCAAAAGTATAGATTTCTCATCCAGCCAGGTAATGGCTCTTCACCAAGTGGCTTTAGTACCAAACTGTAATCTCTTCAAATTCAAAACCCTAAAGTTCGTCGATCTGCAAACTTCGAACCTTCGGCCTGGTGTTATGATTCTATTCAGTCATTGAGAAGTGAATACGGGGTATGATTTCAAGTTCACTTGTTTACTAGTTTTTTGTCATATATATTCTTGCTCAAATAATTAAGCTTAACATTTATATATATTGTTTTTTTATAGGGAGAATCATATGTACAAGAACGTGATTGGCTGACGGAAGAAGTAAGCATCATGATTTCCAAAATGACAAATGATTTGGAGAAACTTGAATTTATTGATGTCTTGCAGAAACTCGGAGTGACTACTCATTTTAGTCTTGAAATAAGTAACATACTTGAGAATGTTTATAACAATAAGGATAGGAAAAGGAAGAGGGACTTTAATGAGACTGCACTTGAGTTTAGACTTTTAAGGAAACATGGGTATGATGTATCACCAGGTACTCAATTTCTAAATTATTATGTTAGTTAAAGTAAGCTAGTCAAATTCTCGAGTTAACTCTTAAACTTTTACGAGTTTAACCAAGTTAACTGAGTTTAAATAGTGATACTCAATTTAAACTTTCATAACTTTTTCATCTGGATTTTGTTTTAAGCAAATGATATACAATTAGAAAGATCTCTGAGTCTAGTTTCAAATGAAATAAGTTTTGTTAAAAAAATCTTTGCAATTTAAGAGATATGATCAAAAGAGTGACCAAAAGTCAGAAACAATTAACTTTTTGCAGTTTTCAATTTTACTTTAAAAATCATAACTTTCTTATTTGAACTCTATTTAAGCAAATAATATATCTTTGTAAATATATTTAAGTCTAGTTTCAATTGAGATAAGTTTCCTTAAAAAATTCTTTACCTTTTAAGAGATATGATCAAAACAATGACCAAAGATTAGAAGTAATAGACTTCTAGGTGCTGTTAGTTGACTTGCATTTTTCAAGTTTAATTTAAACATTAAGGACTATCATTTAAACTCTATTTTAAGCAAATTAAATTTACATGTACAAGGACTAAAATACTAATCAATCATTAATAACTCGTAATGTCCAGCATTATAGGCTTTATTGTCTGTATATATATTGAATCAATAATTATTCTCAATTATTTCACTTTTAAGGAGAATAAACATGTTGATATCTTATAAATATAACATATTGTAACTAGATTATGGTTTTTCTTATGTTAGTTTAAGTATTTGTAATTGTTTACGACTTTATGCGTTATAGTGTCAGAAGTATATGTGTGTGTATATATATATATATATATATATATATTTGAAGGGGAGGATATATGTAAACTCTTACGATTTTACAATTCGAGTTTACGATTCAAGTTTACTCTCCCCTCTCCGAGTCAAAGTAAACTCTCAAGTTTGATTGTCTTGAGTTAAAAAATATTATGGAATATTTATGTAATGACTAGTTTTGACGAACAATTTGTAACATAGATATTTCTTTGCTTTTGCAGATATCTTTGAAAATTTTAAAGATGATGAAGGAAATTTTAATACCCAACTTTTGAGTGGTATAGAGGATATGCTATCATTATATGAAGCATCGTTTCATTCAATGGAAGCTGAAACTATATTTGATGAAGTAAGAGACATTTGCTCTTCCGGTTTGAAAGAATTTGTTAACAAGAACAAAAATGACAATATATCAATTTTGGTTAGTCATGCCTTGGAGCGTCCACTGCATTGGAGGTCACCGAGACAAGTGACCTGTTGGTTTATTGATATATATGAAAGGGCCGAGAACATGAACCCAACTTTGCTTAAGCTTGCTAAATTAGATTTCAACATAGTACAATTTGCGCACCAAGAAGATCTAAAATATGTCTCAAGGTGAAAGTAATGAAAATTTTGCTTTGAAACCTTTGTCCATGTATAAGTCCTAGAGGAAATTTCACATATTGATCACGTAATTAATTTTTCCTAAATCTTATTACTCTCTCTTTAAATTTTCATTTTATAGATGAGAAGGAGATTGTTTATACTAACGCTTTTGTTTTGTTGTCTATAAATAAAGATGGTGGAAAGAAATTGAATTCATAGAAAAGCTCAGTTTTGCTAGAGATAGGCCTGTGGAAAACTTCTTTTGGGGCGTAAATATGGCTCACCAACCTGATTTGGGATATTCTAGAAGAGAGATGGCTAAGATCGCTTCATTAATAACCATAATAGATGATATTTTGATGTGCATGGCACAATGGAAGAGCTAGAATTCTTTACAGAAGTGGTTGACAGGTTAGCAATTTTAACTAGTTACCATATATCCATATAATTATTAAATTTTTCCTGGTATTTAATCTTATTTTGTTTGTTATTCTAGATGGGATGTAAATGCAATGGATATTCTTCCTGAATATATGAAAATATGTTTTCTTGCACTTTATAACTCTGTCAATGATGTAACTTTTTATAGCCCAAAAGACTGGGTACAACATCGTTTCGTACCTCAAGAAAGTGGTATGTACTTATTTCATTTCTATTTTCACACAATTATACATGAAACTTAATTGATTCATAAATTCAATTAATCAAGACTGTGTTCTAATGTAATGTATAATATCGTGTCTAATTTTTACAGTCGGCAGATCTTTGTAAATCATATTTGATTGAGGCAAAATGGTATCATAATGACTATATTCCAAGTGTGAGAGAATATATGGAAAATGCTTGGATTTCATGTAGTGCACCCGTCATGCTTGTTCAAACTTACTTTTTGATTCCAAATACAATAAGAGAGAGAGACCTAGATATTTTTTCAACAGAATACCCCAATCTCATTTGCTTTTCAGCGACTATTTTACGCCTTGCTAATGACCTTAGCATTTATAAGGTACCATGGCAATTTATATGATTTTAATATTTTAACAAGAATTTTTTGCAAGTAATATGTTGTTAATTTTCTATTGTATTTTTTTCTTAGCATGAAATGGAAACAGGTGATTTCTCAAATTGGTTAAATGCTACATGAGTGAAACTGGAGCATCTGAAGCCAACGCTTATGAGTTTGTAAAGTTTGTTCAGCTCCAAACATGGAAGAAGATGAATGAAGAAGTTCTCAATTCTCCATTCTCTCAGAGTTTTACAGAAATTGCTTTGAACCTTGGAAGAATGGCACTATTTATGTACAAACGTGGAGATGGCCACACTGCTCAAGATGCTGAAACCAAGAAGCCCATCCTATCATTGCTTATCCATCCCATTCCAATGTATTAAGTGTGCAAAGAACTGAAGTTAATAATAATTTTCAAGTTGTGTGTAATATATACAATGGTTTTTATGAACTCTCTTTGCAGAGTGGTAGAGAAGAGGTCTATGTTTTGCAGTTTTCTACAAATTACACAACTTGGTAATGTGAGAGGCTTGTGTACTGAGCTATTTGAATAATTAAGAATAATATTTAAGTACAATTTTTAGATGTTTATTATTAGGTTCTTTTATTTAAACTTAATTTATCTATGACTGAGTGCCACATGAATGAGTATTTCAAACAATTATCAACACATATTAATTTTTTATTAGAAAATTGTCTAATTATAAAAATCTCAAAGAAAAAAGACTATTTTGCAATTCTCAAAAGGATTGGGACTTAGGAGTATTTCATGACTGAGTGCCACATGAATGAGTATTTCAAACAATTATCAACACATATTATTTTTTATTAGAAAATTGTCTAATAATAAAAATCTCAAAGAAAAAGGACTATTTTGCAATTCTCAAAAGGATTGGGACTTAGATGAAAGTTATTTCGAAAATCCTAAAAGTTTGGAAAGGGACCCATTGGAAAGAAATTCTCCAAAATCAGCTGGGAGAAATATATCAATAAAAACAAAAATAATAAAATTTGAATTAAAAAAATAGGAAAAAGCAAAAACTACAACATTTTTTCAAAAGTAAATCTCATGTTTGTCCTCGTTCATACTTATCTTTTTAGCAACAGTTTTAACTATTGTTAAAAGTTTTAGCAACAATTAAAACTGTTGCTAAGAAGACAAGCATATGGTGCTCCGGATCCATATCCCATTTTTTCCCTCGTGCCCGACAAGCTGCATGCACCTCTCTCTCTCTCTCTCTCTCTCTCAAATCCACATTCTCCAAAACCTCTCTATGCGTCTCCGTCTCACTCTCGATTTTCTCTTTCAAGCCGCACTCCCATTCTCCAATTTCTCTCACTCGAATCCTCTCTGCTCTACTTTCAAATATGTGCCCCCTGATACTCCACGCGCCTCCCATTTGGAGTGTAATTGTGGTGTGTTGTTCCTCCCTTTTGAATCATTTCCTACCCTTCAAGCTTGTAGCACCTGTGACAAATTCACGCTCTCCTCGCCAAAGTCACGAAGATCCCTGCATGGTTTCAAATTGCGGCCGTAGTAACGCGATGCGGCCGCAATATTGCGGATGCGGCCACCGCCGCATCCGCATCACCCTGCAATTGCGGGGTGATTAAAAAGCACACGATTGCACCGCAACAAATCGGTGTTGCGGCCTCAATAGATTGGAGTTGCGGTCGCAACAACGTTTTGCTGCGTTTTTCATTAAAAAAGAAGAAGAAGAAGAAGATTAACAGAACAGTGGAGCATCGATTTCAATTCTCAGCCATTTCATCAAGATTTCAGACCTAGATCTATTCTAGAGAAGAGAGAAACCACTTACCTGACCTGCCGTTGAAGATTGCCGTCGCTGCCATCCGTCAACGGTTGCTGTCGTTCCTCCACAGACCTTCTATCCTCTGTTTTCCTCCATCTCTTCATGCTTCTTGGTCTGTTTCGCCCCTTCCCTCCTCTCAAATCCCTCCTCCTACCTTCAATCTCATGCCGTCGTCTTCGATCTGCACTGGTTCGTGCCTCCATCTTCACTCACGGCTTCGATCTCGGCCTCCCTCTGCTGCTCTGTCTTTGTGGTGGATGACTCTGTAAGTGAGATCACCGGGACCCTTTGTGTGGCACTGTGGCTTGGCTTGGGGCGCAGACAGAGGCGTGAATGTGAAGGGTCCATCTGATAGATATGATTTTGGACATCAGAAACGTGAAAGTGCGGCTGTGAGTGGGTCATGGTGGCGTGAAATGATTGGTGGATTTGAGAAAATAAAAAATTGAGTAAAATTAAATTAAAATATAAAAATAAATAACAACTAAAATTTAGGAGGGAGGAGAATATGTGATAAATTTTGGAGGGTAATATTTCATAAATTTTGAAAAAGTGATATTAGAAAAATTAGGAGGAAAAATTTGCAAAAATAAAAAAGGAAAGAAGAACAAAATTTAAAATTTGAGAAAAATAAAAAAAAAATTAAGAGAGAAGAAAACTATTTGAGACTTATTAAAATATTAATTAGTTATTTTTTAAATTAAACTTCACAAGTGTCTTTAATATATTTGCATAGATTATATATTTATTAAATTAATTTAGATATTAAATGTAATATATAATATAATTAAAAATTGAGAGATATAACAATTATATATTTTTTTAATTTTTTTTTACAATTTGTGCAACTTAAGAAAAAATTCACAGCCGCAATGACCGCAACCGCATCGCAGCGTCCGCAACACCCGCAATCGCAGTAACCCGCAACGCAACCGCAACCGCGACCGCAACCGTAATTTAAAACCTTGGATCCCTGCATCACACCTATTGTGTTCCCTGTATGCCTCTGCTATATGACGCCATCTCCAATCAAATCAAGAAATGCGCAGTCCAAGATGGACAGTTTTGGACATGCAATTTAAAATTTTTTTTATCTTTGATTCGTGACAAGCTGGGGTGGATGAGGCATTGTGCAAATGCGAGATGCACCTACTTTAGGTATGGGACAACAATGAAGTAAAGTTACAATCATAGTGGATGAGATCCTTTCTGAATCAAGTGAAGTTAGCACGTGGGTTCATTCTTAAGCGTAAGAGGAATCTACATGTTTTAGCAATGGTTTTTACGATAATAACTGTTGCTAAAAGGCCATGCGACATCTGTGAAGTTACATCCTTAGTTGCTGAGATTCTTTATGAATCAAACGAAGTATCTTGAAAGGATGATATTCTCTGTGAATCAAATGTTGTGTGAAAGTATAAGAAGCACTATGTGTGCGCAATTTACATCCTGTGTGGGGACCAGTTCTTATTCGGGATATAGCTCGTTAAAATTAATTCATGTTAGTACATATTTATATAATAGATTAAAAGAATTTAACTCTTTGTCATTTATTGCAGGTATGTCATTAATATATAATTTTAAACGTACTCTTGTAAATTATAATATATAATTTTATATTATAATTTTATAAGACATTTTTTTACAATATAAAGTGTGATATTGTAATAATATATCTAATTAAATTAAACATTAAATAATATAAATAGATGATATAATTATATTTTATCGAGTTATATCGCATTATATTATAATTTAAGATTTAATATGAAAAATTTACTTAAATTGACACTTTTATCTACTTATTAACATAATAATTTTTTATTGTTTTAAAATATATTGATTTGAATTGATGATTTGATTTACAATTAAAATTCAATAACAATAAATTAATCACATCGCATTAAACTAATGAAATGAATTTTGGTAGAATGGTGAAATATTTACTTAATTGCTTCTTTATGATTATGATACAAATTTCAAAACTTCTATTAATAATGATGATTTACTATTTTGTGTCTTTTCCTCTTATTTTTTTCTATATAACTATTACTATATAATTACTATATAATACATAATTTTAGAATATAATTTTATAAGATATTTTTTATAATATAAAGTGTGATATTATAATAATATATCTAATTAAATTAAATATTAAATAATATAAATATATGATATAATTATATTTTATCGAGTTATATCACATTATATAATAATTTAAGATTTAATATGAAAATTTTTCTTAAATTGACACTTTTATCTACTTATTAACATAATAATTTTTTTTATTGTTTTTGAATACATCAATTTGAATTGATGATTTGATTTACAATTGAAATTCAATAACAATGAATTAATCATATCACATTAAAACGTATAAATGGAATTTTGGTGGAACAGTTGACTAAATTGCTGTGTTAATAATGATGATTTATTATATTTAATATATTATGTTCAATATTCAATAACCATGAACTGTTCATATTTTTTACTCCTGTTAGATAAATAGTGGGTCATTCTAACTGTCATGTATTGCTTTCGTATTTGTATTGTTTATTCTTCTTGCAGAATTAGTTTTTATTATGTTAGTACTTCTCATATGGCTAAGTTTAGTGACGTTACTGATATTAAGGTATCAATGAATGGTTGGAGGATTAATGTAAAGGTTGTGAGGTTGTGGACAGTTCCATCTTTCAATATGTTTGTGGAGACTTTTAGTTTGGAGAGGTTTTGCAAGAATCTCAAGTGAATTTAACTTCATTATATTCAAATTTTTTCATATGTATTATTTTGTTCATTATGCTTATGTTGTGTTTATTTTTTGCCTTTTAAGGGTAATTGCATACTCGATCATGTGAAAAGATTATTTGTGAATAAATTTAAGTGTCAAATAACTGAGGCAAATATTTATGTGATGTTTGTATTTGGTTTAGT
The DNA here is from genome assembly GCA_037074585.1 of Biancaea sappan. Lineage (NCBI taxonomy): Eukaryota > Viridiplantae > Streptophyta > Magnoliopsida > Fabales > Fabaceae > Biancaea > Biancaea sappan. Next base: position 8,492,461 of record CM073499.1, read on the forward strand.
TAAGTATAATAGTGAGTATTGTACAATGAAGCATTCATTCATATTTGAGTTTCGCTTTTCAACTGATGTCCTACTAGCTGAAGATGATTTGAGTATTCCAAAATATGTCTTCAACTTTTGTCCATTTAGTAATATGATACTCTTTAACATAATATTCTCATTGATATATTTTTTTAAATTACGGTGCTTTGACTTTGTCTTTTTAATGCATATCTGGGTAAATTTGCTAATGTGTTTAATATAGTCTATGCGTATTAATATATACAGTTGACTATTTAGCTCATAATATAAATTTTACAAATAGTTATAAATCTTTACTATATAATTACTACATAATTTTAGCATATAGTTTTATAATATATTTTTTTGCCATATTTAGTATAATATTGCAATAATATATCTAATTAAATATTAAATAATATAAACAAATGGTATAATTGTATTTTATCAAATTATAATACATTATATTATAATTTAAAATTTAAAATGAAAAATCTACATAAATTAGCATTTCATCTACTTATTAATGCAATTATTAACATAATAATTTTTTTATTGTTTTCAAATATATTGAATTTGAAATTCAAATTTTAAATATATTGAATTGAATTACAATTCAAATTCAAAAATATTAAATTAATCACATCACATTAAAAGTATCAAATGGATTTTGGTAATTATATAAATAATAATATAAATCAATGATATAATTAATTAATTAATTAATATAATCTGAAACATTATTTGTTGATTTGTTGAATCTTATATCAATTAATACGATACTCTATAATGTTGTATTCTCATTGGTTTTATCCTAAATTATTTTTTAAAAATATTTTTTTCCTAAATTACGGTGCTTTAACTTTGTTTCTTTCAATTCATATCAGAGTAAATTACTTAATGTGTCTAATACTATATCAGTTATTAATCTTTAATCCTATATCTATTAATACTCTTTAATGTTGATTCTATATTCATTTTTTCTCAGTTTTATTCAATTTGTTAAAGTACTATAAATAATTAATAATATAAAATATAAAATTAATAATATAAATAACAATATAAATTATTAATAATATTCTTATATCAATTAATACGATACTCTAACTACAAGAAAAAAGCCAGAATCAGAGACGAAAATTAGAGATGGATTTATTCTGTCCTAAAATCTGAGTTTGATCTGCAGCAAAATCCATCCTTGATACGAAATTGAAAAAGAAAAATCAAAGATGGATTATTTCGTCTATGAATGAATATCCATCTCTAATTTTAGAGACAAATTACAGCGTCTCTAAATTCCATCCATAAATTTTTATTACTTTTTTCTTTTAATTATAAAAATTTAGACACGGAATATATCCATGTCTAAAATCCGTCTTAGAATAATATTAGTAAAACAACTTCATATAGTTTCTTAGAGATGGAAATATCTCAAAATTTCATCCCAGATTAGTTTTAGTAAAACGACGTCGAACCCTTAATTAGAGACGGATCTTTCCACCTCAGAATTCCATCACTAATTTGAACCCTAAATCCCTAAATTCCTTCCCCACATCTTCGTCTCTCGCACTCTCTGGTTTTCTCTCTCTCATCAGGTGCTCTCTCTCTCTCTGCCACTGGCATGTGTCTCTGGCTTCGGCCTTCGCCTCCGTTCACCATGCCCAGCTGCCTCCGGTATTCTCTCCCCTATCTCTCTATCTCCCTTTCATCTCTCCCTCGGTTCTTCCCTCGTCTCCCTCTTTTCTTTTCCTGTTTCTAGTATTAATTCCACCTCTAATTTCAATTCGTTTCTAGTATTAATCCACACCGGTGGTTCGATTTGTTGGCTGAAGAAGGTTGGCATCAAAAGCAACTTGATCCAAAGGTTGGCCTTAAGAAGATTCGTTTCTATGCTTATTTTTATTACTTATTTATTTTTTTGCTTCCAATTTTCTGTTCCATTTTGCTTCCAATTTTCTGTTTCAATAATTTTTTAAGAAATTTCTAGAGTAAGTTCTAGAATATTAGAAACTGCACTGTACTTCCTGCTAAACAAATTAGAAATTGAAGCAAGAAGACTTATTTTAATGCACAAAAGTAAAATGGATAGGAAGAAAAAAAGAGAGAGAGAAAAGTAAAATTCAGAAAATTCCAGAATATTAAGAAATTATTGGAACAACCTGAACATATAAGTCTATTGGAATATGACTTATGGGAATGAGACCTGACCCACTTCTATGTCCTCAAGCACCAAAGGAATCTCCTTTGTATTTGTCACTCCAAGCTCAAGTCCTATTATTTTTTGTAATCATATAAAATAAATTTATTTTTCTTTCCTGAAAACTTTACCAGAAAATTTGTTGAACCCTGTTGATGAATCAACCTTGTTTATGACTAAGTTCATTTTCTCAAATCATGATTTTGCTTGAAACCAATGTAGACTACTCAATAGTTAGTGGGGTCTCAGTGCTAACGTTTTATCCATTCATTATCATCCTTTCCTTGACTCAAACTCTAGGATCTTATTTGTACCAAAGGATAAGAATGCTCGGTTGACCTCTTATATTATTTTTATATTAAAAAAATTCTGTTAAATTCTATACAAATATCTATATATCTACATTTTACAACATTTCACCCAAAAAGTCACAATTTTAAATTGGTATATACAAATTTTCTTGAGATATTTAGTAATTTTTTATAATTTATTGATTAAATTACATTATTCTTCTCTGCAAGTTTTTATAATTACACAATCCTTATTTCTATTTTCAAAATATGCATTTGCATTTTTTATAATTATAAAATATGTGGCATTAGATCACCGAATATCAAAAAATAAAGGGACTTTAATGGACCATAATGTGCACCTTATAATTACAAGAGAGAGAAATGCATTTTGAAAAGATACAAGAAAATGTTATGCAAATTTAAAACTTGAAAGGCGGTGGAACATTATTGACTCTAATTTATTTTAGTTTGCTAGAATATTTGTAATTAGGAAGACTGTAAGTTTGAGGGAAAGTATTTTAATGCTAGGTGTATACAACAATGTAGAAAATAGGTAATAAAAATATTCAAACTTTGGAGGCCATCAACTTTTGATGCAACTTCCTCCAACAACTTTGGCCCATGTTTTAATTCCCAAATTTTTTATTTTATATCAATTATAATCCATATGTTTCCTATTTTTTTAATTTCAAATTGAAGTGAGAATATTTGGTTTTAATTTAATAGGAAAAGTATTATTCATGTTCATGAATGTTGGCCCATGTTTAAATTATAACCCAAAATTTTATTAGGTTTTAATTTAATGGGAAAATTACATGGCATCTACATCAGTGAGTTAATTGTGAAATCAATATTTTTGTTGATTAGTGAAGTCTAGGTTTATTTTATATTTGGATATGTGCTATTTTAAGGGAAAACTCTGCAAAAAGTTTTGCTGACTTATAATATACTTTAAATTTAGTGGTCTAAATAAATTAGTTTATGGTTGAACCTAATGATACCATAGGGATAAGATGAAAGACATAAATCTCAAATATTAACATACTAATTTATTCAAATTTGTGTAGTTAATCTTAGAATATCTTGCCTACTTAGGTGGGGAATATGGATGTGCCACAAAATCATCAGTAGATGTATAACAGGGTAGGACCTAATAAGGTTGGGTTTACAGATGAATTTCTAGAAGGGGTAGAGATATTTATTAGTCATGTTGAGAAATTACGAGTTTATTTGATAGAAGGGATGATAAGGTGTCCTTGTGTAAGGTGTAAGTGTAGGAATCTTATGTAACCCGATGATGTGAGGTTGCACTCTATCAAAAGGGTTTCCAACCGGATTACTATCACTGGACATCCCATGGGAAATAATTGCCATGGGTGGGTGAATCATCGTCGATAGGAAATCCTCTTGAAGTTGAACAAACTTCCAATCATGGATAGTCTAAGGTACTAGAGGGTCAGTATGAAGACATGATTTGTTATAGTCTGCTCAAGCCCCATTATAGGAAGGGTACAGTACCCATTGAGTTGTCAGTGGTTGTACGTATGTTAAGCATCAAGTCAGATTACAACATGACCGTGGGGAAGTTTAATGTGTTCATGCAATTCATGGGTGAGGCCCTATCGTCTGAACATCGCCTACCTAAAAACTTTTACCAGACAAAGAAATTGGCCGCCAAGCTAGGACTCGAGTACACGAAAATTGATTATTGCATGAATGGATGCATGATTTACTACAAAAGCAATGAAGACACAATAGAGTATAAGTTTTATGGGAGTGCTAGGTATACCACTAGAAGGACCCATCGTGGTACAAGAAGAAGAGTGACAAATAAGCATTTGTGGTACCTTTCTTTGAAACCTAGACTTTAAAGGTAGTTTACTTTCGAGGTTGAGGAAAAGGAAATGAGGCGGCACCATGAAAATCGTCATGACACTCGAGTGCTATCCCATCCATCTGACGGACTCGCTTGGAAAGCATTTGACCAGACACACCATATTTATGGAAGATCCATGAAACGTAAGGCTTGGGGTTATGCACTAATGCGTTCACCCTATTTGGACAGTCTGGAAAAGTATATTCATGTTGGCCCTTCATTCTTACGATGTATAACTTACCTCTTGGAAGGTGCATGCAATAAGAATATATGTTCCTAACACTGATCATTCCCAGGTCTGGTAATCTGCAAGCATTGATAGATGTCTATTTGTAGCCATTAGTTGATGAGTTGAAGGAGTTGTGGGAGGAGGGAGTTTTGACATACGATGTTTTGTTGAAGTAAATTTTTAATATGCATGCTGTGCTTATGTAGACCCTAAATGATTTCCCTACTTATGGAATGTTGTCTGGCTGGATGACAGCTGAAATGTTATCTTGCCCTGTTTGCATGGAAAAATTAAATGCGTTTACGTTAAAGCATGGTCAAAAAACATCATTCTTTGATTGCCATCGGCAATTCCTACCAATGGACCATCCACACTGGAGAAACAAGAATGCCTTCCTACGAAATTAGGATGAGAGATCTTCACCTCCTCCCAAGTTAAATGGGATTGAGGTTTGTAACAGAGTTTGTAACATACCATTGGTCTATGAATGTGGTGAAGTAGTCACCTTTCAGGGGTATTTGGCATATTTGTGAATGCAATAGGGAGTAATCGCTCAAAGAATATATGACAGTAATGACTTTTCATGCCTTGAAGCCTACCTCCCTTCAAGTCTACACATCGTGATAGATTAGAGGCGTACCCATCAGGAAAGTCAAGGTTTTCAACCCATTGACACACCTCACGTCTTTGATCCAGAGTGAATGAATAGCGAGCCTTCGGTTTCAACACCTTGGAACCTCAGTTCACTAGCTTCAACTCTTTACGACAACAATACTCTTTGATGTCCATCTAGCCTTCACATTGTCTTTTTTTCTTCCCTTGACATCTATTACAGTATTGAAAACATTGTCAAAAACATTAATGTTTTTGACAACGTTAATAAATTTTAGACTAGCTATATGTGTCCCCATATATATTGTGTGGAGACCTCTATCAGAGCTCAGTTTATTTTTTTAGGGACATTTGCTCCACCACATTAACGATGGAGCGTTTAACATAGTTGGAGGAAAATATCTCGGTGATATTATGCAAATTAAAGAAGATATATCCTCCTAGATTCTTCGACTCTATGGAGCACCTATCAGTGCACCTTCCATATGAAGCAATGGTTGGTGGGCCAATACAATATCGCTGGATATATCCTTTCCAGCAGCAAAACCTAGTTAACTATATTCTATTATTTGTTTGAGACTTAAAAGAATATCCAATTAATTGTGTAACATGCGTTCACCCGTTGATTTGACGTAGGTTTCTTTACACCCTGAAACGGAAAGTTAAGAATAAGGAAAAAATGGAAGTATCCATTTGTGAGGCATACATCACCGAAGAGACAACTACATTTTGTTCTTTCTATTTTGAGCAGTTTGTTGTATCTAGAATGACAAGGGTTCCAAGAAATGATGATGGGGTGAAATATCTGATTGATGCTCCATCATTAATTATCCTAGCTGAACCGATAGAGATTGCAGTATACGTTTCTTGACCAATGAAGAAGTAAAGATTACCACAAAATACATTTTAATGAATACTGATAAAGTGCAACCCTATCTTGAGTAAGTTTGGTACCCATCAAAGATTTAAGTTAGTTGTTTATCAATATTAACATTTTCTGGTTTCTTATACAGTTTTGTAACAATGTAGCTTGTTTGTGGAGAATCTTCATGCATATGTGCCTAACATTTATAGTGATAAGGTACACAAGAACATAGACTCATATTTCTCGGCATGGTTCCATACATATGTAAGTACTATTGTTCCTCCAGAATATAAGGCTTTTTTGTAGTTCTGAAATGTGATGTCATTCTGTTCTTTCCCCCAATAGGTACTAGATCCAAAGAATTCGGTTCATGATCCAGTGATCAAAAGAATTATATAGGGCTTGGTGCAAAAAGTCAAGACCTGGCCAATGTACTTCATCAACGGCTACAAGTTTCACACAAAAACGTTCAATGCAAATAAATACACATACAATTGTGGTGTGTTCATCAAGGGTTCTCTATAAAGACATCAAGTGTGACTACTACGGTGTATTTCAAGAGGCGGTTGAGTTGGTCTTCACAAGGTCACCACCAAAACCTCTGGTACTATTTAAGTATAAGTGGTTTAATCCATTCATCAGTCGTGGCACAAGAATTGACGCTCAACTTGGAATTAGTCATCGAGCCTAGCAATGTATGACCCCTTCGTCTTTGCCCAACAAGTATTGCAAGTACGCTGTTCTGCTTGTCCTACAAACCGCAGTAACGTTGACTAGCTAATAGTGATTAAGGTGAAGTCTAGAAGAGCTATTGATGCACAAAGTACTCACATAGGTGCTAATGCATTTCAAGAAGAAGATATAAGCTCGGTCATCCTAGCCATGGTTGAGGATGACAATGACCTTTAAGTGCTATGCGATGATGGTCAATATGAAGAGATTGAAGGGGATGTGAATGATCAAGGGTTCATTAATGACGAAGAGGAAGAGGAAAAAGACGAGGAAGATGACACAAAAGAGGAAGATGACACAAAAGAGGAAGATGACACAGTGTCTGAAGTCGATAGCAAGGAAGTGGTGAATTTGGAAGAACAGGTCTCCTCTGATTGATTGTTTTATTTATATGGAAAATGGTATTAGATTAATTGTAGAATTTAACTGAATCACTAATTTGTAATTATGATCATTAACATGATTTGGACATTAACTAACTATTTAATACAAATGTCGAGTGGCAACAACAGTTGGGGTGAAGGCTGCGGAGGAGGCCATTTGACGATATGATTACTTCGTCCCTCCTTTGTACCATCTACGTCAGCACCCCTGCCCCTTCACCTCCATTATTTCCCAGAAAGAGCACTGACTCTAAGTAGACAGAGACAGCTGAGGTCCCCAGGACTTTTCCTGGGTTAGTGGACAGGGAGTGTACTCCTGCTAGCGCATAGTCTGTGCAGACCCTCCATATTGATTTAGTTGACTGCCGACAATGGATATGACTAGTTGGAGATTCATGAGCCATTTTTTGTTTTTTTTATGCCTTTAGTTTCACTTATATCATTATTATGTTTGATTATATTAATGTTTTAATATTTAAGCTGCCTAGTTTCTATCTGGTCATGAAATCGGCTCGAGAGATTGCCCCTATCATACAGGGGAAATTCGAGGCCCCTGCATTCAACAGGAACTCCACACTAGATGAATTGTAGGAGCTATGGTTCGAGGAATGGGCGGTAAGTTATGTTTTTATTAGGCTTTGGCCTTTTGTTTATCTTCCCTATTTGAAAGTTTTATCCCAACTTTCATTGTTGCAGAAACATAACAGGTGGTTGCTTGAACATGCAACCCAAATTCGGAAGAACTGGGACTCGAAGGCTGGCTAGGTCTTATGCCGGATGATGGGGCGCATCAAGATTGAATGGTTTGTAAAAGAAGAGAAATTGACTTGGATCAGTGAGGAATTAATGCTTCAGCTGGACCTTTCATGGAGGACCGATGCGTTTAAGAAAAAGTAAGGCCATGAACAGAAGAAGAGGGCCTCCACCATGGAGTAATCACTACAAAAAAATGACTTTTTAGTCGCCACCAAAAGTCTAAAAGTCACCACCAAAGACACCAAAAGTCTTGAGTGGTGACTTTTAGTGGTAACTAAAGTTGTTGAGATAAAGATGACTTTTGGTGGCAACTATAGTTGCTATTGAAGGTCACTTTTAATGACGACTTTCAAAGTCGCCACCAAAAAAACTTTTGGTGGTGACTAAAAGTCACCACAAAAAACTAGCTTAGTTGCCACCAAAGACAACTTTTGGTGGCGACTTTCAAAAGTCACTCGCTGTCTTTTTAGATTTGGATTGACCCGACGGGTCGACACGAGACCCATTTGACTAGTGCGGGTTTTGATCGATCCAATAACTCGTTGCCCTATGGTGACTCGATTTTTTTATGTATACCTAAGATTTGAGGGTCCCTTGCTTACAACTATGTGTGTCTTGTCATCCTACCACTACTTCATTTGTGTAATGTAAGTACAAAATATTATATATATATATATATATATATATATATAATCTGTTAAAATTATTTTAAGTCAAAAATATTACAAAAGAATAAAACAATATTTAACTTAACAAAAAGCAAATATATTATTATTATAGAAGTCACTACAAAAATTTCGACTTCAGCTAATTTCATAAAAAAAAAATTGACTTCGGTTAAAAAAATTAGACTTTAGTCACCACAAAAAATCTAATTTTTTAAAAAAATATAAAAATAAAAAATTTAAATTTCTTTTAAATAAAATTAAGAAAATTAAAAAATAAAAAAATTCAAATTTTTTAAATAAAATAAAAAATGACTTTTTTACTTTTTAATTTTATTTAAAAAATAGACTTTTTTTTTAAAAAAATAGACTTTTGGTGGCGACTATGAAAGCTGCCACCAAAAATTTGATTTTTTTAATTTTTTTTAAAAAATTTGACTTTGTTTTTAAAAAATTGACTTTAGGCGCCAACAAAATTTATTTTTTTAATTTTTTTTTTAAATTTTAATATATTCTTTTTAAAATTAACTTTTGTGGCGACTATGAGAGTCGCCACCAAAAATCTAATTTTTTAATTTTTTTAAAAAAGTAACTTTCTTTTATTTTTTTTATAAAAATTAGACTTTTGGTGGCGACTCTCATAGTCACCACCAAAAGTCAAATTTTTTTAATTTTATTTAAAAAAATCCTACTTTTGGTAGCACAAAAGTCGCCACCAAAAGTGTGACTTTTAGTGGCGAATAGAGCCGCCACCAAAACTCCACTTTTAGTGCGACTTATTTAGTTACCACCAAAAGTCTACTTTTGATGGTGACTTTAAAAGTCATCACCAAAAGTCGACTTTTGGTGGCGACTTTAAAAGTCACCACCAAAAGTCAATTGTCTTATAGTGAATACTCCACACTGGAAGCAGCATTCCAGCCTCTGAGCATATGCGCTGCCTAGTATGCTTGCATTTCAAGTCCAATTAAGTTTTTTAATGCTTGTATTTAGGAAATTTTTAATCTTATAGGTTGCAAGATAGTGAAATTGGGAGGAAGCCTCTTTTGGTAGACCTGTTCATGCGCACTCGCAAAAAAGGAACACAGACAAATTTGTTGACAATTGATCCCGGGAAGTCTATGTACGTATACTTGAAGTTCAAAGTATCATTATGATCTTTTTTCAAATTTGTATTATGAGGTTCTAATGTTTGGAGTTTGACAAGAGGAGTAAATGCGATTGAGGTCCTCCCAGGCATCTGTGACCAAGGCAGGTGCCAAAGATGGGGATGACGAGGTCAACGACACAACCTTGTGGCTACAGGCTGTTAGAGGGAAGAATAAGAAGGGGCGGATCTTCGACATGGGGTATGAGGTGTGTCAGATTAGTTCCTTGAGCCACCAATCTGTTGATTCATCCGATCTACATCCTTAATTAGAGGAAGAGTGCAGCGCCGCATGGAGCCCGTGATAGAGCAGTGAAGACTCAATAAGAGCAGCTTGCCATAACGAACGATCGATTGGAGGCAATGTTTTTGGAATCAGCCCGGTCATTGACCCGCGCTGGCCTCTGGGTCACCGGGTTACTGGTTCAACCGTTGGGTTACCAGGTCAATTGCTAAACTGGATAAATAAATTAAAAGATATATATACATATATATATATATAAATATATCTTTATAAATAAATTAAAAAATATGTAAAATAAATAATTTATATATAAATTTCAAACTTTAAAGTCATAAACATGCATAATAATTCAAACATAAAATCATAAATATTCATAAAGTCATAAATAATATCATCCAAATATAATAATATGACTAATATGTAGAATATCAATTTTTCTCAAGAATGTATATTTGAATTTCTTAGTCTTATTCAATGACTTAAATCATGAAATTTTTTTTGTAAAAATTATATTAGAAAAAACGTTTATATTTATCGACTTGGTTTAGTTTTATTTTTCTAAAAATAATTTTAATTTAATTTTTTGTGCCTATCTAAACATATGAGAATATGTTAGTTACAAAATTGATTGGTTTAGTTTCAGAAATTAAGGGATTGTTTCAAAATAAAAAAAGATAATAAAATAAATTTTTTTAAATAAAAAAGAAGACCCGGGTCAACCCGAGTCAGCTGGGTCGCCGGGTCAGCCAAGAATCGGCTGGGTCGATCAGGTCTTGGTCGGGTCAATTGCGACCGGGCCAAACTCATGACCCAGATCGGTCCCTTCCCTGGGTCATCGGGTCCCGGGTAGACCCGCCGGGTTGGTCCGGGTCCCAAAACAGTGGTGGAGGAGTGTTCTTTGTTGATATAGACATAAGCATCCCAGGGGGATCTGTTTTGGCGCATGATGGATCATTTTATCGAGTCCGTTGACAAACACATCCCCGATGACGACGAGAACCAACCCCCAGATCATCTGTTAGATTAGATTTTTTATGTTATGTTTGGATGACGACTTTTTATGTGTGCACACACTTGAGTGTTTATGTACCAACATTTCTTTTTTAATGTACGAGCATTGTTGGTTTTTTCTTCATTTTTATATATAACTGTTTATGTACAAACAAGTTCTTTATTATTGTTTTAAAAAAGTTTTAAAAAAATTGGTTAGGTTATTAGGGGCTGAAATCTGGGATGGATTATCCGTTTCTAATTGGAGACGGAAATCTGGGACTGATTATTTGTCTCAAATTAAGGGCAAAAATCTAGGACGGATATTTCATCTCTAATTAGAGACGGAATGATCTGAGATGAAAACAAATCCGTCTCAGATTAGACATGGATTGTTCCATCTCAGAATCCGCCCCCCATTCAGAGATGGATTATTTGACTCCAAAATTCATCTCTAATTAGACACGGATTCAGGGACTTTGTCTCTTTCAATTCGTATTTGGGTAAATTTCCTAATGTATCTAATATTATATCAGTTAATACTTTTTAATTCTATATATGTTAAGACTCTTTAATGTTAATTCTATATTCTCTTTTTCCCAAATTCATTCAATTCGTAAAATTACTATAAATAATTAATAATATAATTAATATAATCTAAAACATCATTTATTGATTCGTTGAGTCTTATATCAATTAATACGATATTCTTCAACGTTGTATTCCCATTGGCTTTTTCCTAAATTACAGTTCTTTGACTTTGTCTCTTTTAATACATATTTGGGTAAACTTACTAATATATGTCTAATACTGTTTATATGTATTAATTTATATTGTTGACTATTTAGGTCATAATATAAATTTTATAAATATAAATGATGTTATAAATCGTTACAACATAACTACTACATAATTTTAGCATATAATTTTATAATATTTTACATGTATAAATTGTTTTTCTATAAAACAATATTGAATTTTTTACTAAAAATATTAAAATTATATTATTGAAATATAATTTTTTACTCAGTGATTTTTAATGATTTTGACTAAATTTGATCGATTTTCGAGTTTAAGATTAAGTTTATTCGATTTGGATATTTAAGATCATAAAATCGAATGAGTTTATGAGTTAACTTGTGATTTTGACAGGCATGGTTGGCATTTTATCCCATGTGTGCACTCACGAGCAGTTGGCAAACATTCTCACCAAGGCTCTTGGCAAGTTTCAATTCGAATTTTTTGTTGGCAATATTGTTACATGCCATGTGCGCACTCACTAACAGTTGGCAGACATCTTCATCAAGGCTCTTGGCAAGTCTCAATTCGACTATCTTCTTCGCAAGTTGGGTATTCATGAACTCACTCCTCCAACTTGAGGGAGAGCATAGCAAATATTATGTTTTGGTGAATTAATTGTAATATAAGTATATCTTGTGATAGGATTTTATATATTTAGGGATTTGCATATATTTAGATTTGCATATTTTTAGGGATAGAGTTAGTTAGTTTCCGACTTAGTTTTAGTTTCCCATTTAGTTTTCTTTTTCTTTGGGGAAGTAGATTGTATATATAAATGGTCTTGATTAGGGACGGAACTTCTTAGAGACACAGGGGTAACCCGCCCCCCCTCCCAAAATTTTTTTTCTTAATAAATTTTCTTAAAAAAAAATTATCAATTAAATTTTCTTGTATTAGCCCCCTCAACAAAAAAATATTAAAGTTCCCTCAAAAAATATGTTCAAGATCCGTCCCCGGTCTTGATGATTAATGAGGTACACAGACAAATTCCTTTCCTCAAAATTTAGTAAATAAATTTACAGAATAATTATAATCGTAAATAATAAAAATAGAAGGACTTGAATAATGTGTTATAAGTATTTAAATCAATCTATCAAAGTTAGGAAACTAACTTGTTTGTTGGGCTCATTGATTTGTTGGACTAGTATGTTTGGCTAACTCATTTATACACACACATGGTTTTAAAAGTTTTTAAATAATTGTTAGATAAAGTTAAAATATCTGAATATTGTAGAGGCCAAAAGTCCCTAGCCATTCTAACATTTGTTAGATTCTTTTCAGATCAATTCAATCATTACGTTCAGTTTTGAAATGCTATAAATAAGAATGAGTTGCAAGATTTTGAAAAGTAAGCAGAGAACAACGAAGAAACAACGTGTAATTAACACGTGTTTTAATTATTCTATTTCCATTATTTATGCCACTTCATTAGTTACGTTGGCCTATATGTCCTATACTATTAGATATTTCCATCAAAATTAAAAGAAAAACATATTATGAAGGACTAAATTATTAATTAGTTCACCAATATGTCAATGCCCAGAAAAAATACCTTTGGAAACAGTAAAGAAAAGTAAAGGAAAGCTGTCTTTATTTTAACTATATATAGACATGCTAGAGCATGATGAATACTAATCAAAAGTATAGATTTCTCATCCAGCTAGGCAATGGCTCTTAACCAAGTGGCCTTAGTACCAAATTGTAATCTCTTCATATTCAAAATGTTCCTAGTCCCACCACGGCAAACAAAATCCCTCAATAAGAAATCTTATGTTCAATCCCTTAATAAGAAATCTTATGTTTTTTCCACAATTCAATGCAAGGCTTCAACTGTTAGTGTTTCCAATCAAAAGCCTAATATTTGTCGATCTGCAAATTTTGGACCTTTGGCCTACTAGTACAAATAAATTATAGTTTAATGTCAGTTATTTTTAACTATTAGTGTCAATTATGATTGATATTAAGGGGTTTTGCGTCAGTTATCGTGACTGACGCTAGGCTCAGTGCCGTGACAAATAAAGCGTCAGTTATAGCAATTGTCGGAATAACTGAAGTTAGATGGAATATCTAGTGTTAATTACAACTAATGCTAAATTATGATTAAAAAAATATAAAATTTCGCTTCTAGTTTCATTTACAATTGGCATTAGTTAGCGTCAGTTTTAAATGACTCAAAATATAGTGTCATTCATGACTGACGTAAGGTTTAATTTTAGTTATAACTAACACTATTATTAAGCATTTATTGCTTCTTCTTTTTTTGTGTCAGTTAGAACTAAGGTTAAACTTAGCGTCAATCTCAACTAATGCTGAAATTAGTTTTTATATCATTATTTATTCAATAATTTTCCTTTTTTTCATTATACAATAGTCTAAATTACAATATTCATATACAATTAGTAAATTCTCAAGGAATAAGTCTCAAACAGATATTTTATTGATAATGAAATTATCTTATACAATATTTAACATGAAATATATACTAAGTCTCAACAAATGTGACATTGTTTAATAAGTCAATATAAATAGAGTAATCAAAATATAAAGTCTAGTATTTACTAAGACAAGTCATGACTAGCTTTATAAGATCTTCTATTTGTTGATAGTGCTTTTTCTACACTTCCTTCATCTGGAACCTGTAAACATAAAAAATTTAAATTAAATAATAGTTCTAAATAACAAAAGTTTAAATTTAAAAATAAAACTTGTAATTTAGCCTTGAAGTGCCTGCTACAACACCGGAGAATTGTAAAAAAATATTCATTTCAACCAATGTCCTTTCCACACACAGAAAAAGGAAAAAGACAAGAAAGTAGCTTAAAGCTGGAGATATTTATTTTTGAACATACAAAAGTAAAAATAGATAAATGAGACATGTTTATATAAGTTTATTCATAAATAATTGATTGTCTAGATGTTATGATACTAGTAATTGATCCAAAAAATGTTTTGCAAACAGCTTCTTGCAAAATCGCCACTAATATTTCAATTTTGAAAGACAACATTCTCTTCAAGTACAATTAAGAGAACACATGCTTAGCTCACATGCATAGGTACTCTAACGCATGGCCATTCTAGATAATCCTTGCATTATATTTATATTTTTTTCTAGATTATTTTTAAAATTATATGCATTATTATAATGATTACATGCTTACATGACCTATATATGCACATGCATTAGAAACTCCAAGTCAACAAGGCATAATCTCTGTGATCTTATTAGAAAAAAACTGTTCCATCTACTCTCAATTCATTTATGGTTGACTTAAAAAAATCTTACAAATTTTTAACACTTAGGTTTTTCTACGTACCTTTGATATTTTTATGTAAATTATGATGTGTGAACCTATTTGAAAGATGGGGTTACCTACAGTTAATTCATGTATTTAATTTCAAAACTATTGATGATGTCATCTCCACTTATATCAGAACCAATTAAGACAAATTTAAAGAAGCCCCTGCGCTTAAAACAATAGGAAGCTCGTCCAAATCTTTGCAGCTTAAATGATAGAAACCCTACCTATGTTGCATGCGTCTTCCTCTAAATTGATTACCCGGACTATGATACTTTAATGTTGGTTTAGGATGTCTCTTTGTTTCTACGAGCTGATTATTGATTCGAGTTATATGAGTGAATTTTGTGAACTAAAAGAGAGAAGATGTTTGAAAAGATCTAAGTCCTGTTTGAAAAGATCTAAGTCCTTGATGCAAAGCATCAATTCAATGGAGATATTAGAAACTGGCACAAATTCTTGGAGAATTCTTTGGCAAAAGTACTAATTGCATTTCTTATCTATGGAAGAGCACCAAATGAGAATTTTATGGATATACTTGGAGAATCCTCAGAAGATGTAAAGGATGTTATTACTTGCAAGTGTGTGACACTAAGAGATTCTTTAAATCATGAAGAGTAATGTTGTGATTCACAAATTAATTAAAAGAGGTTAGGTTGAACTTTTAACGTCAAGATAGGAGTTGTCAAACAGAAAGGAGTGTAGGAATTTGTTTGAAAAGCTATAATAGGGCATGTTTATGTTCATATTATATTTTGAGTGACCGATTTAAGTTTCTAAACATGGAAATTTAGAAAGAGCTTCAAAAATGCTATAAACCTGATCAATGGAAGTAAATTCTGTTACCATTGTCTAGAATGAAAAGTTTAAAACCTTCAAGGCAAGGTGTGGTGTATAGTGGTGGAGATAATCATAACACCAGTATAATGCAATCTTTGCTTGGAGAGAAATTATTGAGGAGTGAAAAGGATTTTTTTCATGTCCTACCTAAGACTTGTGATTGGCATGAGAGTGAGCCAGAACTCACCTCAAAACCTAGCTCATTTTAATGATTCGACATGCATAAAATTTTGAAATAGATAAATAAAAATAGACTTTAACTGAGAAAAACTTTCTTTTATTAATTCATGAATAATTAAATATAAATAATCAATTTGCCATAAATATATTCTATACATTCTATTATAATAAATCAATTTAATAAAATATTTATAACCAATTCTTTAATACAGTTTATTTGTATACATCATTTCTCAACTTACAAAAACATAAATTTGAATCCTAGGCTACCTATGCGATCACGGAACGACTTTAGAATAGAAAAGAAAAGATACAAGAATAAGAATTTTAAATTACCCCCGGATTCAAATGGGGTCTTGAGCTAAAAGGAATCCATGACCACCTGCATAAAGATTTCCTTCAACTGCCAATTCTAAAAAATGTTAATAAGAGGGATATGAGTAAACCACTTGCCTAGTGAGGGGAAAACACTATGCTACAATGAAAAACAATTATAAAGTATCATAATGATAACATGTGTCAATTATTCATAAACCAAATATCAACACAATACAATATAATCCAAAATAGTTCTCAGCAGCATGCAAATAATTCAATCACATTTCAATATCACATAATCCAGAACAATAATTAATTCAATCAATTGCACAAATTTCCCATACCAACCAGGTCGTCTAGGATACCACTGGATCGTTGCCTGCATCCCCCGCCGCATCCACCCTTATCGCTCTATTTATAAATCTCCACCCTATGGCTCCTTGTAGAATTTTCTCATGGGGTGCACCACCATGCCTTTCCTTTCTTTCTTAAACACAAACACATACAAAAATTAAAATCTCAGATTATAAAACGATTACTCATACATAATTATGCATCATTCACAGATGAACACATTCAACAATTAAGATATAACACACTTCATCCATGATGCAAGCTCATATAAATTTGCATCACATCACAACCAATTTAAAACATAGAGGAACCACAACTTTCTTCAATTTCAGATTAAGGTTTATGTTTGTATGTACGTTTATATGCCCATCCAAAACAAGTCTTTCCAATACTTATTTTATGAAATGAATATATAAATATGTATACGTACATAAGCCTCATGAATAAAGTATACATAATCATATAAGGTACACACATATATATACACACACATATATAGGCACATATATATATATATATATATATATATATATATATATATTGTTTCGAATTTAAGACATGAGACCTCATGTGCTTACATGTGTATATATATATATATATTTGCATTCTTTCTTATTATTTTTCTAAAGGATAGTAAAGTGCAAGGGATAGTAAAGTGCATGTTCACATGCACACAATTTCTAAACATTCTTGCAATCAATGGAATACAAAAATGTGTAATCGTGTATGAACATATTTAGAAATACACCTTTCAATCTCCACTCAAGAGAAAACATAAGTATACCTACACAATCGCACAAATTCACATTTTTTTCTTGACGTCTTGTTATTTCATTCAAGGCATAATAGCAACATGATTTCCAATATACTCTCATATACAATCATCATTTCTTGATATTTATAACTATGACATGCTCTCATTATGATGCAAAGAATCATTTAAAAATGAATACTTAGTCATAGAAAGTATCAACCCACTCACCTCAGATCCGAGGAAGGCTCTCATACTCTAAACCGAAGGAAGGTACCAAGGAACTCATAGGAGGCCTAGAAAATAAGCCAAGAAGGAAACAACACCATTTTAGGACTTAGGTCACCAAGCACTCAACATTATTCTATTTTTCTGCTAGTTTCAAAGTCTAAATTTTACAAAATTTCTGGCATTGATTTATTGCTCCAAAATTCACAGAACTTGGTACAAAGTCTTCTTTATATATTAATATGCTACGATAAAAATATTAGCCCAAAATTCCACCATTTACCCCATCAAATGGTCATTTTTGTACCCATATATCAGAATTGCTTAATTCGGCTATCTATTCTGTTCTTTAGTGTAACAGACCACCTTAACCATTTTCAAATACAATTAAATTTTTCAAATCATGAGATTTATCTCTTATCTAAGTGTCATAAAAATTTCAGGTAAAAAAGAGACATTTACCTACCAAAACTAACCCAATTTCCTAAACTGCTCCAGCTCTACTCTGCACTGAACAACTGCTGTTCCCATGCTTATTTGAATAAGTAAACCAATCTTTATGAACTTGAAACTTTCCAAATCCGATTATCACACTATAAAGAATCTCTCTACAAAGTTTCATAAATTTACGAGTTGATTTGGTCATCCAAAAACACATAAAACTAGAAGCATGACAGATCAGTCTTATTTTTATACTCTCTAATTTTCAGCTACAGTTTTAGGTGCATTAAGGGTACCAAACCAACCCAGAAAATTTTGAAATAATTTAGGCATAATCTTATATACCATATATAATTTCATACCAAAATTTCATGACCATTGAAGTTCATTCCCTACCTCAAACAGTCAAAACCATTCACCACAGTAATGACAAGCAGAAACAAATCCTGCAAAAATGCAGATTCGGTTTTTCCAAAATTTCTTCTGATTCCAACAACATATAGTCACATCTTATCATGGATTTCTAGTTACCAATCCATACTTTAACATCCATAACTTCTTTTTAAACAAAATTCAAGAGTAAAATGAACACAAAAATCCATTTTATCCCTCTTTGTTTTTCCAATTCAGTACACTCTGCATTAGCAACACTTTAAAACCCAAAATTGTTCTGTTTTATCCCCACAGTTATAGTTCAATTCAGCATAATTCTCTACCCATTTCAAGTATTCACATGCACATATTCAAACAGAGAAATTTATCCAGAATATAGCGAAACTATTGATATTATGCAGTAAAGATAAATCTGCAGCAAATCCAAATTGCCACTCACTTTACTCAGTTCTTAATGCACTGGGAAATCTTTTTTTTTTATCCACCTATTCTTCTTTCAGTCAACCATCCATTCCAGCATTCATTCATTTAATCTTTTATTTCCTACAATACAATCCCTAACTTCCCTTTTCGATTTCAAATAACAATCAATCATGAAGTCAGAAGGAAGTATATCCGGTCAAGCATCTTACCTCTCGAGTTTTGCAACATTAGCTAGCATCCATATCCTTTCTCCTTCTCCCCTCTGTCGGTTTTCTCCATCAGTTCTCTCTTCATCTCGCTTAACTCTGTTCTTGCATCTTGATGTTCTTCACTGCACCCATGGCTTTACTTCACAGCCGAACAGCATGGGAAGGTCGAGAAGAAGAGAAAAGGAGATAAGGAAGGGAAGAAGGGAAGGGAAGTCACCGATGGAGAGGTGGCCGATGGTACTTCATGCTCGACTTTTCTCCCTTGCTCTTGGTCTCTCTCATGCCAGTAAATTGCTCCCTTTCTCTTCTCCTCTCTCGGCCTCTCTCTCTTCTCCCATGCTAATGACTGAAATTGGGTGTGTATAAGGATCTAGAGGCTTCTAAGAGTTTGATAAGAAACATGGGACACATGGCACTTTCTCCAAGTGACACCTTGCCCCCATCTTGTTAGAATTGTACAAGACACCCTTCACCAAATTAATTTTTCATTTAGGTCCTCAAGGTCTTGAAATTTTTTATTTATTTTATTTTATTTTGTTAACCTTACTCAATATTCAAAAATTATCCTTGACTATTCCTTCTCTCACTCTTCTCACTAAAAAAAATTAATTCTCCTACCAAAATTTTGAAAATTTTCAAATAAGTCCTCGAGAATCTATTATTGCAAATTAATCCTCATTAAATGTTCAAAATTTAAGAATTTCTAATTTCTCAAAATTTTTCTTTCCAAATTTCAAGTTCCATCACCTTTTTTAAAATCTGAGATATTAGACATTTCTTCCCACCCTTTCATTGCCCCTAAGCCGCCTTTTGTGAGTACATAGTTCCTTCAAGAATCTTGTATACTTAGGGATCTATTTAATTGCTTCCAAGAGGGGAATGTTCACCTTAACTTTTCTAAAGGTCTACATAATCTCTCTATCCATTTATGCTTTCGAAGCCTTTCTTGCTTGAGTCAGCCTTTGGGGAAATTGAAGAGGTCTTTTTTTAACTTCTTCCTTATCTTTTTTTCTATTGCTCTATATTGTTTAAGGATGAAGGAACATTAATATGCAAATTCAATCTTTTCGATTCAAATTCAGAAGGTGGATCATCCACTTATTTACCACTTCTCAATACAATAGCATTAACGTTGCCCTTCGGATTCACTATAGGTAGGCTTCTAGAACCTTGACTTTTTAACTCATTGACTGTTGTGGCTAGCTAACCAATCTGTGTCTCCAAGTTCTGAATGCTTGTCTCTATTCTTTATTGAAATTGGATGGTGTCGGAGGCTAGCTATTTAACTAAGTCTTCGAAGCTCGGTTTAGGTTTCTTGGGTACTAGAAAGGGGATATGGCTAGGCCTAGGAGGACTATATCTTTGTTGTGGCTGGTAAGGAGGATTGGAAGTATTCCCATATCTAAGGTTAGGGTGGTTACGCCATCGAGGATTATAGGTGAAGGAATATGGATCATACCTCTGCTATTGTAGGTTATGTTATAGCTGCATAGGTCTATTAGGGAATATTCCAGCACATGATTCTTATGGGTTCTCTTGCAGCTGACGACATTGATATGTATTACGTGTGTTCAAGGAGCATATACCATATACTGAAGTAGGCAGAAGCTATGGTGATAGTGATGGTCTCTGATTAAGTGCCAACTGTCTCACCATTGAGATAAATCTTCCAACTTGTTTTCTATTCTTTGTTGCTCCATGGGTGATGTCCTCACTTCATTCGCACTACTTGTTAGACCACTTAATCTACTTGCAAACTGTTGTGTGTTTTGAGCCATCTTGGCCAACAAATCCCTTACTGCAGCTGAAGTCTTATCAACCAATATACCCCCAGATGTTGCATCAACCATGCACTGGTCCATAATTTGGTGGCATGGACAGCTTGCATATAGTTTCCTGAATCTCTCCTAGTACTCATATAAGGTCTCTCCACCCAATTTCCTTATCCCATAGATTTCCTTTCTTATGGATGCTGTTCTTCAAGCTAGAAAGAATTTCTCCTAGAACATTTTTTTTAGATCCTCCCATTTTGTTATTGCAGCAGGTGGCTGGTGCGTATAATTTATAGCACATATAAAATTCCAGTAAGTATACTGGGTCACAACAAGTAATAAAGTGATAAGTAGAGTATCGTACCACAGAGATTGAGGTATCAAATAAAATTCAATTAGGCCAAGTGAAATGCTATTAAGACTTACGAAGGAAATTTCAGAAATTACACAAAAAGGGGGGTGATGATTGAAACAACACAATATAAATAACTGAAATTTAAATAACTAAATAGAAAACAAAACATAGAAAAGATGTGGACTGGTCACAAATTCCATGGAATTGTACATCATCATCCTTTCCTTTGAATATTCTTGGCTAATTCTATTATGTAATCTTCAATCTAAAATTCTCAGAAAATCTTGTAAGACTGAATTATATTAAAATTATAGTTAAGAAGATCTTCACTAATCTATAACTCAAATATAATCCGATCAAGTCCTAATCACATCAATGCCCCGCAATCGCATATGACATGTTATCTCTTGTCCTACTCATTACAAATACATAGCAATTGCATACATGTATAAATAACAAGCTTCATAGGACAATAAATAAAATAGAACTTTGGCCAAGAAAATAGTCATTGGTCCAAATGAATTAAAGTACAATTTCTAATTCATCAAATGACCGACTACACAAGAAAATGAGATTGATTTTGTTGGTCTAATCCGATTAATTCATAGACAAATTAATCTTTGAATCATTGAAGAACAATTCAATTAAATTACAATCCATTCAATGTTGGCCAATTTTCTAAAATATGATTGAATCCAAAAAAACCTTGAAATTACAATCTAACTTAACCAAAATAATTGACTAAAATCTTAGATCAACCATTCAATTAAGTTATGAAGCTCAAGAAAATTATTCAAGCCACATAAATAAAACTATCTATATCTAGATAATCTAATTTATGGTGGAAATTACAAGGTCAAGCTCAATATCTAGCTAAATCTAGCATAGACATCAAAATCCCAAACTCATTGAAGGTTCATCAAGCATTCAAGAGGAAGAATAATCGGCAAAATCCATTCCATTAAACGAAAGTGCATTAAAATCGAAATTGTTCAGCAATAAGACATCATAGAACCAAACTACATCAATCTTTAAACATCAGAAAATTACATGGAAGAGAATAAGAACATGACAGAAATCTGCAAAATACAACAGAAAACTAACAAACTATGAAGGAAAATGGAAGAAAAGGAAAGAAAATGGGAGAAGGAGAGCCATTCCCAAGTGGGAAGGCTTCCTCTCCCTCAAAACCAGTTAGAGAGTTGCCTCTGTGTTGCCCCCAGCCACTGCTGCTCTAGGAAAGAAGAAAAATGGTGCTAGGACTTCCCATCAGAAAAATGACTTGGCTCCCTCAATAAATTTCGGTTTTGCAAATATAAAACTGATATAACACATGCCTAAAGGAATATTCTGTCCTAGATGCCTCCTTGGATGCTTCTTCCATGATGTGGCAGCACTTTCACAGCAAAACAGCAGCAGAAAGTAACAAACAGCAGCAGAACAGCATGGCAAACAGCAGCAGAACAGCATGGCAAAATTAATATTTCAACCATGCTTTTCTGACCTACGAAAATTAATGGTTCTGCCTAAAAATTCTGACTACGTGGCATTGAATAAGAGTTCAAGTGGGCCCCACATCCAGCACAACCTAGTCAGCATCTGCATCACCTAAAAAGTGCCACATTAGCATCCAAATCAGCATCTTTGTCCATGTCAGCACTTTTCTCTCCAAAATTAAAATTTGTAGGAATTAAATTGAGCATTTTACAATTCAAGTTCTAAAAATATAAAATTGAGACACATTCAATCCATAAATAGTTTATACCCAATAAATTCCAAAACATAATAAAATTAGAGAATTGACAAAATTAAAGAGGCAAAAAGGACTAAAATAGGGACTAAAATAAATGGAAAAAGCATGTTATCAAATCCCCTACACTAGGCCTTTTGCACTCCTGGGCAAAATCAATTAAATACAACAGAGACAACCAAAGAACACAACAAGCAAAGTGTAGAAAATATACAATAATGAAATAATTAAAATTTGGAAAGATTTAACGCTAGGAAAAATTAATCTTTATTTTATTAAAAAATTGCAAGCTTCATGGCAATTATTTTGATGATAATGAATTTAAGATGGAATCACTCAAAATCATCCTATCACAAATTTACTACCATAAGCTTGTCAAGAATCTAAATCTCCACTACTTGAATCCAATACATACTTGAATCAAAAGGACTTTACAAGGTTGTAACGTGGATAGGAAAAATAGTTGGAAACAAAAGGGAAAGATTGAACAATGAAACAAAATATGGCAACAACTCAAGAAAATGAAGAGTATTTATAAGTGAAATATAAGAGATTGAGTATAAATAAATTTTGGGTCTCAAAGTTCTACCTGCTCCTCTTTTTCATCATTCTCATTTTTTTCAATTCAAATTTTTTTTTAATTCTTTCTTTCTTTCTTTCTTTTTTTGATGACGTCAGTCGAAATTTTTCTTTCTTTTTCTTCTTGATTGGCCAATCTTTTTCTTTTGCTTGAGAGGAAGTAGAAGAAATATAGTTCAAAACACCTCAAAATTCACAAGATTTTTCAGCACATCGATCCCTTAAAAGAATTTAAAATACTCCTCATATCTTAAGTTGGAAGAGAAAAATATTGTTGTAGGCAGAAAAAGTGGTGGAAGAACACAAGAAAGAAAATGGATAAGGCACAAAATGGCATACAATGGAAACAATGATAATGGATGGCTATTTGGCTAAAAGTGGTTACAAGAAACAAATGCCTAAATCATTTCCAAGTATGTACAAGATATGTAGCCTCAATCAAAGATTCAAGACAAGTTCTAGAGTGACAATCCATGATAGAGAACACACAACAAGAAGAATAGCATTTTTCACTTAGGCTCAAATCCTCACAGCTAAAAGACTATTACTACAAATTCATTAAAGTCAACGTCATTGCCATTTAACTTGAATTCCTTAGAGAAATAAGACTAAATTATCTTCATGCTAAGTCAATCTACACTTTAGCTATTTCATCATGCATAATTCCACACCAAAACTCCATCAAAAAAATTTAAAAAGTGAGCATCAAATTCGGACAAAACAGTAGCAAAATTCTGCATTGCAGAATTTCTGGCGACACAGCTTTACTGACATAGAACGACCCCAAAATGGATGCGAATCACTCCAAATAAAATTCTACAACTAGAAGACATATAAAGGTTTAAAAACATGTAAAGAAAGTGGCAAAAACCATAGCCAAGCAGTACAGAATATTCATGCAAGATGACAAAATTTCTGCCAAAATAGAGAAAACAGAGAAAAAAATGGACAACAGAAAAAAGACAAACAAGATTAAAATTACGAAAGAAATACAACAACAAAATTAAAAAGAGAAAGATTAGAAAAACTTGTGTTGCCTCCCAAGAGCGCTTGGTTTAAAGTCCTTAGCTAGACTTTATTTGCTGTCTATGCTTAGCGTCGCTTCTTCTTTGTCTTCCTTACTTTCTCTTTGATTTTTTTTTATTTCCTTCGTCAAGGAAAGTGATCAAGTACCTCACACACAACAAAGAGAAATAACATGAGAGATACATCAAATAAGCAAGGTAACAAGAAGAAATGAAACTAATAAAGACACTTGAAATTGTAAAAACTAAAACAAGAAAAGACAATGTCTAAAATAACATCACTTTGGCTGAAAAGAAAAATCAATTTGACAACCATCAATCCCCGGCAACGGCACCAAAAACTTGGTGCGTATAATTTATAGCACATATAAAATTCCAGTAAATATACTGGGTCGCAACAAGTAATAAAGTGATAAGTAGAGTATCGTCCCACAGAGATTGATGTATCAAATAAAATTCAATTAGGCTAAGTGAAATGCTATTAAAACTTATGAAGGAAATTTCAGAAATTACACAAAAAGGGGGGGTGATGATTGAAACAACACAATATAAATAACTGAAATTTAAATAACTAAATAGAAAACAAAACAGAGAAAAGATGTGGACTGGTCACAAATTCCATGGAATTGTACATCATCATCCTTTCCTTTGAATATTCTTGGCTAATTCTATTATGTAATCTTCAATCTAAAATTCTCAGAAAATCTTCTAAGACTGAATTATATTAAAATTATAGTTAGGAAGATCTTCACTAATCTATAACTCAAATATAATCCGATCAAGTCCTAATCACATCAATGCCCCGCAATCGCATATGACATGTTATCTCTTGTCCTACTCATTACAAATACATAGCAATTGCATACATGTATAAATAACAAGCTTCATAGGACAATAAATAAAATAGAACTTTGGCCAAGAAAATAGTCATTGGTCCAAATGAATTAAAGTACAATTTCCAATTCATCAAATGACCGACTACACAAGAAAATGAGATTGATTTTGTTGGTCTAATCCGATTAATTCATAGACAAATTAATCTTTGAATCATTGAAGAACAATTCAATTAAATTACAATCCATTCAATGTTGGCCAATTTTCTAAAATATGATTGAATCCAAAAAAACCTTGAAATTACATTCTAACTTAACCAAAATAATTGACTAAAATCTTAGATCAACCATTCAATTAAGTTATGAAGCTCAAGAAAATTATTCAAGCCACATAAATAAAACTATCTATATCTAGATAATCTAATTTATGGTGGAAATTACAAGGTCAAGCTCAATATCTAACTAAATCTAGCATAGACATCAAAATCCCAAACTCATTGAAGGTTAATCAAGCATTCAAGAGGAAGAATAATCGGCAAAATCCATTCCATTAAACGAAAGTGCATTAAAATCGAAATTGTTCAGCAATAAGACATCATAGAACCAAACTACATCAATCTTTAAACATCAGAAAATTACATGGAAGAGAATAAGAACATGACAGAAATCTGCAAAATACAACAGAAAACTAACAAACTATGAAGGAAAATGGAAGAAAAGGAAAGAAAATGGGAGAAGGAGAGCCATTCCCAAGTGGGAAGGCTTCCTCTCCCTCAAAACCAGTTAGAGAGTTGCCTCTGTATTGCCCCCAGCCACTGCTGCTCTAGGAAAGAAGAAAAATGGTGCTAGGACTTCCCATCAGAAAAATGACTTGGCTCCCTCAATAAATTTCGGTTTTGCAAATATAAAACTGATCTAACACATGCCTAAAGGAATATTCTGTCCTAGATGCCTCCTTGGATGCTTCTTCCATGATGTGGCAGCACTTTCACAGCAAAACAGCAGCAGAAAGTAACAAACAGCAGCAGAAAAGTAACAAACAGCAGCAGAACAGCATGGCAAACAGCAGCAGAACAGCATGGCAAAACTAATATTTCAGCCATGCTTTTCTGACTTACGAAAATTAATGTTTCTGCCCAAAAATTCTGACTACATGGCATTGAATAAGAGTTCAAGTGGGCCCCACATCCAGCACAACCTAGTCAACATTTGCATCACCTAAAAAGTGCCACATTAGCATCCAAATTTGTCCATGTCAGCCCTTTTCTCTCCAAAATTAAAATTTGTAGGAATTAAATTGAGCATTTTACAATTCAAGTTCTAAAAATATAAAATTGAGACACATTCAATCCATAAATAGTTTATACCCAATAAATTCCAAAACATAATAAAATTAGAGAATTGACAAAATTAAAGAGGCAAAAGGACTAAAATAGGGACTAAAATAAATGGAAAAAGCATGTTATCAGTGGCAGATCGTATAACCAATCTTTTGCAGCATCATCCAGAGAAAAAGGGGAGACTCTTAACTTGGTATGTTCAAGTTTCAAACCTTATCTAAGTGAAACCAAAACTCTCAAATGCATATTCATATATCAATATATATGACTATGAGAAAAAATAAAATATATGATAATCTAACCATTAAAACTCAAATACAATCCAACAATAAGTGATATTGGTGCAACAAACTTGCATATTTTATTATATATGGACCATAATTATATTTTGTAAAATTTTGATTACCTAAGTGAATAAAAAATAAATTTTGAAATTTGAATTTTAATTCATTTCTTGTATTATTCTTGGTATAAATGATAGATTGAATCATATCATGACTAAAAATAGAATTATGGACTAATTTGGAGGACCAAATTGTGAGAAAAAAGTATGAAAGTGAAGAACATGGACTAAAGTGAACAAACTAAAAAGTTTGTAGGGGATGTTGTGACAAAGAAAAAAATATATTCTTAAGCTAGGGACCTAGAAGAAATAGAAGATGAATTTATATAAAAATTGGACAAAATGAAAATTTTGACCAAGGACCTAAGTGAATAAAAGGTAAGCCTTGAAATTCATTTCTTGTATTTTTTTTGGATAGAAATGGTAGATTAAATCATATCATGACTAAAAATAAAATTATGGATTGATTTGGAGGGCCAAACCGTAAGAAAAAATATGAAAGTGAAGAATAAGGACTAAAGTGAACAAACTGAAAAGTTTGTAGGGGATGATTTTGACAGATAAAAAATACATTATTAAATTAGGGATGTAGATGAAGTAAAAAATGAGTTTATATAAAAAAATTGGACAAAAAAGAAAATTTGACTAAAAACCTAAGTGAATAAACTAAAATCTTTTTTTTTAAGGAAGTCCATGTAGCAGATGCTTTTTACCATGTGGCAGCCCAATTAGTGTCATGTGTATTGGTCAAAATGTTGACTAATGGTTGACTAACCTAAGACTAACCCAGGGACTAATTTCATGATTTTTGAAACTATAAGGACTAAATTTATTACTTTTAAAGTACAGGGACCGAAATCATTTTTGAGTGAAACTATAGGGAGCTCAAATGTATTTTAACCTAAAATAAAAAAAAATCAGACTTTTGGTGGCCACTCTCATAGTCGCCACCAAAGTCTATTTTTTTTAAAAAAAAGTTATATTTTTTTCAATAAAATTAAAAAATTAGACTTTTGGTTGCCACCAAAAGTCTAATTTTTCAAAAAAAATTAAAAAAGTCATTTTTATTTTATTTAAAAAAATTTAATTTTTTTTAATTTTTTTTAATTTTTCTTAATTTTATTTAAAAGAAATTTGAAATTTTTTTTATTTTTTTAATCTTTTTTAAAAAATCAAATTTTTGGTGACGAATAAAGTCTGATTTTTTTTAACTGAAGCCGATTTTTTTTATGAAATTAGCTGAAATCGAACTTTTTGTGACCCCATAGTAATAATATACTTGCTTTTTGTTAAGTTAAATATTGTTTTATTTCTGTTTTGTAACGTATTTGACTTAAAATAATTTTAACAAATTATATATATATATATATAAGAGTTTCCACTTACATAACACAAATGAAGTGGTAGCAGGATGACAAGACACACATGATTACAAGCAACTTTAGTGGAAGTGGAAGAAGCTCTTGGGAAGAAGCTCTTGGGACACTACAAAAAAAAAGACTTTCTGTGGCGACCTTTCAGTGGCGACTAAAACATTTGTCACTGAATGTCTACTTTCAGTGGCGACATTAAATGTTGTCACTGAAAGTGAGACTTGTGGTTGCGACATTGGAGGTCGTCACTGAAAGTAGAACTTTTAGTGGCGGCATTTTAAATTTGTCACCGAAAGTCTCGCTTTCAGTAACAACCTCAATTGTCGCCACTAAAATATAGACTTTCAGTGGCGAGTTTTGTTGTCACTGAAAGTCTTATTGTTAGTGGCGACAAATGTCGCCACAGAAAGTCTACTTTTAGTGGCGACAACACAGTCGCCACTAAAAGTGGTCTTCAGTGGCGACATTTAGTTGTCACTGAAAGTAAATAGAGTATTTTATTTAATAATTTAAAAATTAAAATTTATTTAACTTTTTAATATTTTATCAAATTAATTTTTACCTTCTCAAGGATATAATTTCATTAGATTTATTTCATCTTTTTAAATATTTAGTATTTTAATAGTCCTTACATAATTTACCTGATTTCACTAAATCTTTAAATATTTTTACATTTCAAAATAGTCCTTACTACAGTTAGGAAAAAATTAAAATTTTAAGAATTTATTGAAAAATTAGGTAAATTGTATAAGAACTTTTGAGATATTACAAAGTTAAATAAAGGAAATGAATCTAATGAAATTATAGTCTTGAAAAGTTGAAAATTAATTTTATAAAATATTAAAAAGTTAAATAAATTTTAATCTTTAAATTATTAAATAAAATGACTATTTACTTTCTGTGGCGACAATTGTCGCCACTGAAAGTAGACTTTCAGTGACAACCTAAATTGTCGCCACTGAAAGTTAGACTTTCAGTGACAACCTAAATTATCGTCACTGAAAGTTAGACTTTCAGTGGCGACTTTTGTTGCCACAGAAAGTCTTACTTTTAGTGGCGACAAATGTCGCCACAGAAAGTTCACTTTCAGTGATGACAATGCAATCGCCACTGAAAGTGTCCTTCAGTGGCGACATTTAGTTGTCACTGAAAGTAAATAGAGTATTTTATTTAATAATTTAAAAATTAAAATTTATTTAACTTTTAATGTTTTATAAAATTAATTTTTACCTTCTCAATGATTTCATTAGATTTATTTCCTTTTTAAATATTTAGTATCTTAATAGTCCTTATATAATTTACCTAATTTAACTAAATCTTTAAATATTTTTACATTTCAAAATAGTCCTTACTCCACTTAGGAAAAAATTAAGTTTTTAAAGATTTTTTAAATATTTTAAATATTGATTTTGTAAAAAGTTAATATTAAACATTACACATGACTCAATCACAAATCATTATCTTGTCAATAGTATTGCAAATCAATAATAATCAACTAACGAGATTTGAATGTATATGAATTAATTAATTAAAGAAATCATTCATAATTGTTGTATTAATTAGTTTTGTGTCATTGATTTTAATTTCAAATCCTATGGTGTTGCAAATTGGGTATTTTCTATGAAATGGTGAATTAGTGTGTATGAGAGAGATAATTTAAATTCTTAAAAACATATATTGTTAAATTAGTGAGAGCCAAAGTGGAGAATAAACTAGAAATTAATTGATGGTCTAATTATTTGAGCCTTCCTGACATACTCTTTAATTGCCATCACACTTTTTGGTCATAAATCATGAAAAGCGGATGGACATGAAAAAGTGAGTTTTTATGGTTTTTTTTTTTTGATTCCATATATCATTAACTAAATTTCTGGGAATTGACTAGCAAAAGTGAATGCATGTAAAGGGAATGCGTGTGAAGAAAGGAGGAAGATACATCCACTATTTGGTGTGGAAGAACAAAAATACTTAGATAATAAGTCGATTAAGAAAATATACTATAGCTTATTAGGTGTGGAAAATTCTTACCAATTCATTTTATACATTTTTCTATTTTTTTGATAGTTCGCTGCATCACATTTAATAAAGATAGTTTGAACCAATATTCTTCAAATAAAAATTTTGATCCAAACTCAGTAAAGACTCCAACATTTATTAGATACCAATACATTTACTAGAATCAAAATTAGAGAAATTTTTTTTTGGTCCCTCCAAGTGCACTTTGTTGATGGCATGGTCTTTGAAAAATAATTACATATTACTTTAGTCCTTAATTTTTAAATTGTTATATAGAATGGTACATTCATTCATTACAATTGACAATAATAACTAACTATCACTGTTACAATTCCTGCAGGTTATGCAAATGCACCAAAAGTATTTTGGAGGATTGTTGCCGTATTTAATTGCTTTGAGTGCTTGCCAAAACCTAGTTTATTAGAATTATTGAATGGTTTAATTTTTAATGTGTTGAGTGATGTTAGATCTTCTTTAGGCAGCAAATGGAGCCAATATCTCAAGAGGCAAAGTTTAGCGTTGAGATTTCCTCATGTATAATTGTAAATTGCAAAATATTTGTTATTTAGGAAGCATATTGTATTGTAAATTTAGGATTTAAGTTATGAGATAGTTTATATTACAACTTTAATTACTTATTAAATAATATTTCTAATTATAAATGAAATTTTTTCATTTTATATTTTTTTTGAAAATTTTGTACTTTTAGTGGCGACTATTGTTGTCACTAAATGTTAGAATTTTGACACTAAAAATACTTTCAGTGATGACTTTTTGTCGTCACTGAAATAAACTTTTAGTGACGACTAATAGTCGCTACTGAAACTATGTTTAGTGGCGACTTTTGTCGCCATCGAAAACATATTCAGTGACAACGGAAATGTCGTCACTGAATGTATTTTTAGTGGCGACAGAAAGTTGTCACCAAAACTATCTTTAGTGGCGACTTCTATTCCCCTATTTTGCTTACAATTTAGTTTTGGTGACGCAAATTATATTTTTAGTGACGACAAACGTTGCCACTAAAAGTGGATATCAGTGGCGACATTTTAGTGACAACAAAAGTCGCCACTAAAAACTTTCAGCAACGGAACTTTAGATGACGACATATTGTCGCCACTGAAAACTTTCAGTGACGAATTTTTAACTTTCAGTGACAACTTTTGTTGTCACTAAAAGTCAATTTTTTTGTAGTGGGAAGATCAAAGAAAGAATCTCTTCTTCCTCTGTAAAGAATTCTTCCAATAATTCTAAACCCAATCTTTTCAAAAAAAAACGCCTATAGTATTTTTGTGTTTATGAGCCAAAGTTTTAATACAAGAAAGCTGAAATATATATTTTATTCGATACAAACTCTTAAATATACACAACTACCAGATAGCAATTTCAAGAAATTTAATAAAATTTGAAAGGCCAAAATATGATTTGAGTCTCTTAACTTTGTTTCAAGCATTATTTTAATCCCTTCAATTAATTATTTCAACTTAGTCCATTGACTTTACCTCTAAGTTTATTTTGGTCCATTAATTTTATTTTCTTACAATTTGGTCCCTTAAAATTTACCTTAAGCATTTGTATGTTCTTTTCTGCATTGTAAGTTTAACAAGCGACAAGCTAGGAACGAGCTGGAGGTTAAGCTTGGTGATCAGGTCGTATCACAAGTGTCAAAGTTTAGGTATTTGGGATCAATTATACAAGATGACGGCGAAGTTATTAGAGATGTGGAACATAGGATACAAGCTGGGTGGTTGAAGTGGAGAATGGCATCAGGGGTTATTTGTGATCGGAAAGTACCTGATAAACTCAAAGGAAAGTTTTATCGTACTGCTATAAGACCAGCGATTTTATATGGGAGTGAATGTTGGGCAATGAAAGGACAACAAGAACATAAAATTGGAGTGGCGGATATGAGTATGTTGCGTTGGATGTGTGGTCATACAAGAAGAGATAGGATCCGTAATGATCATTTACGAGGTAGAGTTGGGGTGGCACCTATTGAG
This sequence comes from Biancaea sappan, assembly GCA_037074585.1. Taxonomy (NCBI): domain Eukaryota; kingdom Viridiplantae; phylum Streptophyta; class Magnoliopsida; order Fabales; family Fabaceae; genus Biancaea; species Biancaea sappan. The sequence goes on from CM073499.1 coordinate 8,525,070, forward strand.
GAAAAAATGGTTGAAAACCGTTTAAGATGGTTTGGGCATGTGCAAAGAAGACCGTTGGAAGCGTCAATTAGGAGAGTTGAGCAGATGGTTTGGAGCCCTATGAAAAAAGGTCGAGGAAGACCAAAAAAGACACTTAGAGAAATTATTGAATGGAACCTTTTAGTAAATGAGATATCTAAAGAGTTGGTCATTGATAGAGCTTAATGGCGTCGTGCGATCCATGTAGCCGACCCCACTTAGTGGGATAAGGCTTTGTTGTTGTTGTTGTTGTTGTTGTTGCTGTATTTGTATGTTCTCTTCAATTTATTTGTTCCATTTTGATACCTTAATTTTATATTTTATTTTTCTTTAGTCTCTTAATTTTTATTTTGTTTCAATTTAGTCCTTTAACTTACAAAAATACTCAAATATTATTTTTTCCTTAATACTATCAAGACACTAAACGAATGTTTTTTTTTTTGAGATTCCAAAGTTACGCAGGATGCCATAAAATTTTTTTTTTCTATTAAGCATCTTAGTGTAATTAAAGAGAAGAAAACATAAGTAATACCTAAGACAAAATTATAGGACCAAGTTGAAATCTAAGATAAAATGAAGGGATCTAATCGTAACAAAATAAAATGAAGTAACCAAAGTGAAACTTAAGTAAAGTTACGGGACCAAAGTAGAATAATATAAAATTAAATTGAAACAAAATAAAGTCAAACGACTAGAATGAAATTTGATACAAATTTAAGTTACTAAGATAATATTTATGCCAATTTCAGAATTTCTAGGGAATATTTATCAACACGAAAGTCCAAACAGAGAAATAATATCAGCAAATAGAAAGATTGCAAGTTATGTGAAACCTCAAATTTAATAAAAGCGAGTGAAACAGCATACATGGTAGTTGAGAGGTCCGGTTTCTCTACCGTGAGAACCATCTAAGTTAGGTGCCACGTGGAAGCACATGACATGTACGTTGGAAATTTGGAAGATATTTAGGTGAATTATTTGCCACTGTGAGCTTCAGAAAGTTGACAAAAGTGGGAAACAACTGTGTTTGGTACATGATGTACGAGGTAACGTAAGAGGAAAGATAGTAAGAAATTATTCAATAAATTATTTCTTTAATAAACACTAAAATATATTTATTAGTAAGAAGAAAGGGAAAAAAGAAAAGAAAAGAGAATGTGAATGCGAATGAAAATATAATATTTTATTAAAATATCTTTACTTTTTGTTTAAGAAAAGAAAATTTTAGTTTTTTAATAAAGTAATTTGGACAAATTCTGATTATCTTTTCTATTATTTCATCCCTCGTATCATTATATAACAACAAACCCAACATATTGTAAACTTTCATTTTTTTTTAAGTTGCGATATTTTAATAAAATACTTCTTCTCATTCCTATTCTCTTTTCTGTAATATTTTCTTTTTTCTACTTATCAAATATATTTACTCTTTCTTTCTTCAGATAAATATATGAATTCTCTCTTTTTTTTATTTATATCATGAAAATATAAACATATATACATTTAAGATAAATTATAACTGAAATGTTCTAAATAATAACGTTAATTGTTTTTGGCATATTTTTAAAATATCATGCTAATTTTTTATGTTACAAATTCAATTTTTTATTTATTATAAAAAGTCTTTTATTTTCATATATATATATATATAATACTTGTAATATATATATATAGTTGTACAAAAGAATATTGTTGCGTGTATTGTAACTTAAAAAATCGTGTAATTTAAAAATTTCTTAAAAACATAATTTGCTTTATATTTTAAAAAATAATTTGACTTTATAAACATAAAATAAATAACATTAGCGGAATATTTTTAAAATATCTATAATAAAAAATTAACATTATCATTGAGAATATTTCAATTAAATATATTTTTTCAATTTTATATAAATATGGACCAAGGTACGTCCTCATGTTATTTATACTCTTATAATGTTGTTAAATTGCCCACTACCAAAAAAAAATGTATTTAGAAGTCGTTACTCTTTTTTTTTTTGGTTATTTGGCAGCGATTAATATATCCTCCTTTTGTTTATACTCTTACAATGTTGTGAATTTGCGTACAAAAAGAAAATGTAATCAACCTGAGTTTTTTATTTTATTTTTTTTACTTTAACATTTAGCGGTGGTTTTCTGTCGCTAAATGCTTCTGGCGATAGTTGAAAAACAGCCACTGATGCATGCCTCAGCAATCATTTAGAGTCAATTTTAGCGACCGTAGATGTATTTTATTAAAATACCATTGTTGGATTCTTTTCAGATCAATTTAAGCATTACATTCATATTTTCAAGCTACAAATAAGAATGAGTTGCAAGGTTTCGAAAATTAAGCAGAGATCAGCGAAGAAACAAGGTGTAATTAAAACGTGTATTAATTATTCTATTTCTATTATTTATGCCACTTCGTTATTTTCGTTGGCCTATTGGTCCTAGTATTAGATACGTTCATCAAAATGAAAAGAAAAACATAATATGAAGGAATAAATTAATAATTAGTTCGCCAATATGTCAATGCCAAGAAAAAATATCTTTGGAAACAGTAAAGAAAAACTGTCTGTTTTAACTATATATAGACACGCTAGAGCTTGATGAATCCACGCTAACCAAAAGTATAGATTTCTCATCCCGCTACTTAATGGCTCTTCACCAAGTGGTCTTAGTACCAAATTGTAATCTCCTCAAATTCAAAATGTTCCCGCCGCAAACCAAGTCCCTCAATAAGAGCTCCTATGTTCTTCCAACAATTCAATGCAAAGCTTCAACTGTTACTGTTCCCAATCAAAACCCTAATGTTCGTCGATCTGCAAACTTTGGACCTTCGGATTGGAGTTACGATTCTATCCAGTCATTGAGAAGTGAATACGGGGTATGATTTCAAGTTCTATTGTTTACTATTTTGTCATATATATATTCTAGCTCAAATAGTTAAGCTTAATATTTATATATCTTGTTTGTTTATAGGGAGAATCATATGTACAAGAACGTGATCGGCTGAAGGAAGAAGTACGCATCATGATTTCCAAAATGACAAATGATCTAGAGAAACTTGAGCTTATTGATGTCTTGGAGAAACTCGGAGTGGCTGCTCATTTTAGTCTTGAAATAAGTAGCATCCTCGATAATACTTATAACAATAAGGATAGAAAAAGGAAGGAGGACTTGAATGAGAATGCACTTGAGTTTAGACTCTTAAGAAAACATGGGTATGACGTTTCACCAGGTACTCAATTTCTAAATTCCAATGTTATTTAATTAAAGTATATTATAAAATATTTATGTATTGACTAATTTTGAAAAATAATTTGTAAATTGTAACATACCTATTTCTATGCTTTTGCAGATATCATTGAAAATTTTAAAGATAACGAAGGAAATTTTAATACCCAACTTTTGGGTGGTATAGAGGGAATGCTATCTTTGTATGAAGCTTCCTTTCATTCGATAGAAGGTGAAACTATATTTGATGAAGTAAGAGATTTTTGCTCTACTCGTTTGAAAGAATTTGTTAACAAGAACAAAGATGATGATACATCAGTTTTGGTTAGTCATTTCTTGGAGCGTCCACTACATTGGTGGACACCAAGACAAGTGAACCGTTGGTTCATTGATATATATGAAAGGGCCGAGAACATGAACCCAACTTTGCTTAAGCTTGCTAAATTGGATTTCAACATAGTACAGGTCGCACACCAAGAAGATCTAAAATATTTCTCAAGGTAAAAGTAATGAAATTTTTGCTTTGGAACCTTTGTACATGTACAAGTCTAAGGGGAAATTTCACATCTTGATCACTTGATTAATGTTTATCTCCAGTTACATTAATATTTCTACTGAATAACATGATAGGTAATCAGTAATTACAACTTAATTTTCCTAAATCTTATTACTCTCTCTTTAAACTTTCATATTATAGATGAGAAGGAGATTGTTTATACTAATACTTTTGTTTTGTTGTCTATAAATAAAGATGGTGGAAAGAAATTGGATTCGTAGAAAAGCTCAATTTTGCTAGAGATAGGCCTGTGGAAAAGTTCTTTTGGGGCTTAAATATGGCTCACCAACCTGATTTTGGATATTTTAGAAGAGAGGTGGCTAAGATCTTTGCATTCATAACCGTAATAGATGATATTTATGATGTTCATGGCACAATGGAAGAGCTAGAACTCTTTACAGAAGTGGTTGACAGGTTAGCAATGTTAACTAATACAATATAAACCTTTTCAATGTCTTACGCACATTTACCATATATCCACTTAATTATTAATTTTTCCATAGTCTTAATCTTATTTTGTTGTTATTCTAGATGGGATATAAATGCAATGGATATTCTTCCAGAATATATGAAAATATGTTTCCTTGCACTCTATAACTTTGTCAATGATGTAGCTTTTTATAACCTGAAAATGACTGGATACAACATCATTCTATACCTCAAGAAAGGGGTATGTATTTATTTCATTTCTATTTTCAAACAATTATAAAACAAACTTAATTAATCATGATTGTGGTCTAATTCAATTTATAATATCGTGTCTAATTTTTACAGTGGGCAGATATTTGTAAATCATATCTGCTTGAGGCAAAATGGTACCATAATGACTATATTCCAAGTGTGAGAGAATACATGGAAAATGGTTGGATTTCAATTGGTGGACCTGCCGTGCTTCTTCACACTTACTTTTTGATTCCAAATACAATAAGAAAGAAGGACTTAGATATTTTTTTGACAGAATACCCTAATCTAATTCGCTTGTCAGGGACCATGTTACGCCTTGCTAATGACCTAGGAACTTATAAGGTACCATAGAAATTTATAAGCTTTCAATATTTTACCAAGATTTTTTGGAAAATAATATGTTGTTAATTAATTTTCTATCGTGGTTTTTTCTTAGCGTGAAATGGAGACGGGTGATGTTCTCAAATTGGTGAAAATTTACATGAATGAAAGTGGAGCATCCGAAGCCGAAGGTTGTGAGTTTGTAAAGTCTTTACAGCTCCAAACATGGAAGAAGATGAATGAAGAAGTTCTCAATTCTCCGTTCTCCAAGAGTTTTACAGAAATTGCTTTGAACCTTACAAAAATTGCATTATTTATGTACCAACATGGAGATGGCCACACTGTTCAAGATGCTGAAACCAAGAAGGCCATGCTATCATTGCTTACCCATCCCATTCCTATGTATTAAGTGTGCAAAGATATGAAGTTAATAATAATTTTTGTAATTGTGTGTAATATATATAATGGTTCTATGAGAAGAGAGGTGTGTGTTTTACACTTTTCTACAAATTTCACAACTTGGTGATGTGAGAGGTTTGTGTAGCCTGAGCTATTTGAATAATTAAGAATAATATCTAAGTACAATTTTTACATTTTTTTTATTAGGTTCTTTTATTTGAACTTAATTTATTTATGACTGAGTGCCACATGAATGAATATTTTAAGCAATATCTCCAGAATCAACTTGGAAAAATATATCAATAAAAACCAAAAAGAAATTGCATTCACAAAAACAAGAAAAAGTAAAAACTGCAACATTGCATCTACATCTGCAAAGCATAGGGCATAAATCCCATTGCATCTACATGTATCTGCAAAGACCACCACAATGCCATGTTTAAATTAAATAGTCAGATTAAGTATATTGAAATTTGACATCATTTTATTTGATAGCTCGTTGAACAAGAAGACATCGAGACGAAATTTTGCAAGACAGGAACAACTATTATTTGTACTAAGTCAACCGCCGTGGAAAAATTGATCAAATTAAGAGAAATTCTAGGAGTTATAAATTTCTCTAAATTATTGGAAAATATTAAAAAATAATTTAGAAAAATATAAATCCTTGAAAACAATGCATGAAGTGGTTTAATTTCTTATATGGAAAGAACAAAAATCCACTAGAAGCGGTGAATTAATTAATTACTTACTTGAGAAGATTGGACGATTTTGAGGACAAAATATTTTTAAAAAAATCTATCCACAGAAATTAAAAAAATTGTAATAAGTAAAATTCTGTGGAATGATCCCCGTAGGTGGTATAAAGCATCCAAACTGATATATGTAACAAATGTATACATTGTGCTGTTAGTACACAGACACAGACACAGACACAGACACAGACACAGACACAGACACACACACACACACACACACACACACACACACAGATATATATATATATATATATATATATATATCCAAGAGGGGTGAGTTGGATACTTTGACCTTTATTCCAAATTCATGGTCCTGAAACAATGTATGAAGTTACATAAACAATTTTCTTAACTTAATTTATTGTAAAATATTTTATTTAAGTAATTATACTAAACGATCAAAAGGAATAAAACATAGAAAATATAAGATGTATAGTGATTCGGATATATCATCCAAAGGATACTCCTACATCTACTCTTCAAACACATAGTACAAGAGTTTATTGAGGGGAAATAAAAACAGTTACAAGCAACCATGTTGGGGTTCAGCTCCTTGCTTTTATGCTATTCACTTAGCAACTTCCAACTATAGTTCAATAGGGCCATGCTTTTACACTTTCCAAATTGCTAAGTCTTAACCATGTCCTTAGCAAACATTTATAACAGGAAACTTTTCCTCATGAGAAGGTTAGCCAACAACTTTACCCTAACCAACTCATAGGACAAATATAAAGATTACAGAAGTAAGGATGGATCATATAGAACCTGTGATGACCCGAGCCAGTATAGGCTCATGTTGAGAATTTTCTTTAGGCGTGCTTAAATATTTCGAAGTGTGAGTAAGTGTGTACGCATCGAAGGCCGTCAAATTTTGGAGTGAGCACTTGTAATCTGCATAGGAGTAAATATGGACACTGGTATTGTCTATGTATTTGGGGAATTCCGATGAGGGATCTATCTAGATTAGTGAAGGAAGTTGGTAACCATGGGAATAGTGGTGATATGCGTGGTTGGAATGGGGTAAAGATGGTATGGCGTAGTGGGGGATACATGGGAGGATGAATCTTTCTATCCGAGGAGACTCTATGTGCTCATGGGTTGTGAGAGGGACTAAAGTGAATAGAAATAGGAGATGTTTCTTTATGTATTATTTATGGAAATTGGAGTTTAAATTTATCAGTGGGAGTACCGAGTGAGGAAATTTAGTGAGCCAAGTCAGGATATGTGTGATGAATGTTTTAATTGAATACCTGATTTTGCCCTTGAACTTCAATCTTTAATGAAGGAGTGGCAAAATTGTAAATTTCAAACAAGTGGATTAAATATAAAACACACACACACTACAACAATGAATCCAAATTCCTACTGCAAATTTGGTTCGTGTCACTATGACTGTCAGATCGCCTAGAATTAGATTCGTGACAACTTGCAGTATAATGATTGTCCCAAGTCATATTATCTCACAGAGCCTTGCTTCTAATTACCAAATTAATTGTTCTAACACTAATTACACTACTAAGTACAACCTAATTACATGGGCAGTGATTGCATAACTAAATAACATAACAACATACTAAATCTAACAAACAAAACATAACACACAAGTAGAAATGAAATGTAATTAGCCATGAAATCCCTGGATTTATATTCATCATTGTCCTTCTCTAATTTATTCTAGTTTAATTTTACTAATTGGTTGTCAACTAATATTTCCAAGAAACCTCTCAGAACTAGACTATAACTAAATCAAAGCTAGGAAGACCTTCACTAACATTTAATCCTGAAGTAATCTAACTAAGCCTTAACCAATTCCATTTTTATCCTAACTCACTACACATAACCAGTAACTACATTCATGTTTCTATTTCAAGTTAATCCTTAGTTAAAAATTCCATAACATATTCATGCTCAAATCAATCATACCAGAAATAGAAATAAACACAAATCAAGAGGCAAAGTACAAAATAGAAATGAAATAGAGATTGGAACCAGAAAACTTATCTATAGTGAGCAAGAGATTCAAAATACAAGCTCTCCAGTTCATCCATGGACTAATTGCATAACACTTTTAGCCATCCATAGAGGCCAAAATATACCAAAACAGAGAAGAAAATTGGGGGCGGGGGGAGGATGAGACCTACGAAATTTATAGGAAAATGGAAGAAGATAGAGGTCTTCAACAAGCCAAAATAGAGTCTAAATGTGTTCTTAAACCAGCCAGGAGAGAAGGATGAATTTGAGTTTCGAGCTTCTGCATTTTCTACTGGTTTTTCTATTGTGCTGCTGCATTTCTATTTTTGGTTTACTACTTTTTCCATTTTGCTATTGCTTGTTACTGAGCTGCTATTTTATTGTTTTGGTGCTATTGTGTTTGTTGGATTGTGTAGAAAAAGGGTCCAAATAGTGCAAAAAAAGGGGTCCCATATAGTCAACAATCAATAATTTCATCTAGTCAGTAGTCATATCAGCGTCCATATGGCATCCAAGTCAGCATATTTTCTTTCTAATTAATTATCTACAAATTGAACACAAAGATTAATTTAGGTCTAATCATAAATATATAGAATTAAAACATATTAGTTCTATAATTATTTTTGACCCAATAATTACCAAAATATGATATAATTAGAGAGTTCACAAGATTTAAGATGCAAAAAGGACTAAGATAGGGACCAAATGGTATATAAAAATGCCCAATATCAAAATTTCCCACGGAATGCTACTTGAAGAATTTTTTACTACCATACTTAGTTTTTCTTACTGAAATATTGTAAGAGCCATCACTTGTCCACCTCACCTAGTGCAAAATATCATTCCATACTAACCCAGTGACTGACAATTAGTAGGAAATTTTTATTTATTTCACCTATGACTGATTTCTATTGCAAACGTATATATAATCTTAAAATAAATGATTTTTTCTTTATTTAATGTCCACTAGATGTTGAATCATTAATTTATTTCATTACCACTTAGGGTCAAAAAAATAAATATATTGAAAGAACATTTAGATTTTTAATAGTTTAATTTAATAATATATATATGTGAAATACACTACAAAAAAATCGGTATTTAACGTCGGTTTCAACAACCGACGTTAAATGCTACCACTTCAGATAGTTTGCAGTCGGTTTCGTTAACGTCGGTTAAAACCGACGTTAAGAACTTATTTAAAAAAAAAATCCTAAACTGAAAATTGTTTCCGTGAAATAAAGCCTTCTTCCGTGGTCTTCCCTCTAATATTTTCCACAAAAAATTTCAGCTTCCCTTGTCTTCCCCCCAAATTCCCCCGCCCCCAATTTTCAGCTTTCATATTGTCTTCTCTCTAATTTCCCTTACCCATTTTCGACTTCCCTATTTTATGTTGCTCACTGACCATTATCGAGGAAGAAGAAACTACCCATCATCGATGAAGCTGCCTTCGTGGAAGAAACCACCTACCACCGTCGATGAAGCTGCCATCGTGTTGTTCTGCCTCTGACCGCCATCATTGCTTGTAAATCTGAGGTGCTTTTGATTTAACTTTCTTCTCTCAGTTTGAAACCAACATAGCTAGGGTTTTAAAATTTAAACATTTCTGTCTAATTGTTTGTCAGAGAACCAATAAAGTACTGGAATAATCTTGGAATTTTCAGATTTATTAAAATGATGTTTTGCATTTGGAGTTTCTGGGTTTAGATTGAGGAAGGGGTTATTGTATAGCTGACGATTAGCGTATGATCAATTGGATCCAAATAGGGAAATCTGAAAAAGGGTCAAATGTTTTGTCTTCAATTAGGAGGGAGAGGGTTGTCAACGATGATGGCTTGGAAACTCTTGAGTGGATCTCTTGAAATTTTAAAAAGGGTTGATGGGTATCCTAGAATTTACACTGGCTATAAATATTCCTAAAAAATTATGCACGAAAAGCAATTTTCCTTCAAAATCAAGGGGAACATCAAGACCAAGTATGAAGTTGGGGCCCCACTCTTTGTCAGTTTGTCTTCTGAAGAAGATAAGAACCCAACAAAATTTGAGTAATGCTATGAAGTACAAAATCCCAAAATTTGAAGACTCAAATACTGTTATCATCATCAAAACATAAATGTAACACTAGTTCTATCTTTCCTTTAATATAACACAAAAAGAGAAGATGATATATGAATTGGTGTGTAACTAATGAGAAATATCAAAGACAAAGAGGGTGGGGTTTTTGGTTCTCTTCTAGCTATAGGATGTGTTCTTTATGGGATTGACTGACACTGCTAACATTTTTTTTTCTGAAAATTAAGAAGAAAGAGAAAGAAAAAGGAAGATGGGTAGGGATCATGGTCTAGTTGATACCTAGAATAGAATTTTTTTTTTGGCAAAAGATGAGAAATAAACCATGAGTATATGTAGCAGATCATTAATATAGCAAATCATATTTACAATTCTTGCTTTATATTATTGTTTCATGCATATTTTGGTTGGTGTTACTGATATTGTGTTTAAAAAATATTATGTTGAATTGGAATAAGGTACAAGTTTTAGCAATTTCTTGGAAGGTGGTTATTTTTATTGATTTGTTTAAAATACTCCCTGATGCATTTTGGGCTAGGAAAAAATTTGGGGGCTTCTCTTTGGTGCTCATTCCAGGGTTTCTTTAAGGGCTAGCCTCTCTGAACTATGCAGAGGGATTGGAAAGTCATGCTACATTTAAGTTTCCCTTTTATTTTCTATATTGATTTTGTGTTTTGGTTTTTGTCATATATCGTAGGAGCATTTCTTATCCTCCTCTCTTGTACTTCCTTTCTTTCTTAATATCTTTTCTTCTTCTATCAAAGAAAATACTCTGTTGATTCTTTGCGCAAGGAGCATATCTCGTGTTCTGTAAAGTAATTTTTGTAGCTAGTGTTTGGTGATTTGTTGATATCTTACTGAATATCTCACTATTCTAATTTATGTACTTGAGAAACTGTTTTTCATCTTAATTGATATAGAGCTAGCAACATGATAACATGCTATGGTTTGAGACAGTATAAGTCTAATATAGGAAAACATAAACTAGGGGAGGAATTTTACAACAAACCAAAAAACATTTTAGATTTGGAAATAGCCCATAATTAGTATTAAGAAACTATTGTACAGTAGTTATATATTCTAAGAAGAACTAAAAATTTAAAATTTGAAATGTTTGGGCATTCTTTGGAGCCATTAGATACCTTTTGTGTAGTTGTGTTTTGGTGAAGAGAAGCAAAGTGAAACTTCTTTCTGCTTCAATATTTTTTCTTGTTCAATAAAATCTATTTTCTAATTTCAATAATTGTAATAGGTATCTTGGTCATTGCAAGTCATTTGTGAGAAATAAGTCTCAAGCAGAAGGCTCTATTGCTGAAGGCTATCTTGCTGAGGAAATTTTGACCTTTTGTTCAAGATATTTAAAAAACATAGAGACAAGGTTTAATAGGCCGAGTCGTAACAATGATTATGTTCCTGGGAACTCTCAAATACATTTATTCCCACAACTGGGTCAGCCAGTAGGAGGCATCTTAGAGATTGAGCTGACTCCTATGGAGAAAATGCAAGCACATCGTTGTGTCTTATTCAATTGTCAAGCAATTGATGAAATTGTCCAGTAAGTTTTGCATTCTTGTTTGTTTCACTTAAGATGTTGTCATTATCTAATTTCACCAGTATCTCCTTGCAGAAAGTATAGAGATGAAGTGAAAGCAAAGCTTCGTCGTCATACTAGATCTGCTGTAGCAATTGACAAACATGTTACAAAAAATTTTGCTAATTGGTTCAAAGAATATGTGAGATCAATTATTTTAACTTTATATTTTATTTAATATACCAATTAATGCTACATGGGTTAAATATTTTTTCAAAATTGTTTTAGATTGACAAGGATGAAACTACAAACATTCCAGACAACATCAAATTTCTTGCAAGAGGTCCTCTAACATCAGCTAGAAGATTTAGTGCATTCAATATAAATGGATTTCGGTTTCGCACATTACAAAGAGAACAAGGCTTGAAGACTCAAAATAGTGGCGTTTGTGTGACTTCAGAAACTAGGTGTTATGCAAGTGCAAAAGATGGGAGAGTTGCACTTGCAGATCTTTTGTACTATGGAAAGCTAGTAGATATAATTGAGTTGAACTACTATGGCCATGTGAAAGTTGTTCTTTTCAAATGTTTATGGGCTAGCACTACAGGGATTAAAAAGGATGAGTTTCAGTTTAATTTAGTTAATTTTTCTCGATTGATTCATACTGGAGATTTAATTGATGATGAACCTTATATTCTGGCTTCACATGCACAAATGGTCTTTTATGTGGCTGACACAATGAATCAACCATGGAATGTTGCAATACATATAAAGCCTCGAGACTTGTATGAAATGGCCAATGATGAAGCAAATGATGGTGAAGAACAAAGTGGTGATCAGAATCAACAGGTCTATTTAGAGCAACAGATAGTTTCTAATTTTCCTGATGACATTGAAAATTTGCAACTCTTAAGAGGTGATGAAGAACAATTTTTTGAACAACCAACCAATAACTTTGATGTTGAGTGTGAGGATTTTGATATAAGGGATGACATGGTACAACAATTTGTTTAATGTTTTGTATTACAATGTTACATTTTCACATGTATTTTTATAACATGTTTATTGTGTAACTATTTCAGGATGCCACCTAAGCGTTCACGATCATCTCAAGCAAAACTTATTGCTATTACTCAAAAAGTGCATCAACCAACATTTGCTCCCAATGCCGAAGCACAAATACAGGTGAATTCTGCAGCTATTTTACATGAGCAACCTCAAATTGGATCAAATGTGTCTACTTCTTCCCAACCTCAAGTAGAGGCAAACACATCTACAAGCTCTTTTAGGCGACGTTCAACAGCAGAGCGTCTCTCAGATAAGATTTGGACAGTTGATTTTATTGGTATTTAATGATTTTTTTGAATTATATATATTTTATGTAATCAAGTCTATGTAACTAATGTGATATTAATATTATAGATGAGAATGGAGTAGTTACAAAAGAGAAAGTAAAGGCAAAGGAAGTGTGGAATATACCGATTGGGAAAAAGATTGTGTGCCCTCTTAACCCCCTTGGACAAGGGATTGATGAGGCTGCAGGCCTAATTGCACAATGGTTGGGAGAATTAGCCACTGATACAGAATTAATTCCTCTTAATTTCTTCGATTGGAGGGATGTGCCCGAAAAGTATATGAAAAACACAATAGAGCTTATAGAGGTGCACTTGAAACAACTCTTTTTATTTCCTTTTTTAATCTATTATTCTTCTAAATCTTTTTATTTCTTGATTTTAAACACAGAAGAAGATTGCTTTTGAAAATAGTCGTGGACTAGAATGGGCTTGGAGATCACTAGGTAATAAAAGGAAGGAGTTCAGAACCAGGCTATATAAGTTACATTTTGGTGAAAATGATAGTAGAGAGACTATTATGAACAAACGTCCAATCAACATATCTCAAGATCAGTGGAATAGTTTCGTGGATCATCGACTTGACGAAAGATTCATAGTAATATTTCTTATGTTCAAATATTATAATTGCTTGTTTATTAACTTCCACAATTTACTTATTTGTCTTTTACATGTAGGCAATAAGCAAGATAAACAAGGAAAACCGTAAAAAGCTTAAATTTCCTCATGCCGGTGGTTCCAAGAGTAATGCTAGAAGGATGCGTGAAATGGTGACTTACAAAATTTTAATAATTATTTTTCTTGTATTCTATTTCATTATAATTGATTATTTCTTGGTTTATATATAGGAGCAAGAGAAAGGTCGCCCAATTAGTCGAGGTGAATTATTCATTGAGACTCATAAACGAAAAGATGGGACCTTTGTAAATGATGAAGCAAGAATTGTAGCAGTAAGTTTGTCCCCAATAATTTGCTCTCTTTGCTAATAATAAATGAAAAAATGTTATGTCAACTGTTAAGATGAATTACTATCGTTATCTAAGCTCCTTCGATTTGCTAGTTATTTGTTGAGTGTTAACTATGTTTGAAATTAAGATGCCAATTGTTGATATGTTGTGTCAACTGTCAAGAATTTCTGCATCTCTGTCTTGGAAATGTCATCATGATTTTAATGGTAGATACAAACACTGAATATGATCTGTATACTGGTCTTGTCAAAAACTGAATGTGATTTGTAGGATAGTGTATAATATGTCTATATTGGGAAAGTTAGTGAATACAAAAGCCAACATGTATGCCTATGGTTCAATAGTTTGTAATATTACATTGTATCCATAATAAAGATTATAGATAAATATAAAAATTAAATATTGTTATAATGTTGTAATATATATTTCTATAAAACTATCTCATATACATATATTTGTTTCACTTCTACTATGGCCATGATATACATAATAAGTTTCACTTCTTTTTTCTATTGTTTCTAAGTAGTAATTAGTGGGTTGCATAAGACACATTGAAGTAAAATATTGAGAAACAATCAAAAAATCATAATGCTTTCTTTTAAATTTTTTTGTTGGTTCATTTTGAGACTCTTGATTCTGATTTTTATTCCTTTTCTTTAAGTCTCCAACAGTTATAATATATATATATATATATATATATATATATGTGTGTGTGTGTGTGTGTGTGTGTGTGTGTGTGTATATATATATATATATATATATGTGTGTGTGTGTGTGTGTGTGTGTGTGTGTGTGTATATATAGATAAGTAAAAATAATTGTTGATTTACAATTGGATAGTGTTGTTTACTTTGCTTATAGCATGTTTTTGTGTTGTTTTATTTTTGTAGGCAAAAATTTCAGAAAAAGAATCTCAATCCCAATCGCAAGCTCCAATTATTTCATCAGAGGATTCAGTTTCGCAAGTGTTAGGTAAAGAGCACTCTGGACGAGTACGTGTTCTAGGATTGGGTCCATGTCCTTCTAAAGTATTTGGGTTGCCTACTAACCGATTTAGAGGCTTGAACATGGGTTCTACAAGTAGTGGCAACTCAACAAATGAAGTGGAAACTTTGCGAACTGAGTTGGATTCAGTGAAGGATAAATTAGAAACCATGGAGCGAGAACGTACTACTATGGAACGAGAACGTACTACCATGGAGCGAGAACGTACTACCATGGAGCGAGAATGTACTCGTGAACTTGGTCGACTAAACAACATGGTCAAATATTTTGTAGAACAACTTGGATTACAACTACCTCCAGACGTTGCTTGTGCCCTAGAACCAAGTGTCCCACCGGTAATATAATTTTGGACTTATTAACTCATTATTTTCATTCACTATAAATTTTGATAATAAATATTATGTTAATTACAGGCACCTGATGCAAATAGCACAGAAGCTTCACCTCAAGGATGTCGACGTTCATCTGGAGCTAGTCACAACCCATGATTAGTTGTTGTAATATTTATTTTGTTTGGACATGTGAAACACATACTTTGAGAATGTGTTAATTTTTGTTTTGATGTAAAACTTATATGTTGAACAATGTATGTTTTTTTTTATTTAAATATATTTACTTTTATAAATTGGCCTCTAGCATCACTTAAATTTTAGCCAGATATAATGTTAGATTACAGATATAGCTAAAAGTTAGCATCAATTTAAAAAGAGGAATAAATACTAAAAAAACCACTTAGCGTCGGTTTTGACCGACACTAAAATAACTAAATAAATATCAGACAAAGTCATTTAACGTCGGTCAAGATCGACGTTAGATTCCACCACTTAGCGTCGGTTTCAACCGACGCTAAGTTATACAAACTAAAGTTACTTAATACATCAGACAGACATCTAACGTCGGTTAAAACCGACGTTAGATTCACACCTTAGCGTCGGTTATGACCGACGCTACGTGATAATATCTATTTAAAAAAACATCAACAAAGTCATTTAACGTCGGTCATAACCGACGTTAGATCACAAACTTAGCGTCGGTTACGACCGACGCTAAAATTTAGTCATCTAACGTCGGTTATTCCCACGGTTGTCGAAACCGATGCTAGATGACGTCACGACGGAGCACTTAACGTCGGTTTTCATAACCGACGTTAAGTCAATTAGCGTCGGTCAAAACCGACGCTAAAGGGTGATTTTGACCGACGCTAAATTCCAATTCTTTTGTAGTGATATGACCTCCATTTCATATAAATTGTATTTGTTTTCACATTTTTTATACCAACATATTTGTTTTGAAAAAAAAATTGTTATGCTATATATATTATATAAACATTAATTTTTTTTTAAAAAATGCCCAGCACTACATTACAGTGACTCGGGAATAGCCAACCCGAGCTTGAGTTTTATATTGTGGTAAGGCACCTCCCAAACATGTAATACTTGTGAATTTTTTATTTTATTTTATTATATTTTGCTCGATCAACGTGTTTATCCTATTATATGTCTATATGTTAATTTTAGGACTAAATTGAAACTTTTGGACGATGAAGCTCTTGGATTTATTGGGAAAAAAATAAGGCAAGGAATTAATAAAATAGTTTTGGATTTTTGAGGATGAGTAGAAATTTTTATAAAATTTATAAGGGACCTAAGTGATATTAGAAATCAGAAAATACGAGCTTCATGGAAAATTAGCCAAGTTATTCCAAGTTTGAGGAGAAGATTAGGGCACGTAGCATACTCTCCTCCACTCACATTGAATACAAGCTTCCAAGAGGGACCTGGATCCTCTGCATTACTAAAAGTAATGCAGAGGTGTTAGCAATGGTTTTTATAATTGCTAAAACTTCTAGCAACAATAATTGTTGCTGGAAGTTTTAGTAATGGAAAAAATCGTTGCTAAAAAGTATTGCACTATGCATTATTGCAGAGCATCCACTTCCTTCCAAGAGAAGCCTTCTCTTTGAGTTGGAGAACAGAGACATGAGAGAGAGAGAGGGAATAAGCAACACTAAACGAGCGTGGGAGCTGAGTGAGAACCTCACAGTTAAACACCACGACCTTCGTCATCCTCTGGCTAGAATCTCACTGGCAGGCGCCTCACACTATCCTTTTCCTTTGTCTTCTTCATATTCACGTATGCAAAGGCGGAGCTGGCCACGAGTGAGAGAGATAGAGATGTGATTGTGTGATTGTCTGCTATCTCGTCCCTTGTCCTTGTTGTCACTGTTCATGGTGGCTCTTTCGCTCAGGCTGCCGGAGGAGTGATTCATGGTGAACAAGTTAGGAAGAACAACGCCTTTTCTTTCCTTATTCTTTGAAATTGTTTGAAATTCTTCATCTCTTTCTCATCGTGAATGAATGTGTGTGACAGAGAGAATGGCAGTTCTTTTAATTAGAAAACTTTTGGGGGAATAAGGTTGCCGGTGACATTAAAACTTAGAAAACCATAAAGAAAGACGACAGTAGATCCAGAATAGAATAACCTCAAGGTATACATCAAACGTGTTAATCTCTTTTCTTCAAATTTGTAGTTTTATGTGTGCTGGCTACCTGATTTCTATTCTTAGAGGGAGGGGGATTTAATTTAATTAAGAATGAAGGGTTGAAGAGATGTTTTACTTGAAATTGAAACTTCAATTTGAGTATGGAGATTTGAGTAATTTCTACAATTTCTTGACTGAGGATATTTAATGTGCTGATTACTTTTGTTGTAAGTAAAAATTGGGAATCTCAGGCGGTTTAATATCTATGGAAAATTGTGTTTTCGGTTTTGGTTGTAGGGAGCAAAAATGAATTATGCACTGCATAATTTGGGTAAAGGAACATGTTATTTTGGGGCGCTTTTGTAATTTTAGTTTATTTTTCAGTTTTGCTGTGTGGACCAACCTTGGGTGTTTTGATTAAGTGCTGGGAGGCTAAGTAATTGAATTGGGAGTCTCTGGAGTAAAATAACCGAGAAGGATGTCATGCGTTGGCTCCTATTCATTGTTTTTTGGCAGGTCATATAAATATAATTTTGTAGTCTTCTAAAGGTTTTGGTTTGTTTCCCTCAGGTGGTGGCACGAGATAAAAATCTTATGGGAACCAATGAAGTGAGTAGGGTGTCTTTAGACATGTGTTCATAATTGCCTATGAGCGTGAGCTAAGGAGTTAGCTCACCTATATTGGGTTGTAATATTTTTTCCTAAGCACTTCATAGAAGTGCAGTGTGAATCCATGAGGTTGGATTATGCTACTAATAGATCTAGAAAGTGACTACTCAGTTGGTGGAAGCTTGCTTGGTAATGGCTATTTTGAGATGGATAACTGGACGTTAATAAAGACTTAAAGATCTAGAATGTTGTATTAGGACCTTTGTGAATGGGTCGTGTTTATGGGTTGATACATGCAACGTGTTAGTGTGGAAAGGTATGATAATCCGAGAGCGGAGGTAGTTAGGTGACATATAGTGTAATTGTGAGGCTTAGGTGATTGCTAGTGCGGTGGTAATCGCGTAGGGGAAGAAAGGGATAAGGTGTGCTTTCCTAGGAGTTGAGGGTAAGGGAAGTACCCAATTGTACAAATGGATAGCTAAGGGTAATCTAAAGTGACGTGTTCGTAGGTTTATGAACCAAGTTGAGATGAATGACGAGGTCTCTAGTATTGTGGACATTCTGGGTCAGGAATAACACTTTGAGCTATCTTTTGGGTAGTGATATGCCAATGTGTCAAAAGTGTGTTACATGGGAAGGTGGGTTGATTTGGTAAGGTTATGTCTGGATGGCAATAATACTATTGGAAGGGTGGATATATTATACTACTTTTAGGGAGAACTGCCAAAAACTAATTGGGATGAACAAATGAAAGGGGATTGGCTCAAGAAAACTCTTTGGGCGAAGGTTCTATATCGAAGTAACTTGCAAGAAGGAGTGACGCAGGTAGTTGATGTGTAAATTATTTTAGCATATAAAATATTCCAGCAAGTATACTGGGTTGCAACAAGTAATATAGTGATAAGTAGAGTATTGACCCACAGAGATTGAGGTGTCAAATAAAATTCAATTAAGCTAAGTGAAATGCTATTAAGAGTTATTGAAAGATTTATAGAAATACATAAAAGGGGAGGTTTTGTGATGATTGAAGCAATGCAAAATAAATAATTAAAATAAAACAGTGAAGGAGACAAACAAGAAATATGTGTAACTAATCAAAAATTTCATGGAATTATATAGCATCATCTTTCCCAAAGATTAATTCTGGCTAAATTCTATTATGCAATTATCAATCTAAAATTCTCAGAAAACTTTCCATGACTGAATTATGTTAGAATCATAATTAGGAAGAACTTCACTAACCATAACCCAATATAAGTCGATGAAGTTCAAATCACATGCATGCCCCGTAAACGCATATTGACATGCAAACTCTTATCCCACTCACTACTCATACACAGCAAACACATAAATGCATAAGTAGCAAGCTTCACAGAATAAGAATTAAAACAATACTTTGGCCAGAAAGCACTCATTGGTTCAAATGAATTAAAGCACAATTTCCATTTCATCAAATGACCGACTACGCAAGAAAGTGGGATTGATTTCATAGGTCTAATTTGATTAATTCATAGACAAATTAATCTTTAAATCATTAAAGAACAACTCAATTAGATTACAATCCATTCAATGTTGGCCAATTTCTAAAATATGATTGAATCCAAAACCTTGAAATTACAATCTAACTCAACTAAAATAATTGACTAAAACCTTAGTTCAACTTTAGTTAAGTAGTTAAGCTCAAGAAAATTAATCAAGCAATATAAATAAAATTATCTAAATCTAGATAATCTGATTTATTGTGGAAAATACAAGGTCAAGCTTAATATCCATTTAGATCTAGCATAGACATCAAAATCCCAAACTTATTAAAGGTTAATCAAACATTCAAGAGGAAGAATAATTAGTAAAATCCATTCCATTAAACTAAAATGCAATAAAACTGAATATGTTCAATAATAAAGCTTCATAAAACCGCACTACATCAATTCTTAAACACAGAAGATTACATGGAAGAAAAGAAGAACATCAAAGATAACAGAAAATACAGCAGAAAGTTAAGAAACTATGAAGGAAAATGGAAGAAAAGAGAAGAAAATGGGAGAAGGAGAGACATTCCCAAGTGGGAAGGCTTCCTCTCCCTCAAAACCAGTCTGGAGAGTTGCCTCTGTCTGTAGCAGCTGCGGATCTAAAGTTAATTTGGTTCGAAGTCTATTTTTTTCTAACCTAAAAAATGCATTTATAGTTGCTCTCTGCGGTGCTAGTGCCAGGCGCTAGTTAACTAATTTTTGCTCTATGCGCACTGCGACGTGTACCTCAATAATGTTCCAGCGCCAGGCACTGGCTTCCTGGCGTCGGGCGATAAGTGGAAACAGCAAATTCTAATTTGTTCTTTATTGCTGTTTCTTGTTCAGTTTGTGCCCAAATGCTAGTAATCTCTGTAAACACATAAATGAACCAATTTGGGCTAAAATTATGGAATTAAAGCACATAAAATATATAATTAACTTACACCCAAAAGAATTCTAAACATTATAAAACTAGAGTTTAAGCATAATTTAAGAGGCGAAAAGGACTAGAATAGAGGCTAAAATATATGAAAAATTGCATATTATCAAATCCCCCACAGTTAGCCTTTTGCACTCTTGGGCAAAATCAGTTCAAAACAATAGAGAATCCCAATAAAAACAACAAGCAAATGTGCAAAAAATATACAACAATGAAATAATTAAAATCTGGAAAAATTTACGCTAGGAGAAATAAATCTTAAATTTCTAAAAAGTTCAAGCTTGATGGCAATTATTTTGACAAGAATGAGTTCAAGTAACAATCTCCTCACAGGGTAAGGTGTTTATCCTCTACTCTCTCAAGTGTTTAAGATGGAATCACTTAAAATCATCCTATCACAAATTTACTACCATAAGATTGTCAAGAATATAAATCTCCACTACTTGAATCCAATACATGCTTGAATCAAAAAGACTTTACAAGGTTATAACGTAGGTAGGAAAAATAATGGGAAACAAAAGGGAAGGTGGAAAAAGAAAAAAAAAATTTGAAAGATGGACAAAATATGGCAACAACTCAAGAAAATGAAGATCATTTACAAGTGAATATATAAGAGATTGAATAAAAACTAATTTTGGGTCTCAAAGTTCTATCTACTCCTCTTTTTCATCATTCATTTTTTTATATTCTTTTCCTTTTTTTTTCATTTCTTTTGATGGAGTCATTCAATTTTTTTTCTTCTTGATTGGCCATTCTTTCTCTTTTGCTTGAGAGGAAGTAGAAGAAATACAATTCATGACAACCCAAAATTCACAAAACTTTTCAGCACATAAATCTCATAAAAGAATTTAAAATACTATTTATATTCTATGTTGGAAGAAAAAAATTATGTTTAGGAAGAAAAGTGGTGGAAAAGCACAAGAAAGGACATGGAAAAAGGCACAAAATGACATAAAATGGAGGCAATGGTAATGCATGGCTATTTGGCTAAAAGTGGGTAACAAGAAACAAATGCCTAAATAATTTCTAAACATGTACAAGATATATAGCCTCAACCAAGATTCAAGACAAGTTCTAGAGTTAAAATCCATGATAGAGAACACACAACAAGAAGAATAGCATATTGCATTAAGGCTCAAATCCCCACGGTTAAAAGACTATTACTATGAATTCATTACAATCAACATCATTGCCATTTAACTTGAATTCCTTAGAGAAATAAGACTAAATTCTTTTCATGCTAAATCAATCTTGACTCTGACTATCTCATCATGCATATTTCCACAACAAGGCTATCTCTTCCCAAAAACAAAAGAAACACTAAAAATTAATAGAAGAAGATCAAAAACACAAAAAGTTGTGTAGAAAAAGAGAGGCTAAAACTAGAAAAGGAACAAAGAAAAAACACAACAAAAAAAGAAAAAAAACATGAAATTAAAAACAAGAACTAAACTAACAACCAAGACATTTTATTCTCCCCCCACACTTAATTCTAGCATTGTCCTCAATGCAAATAATTATCAGCAAAATAATTCTAATAGGAAAAAAAAAGACAAACAAAAGATAGTAAATGAAAAATAAAAAGCCTTGATCAGTTTTTTTTTTAACAAAACAAATAAAATACTAACTAAAACAATTAAACAAAAGCAAATCTAAATGCTAAAACAAACTAAAATAAAACAAAACAAAACAACTAAAATAAAAGGAAAGAAATCTCCCTCAAGACTGAGCATCGTCATATTCATCATCCTCATCATCCGAGATGTCAATGTGAGAGTTCTGAGGAGAAGGTTGAACTGGGAAAGGTGGATGTCCCCTGGGCCATGCAACATTTGGAGGGAAGTTGGGCACTAAATCTCCTGGAGGCACTGGGAATTGCAGGGTATAATGAGTTGGATCCCATCGAGAGGGATGGAAGTAACCACAAGTTCCATATACTAAGTCTATACAGCTTTAGAGGAATACTGAAAATGTCGATCTACCCTCTTGTTTATTCTGTGCTCTAGCTGATTCAAGCGTTGTTCATTTCGATGATCAAGACGTTCCTCCATTTGTTACATTAGAGTCCTCATTAGCTGTTCCATAGATGATGATGATTGAGTAGATGTAGGAGCAAAATGAGCATAAGTAGAAGCCTCAGGTCAAGGAATGTGAGATGCTAAAGGCCCAGCTTCTGTAGGTGATGGTGTTGGGGCTTGTGTGGCTAAAGCACGCATAGCAATGTACTCTTTCTGATACTTTTCTATGGCACTTCCATCAATGGGCTTCGAAGCTATGAGGAGGTTATTTTTTGCTACAAATATCCCAGCCTTGATGCAAATGTAGGTGATCAAACTCGAATAGGGTAAAGGACCCATTGAGTTTTCTTGTACAATCTTTTGAATCTGATCTTGCATCAATGTCCCAATGCTTACTAATCCACCAGTTAGAATGGTATAAATAAGAATGGCCCTCAGAATTGTTACCTCAGAAACATTGCCAGTAGGCAAGAAGGTGCAGATGATGAAAGAATGCCAAGCCTTGGCCAAAGGTTTCAGATAAACTCTCTTCAATTTGTTAGGCTGGCTTGAACTGTCATTTCCCCACACCGCTCTATCTTAGCTTAAAGTGCAAGCAACGTTTTGTAAAAATTCAAGGTCTTTCTTCTGTGCCATATATTCATCATATTCTAACTTGTTGTTTAGATACCCAATGCCATAGTATTCTACAACTTTTTTCATCTCAAAGGATACTTTTGTATTTCTCATTTATGATTTAAGAGTCAGTTCAGCACCAGAATTGTCCCAGGCGTTAGCATAAAACTCTCTTACCAATGCTGGGTAGTGTGTTCGGTTTGGTTTGCATAAAGTATCCTATCCGTAGTCTTGTATGTCATCTTGGATTACTGTGCTTTCTTCATGAGCCAAACGAAATCCTTTCTCCCTGATAACCACTCTACCGAAAAAATAATCACGATATCTATCTTCATGTTTTGGTGTCTTAAACTTTGGATTCAACGAAGAAGATGAGGATGGGCCAGCCTCAGTACTGGCTCTAGATCTCTTAGACGGTTTGCGAGGCATGATTCCTGCAAAATTATGCACAAAAGCATTAAGTTAAACATAAATCATATTCCCACATTTCAAATTTAAAAGCTCAATCAAAGAGGAAAAAGAAAGAAAAAAATAACTAAACTAAGAAACTTAAAATAAAATAAACCTAAGAAAAGAAAACAAATAAATAAATACACAACAAAGAAGACTAAAAAAAGAATAATAAAAACTTAATTAAACTATAATAAAACTAAACTAAAAAGAAAACAAACAACTAAGAAAATTTAAAATATCTCTCTAACTGAATAAAAATAAAAAATCTTATTTCAAACCTAAAAAGCCAAGTATATACAATTATTCCCTAACTAAGTGAATTCAGAATTTACGCTAATTTACAAAGAGAAATGCAATGAATTCATAAAGCTCCCTAAACACTTAGAGCAGAAGAAATGCCTTTGAAACATTGAAGAATGGTTAGAAAGAAAAACAAAAACACTTGCTAAGCATGAAGACATATGTGCATTTGTATTTCCAAAAATTGCCAATTAAAATTTTACATAGGCATTTTGTCGAACACCTTGTTGACTTAAGTTTATGCATAATCAAGCATGAAAAGTGCAGAAATATTATTAAATGAAAATATGCATAAAACTAAGTACAACCAAATTTGAACCATATCAAATATCAAGTGGCATCATGCAAATTTTTTTTTTGGCAAATTTCACTCCATTTCATAGAAAATTCAAGAAAGTTTCACCTCAACAACACTTTTAGCAGTGAATTAAAGAATTAGTGCAGCAATTGATCAATAATATGCACAAACTCAATAAAATTTTTCATTGAGGCATTTCACCAAACACCTTGAGTGCATATTTAAAATTTTAAAATCAATCCACCTTCAAAGTGTTCTAATCATTCCCATTCAACCATAATAGCCAATAATAATCAAGAACTCAGTAAATCAGTAGATTCAGCTCAAAACCAGCATAAAAAAGAATCTTCAATAATTCAAGAAATATATTCTTTGTCTAAAAATTCGAATATTTCAACCTAATCCTCGAAATTTCAATTCAAGTCAATGGAAAATACAAGATTAGGATAGAAATCACTTACCAATCAGTTGAACAGAGGAGAAATGCCTAAAAATCACACAGAAACACTTGAAAAACATAGAACAATACCCGTAGATGAAGGGAAGAGAACCCAATGCAGAGAGATGCTGAAATCTTGTGAATGCAGTAGAGAAGGGCCAAAAACTGAGAGGAAAGGGCCGAATTCAATAGGGGAAAGGGAATTGCAGAAGAATTGAGAGGAAATTTGGGGAGATTTAGAGGATTTTAGGGCTAAGGTTCGAAATTAGGGGGAGGCATAGTGAAGCGCTAGGAGAACGTGAAGGAAAAAGAGGAAAAGGGGTACTAAAATCACTAAAACGCACTGCTAAGGCTAATCACAGGTTGGGTTGGTTCAGGTTACGTGTAAATCTCAACCCAAACCAATCAAAAGCCAGTGGGTTAAGTTGGGTCGGGTTCAACTTTTTTTACTACTAAACCTGAACCAAATCAACCGCCCGTCAGGGGGTTGGGCGGGTTGAATTTTTTTTTTCTTCTTTTTTCTTTTCTTTTCTTTTTTTCTTTAATTTCTCTTTAGTCTCAGAAAGCAAGTTAACAATGAGGAAGACGAGTTTCTTCTTGGGCTGTGACTAAGGACAGTGACAAGGAGGAGGGACGATCTGCTTGGATGAATGATAACAACCCAAGTTACCCAACTATCACTGTGAAGAACACAGAAGTCCCAAACATATCTGTTCGGTCTGAGTCTTTGAGTACGAGTAGTGTTTCGGTCTTCTTCTTCTTTACTTTGGTCTTCCTCAATTCACTCCTCAGTCCTCGACTTTGAATTTAAAAATTAAATTGAAGGGAAGGCCGTTGTATTTCCAGTTCGCTAAAGGTTGGATAGAGATTTGGGAATATTGAATCAGATATGGTGTGTGGCTAGAAAATGACAAAACCATCTTCATGGTTGTACTGTTGCCACTTAGAAAGGCTGAGAGCACCAAAGCATGGCCTGTAGGGGTAGACTAGAAGTGAAGAATGCATAAGTAAAGAAGATGAAGTGAATTAGTAAAGACTGCACAAGGGGAAAGTGACCTTAGTATATGGTCTTCAAAAGAAAGTGAAATCTTGTCAATGAATTGCAGTACTGCTAACAAAAAAATAAAAAAATAAAAAAATTTAATTATGTATTGGGTTGGCGGGTTGGGTTGGGTTGAGAATTCTGAACCCGCCGCTTAGCAGGCTGAGAATTCTCAACCCAACCCAACCCGCCAACCTAATCCAACCAAACCCAAACGTTCCAATTGGGTCAAATTGGGCAGGTTGGGCGGGTTAGGTTGGATTTTTCTCACCCCTACGCACAGCTTCAGAAATCGCAGTGCCAAACTCTGTTTTTTTTTTTTTGAATTTTTTTAGGAAAAAGAAAAACTTTAGCGCCCAGAATGCAGAAATAAGATTTCTTTTTTTTTTTTTTCAAAAATTGTTTTTTGAGCACAGAGAAGAGGAAAACATTAAAACTTCAAAACAAAAAACATCTAAACTAATAGAAATCATACAAAAATATTAAAGACAACCAAAAATAGCCTTTACAAATTTGCACAAAATGAAAAACAAAAGATAAAAAGAAACTAAAAGAAAAATCACAGAAAATCAAACAATTGACAACAAAAATAGAAAATTAAAATTATGAAATAAAATCAACAAACAAAATTGAAAAGAAAAGGTTAGGAAACTTAGGTTGCCTCCCAAGAACACTTTGTTTAAAGTCCTTAACTAGACTTTACTCGATGTCTTTGCTAGCATAGCTTCCTTTGTTTTCCTCAATTTCTCTTTGTGTTTTTATTTCCTTCATCAAGGAAAATGATCCAATACCTCGCACGCAATAAAGAGAAATAACGTAAGAGATATATTAGATAACCAAGGTAGACAAAAGTAGAAATGAAACTAATAAAAAACACTTGAAAATGCTAAAAACACTTGAAATTGTAAAAACTAAAAATAGAAAAGACAATTTCTAAAATAACATCACTTTGGCTTAAAAGAAAAATCAATTTGACAACCATCAATCCCCAGCAACGACGCCTAAAACTTGTGCATAAATTATTTTATGCATATTAAATATTCTAGCAAGTATACAGTGTTGCAACAAGTAATAAAGTGATAAGTAGAGTATCGTTCCACAGAGATTGAGGTGTCAAATAAATTTGACTAAACTAAGTGAAATGCTATTAAGACTTATTGAAAGATTTATAGAAATTACATAAACGGGGGGTTTTGTGATGATTGAAGCAATGCAAAATAAATAATTGAAATAAAACAGAAATAAAACAGTGAAGGAGCCAAATAAGAAATATATGTAACCAATCAAAAATTTCATCGAATTGTATAACATCATCCTTCCCAAAGATTAATTCTGGCTAAATTCTTTTATGTAATTATCAATCTAAAATTCTTAGAAAACTTTCCAAGACTGAATTATATTAGAATCATAATTAGGAAGAACTTCACTAACCATAACCCAATATAATCTGACGAAGTTCAAATCACATTCATGCCCTGCAAACTCATATTGACATGTAAACTCTTATCCCACTCACTACTCATACACAGCAAAGGCATAAATGCATAAATATCAAGCTTCACAGAATAAGAATTAAAACAGTACTTTGGCCAGAAAGCACTTATTGGTTCAAATGAATTAAAGCACAATTTCCATTTCATCGACTGACCGATTACACAAGAAAGTAGGATTGATTTCATTGGTCTAATCTGATTAATTCATAGACAAATTAATCTTTGAATCAATGAAGACCAACTCAATGAGATTATAATCCATTCAATGTTGGCCAATTTCTAAAATATGAATGAATCCAAAACCTTGAAATTACAATCTAACTCAACTAAAATAATTGACTAAAACCTTAGTTCAACATTTAGTTAAGTAGTTAAGCTCAAGAAAATTAATCAAACCATATAAATAAAATTATCCAAATCTAGATAATCTGATTTATTGTGGAAAATACAAGGTCAAGCTTAATATCTAGCTAGATCTAGCATAGACATCAAAATCCCAAACTCATTGAAGGTTAATCAAACATTCAATAGGAAGAATAATTAGTAAAATTCATTCCATTAAACGAAAATGCAATAAAACTGAATATGTTCAATAATAAAGCTTCATAGAATCGAACTACATCAATCCTTAAGGACAAAAGATTACATGGGAGAAAAGAAGAACATCAAAGATAACAAAAAATACAGCAGAAAACTAAGAAACTATGAAGGAAAAAAGAAGAAAAAAGAAGAAAATGGGAGAATGAGACTTATTTCTAAGTGGGAAAGCTTCCTCTCCCTCAAAACTAGTTTGGAGAGTCGTCTCTGTCTGCAGCAGCCATGAGTCTAAAGTCTGGTTCAAAGTCTGTTTTGTTCTGATCTAAAAATTGCATTTATAGTGGCTCTTTGCGACACCAGCATCGGGTGTCAGATCCCAGTGTCAAGTACTGGATCCTAGTACCAAGCACTAGTTAACCTAATTTTTGCTCTATGCACACTACCACGTCGCCTGCTAATGTGTACTTCAATAATGTTCTAGTGCCAGGCGCTAGGTCTCCAGACAGTAAGTTCTAATTTGTTCTTTGTTGTTGCTATTTGTTGTCCGGTATGTGCCCAAATCCTAGTAAACTCTGTAAAACACATAAATGAACCAATTTGCACTAAAATTATGGAATTAAAGTACATAAAATATATAATTAACTTACACCCAAAATATTTTAAAACATTATAAAACTAGAGTTTAAGCATAATTTAAGAGGCGAAAAGGACTAGAATAGAGGCTAAAATATATGGAAAATTACATGTTATTAGTAGTGGAAAGGGGTGATATGATATGGATACCCCATTTGATTGGGTGCTTGTGTGAGTTGGAAATTAAGGGATCGAATTTCTTTGAAGGGGTAATACTGTAATACTTGTGAATTATTTATTTATTTATTTTGTTTTGGTTGGTCAATGTGTTCATCCTACTATATGCCTATATGAAAATTTTGGGATTAAATTGAAACTTTTGGACGACATGAGGCTCTTGGATTTATTGGGAAAAATAAGGCAAAGAATTAATAAAATAGTTTTGGATTTTTTAGGGTGAGTGAAAATTTTTATAAAATTTATAAGGGACCTAAGTGATATTAGAAATTAGAAAATAAGAGCTTTGTGAAAAATTGGCCAAGTTATTTCAAGTATGAGTAGGAGAGTGGGACATGTGACATACTCTTCTTCACTCGTGTTAAGGACAAGTTTTCAAGAAAAGCCTTCTCTTTAAGTTAAAGAACAGAGACATATGAAAGAGAGGGAAGCAGCACTGGATGAGCGTGGGAGTGAGTGAGAGCCTCATTGTCTGACCACCACAACCTTCATTGTCCTCTGGCTAAAATTTCACTGGCAAGCACTTCATGCTACCTTTTTTCCTCTTTCCCTTTATATCCACGAGAAAGTGGAGTTAGCCGAGAGAGAGAGAGAGAGACAAAGATGTGATTGTGTAAGCATTTGTTATCTCGTCCCTTGTCCTTGCCATTGCTTTTCGTGGTAGCTCTTGCTGCTCAGGTCGTCGAAAGAGGGATTCGCAATGAACAGGTGGTATAAGGCATTTTTATATACATTTTAGTCCCTATCTTAGTCATTTTTGTATCTTAAATCTTGTGAACACTCTAATTATATCATATTTTAGTAATTATTTAATATGTTTTAATTCCACATTTTTATGAGCTTAAATGATAAGACCTAATTTAATCTATGTCTTTACTTTGCAAAATTAATTTAATTCTAGAGCATTTACTGATGTGGATGTTTTTCTTACATGGATGTTTACGTGGTGCTGATGTGGCATCTTTTGTTGACTATATGTACAAGTTGACTAGTCCAGTGGGGCCCACATTTTTGCATAGTACAATAGTAAACTTAGAAGGAAGCAGTAAAAAATGCAGAAAAAGCAGAAGTGAAAGAGACATGTCCAGAAGAGTCAACTTTGCATTTTCGTCCTCTTCCTTTGGCTGATCTACAAAGGCACTTCAAAACACCATTTCCATTATTGAAGAGTCTTTTCTTCCACCATTTATTTTGTATTTTCAAGGTTTACCCTCTTAGTTCTTCTCTATTTTTGTGTGTTTTAGCCTTCATGGAAGCACTACTAGAAAAACATGAATTAATGAAGGAAAAATCCGTCACTAAAACATAGTTTAGTGATGGATTTTTCGTCAATAATTTCGACGCAAAAAAGTGCATCAAAAATGCAAAAGTGACGGAAAAAGTAATCCTTCACTAAATTAGTGACGGATTTACTGACGGACGGTTCGTCACTAATTCATTTGCCTCCGTCATTAATTGCTCAAGAGTTAGTGACGGAAGATGCTGTCGCTAAATTAGTGACCAACGTGGCCGTCACTAAATTTTGAGAAATAGTGACAGATAGTCTGTCACTAATTTTTGAAAAAATAGTGACGGACTGTGCCATAGCTAAATTAGTGATCGACGCTGCCGTCACTAAATTAGTGACAGATCATCCGTCACTAATCTGATAAATTTAGCTATATCACTGTTGGGTCATATTTTTCTCATTTTTTTATTAACCTTTTTTTTTACTTTAAATTATATCTAGAATACAATTATGTATACATATAACCAAAATAACAAGATTAAACTCAAAATTACTAGAAATTTTATGAAGTCCTTCAATAAAAGTCAAAATTCAACAATGATATGTGTACATCAAAATCTATATTTTTGGGTCCATATGTCATATATATAACAATAACAAAAGTTAAACAAAAAACCTCAGGCTATTACATATCATATACTCCAAAAAATAAAAGCAAATTGTCATATTTTCAACTACAACTAGTCAAGTGTCTTTTTTTAGTATATTTGAACCTGCAGATAGATTCTTAGGTGATTCTGTTGGCAGAGGCAATCCAGAATGAGCCAATAATTGTTACACCATTGTTTGAAGGTTGTGTATTATACCTTTCAATTTCTCCCTTTGTTGTCTCTTCCTTAGAACTTCTTGACGCATCATCTCCAACTGTTCTGAGTTATCTTGATTCATTGTAGGTGCATATGTTGAAGATTGTGATCCGTCATAATGACTAGAAGCCTCTGATCCAAGACCATAAATCCTTCCTTTTATTGGACCACCCACAACTTTGGTCCAAATAAACAACTCTCGCTCATTTGTATCATCATTCTTCTCAATTTCGCCATCATTGTCAGCTTCAATATTTGATAAGCCACTTTCGGACTTTTTCACTTCATTTTCAAACTTATCCTATAAATAAAATAAAAACATGATATATACAACACTTTTTGTTGAAATACATTCTCATGCCATCAGTTATACTCCAAGAGGAAATATTCTTGTATACCACAATACCAACTTCAAAACAATCATCTTCGAAGCCTTATTGTCAAAGATAGATACTTTATAAATATCTCTCGTGACATGAATATCATAGAGAGTGAGATAATTCATAAGAGTATAATTCACAATACATAAATAGTTTTCAAGTCAAAATAAACTCATTTAGTTATTGCGTAAAATCCAAAATTCACACTTATTTAAATTTCCCCTGCACTGAATAAAGTGGTGTTCCCATTTTTATTTGACTAACCAAAATAATTTTAATGAACTTGAAACTTTCTAGATCAGATTATCACAATAAAAAGAATCTCTTCACAAAATTTTCATGATTTTAGGAATTGATTTGGTCATCCAAAAATCACAAAATTTGATTTAAATTTTATTATTGATGATACAAAAACAGACAATTTTTATTAATCGAAACTTAAATTAAACTAAATCATCACATACAATCAAAGAAAAGATAGACTAAAAGCGATGAGGCTTCTAAGACGAAGAAGGTGCTGTAGGTCTAGAAGAGGAAGGTGTTTTAGACCTTAAGGAGGAAGCTAATCGTTTCAGCCTAGAAAGGGTTTCTAGAGGAAACGCCTGAGAAATTTGGCGAAGAGCAGAAGTTACTCCGTTTATATAGTTAATAGACCTCGCTTGTTGGTCACAAAAATTTTGAGTTGCAAACATTGAATGTCTATCAACTCGATTAGCTAATTCTTCGAAACGACAGTTTATTAGTTTCTCTTGGTCTTCAAAGAGACAATTTATCAGCCACTTCTAGTCCTCTGTCTTGTATTCTAGGCTCTCTATCTTATGCTCCAGGATTTCTATCTTACGCTCTAGGAATGCAAGCTTGTTTTCTGAGGATGTCGCAGTGCTGTCATCCTCTAACTCTATTATATCCCTCTTTCTCTTCTTAATTTCTGGTGACCTATTCATAGGCCTCTTCCCTTTTTATTTCCGAGACTTAAATTTAAATCAAGCTCTATGTTGCCAGTCCTAAAATTCAAGTTAAAAGATTTATTTTCGGCCATTGCTCTAGGGATCTCAAAAATAAGTTTAAATGAGAAAGGAATGAAGATTGAGGAATAGATAGTAATGAAAGAAGGAGGTTTTCTTGGTGTGGTGAATGGGATAACAGCATATGAGATTTATAGGCAACACAAAAGCCCTCAAACTAGAGTTACCACAACCTATACGCCTCTCCTTAAGAGGTTTACATATGTTATACGTCACAATGCCATCGATTAATGTCGGACATGCAAGTAAATAGTAAATAAATTTTAATGCAATTAACATAAGTCAAAGATTTCCTCAAAAAAAAATTTTGGCTAATCTTGACTTTTCTCAAAATTTTGACTAATGACGTGCTGTTAGTGTGCATGCTTACCCTAGACCTCTAGCTTCCAGCTTGTAGAAATCTATAGGTTGAGCGTGTAGGGGTGCGGTGAAGAGATATCTTTTTTATCTCTAAGTCCTAATTTTTCTTTATAAAAACTATCCCAGCGTTCTCAGTTACTACCCCACAAAGAATACATTGATCTCACAGCATTCTTCTCTCCTCATACTCCTATAAAAATTTCTAAATTTTCTAAATCATGGCCATAAAGAAGTACATTGGTCTCACATTGGAGGCCAAGGAAGAAGAGCTCGACTTAAACTTGAGTTCAGGCAAGGACAAAGGAAAAAGACCTTTCGAGGGATCTCAAGAGAATCAAAAGGAGAAGAAGATAAAGAAGAATAAGGAAGCTGAGGAGATTAGCACTGGCCATATGTCAGAAAACAAAATTGCTTGTCTAGAGCAGAAGGTGAAGAATCTCAAGAAGATGATAGAGGACCTGGAGAAGTTAGCTAAACGCAATAATGCGGCAATGAGTTCTAGAATAGATAGGTTCTTCTATTGGTCTACTCAATGCTTCTGCAATTAACAACAAAGAAGTGTTGATTTATGAATGGAATTTACACTACCCTCTGTGACATTGCTCTGTCTCTCGCTCCAAGGAATGGTCGAGGGGTGATGATACAATACAACCCTCCTAATCTGAGAGCACATCCCCTTTAGATTACTCATGCATGAGTAAACTTTTTTTTTTTGCAATGTAATCCTTCAGTTTTTTTAATGCAAGTGGTTTCTTTTATTGGACGATACTCTAAAATAATAATAAAATAAAGAAAGATAAAGGAAATTAGCCACACAAAATCAATCATGAATTCAGTTTATAAAACCCACTACATAAAAATTTGATCCGACAGCAACAAACAACAACACCACAAAAATATCATCAGCAACTATGACACTAGCAAGTTCTTTCACAACGACAAACAACAAATCACCATTAAAGCAACTATACAACCAGCATACTTCTTACCCATATGAGTTTTGATTTCTTATCAATAAAATCTCCAGTCTCTTTACTCTTGTGGGTCATCAAAAATATTTGGGATGTTGTGGCCTCTTTCCCGGTCATCTCCTCCTACAAGAGATTAAAATATAAAAGGTACGTAAGTACACATAAAATTTAATTATAAAGCGATAAATACACACATAGAGAGAAATATAGAAAATTAGTACATATTTTCATTTATGCTCTGAATAAGGTATAGATCCGCCAGTGTGGCATAACGGACCAAGTCCATCGCTATCACTCAGTCTATTCCTTGCATTGGTCTCAGATTTCTTCTTGTAATTGGAGTCACTCCATATTCGTTGGAGTTCATCCTAAGTCTCATCACTCATCCAAATAGGCTGAATGCCCTTCTTTTTGAAATGTTCCCTTGCATCATATAAGACCCTTTTTAATCTTGATCGTCCAATCACAAAATTGTACAGCCTCCGGATCTTAGTATCAAATCTATCTTCGCAAGTGTACACTTTCTATAATATAGATTAAACTAATATAAGTTAGCATTGTAAAATAAAAATTCAATAAACAAACATATGTACTATTAAATATGTCGTTTCAAAATAAAAATAAGTTTATTTCATACATGTAGCTCACTGAACCATCGTTCCTTTGCTTCAAGCGGTGTTATTGACCACTTATACCATGATCCACCAAAAAACTTCTTGATTATTCTTGATAAGTTATGAACATCTTGGTGTGGGTGATACCTAAGAAATAAATTGGTAGTTGTCAATCTTAAATCAAATAATTAGAAAAGTAGATAACACAAGGTTGTAAAGACACACGTGGCCTTGTCGGGTTCTAAATAAATGTGTCCATCTGAGGCCGTCCTATGCTATGGCCTTTGTTGTCGTCTGTGTAAACCAGTTTGTTGAGTCTCAGTCATAGTGGGTGTAACACCAAGTTCTGATGCAGGAGGATCACTAGGCACATGAACTGTGGGCTCACCAACTACTTCTTCTTCACTTCTTGATACCTCACATGACTCAAAGAGAGTGGTTCCTATTCTTCCTTCTTTATTGTCTCCACTTCTTGATACCCCATGTGTTCTAACTTTTCCTTTACCTCATGGCATACCTATGAATGACAAAGTTAAATAAATCAATTTTCAAAGTGTAATATAAGGTATAAATTGTATTTAATAGAAATATGTTATAAAAGATAAAGGCATAAATCAATTGCAAAAGAGATATAAATAGATGCATAACCCTTCTCAAGTGATTATGACTCATCATTGTTGGTACCATCATCATTTTCATCATCATTTTCACTATCATTGTCACTTTCGGTAATATGGTTTTCACTAATTTCATCATCCCCGTCAGTTTCATAATCAGTGTTAAACTCATCATCCTCAAAATCCTCTTCTACTTCAATGTCATTTTCGTCTTCATTGTCATTGTGGTCTTGCATTTCAATACCTTCACCCACCCCATCTTCATTGTCATTGTGGTCTTGCATTTCAATATCTTCACCTACCCGACCACACAAATATTATGGATTGCATCTGCACATGCTTCACATTGCATAACAACATCATCTTCTTAGAAGGCTATATTTGAGGCATCTATTAAAAACAAGTGAGTTTGTCTTTGAAACTTTTCTACTAAGTGGTAGCACATAAAACATAGAGTTTTTGAAGAGTTTCACTTCTTTTGCAGCATGTTTTCATACTTTGAATAAAGATGCAGAAATTTTGGCCCCTAAACATAGATACAAGACAGCAAAATGAATAGAAAAATACCTATTAAAAGTAAAAGAAATAAAAACATATTTATTGACCACCAT
The DNA here is from genome assembly GCA_037074585.1 of Biancaea sappan. Taxonomy (NCBI): domain Eukaryota; kingdom Viridiplantae; phylum Streptophyta; class Magnoliopsida; order Fabales; family Fabaceae; genus Biancaea; species Biancaea sappan. The sequence continues at coordinate 8,560,138 of CM073499.1, forward strand.
ATATCAATAACATTTAATTCAAATACCTATTAAAAATAAAAGAAATAAGTCTATAACTAAATTTCCCAGGGTGATTGTACAAAGAAGAAAGATTAGAGAATAGAGATGGAACTCCCTATAAACACCAAAAAGAACATTTCAATTTTGGAACTACTAAATTGGGCTAATGTCATATGAAAAGAAATTGTCTATACCTTAGTTAGGAAAGGCCTAATATAATTTTCTGCTGCTTCTCGAAACATGTTACCTTGTAGATATTCAAGTGGTATTCTTTAATGTAAAAAAAAGATCCAACGTAGAATGAATTTCCTAATAATGGAGTGCATAATTTTGCAAGAGAAAAATTGTATGCATCAAAATTTGATTCAAGTAGCATAAGAAAAAGATAGCAAGCCTTAAAAATTAAAATTCACACTTCATATAAATTGGAAAAAGAAATAATAACTTCTCATAATTGAAACTTGGACACATTTGTCTTGAATGTTTTTCCAATAAAATATAATACAGAGATACTTCTGTTACTATTGAGTTCTTTAGACAAAATCTTTTATTTTTCATAATTTTATTCAACAAGATAATAATAAAGTTTCTCCATTGTTTATTTCCTCTCCAATAGAATGCAGAAATAAAGTATACAATATAAATCTTCTGAGATATGGTCTAAAAACAGTCTAAATTAAGGTTTTATCTTTACCTGCAAGAGCTTGCTACCTTAATTTGAAAGCTAAGTCCTATAATGTATTCTCATAATATCTTGATTAAATGAAATGAAAAGAAAGAGAAGATAACCATGAAACTAACACATCATCAATTGCTTAAAAAAAAAGAAAAAAGCAAAATGTAACTAAAAAATAGAAGGAAAAGGAAGAACAAAATAAATTAAAAAAATAAATGAAGAATAAAGTAAACAAATTTCTATTATCATATCTCCTTCTTTCCATTTATAGAGATATGACCCCAAAATAAAATATAAATAAAAATATATGTATATACGTAAATTCAATAATTATTGAATATGACGTATAATTTTTATAATGAACGTAATCATAATACATGTATATATAAAATTATCTTAATTGTTGAATATAATATAAAGTAAGGGGAAAGAATATGAGTTATGTGTTGTTCCCATTATATAGTTTTTGAGTGGTCCACATTATTCTAATACTAAATGTTAGGGTTGGTGGGAGCAAGAGTAATATATTACAATTAAAAATTTTAATGGTGTACTTTTATCACTGTTACCATGGAAACTTATGAACTCTTAGTTTAATTCATGCAATGCAATAATAATTAAAGAATATGGATCTAGTGGACTCCTTCGGTCAAAAGGATTGTCAAAAGTTGGAGCCATGTTGGTGCCTTTACTTCAAATATCTAAGTTATTCAATTCACATCAAACATCTCCTTTTGAGTGGATTCCACCTCCTCTTTCAATCATTCATGGATGCTGAAATAAATTAAGTGGGATATGACTTTGTTTCTTATAAAGAGATTAATGAATGGGACAATATATACAGAGAATTTCCCCATTAGACAAATTAAATAAATGTGCATGAATTAAAGGTCACAAATGTCAAATTGACACTTCTCCAAAGAAAGCACTTGCTGTCTTATCCCATTCCACTTTCTGTCTTATCCCATCTCATATCACTAAACAAAAGCAACAACATTGCCCCCACCATCATTTGATTGCGAATATGTACATATTTAAATCAAAATCTCAAGATTGAATGGATTTGAATAATCTCTTGTGAATAATTAAAATGAAAGTGTTATGAGTAAATCAAAACCTATTTTAATGGTAGTCTTCACCTGAATGGTGAATTTACTAAGTATATGAATATGCAGATTCTTGCCTCTGCTTCTATCAGCTTTTTGACCCAATACCACACTGCAAAATAGCTTTAACCACATCCTCATATTCCACTTCCCTTTTATCTTTCCCTATTTCTCATATATATATATATATATATATATATATATATATATATTTAGTTCTCACATTTTATATTAAAAAAAATCGTGACACTAGCTATCAAAAAAATATCTCTGTACTGATTAAAATCTAGAGCTTTTGGGATTGGGAGTTTAAAAGCAGAGGTAATTCGGCATGACTATAGCTAGCATATGTTCATCCTTAAATCCCACCATTTCTATACCCTCCCTTCACCCACCATTTCTTATTAAAGTTTCATTTTCCTTTCCCTTTATCTCACTTCTAACCCTCCCTTCACCCAAACATACAGAGTGAGGTAAAAGAATCGGTGATTAGAACTTGTAATAGAATGAGTAAAAAAGAAAGAGTATTACACTTTTTCAGCTGAAAATTTCACAGAGAATTTCAACAAAAGGCTAGTAAACTTCATCTAAACTTTAGAAACTAGAACATGAAAGAAATTTTAACGTAAGCACAAAGAAAAATGAAAAACAAAACTAGAAACTTACCTTGTTGCTGAAGGGGAATAGATCACCAAGGGAATTGATAGATTGTTGGCTCAATCAAAAGTAAAAGATGAGAGGGAAGGCGATGAGAGGAGATTATGAGCTTCAAGTTTGTTGAGGAGAAGGGTTCGATAAGGTGATGGATAAAGTGAGAGAATGAAGAATACAATCTGCTAGGGCAAGCCTCTATGGGCTCCACGAAGCTTAAAGGTTTCACAAAAAAGTAGCAAATGATGGTTTTTGGTGGGAAAGTAAAAATGGGTGAGGATTTTGGGTGCCAAAATGAAAATGGGTGGGGGTTTTGATGGGAAAATGAAAATATTTTTTATTTTCTTTAAAATTAAAAATAATTTCTAACGAAATATTTGTCACAAACATTGTGACTACCCATATTCCGTCAGAAATGATGTCTATTTACAAAAAAAAGACCTTACTCTAAGTTGTCACTAATCCGTCACTAAATTATAAATTTAGTGACAAAATTTAGTGACGACCAATATCCGTCACTAATTTTCATGATTTAGTAATGGATATTAGTGACAGAAAATTTTCATCACAAAAAACATAAGTCGTCACTAATCCGTCACAAATTTTGAAAAATTAGTAATGGAATTTAGTCTGTCACTAATTTCTGTCACTAAATCTCATTTTTCTAGCAGTGAAGGCTAAACTTTGTTTTGTAATTAGTCCATGGAATGCACTGGGTTCGTAGCTTGAATTCCCATGAACAGATAAGTTTTTTGAGTTATAAAATTCTATTTCATTTTCATCCTTGTTGATTCTCTTTGTTTTATGTTGATTTCTATTCTAGGATGAATGATTTGGGATTAAGCTTGTTGTATGTACATGAATACAATTGTTGTGTATGTGTATTGAGTTAGGACGAAGATGGCATGATTGTATACAGTTGCGGAGCATGATTTAGGTTAAGGCTTAATTAGGATTCATTAGGTTATGAATTAGTGAAGATCTTCCTAACCACAACTTTAATGATATCTAGTTCTTAATGGTAGAATTGAATATATAATTAATTAAGGGTAGGATTGTGATAGCTACAATTCCAGTGAAAACATAGACTTATTGCAACTTTGTTATGTGTTAGTGTAAATTTGTTTATGTTCTATGTCCTATTTTTGTTAGGATTAGTTTATGTTTAAGCACTTTAATTCTTTTACCACCCCATATTAATTAGTAGTGTAATTAGTGTCAGAACAATTAATTAGGCAATTAGAAGCAAGGCTCCATGAGAGAAGACGATTTGGGAAGATCACTATATTGCAAGTTGCCATGAATATAATTTTGGGTGATTCGGCAGTCGTAGTGGCACAAACAAATAGAATGGAAGAAAAAAGCCTTTTCTTTTTGTCTTCCTTGAAATTTTTGGAAATCTTTGTCTCTTTCTCATCATGAATAAATGTGTGTGACGGAGAGAATGGCAGTTCTTTTAATTAGAAAAATTTTGGGGGAATGAGGTTGTCGGTGACATTAAGACTCGAAGAACCACCGAGGAAGATGACAATTGATCTAGAATAGAATAGTCTTGAGGTATACACTGAACTCATTAATCTCTTTTCTTGAAATTTGTAGTTCTGTATGTGATGGTTGCCTAATTTCTATTGTCAAAGGGAGGGGGATTTGATTTCAATTAAGAATGAAGGGTTGAAGAAATGTTTTATTTGAAATTGAAACTTCAATTTGAGTGTGAAAATTTTAGTAATTTCTACAATTTCTTGACTAAGGATATTTAATGTGCTAATTACTTTTGTTGTGAACAAAATTGGGAATCTCAGGCTGTTTAATATCTATGGAAAATTTTGCTTTCGATTTTAGGTGTAGAGTGAAAAAGTGAATTCTGCACTGCATAATTTGGGTAAAGGAACACATTATTTTGGGGCTTTTATGTAATTTTAGTTTGTTTTATGGTTTTGCTATATGGATCAACCTTGGTAGATGGGTTCGAATCCAAGTTCCTATCCCTGTGAGAGGTACATGGTAAAGTTTATTTATTTCATCAGTATTATGACTAAAGCATTATATACTCACTCCCTTCTTTCGTGTACTTCTTGCAGATTCTAAGTTAGCAGATGAGTCTCTGAATAAGGAGTAGCAAAGCCTCTAAGTCCTCGATCATTCTAGATCGGGTTAATGGTATGGTCTATGGTTAAGGTGGGATAGAGTCGCTCTATAATTGAATTGAGGGCCTAGGGGTTTGTGAATGATGTGAAGGAAAATTATGGATTATTTATGATTTAATATTTTCCAATCGAAATATTAAACATGTCTTTATTCGATGAATTTTATAATGGAAAGGAAGTTCCTTAAATATACAATAAATGTTACAAGAAACCTTTATACCATTTTGTATCAAAATCTTTACGTTATAATTATTTTTTGACAAGATGTGCTTGTGTTTGCCTTACAGTGTTGGTGTGGATTTCACTTTCATGCCAGTCACAATTCCAGGTTGAGGCATGACTGAACAGTTCATCCCCCGAGCTATACCGCCCCACATAAGTGTGTATGGCGCGTAGTGGGAGCCCCCGCATCATTCCTAATTTCATGGCGCAAAGGATAACCCCCTATGCCATATATATGTATATGGTGCGAGGGGTCAGCCCCCGTGCCATATATTTGTGAATTGTGAATGGCATGATGGGTCAGCCCTTGCACCATGTATTATTGTATGGTGCGGGGGTTAGCTTCTAGCGCCATATATCTGTTAATAACCCTTGTGCCATACCTTATTGGCCATATACTTATGTATATATATTTATATTATATGAAAATTTCATTATATTACTATAAATTGATATAATAAATAAAAATATATTATATCTTAATTTCATTATATTATTAAATTATATCATATTAAAATTAAGATATATTTATATCATTTAAATGTATAATAAATACAAATTTTTTTAAAAAATTTTTTGTTGAAAAATAATTATATAGCTATAAATAAAAAATGCAAAAATGCTGAATTATCACACAATATGCATAAAATAGTGTCATCCTCTAGTATACAGAAAGAATTTGGATTTACAAAGGAAAAAAATTAGTCACCACTTTCTGTGTTATCCTTATTTTCTTCCTCTTGTTTATCTTGGTCTTCATTTGTATCTATATCTTGGTCATCATTATCTTCTTTACTTTCTTCCTCCCCCTCTTTTTCTTGATCTTCTTCTTCTACTTCTTCTACATATCTTATTTCTTCATGTTGTCCTTCCTCTCTTAAATTTTCATTTAATAAATCACTATTAACAGTAACTTCTAGTATTTCTTCATTTTCTACTAGACTTCTAGGCCTAGTTTTCATGACAATCCACTTGTTAGATTTCCCTCTTATTCTAATTGGATAAGGAATAAAATATACTTGTATTTCCTATTGTTCACAAATGGATCAAATTTTATGTATCTCCTTATATGCTTAATCTCTGTCTTTCCATAATCTGGGTGCACCCTAGGTCCACGATTTAACACGAGATCAAACCAGTCATAGTAAAACAAAGCGATCTTTTTCGCAAGTTCTCTAAAATGCTGTAATCGTACAACATGTTTGAGGATGCCAAAATAATCATTTTCTTTACTACGTTGTCTAATGCCTTTAACACAAACCCCACTGTTGATAGTCTTCTTTCTAGTGCTCTAATCATCAGTATGAAACTTGTATCCATTCACAAAATATATTGGCCATGTCTCAACCTCTCTAAATGGTCCCCATGCTAAGTCCTTTAGTTTTAGATTATTAAAAACATGAGGTTTAGTATGTACCTAGTTAAAGTTATCAATGAATAATTGATTAATTAATGCATTACACAGAAAAATGAGTCAACATGAAGTTAATACAATTAAATCAGAAGGCCACTCACAAGGGTTTTGAGCCATAAGACAAAGTGTGATTCAATAAGTCTTTCAATATTTGTGTCACTGGAATGGGGATTTAAAATTATGTGATATTCTTGAAAATTGCTGTCGTGCAAAAGCAAACTTAGTGATAATATATAGTACATACACAATGTCTAAATGAATAATAAAATTAGGAAATGCAATGTGTTCTTAATCAAGATATGGATTAACTTCGTCACAATTAAAAAAGACGTAAAGTTGAGCTGTCATATATTCTCTATCATCTAAAAATCTAGTGATGCTTTTTTCGGAGGGATGCCTAACTTGGTTAAAAATTAGTAATATCATCAATTGGCTTGTCTCCTCCTGCGTACAGAGATTTCGACCAACTCTTATTCTTAATGAATGTACATATGACTTAAAGTAATAAGAACAAAAGTATGATGTCTGCACTAGGCATGCTTTGTAAATAGAACCTTCCACCTGAGATTTATTCTTGACAGTCTTTTCAATTCTATTTAAAAACCTTTACAAATGAAAGGAAATAGTTTGTCAGATTTGAATCAATAGGAATTAAAATAATATTCAAAAGAAAAACTAATTAATGATTGAATACATCTTAAACGATACATCTATCGGTATTGAACCAGTCCACCAACTCGAGCCTTATACTAGAGATGGATAAGTAGATATTCAATTGAGTCAAAAAATCCAGGGAGAAAGATTCTTTCTAGCTTGCAAAGAATGATAGGAATGTTGTGCTCCATTTGTAATAACTCATTAACATTCAACATTGCTGAACACAAATCTCTAAAAATTTGACTTATCTCAACAAGAGGCCTTTAAACTTGCTCTAGCAATGTACTGAATGAGATAGGTAGCAAACATTCTATGAAAATATGACAATCATGGCTCTTTATTCCGAGTCCTTCATGTCAACACATCTTGACAAATTTGAAGAATATTCATCATGCATTTTTAATCCTTTGACCTACTCACATATGGCCCAGCTCTACTCTAGCGTAAATGAGAATTTAGCTTTTGCCTTTACCACTCTAGCATTAGCTAATTCATCTAACTCTAAATCATGATGCTTGCAATACACCTTAAGATCCATCCTCATCTTGATGTTGTCCTTTGTCTTGACGTGGATGTCAAGAAAAAGGGAAAAAAATAAGTTGTAAATGGATTGGGAGAGAAAAAAAAAAGGAAAGTTATATTAATATAGTTAAAACTTATATTAATATAGTTATTTGAGATAAAAATATTGAAATCAAGAAAAGTTGAGATACTTAGCAAAAAACATTTTAATAATTGTGTAATATAAAAATGACAAAAAAATGTCATATAATCATCCAGCATGAAAACAAAAATATATCTCTACAAATAAATAAAGAAATATATTACTATGAAAAATAATTGTAATTATCGATGCAATTATGTAAACAAAATTCATTACTATATGTATATAAAAAAGAAGTAAATATATATTTGCTACATTTATTTAATCCAGTCCAATAACTCACACTAAATATAAGATACGATATGAGTCATATCATATTTTAACCAATAGAACTAGGCACAGTATATATCAGATAAAATATGACTTATATCATATTCATATCTTCTAACTACATTTATTTTATCCAGTCCAGTCTTACTCTTCCTTAGGCCAAATACATGACACGCCAAGGAGGTTGAATGAGAGGACACACAATGCATGACACATGGTGCACATAGTTCAGCTGGAAAAAAGTCAAAAATTGGGACTTAACGTGATTACCATCATTCGAAGCGAAGAGCTTATGTATGCTAAGAATGATTTTGCCATCCAACCAATGATTAGTATTTACCTATGTAATCAACATTTAATATAAAAAGAGATTATGATGTTATATACAAGAGTCCAAACAATATACACAAATTAATTTAATTAATATTCAATGTTAAAAATTTTAGTCGTAGAAAAAATCAAGTGCAAATAATGTGATAGGATTAATAATTTTATACAAATTTTATTCATGTTGAGGCACACCTACTCCTTTTTTTCCATCCAATCTATTAGTAATGATGTGTCCCATCCATGTAGAATTTTACTCGTTTGGTACACTCATTCACGTTGGCTTGCTTCCAGTCTCTTCCATTCCATCCATTCACGTGCAAAGGTACTCCCATCCTGAAACCCATAGTATATAAATATAGTATAATATATATATATATAGCTAAATATATATATATATAACTAATTTGATATATAAAATATTTTTAATTAATTTAATTTTAAAAAATTTGCAAAATATAAGTTTGGTAGGATAAAAATTACATAAAAAATTACAAATTAATTCTTATAAAAATGTTGTTTGAAACGAGTCTATTTATTTTTTTTTAGTAGAATCACTTTTTTTTCTCTCTAAAAGTACTCTAAAATACATTTCCTTTAGTTTTTTGTATAAGTCATTGTAGCTCTCTTGTAAATCTTTATATCCAGCATTAACACTACATATCTATCACACTAGTTATATTTAATCTCACCCAATTACTCACTCACTTGATTTCTCCCAATTTACTCTCTTCCTCTCTTTCGACTCCAACCTCATTCACCTAATTGGATCTGCTTTAGCAAGCATGGAGTTGAGCTGATTTGAAAATGAATGTTTTCTCGAAAATATTATGATCAATATATTATTACGACTGTCAATTCTTGACTGCAAACATATATGGTAGTGTCGCAAAAGTAGCATCGAAGCTTTAATCAAAGATTATTTCAAGTTACAGTATTTTCAGAGAGCACAAACATTGTCATTCCTCCTACTACTATCTTATCCGAGCGCTTATCCTAGAAGGTCGACTACAAGAAATCAATTTTTTTGTCCACCTACTGTTAGACGATTTGGCAAGCGCACCAATCGCACAAGTAATATAGTGATTTGAGAGTGAAAGTATCGTTCCCACGAGGACTAAGCGACTAAGTACCCAAGAAATTTAATTGAATTAGTTGGACGAAACAATTGGATTGAAGATGGCTTTAGCCAATGAATAATAAAATAAAATCAATAACCGTAAGTATTTATGAGTTTTCTTTTAATAACAATAAACAATGCAAAAACTGATGAAATAGTCTAATTAAAGCCTAGGGTCACTAATCCCTCTCCTCTATCTTAGAAATTACAAAACCCCTCTCACGTACTCGCAACTTATTCAACTATATAAGTTAATCCTAGGTTATTCTAATAACTTAAAAGAATCCTCCCGAATCTCAATTAAGTTACTCAACTCCTACGCAATTCCTTGTGTGGGCTAAGCCTAATACAACCAACCTAGCTTTGATTAAACGAGATTAACTAACATTCCTATTAGCTAACAAGCGAAAACACTTAGTAAGGTTCACGCACTCGTCCTTCCTATTCAGTGTTCTACTCTTACCTCCCTCTCCCGAGTTCAAAGACAGCAACAAGCATACATATAGATTGATCAAGTCCATATAACGCAACAATAAAATGGATAGAAAGACTTATATTAATTGAAATAAGGTTGCAAATACATGAGAGAATGTAAAATCTATTCAAGAGTCAAGTTCATAGTAACCCTAGATAGAAAATCTAGCTACTCATAGAAAATAAACAGCAGAAAGCATAAAAAGGGATAGAGATGGCCATGAATCTGATGTGGGATGATGGATTGAGCTCCCCAAGCCTTGAAAATCAGGTTCCCCTTGTTCTTCTCAGCCAAAACGGCGCTTCCCCCTCTCCCTCGGATCAGCTTCCCTTCAAAATAACCTAGGAAGCTATTTAAAGCCTTTTCTGAAAAGCTGATTTTTTGGTTCCGCCGCTGCAGCGGTATGAATTCACCGCTGCAGCGGGAAAATACAGATTCCATAGTGCTGATTTTGGGCTCCACCGCTGCAGCGGGAATATTTCTCCGCTGCAGTGGTGGAAGGCTGGTGCGTATATTTTATAGCACATAAAATATTCCAGCAAGTATACTGGGTCGCAACAAGTAATAAAGTGATAAGTAGAGTATCGTCCCACAGAGATTGAGGTATCAAATAAAATTCAATTAGTCTAAGTGAAATGCTATTAAGACTTATGAAGGAAATTTCAAAAATTACACAAAAAAGGGGGGTGATGATTGAAACAACGCAATATAAATAACTGAAATTTAAATAACTAAACAGAAAATAAAACAGACAAAAGATGTGTAATTGGTCACAAATTCCATGGAATTGTACATCATCATCATCCTTTCCTTTGAATATTCTTGGCTAATTCTATTATGTAATCTTCAATCTAAAATTCTTAGAAAGTCTTCTAAGACTGAATTATATTAAAATTATAGTTAGGAAGATCTTCACTAATCTATAACTCAAATATAATCCGATCAAGCCCTAATCACATCAATGCCCCACAATCGCATATGACATGTTATCTCTTGCCCTACTCATTACAAATACATAGCAATCACATGCATGTATAAATAACAAGCTTCATAGGACAATAAATAAAATAGAACTTTGGCCAAGAAAATACTCATTGGTCCAAATGAATTAAAGTACAATTTCTATTTCATCAAATGACCGACTACACAAGAAAATGAGATTGATTTCGTTGGTCCAATCCGATTAATTCATAGACAAATTAATCTTTGAATCATTGAAGAACAATTCAATTAAATTACAATCCATTCAATGTTGGCCAATTTTCTAAAATATGATTGAATCCAAAAACTTTGAAATTACAATCTAAATTAACCAAAATAATTGACTAAAATCTTAGATCAACCATTCAATTAAATTATGAAGCTCAAGAAAATTATTCAAGCCACATAAATAAAACTATCTATATCTAGATAATCTAATTTATGGTGGAAATTACAAGGTCAAGCTCAATATCTAGCTAACTCTAGCATAGACATCAAAATCCCAAACTCATTGAAGGTTAATCAAGCATTCAAGAGCTTAATAATCGGTAAAATCCATTCCATTAAACGAAAGTGCATTAAAATCGAAATTGTTCAGCAATAAAACATCATAGAACCGAACTACATCAATCCTTAAACTTAGAAAATTACATGGAAGAGAAGGAAAAATATGACAGAAAACAGAAAATACAACAGAAATCTAAGAAACTATGAAGGAAAATGCAAGAAAAGGAAGGAAAATGCGAGAAGGAGAGCCATTCCCAAGTGGGAAGGCTTCCTTTCCCTCTAACCAAGCTAGAGAGTTGCCTCTATGTTGCTCCCAACCACTGCTGCTCTAGGAAGGTAGAAAAATGGTGCTAGGACTTCCCATCAAAAAATGACTTAGCTTCCTCAATAAATTTCGGTTTTGCAAATATAAAACTGATCTACAACATGCCTAAAGGGATATTCTGCCCTAGATGCCTCCTTGGATGCTTCTTCCAAGATGTGGCAGCACTTTGACAGCAAAACAGCAGCAGAATTAATATTTCTGCAGCAGAAAGTGACAAACAGCAGCAAAACAGTAGCAGAATATCATTTCAAAATTAATATTTCAGCCATGCTTTTTTTTGACCTACGAAAATTAATATTTCTGCCCAAAAATTCTGACTACATGGCATTGAATAAGAGTTCAAGTGGGCCCCACATCCAGCATATCCTAGTCAGCATCTGCATCACCCAAAAAGTGCCACATTAGCATCCAAATCAACATCTTTGTCCATGTCAACACTTTTCTCTCCAAAATTAAAATTTGTAGGAATTAAATTGAGCATTTTACAATTCAAGTTCTAAAAATATATAATTGAGTCACATTCAATCCATAAATAGTTTATACTCAATAAATTCCAAAACATAATAAAATTAGAGAATTGACAAAATTAAAGAGGCAAAAAGGACTAAAATAGGGACTAAAATAAATGAAAAAAGCATGTTATCAAATCCCCCACACTAGGCCTTTTGCACTCCTGGGCAAAATCAATTAAATATAACAGAGACAACCAAAGAACACAACAAGCAAAGTGTAGAAAATATACAATAATGAAATAATTAAAATTTGGAAAGATTTAACGCTAGGAAAAATTAATCTTTATTTTCTTAAAAAAATTGCAAACTTCATGGCAATTATTTTGATAAGAATGAATTTAAGTAACAATCTCCTCACAGGGCAAGGTGTTTATCCTCTACTCTCTCAAGTGTTTAAGATGGAATCACTCAAAATCATCCTATCACAAATTTACTACCATAAGCTTGTCAAGAATCTAAATCTCCACTACTTGAATCCAATACATACTTGAATCAAAAGGACTTTACAAGGTTGTAATGTAGGTACGAAAAATAGTGGGAAACAAAAAGGGAAAGATTGAACAATGAAACAAAATATGGCAAAAACTCAAGAAAATGAAGAGTATTTACAAGTGAAATATAAGAGATTGAGTATAAATAAATTTTGGGCCTCAAAGTTCTACCTGCTCCTCTTTTTCATCATTCTCATTTTTTTTCAATTCAATTTTTTTTTAAATTCTTTTTTTCTTTCTTTTTTTTTTGATGACGTCAGTCAAAATTTTTCTTTCTTTTTCTTCTTGATTGGCCAGTCTTTTTCTTTTGCTTGAGAGGAAGTAGAAGAAATATAGTTCAAAACACCCCAAAATTCACAAGATTTTTCAGCAAATAATCCCTTAAAAGAATTTAAAATACTCCTCAAATCTTAAGTTGGAAGAGAAAAAAAAATATATGTATATATATATTTGTACTAAGAAAAAGTGGTGGAAAAACGCAAGAAAGAAAATGGACAAGGCACAAAATGGCATACAATGGAAACAATGATAATGGATGGCTATTTGGTTAAACAATGGTTACAAGAAACAAATGCCTAAATCATTTCCAAGTATGTACAAGATATGTAGCCTCAATCAAAGATTCAAGACAAGTTCTAGAGTGACAATCCATGATAGAGAACACACAACAAGAAGAATAGCATTTTTCACTTAGGCTCAAATCCTCACAGCTAAAAGACTATTACTACAAATTCATTAAAGTCAACGTCATTGCCATTTAACTTGAAATCCTTAGAGAAATAAGACTAAATTCTCTTCATGCTAAGTCAATCTACACTTTAGCTATTTCATCATGCATAATTCCACACCAAAACTCCATCAAAAAATTAAAAAGTGAGCATCAAATTCGGACAAAACAGAGTAGCAAAATTCTGTAGTGCAGAATTTCTGGCGACACAGCTTTACCGACATAGAACGACCCCAAAATGGATGCAAATCACTCCAAATAAAATTCTACAACTAGAAGACATATAAAGGTTTAAAAACATGTAAAGAAAGTGGCAAAAACCATAGCCAAGCAGTACAGAATATTCATGCAAGATGACAAAATTTCTTCCAAAACAGAGAAAACAGAGAAAAAAAATGGGCAACAGAAAAAGACTAAAACAAAATTAAAATTACGAAAGAAATACAACAACAAAATTAAAAAGAGAAAGATTAGAAAAACTTGCGTTGCCTCCCAAGAGCGCTTGGTTTAAAGTCCTTAGCCAGACTTTATTTGGTGTCTATGCTTAGCGTCGCTTCTTCTTTGTTTTCCTTACTTTCTCTTTGATTTTTTTTTTCCTTCGTCAAGGAAAATGATCAAGTACCTCACACACAACAAAGAGAAATAACATGAGAGATATATCAAATAAGCAAGGTAACAAGAAGAAATGAAACTAATAAAGACACTTGAAAAGCTAAAAACACTTGAAATTGAAAAAACTAAAACAAGAAAAGACAATGTCTAAAATAACATCACTTTGGCTTAAAAGAAAAATCAATTTGACAACCATCAATTCCCGGCAACGGCGCCAAAAACTTGGTGCGTATATTTTATAGCACATAAAATATTCCAGCAAGTATACTGGATCGCAACAAGTAATAAAGTGATAAGTAGAGTATCGTCACACAGAGATTGAGGTATCAAATAAAATTCAATTAGGCTAAGTGAAATGCTATTAAGACTTATGAAGGAAATTTCAGAAATTACACAAAAAAAGGGGGGTGATGATTGAAACAACGCAATATAAATAACTGAAATTTAAATAACTAAACAGAAAAAAAAACAGACAAAAGATGTGTAATTGGTCACAAATTCCATGGAATTGTACATCATCATCCTTTCCTTTGAATATTCTTGGCTAATTCTATTATGTAATCTTCAATCTAAAATTCTTAGAATGTCTTCTAAGACTGAATTATATTAAAATTATAGTTAGGAAGATCTTCACTAATCTATAACTCAAATATAATCCGATCAAGCCCTAATCACATCAATGCCCCACAATCACATATGACATGTTATCTCTTGTCCTACTCATTACAAATACATAGCAATCGCATGCATGTATAAATAACAAGCTTCATAGGACAATAAATAAAATAGAACTTTGGCCAAGAAAATACTCATTGGTCCAAATGAATTAAAGTACAATTTCTATTTCATCAAATGACCGACTACACAAGAAAATGAGATTGATTTCGTTGGTCCAATCCTATTAATTCATAGACAAATTAATCTTTGAATCATTGAAGAACAATTCAATTAAATTACAATCCATTCAATGTTGGCCAATTTTCTAAAATATGATTGAATCCAAAAACTTTGAAATTACAATCTAACTTAACCAAAATAATTGACTAAAATCTTAGATCAACCATTCAATTAAATTATGAAGCTCAAGAAAATTATTCAAGCCACATAAATAAAACTATCTATATCTAGATAATCTAATTTATGGTAGAAATTACAAGGTCAAGCTCAATATCTAGCTAACTCTAGCATAGACATCAAAATCCCAAACTCATTGAAGGTTAATCAAGCATTCAAGAGCTTAATAATCGGTAAAATCCATTCCATTAAATGAAAGTGCATTAAAATCGAAATTGTTCAGCAATAAAACATCATAGAACCGAACTACATCAATCCTTAAACTTAGAAAATTACATGGAAGAGAAGGAAAAATATGACAGAAAACAGAAAATACAACAGAAATCTAAGAAACTATGAAGGAAAATGCAAGAAAAGGAAGGAAAATGGGAGAAGGAGAGCCATTCCCAAGTGGGAAGGCTTCCTTTCCCTCTAACTAAGCTAGAGAGTTGCCTCTATGTTGCTCCCAACCACTGCTGCTCTAGGAAGGCAGAAAAATGGAGCTAGGACTTCCCATCAGAAAAATGACTTAGCTTCCTCTATAAATTTCGGTTTTGCAAATATAAAACTGATCTAACACATGCCTAAAGGGATATTCTGCCCTAGATGCCTCCTTGGATGCTTCTTCCAAGATGTGGCAGCACTTTGACAGCAAAACAGCAGCAAAATTAATATTTCTGCAGCAGCAGAAAGGTATGGCAGCAGCAGAATGGTATGGCAGCAGCAGAATTAATATTTCTGCAGCAGAAAGTGACAAACAACAGCAGAACAGCAGCAGAATATCATGGCAAAATTAATATTTCAGCCATGCTTTTTTTTGACCTACGAAAATTAATATTTCTGCCCAAAAATTTCGACTACATGGCATTGAATAAGAGTTCAAGTGGGCCCTACATCCAGCATATCCTAGTCAGCATCTGCATCACCCAAAAAGTGCCACATTAGCATCCAAATCAACATCTTTGTCCCTGTCAACACTTTTCTCTCCAAAATTAAAATTTGTAGGAATTAAATTGAGCATTTTACAATTCAAGTTCTAAAAATATATAATTGAGACACATTCAATCCATAAATAGTAAATACTCAATAAATTCCAAAACATAATAAAATTAGAGAATTGACAAAATTAAAGAGGCAAAAAGGACTAAAATAGGGACTAAAATAAATGGAAAAAGCATGTTATCAAAGGCAGAAAAACATAAACTACGAAAATCTTCAGCGCATCGCTGAGGGAAGTAGCGGATGGACTACCGCTGCAGCGGTAAGAACTCACTGCTGCAGCGGTGAGTGGCAGAAACATGACATTAGCAAGGATTTCCATTCTTTGCTTCTTTGGCTTCTTTACTCAGCAACTTTAAGGCTTCCTTTCCTCAATTGACTCCCAACTTTTGACCTTGCATAGGATTCACAAAAATACACAAATCAATAGTAAAAATTGGGATTTAAGATAAGAAATATGCAACAAGCCTTTAAAGTTCAAGAGGTGATTAAGAGGACAAAAAATATTTTAGAGTAAACATGTTTAGGTAAATTGAAGGTAAAATCATTAAATAAAAAGTACCAAATTAGTGTTAACTTGAGAACTTAACACTCCCCCAAACCTAAACCTTTGCTTGTCCTCAAGCAAAAACTTTCAATGAGAAAAATTTTGAGAAAAATATGTGCGACCATGAATATGTGCAACTAGGAGAAGTAAAGATCTAAAAATGTGAATTAAAACAAACCAAGCCTCATTAAACCATTACTCAAAAGATTTAACTCAAGAGTTTGCAATCTTAAGGATTCAAAAAGAAGTGTTAACCAAACCACAAGAAAATTTTGAAAGTAATGGTTGGAACCCAAGAAGGGGGGTGAATTGGGTTTTATAAATTTTTCACAAGAATTAATTGGAAGTTAAAATGATTTTCTGTAAAAGTACAATGCTTAGGATAATAAATACAATACAGAAAATCAATGTGCTGTCAAGATAAATAATTATAAAGATCAAGGAATTAAATAATAGATATCAATATGCACAAATTAAAGAGTAAGGGATAGAGAAAGCAAACTCGGAGATTTATACTGGTTCGGCTAATCCAAGCCTACATCCAGTGCTCAAGAGACCACTTGAGTATTTCCACTATAATTGCAAGTTTAATCCAGGTACTTGCAAACAACTACAACCACGCAAATTCGATCCTGGTATTTGTGAAACCACAATGGAGAATTTATGAATTCGGGCCCCTCCTCAACCCGAAGCAAGTTCTTCCAACACCGGTACTTACGAACCTCAACTTAAAATAATATATGTGTTGATCAAAATCAACAATACAAAGAAACTCTCTTTAAAGAGTAGATGAATACAAATGAAGCTCTAATAACTATAATGATAGAGAATATGCAAGATTTGGCTCAAGAATGCTTTCCTTTCTCTCAAAGATGATAGAAGAAGTTAATATCACATTGTAGGACTTTGTTCTAGCTCAAAATCGTGTATCTAAGGTCATATATATAAGATTTTACCAAACTAGCCGTTATATAGCCGTTACAGCACTTATAGTGCAGTCCAGATTTTGAGCTTTCTTTAAAAATTCATAACTCCCTCATTTGAACTCCGTTTTAAACAAATAATATACCGTTGGAAAGCTCTTAGAGTCTAGTTTCAAACAAGCGGAGTTTTACTCAAAAATTATTTTTCTTTTAAAAGATATAATCAAAATACTGACTATAGGTCAGAACAGAATAATTTTTTATTACAGTAAAATCAACTTTCAGTTTTTCAAACTATATTTTAAATAGTCATATATTTCTCATTTGGACTCCGTTTTGAATAAATAATATACCGTTGAAAAGATCTTTGAGTCTACTATCAAATGAGATTAAGATACTTGAAAAACCGATTTTTCATTTATGAGATATGATATAAGGAGTGACCAAAGGTCAAAAAAATAACTTTTGTAAAACTTCATATCTCACTATCTTTTTGTTCAAAAATGCTTGAGCCAATGTATGCAAATTGCACAAATATACTAGCCTATATAAAATATACCTAATGTAAACACATAGGCTATCTTGATGCATCCAAGCTTCCAAGACTTCAAATCTTCTAATTCTTTATTTCTTGGAGCTTTGTCCTTGTATGTTGCTTTCCTTGAGTGAGGCATGATGTTACTTTTCCTTGTTCTTCAATCCAATGCTCACTCTTCTTGTTTTGAACCAACCTATAAAATATATCTTACTTACAAACCAAATGGTTAGTTCAATTCATGATAAATAGCATGATTAATGTATAAGACATTACACATTAAATAACATGGTCATGCATAAATACTTGTAGCATGTATATGATAATTAACCTTTATATATATCAATGCTACAATTCAAATACATTTGTCATCATCAAAACTTATGGCATAAAGCCTTAGGGTCAACAATCTCTCCCTTTTTGATGATGACAAATCACCACAGAAAAATATGTATTACAAGATAATGAATGCAATGTTATAGCACATACACATATTTTTCTATTATTTCTTCTCCCCCTATTTGACATCAACAAAAAGGTGTAAGTAACACAATATATGGAAGTTAAAGCACATACATTATTTAAGCCAGGACGTCGAAAGATGTCAATATAGCATAGGGTTAGGATACATCAAAACTTACCATTGTTTTCATTGACATGTAAAAACAATTTTTAGAAAAATTTCTCATGTCAAATGAAATGAGCCAAAAGATAAAACTTGAAAGAGTTTTAGGCTCCCCCTTAAACCTTGCATAATTTGAAAAAGAATAATGAATAATGAATATTCAATTTTTTTAAGATATATTCTTTTTCAAGGTCATCTATATATTTTCAAGAGAGATAAAGCTCGCCCTGAATTTCATAACCCTTTTCCTTTGAAAAAGATTGTCCAAATCATTATAAAGGAAATTCAGTTTTTGATTGCAGAATTTTGAAGTAAGATTTTTTTTAAGAAATTTCTGCAATATTTTCATTGAAAATGATTTCTGCTTGTTTATGAAAAGGCATTTTTAGTAAATAGCAGAAAAATTGAACTCTTTGAAATAAAAAAATAAACATCATTTGCTGTCATATGATAGAAATATTTACAGCACACAGCAGAAGTATAATATATGGATTAGCAAAGCATGATATATTCAAGCATATAGGTCATAATCCATACATCAAACATCAATATCCCTTTGTCATCAACAACAAAAGAGATCTTTAAGACCTTTTCTTTTTCAAAAAAAATATTGCTTCATATGATAAAACATATTAACATAACAGAAGCATTTTTAAAGTCCTTTTTCAAAACAAATTTGCTTCATAAAGGATAAGATAGATTTCAGCACAAAGGAAGCAATTTATATACCCATTCAAAATGAATTTATATATGTATCTTGAGGATGAGTACATGTAAAAATTTTGACAGCCACTCTAATGCTTAAGTTAGTAATGTAACTCAAAGGTTAAAGGCAAAATTAACTGCTTACGGTCGTATGCATCAAGCATTATCATGATGTAAGAAAATTATTGCCTTTCATTTACCCACAAAAGCATTATATGCAAGTATGTGTATCTATGAAGATGTATCAGCCTCTACACATTTCATTTTATTCAAGTCATTTTAAATTTTTGACTTCTCATTTTGTATGAGTGCATGTGGAATCATGAAATATTATTCTTGGCCGTAGCCTTCATTCATGATGCATGAATAGCATACACAACATATGTTCTTAGATACATATAATCATAGCATGATGCAATCAATCATGTATATTATACTGAAAGCTCTCAAGAACAACACAACAAAGCAGAAAAATACGGTTCTGTTTATCTCCATTTTATTAATCCTTAAAATTTTTAAACAAAACAAATTAAATCAGCCGCAAATCCACCGAAACTTGACTTTCGTGGTTTTGCCATTAATGCGACGCGTTGTTGGTGTGCATTCGTACCCTAGACTTTTAGCTTCCAGCTTTCAGAAATCCATAGGATGAGCGTGTAGGGGTGCGGCGAAGAGATATCTTTGTTGGCTCTAAGTCACAATTTTCTCTCTATAAAGACTGCCCCATAGTTCTCAATTACCACACCACAAAGAGTATTCATCTCTGAGCCTACAACTTCCTGACATTCCTCTCTCTTCATACTCCTACAAAAATTTCTAAATATTCCAAACCATGGCAGCAAGAAAGTTCATTGATCTCACAGTAGAGGCCAGGGAGGAAGAGCTCGACTTAAACTTGAGTCTAGGCAAGGACAAAGGCAAAAGACCTTTGGAGGAATCTCAAGAGAACCGAAAGAAGAAGATGAAGATCGAAGAAGCTGAGGAGATAAGTACAGGCCGTACGTCAGAAGACAAAATTGCTTGTTTGGAGCAGGAGGTGAAGAAACTCAAGAAGATGATAGAGGACCTGGAAAAGTTAGCTAAACGCAACAATGCGGCACTGACTTCAAGAATAGATAGGTTTTTCTATTGGTCTACCTAATGCTTCTGCAATCAACAACAAAGAAGTGTTGATTGTATGAATGAGATTTATACTACCCTCCGTGACATTGCTCAGTCTCTTGCTCCAAGGAATGGCCGAGGGGTGATGATACAATACAACCCTGCTAATCCGAGACCACCTCGCCTGTAGATTGCTCATGCATGAGCAAACCTTCCCTTTTTTTTTTCCAATGTAATCCTTCGGTTTTTTTTAATGCAAGTGGTTTCTTTTAGATGACGGTACTTAAAAAAATATAATAATAATAAAGAAAGATAAAGAAAATCAGCCGCACAAATTTAGCACAATAGAAGGATATATATATTTTGAAAAATATATATCCATTTTAAAGATAGAAAGAATTTTCTGACATGGATATATATATCATCATTTCAAAGCAAAAGCAAGTTACATACTTACTCAAGATAAAACATATTATAATCAGAGTATGTAGTAACATAATTGAGGTAATATGGATTAATAAGAGATAATCAGATATAAACTATAATCCATAAACAATGGTTCATAAGTTACAGCTTATGTAAAAGAGATGATATATATAATGCTCAAACCATGATGTATTAAAAAAATAATTTAAGTATTTAACATATTTTTATATGTCATGATGTGATCAAGTATGTAAGATGTCAGAAAACAATATGTCATTGCAATGAAAGTATGATAGTAAAAAAAAATTTGCCAGAATGTTCAATTGAGATCAAGGAGTATCATTCAATTAAATAATGAAGAAGTAAAGGATAGAGATACTCATCAATTTTGACAAACTTTTGTTGCTTCTTGAAGTTCCTGTTCAAGATTTTGATATCCTTGTTTTGTTCATTGCTCTTCTTTTGATCCTGTCTTCTTACAATTTTAATGATCTTTAATTGATTGATTATTTGCAAGATCTATCAAGCATTGGTCGACCATCGTGAATAAGCTGGTCGACCACTCATGACCAAAATTGCCTTAGTTAGCCACTGGCTTAAGTTGGTCGACCAGTCTAAGGACTTTGGTCAACCACTTGTCTCAGCGTTCAGCATTCTTCTCCTGGCGCTGAGCATTGGTTCAATGTAGGCTTCGTTGGTCGACTACAGATAGAAGCGTTGGTCGACCAACCAACTTCAAAACTATAAATCTTACTGATTTCGGAGAGCAGAGGAAAGAATGTGCTTTAGAGGATAAATTTGAGGATTAACTCCTGCAAAACACTTTTGGTGGAGCACTTTGATGTTCAAATCAGTAATGTTCAAATAAATCTCGAGCACTAGGAGCAACATTATGTTCAAGATATGCCATATTAATAAAAGTGCTATGCTTCCATGAAATGCAATTTTGCAATAAATTTGATTTTATTGAAAATATTTGAATAAGATTACAATAAGGATAAATACTATAGGCAATAGTAATCTTATTATTGTGAAAGCAAAAGAAATATGCATGTGATGGATGAAAGTTTTCATGATGCGGCAAAAAGGAGAGTTTGAGCAATATTTAGAAGAAAGATATTGGTTCAAAACAAAATTTGAATCTATAGGTCACACACATAAGAATTGTTTTCAGATATAGCATGCATGAATATCAAGGATAGATGTAAGACATATTAGACAACAGACAAAAGCATTAGAGAGCAATAAACATATCAGTCAAAATTCTTACAATGCATTCCAGCTTATATGTTTACTTATCCATTGCCTCCTTTTGATGCAAGAGAGTGGAGTTTGAATGATGTAGCTATTGAAAAGTCATTTCCGCTCCTTGCTTCGAGGCAAATCTACAAATTATTCATTTATCTTTGGTACCCAAATTTCTTTGAGTTTGCCTGGGTCATGAGTTCCTTTTTGAACCTATTTCATTTTTACTCCATGAACAAGATTTTTCTTATAAAAATAGGAGTAAGATTTGTGTCCTTTCAGTCTACAATAGAAACAAGTGCAAGTTGGACTATTGGACATCTTTGCAGAAACAAAGAAGTTTTTAAACTGCTTTTGGTTTGATTTCTTTTTAGAAACAAGACCAACTTTGTTAATTCTTCTTTGTTTCAAAACTGAGGTATTTAAAATTTCTCTACCTTGAGAGAGTTTTGCAAGTGTGTTTTTAAGATTATCATTTTCCTTTTTCAAAGAATCACACTTGGTACAAAAGAAATTTTTGTTGGTAAAGATATTTGTTTTTAAAATCAAATTCTCTTCTTGCAAAGTTTTGTTTTGATTTTCAAAAACAAAATTCTCTTCCTTGGAAATAGAAAATTCATTTTTCAATGTTTCCAACTCATTTTCAAGAGAAGAGTTTTTCTGTTTTGAAACATTTGGTTTCTTTGCAAGTATAAGAGATTCTTCATGTAAATCATCAAAGGCATCTTGTAATTCTTCAAAAGAGTAGTCAAATGAATTTACCTCATCTTTATCTCTGGCCACAAGACAAGTGTTGGCTTCTTCATTTGTGTTCTGCTTATCAGAATTGCTATTTCTCCAAATGGAAGATAGGTAAGCTTTCTTTGATGATTCACCTTTTGGTTGTGGTTTCTCTTTTTCTCCTTTTTCTTCTTCGTCTGCCACCTTGGTGATTTGAGGTTTTCCTGTAAGTTCAACACCAAGAGCTTGCAATTGATTAAGCATAAGTTGTATCTCATTAATGGTTTTGCAATTGTTCATTTGAGCAATTTCAAGTTCATTAATGAAACTTCTATACCTTAATTCCTCAGCAATAAGATCTTCCTCATGTGCAACTTCAAGAATTTTCCACATTTCTTTTGCAGTTGCGCAGTTGGAGATTTTGAAAAATTCATCTTGACTCAATGCACAAGAAATAATCAATTTTGCCTTAGCATTGAGTTGCATTAAACTTCTTTCAGTATCATTCCATTCACTCTTAAGTTTTGGAATGCATTTTCCTTGTTCTTCCTTGACAGGCATACAAGAACCATTTTCTATAACATCCCAGAGTTTATGGTCTACTGAAATTAAAAACATTTTCATTTTATACTTCCAATATTGAAAATGATTAGCATCAAAAATTGGAGGTTCTGTGAAAGAACAATTTTTAGAAATAAACCAATCACTATATCCAACCATGTTAACTCTTAGACGGTTAAGTCTTTAAACAAGAGCCCAAGCTCTGATACCAATTGAAAGTAATGGTTGGAACCCAAGAGGGGGGTGAATTGGGTTTTATAAAATTTTCACAAGAATTAATTGGAAGTTAAAATGATTTTCTGTAAAAGTACAATGCTTAGGATAATAAATACAATACAGGAAATGGTATGTAATATTGGTTACCTTGTATAAATCTGATTACATTTGCTTGAGTTACACTAAGATTATGCTAGAGGAGTTTTTCATCATCATAACTTAGTGTGATTTAGTTTAGAAGTTTATCTTGGACACTTTATTATATACTCAGATAATAGATAGAACAAGGACTTAACACCTGAAGAGAACTAGGAAGATTACACCTTTAGGAAAGACCAAGGCTGGTTACATTTTTTGTTTTGCTATCAAACTTTTCTGCTACTGCTACTATTTTTATTTTATTGGTTCTGTCAAACCCCCTTTTATGTGTTATGTTATTAGTGTTTGAGTGTCAAGAACAATTGATTAGTGAGCAGAAGTGAGGCTCCTTGAATGAATACGACCTAGGGATCACTATATTGCAAAATTGCCATGAATTTAATTTTAGGTGATTTGGTATCGTAATGGCGTGAACTAGAAATTGGCACCATTGTCGGGAGCCAATTTTGTTTCTTAATCACCTAATTAGTTGTTCGTTTGTGTCTTTGTTTGGCTCTAAATCGACTAGCTGAAGTGGTCTACAAGTTTTGAGTTTTTTTTTCTCGACTACTATTCATTTGGACAATAGGCAAAAATTGAGTAACTTCGATTGAGCTCAAACTTGGTATATCACTAGTTTTTGACATTTTAAGCGATTTTCGGCCCTCTATTCATATTTGGGTGGCCATTTTGGTAAATTCAATCGTTTAAGCCCTATTTTCTATTTTTCAATGTTTTTCATGATTTTTCTAATTAATTGTGATTTTTGGTTTGATTTTTGTAGATCATATTTTTTAGTTCTATTTGTTGTTTTTGTGCCTCCAACTTGTGAAGGATTTTTCTGAGATACTTTATTTGTGGGTGTTTTTCATAGGCTGGAGCATAGCAATGTTTTGCTATTTTTGGTGTTTCTTCTATTTTCTTGTGAATATTGATCTTCCTAGTGTATCAAAAGGTCTCTTCATGTGGATTTATCCACCTTTGATCCAAAAATTAATAGGACCTTCCATAGGCTAGTAAGAAGCAATAGCATTAAGAGTAACATAGTGTATGAACTTTTGTCTAAATTTATTGATCTTGCTGTCAGTAGTGTAGAGTTGAATCAAATTTTGAACATGATATTATGATAGATTTAACTAGTTTTGAGTCAGCTGGGGCAAATGGGATGGATAATCAAAATACATAAGGGCCTCAAAATAGGCTTGAGCAAACCATTATAGAGTTGAATGCACCTGATGTGCATTATCAACCACTGTGTATAAATTATCTTGAGTTGGATGCTAACTTTGAATTAAAGTTTGGTCTAATCCATTTGCTGCCAAATTTTCATGGTCTTGTAGGTGAGAATTTGCATAAACACTTGAAAGAATTTCATGTTGTCTGCTCCACCATAAGACCACAAGGGGTGGTAGAAGAACATATCAAGCTAAGCCTTCCTTTTCAATTTGGATGGAGCAGCCAAAGATTGGCTTTACTACCTACCAATTACTACAATAACGAGATGGGATGACTTAAAAAAAATGTTCTTAGAAAAATTCTTTCCAGCTTCTAGAACAACAATAATTAATAAAGACATAAGTGAGATTAGATAATCAAGTGGTGAAACATTGCATGAGTACTGGGAGAGATTTAGGAAGCTTTGTTCATGCTGTCCAAATCACCATATTTCAGACTAGCTTCTCATCCAATATTTTTATGGGGGATTGATGCCAATAGATAGATACATAGTGGATGCAGCTTCTAGTGAGGCATTGATGGATAAGACTCCAGCTGTAGAAAATGAATTGCTACGAGATAGCTACAACAATTTGGTACTGGATTGAGTGGTCCAACAAGTAGTGTGAATGAAGTGAAGACACCTCCCATGGAGCAACAAAAGATAGAAAATAAATTAGAAGAGTTAACTTCAATGGTAAGGCAATTAGCAATAAATCAGAGATCACAACGACCTCCTTCCACTTCATTGTGTGGTATATGCTCGTTCGACACATATAATACAGATCAATGTCCTCAGCTGCAAGAGACCCTAACTGAGTCATATGCTAGCATATTCCTTTGTAGACCCATGCAGCCACCACAGCAATAGAGGTATGACCCATACTTCATCACCTATAATCCTGGGTCTCCCCCAAACCTGAACCTTTTCTTGTCCTCAAGCAAAACTTCTTATGAGAAAATTTCTGACTAAGATATGTGCAACCAGGAATATGTGTAACTAGGAGGAGTAAAGATCTAAAAGTATGTGAATTAAAGCAAGCCAAGTCTCATCAAACCGTTACTCATAAGATTTAACTCAAGAGTTTGCAATCTTAAGGATTCAAATAATAAGTGTTAAGTAAACCACAAGAAAACTTGAATAACAGATTTTCAAAAACATCTAATCATCCTTTTTATGAATAGTTTACAGTATCAAATTCAAAATTTCCTAAATTGAAATGCATCTTTGTTCTCAAGGGCATCGTTTTATTTCGATTCTCAAGGGCTTCACTATTTTTTTCTTAAGGGTGTAGCTTCCTTAATTTTCTTGTTTCTAATGGAAATTTGGCATAATATTCATTTTGTTTTAATTACATGAGCCTACCCCTTATTGAAACTTTCAGCTATCCCCTTATTGAACCATTTTCTTACAAGCCCCTTATTGAACTTTTTTTTAAATAAAAGAATATGATCTATAAATCATTCACAAAGAGACAAAAACACATTTTCTGTTATTTTGCAGTGATAGGGCTAACACTGATAAAAATATATAAAACTTAAGATTTCCAAAATCAAGAGGTAAATCTTACATGTTTTAGTATGAACTAGTTTAACTTGTTCAAATTTTTGGATTTCAAGATTTTTCAAAATTTTCAAAAATTTCCTCCTATTACACATGCATATAGACAACACAAACCTAATCAGAATTTTCTCAATAAAGGAACCCATATACATGCTAAACCTCTCCCCCAAACCTGAATCTAACATTGTCCTCAATGAGCAAAGGAGGGTTTAAAACATGAGAATGCAAAAAAAGGTTACACACAATAGAAATGTTCAACATTAATAGCATAATATTAACAACCAAGATTATTATGGATTAAATATTTAATATTTTTTTTTATTTTGAGACTCTAGAAATCTGTTGAATGTCCTTGATGAATCTAGATTATTCTAGAGGAATCTTGTATGTTCTAGAGATATCTTGTATATTCTTGAATTTCCTAGATAAGTGTAGAATGTTGTAGAATGGTATAGATAATTCTAGAGAATTCCAGGTTAGTCTAGGTTTATCTTGAGATTGTTCTAAAGGAATCTTGTATGTTCTAGAGATATCTTGTATATTCTTGAATTTCCTAAATAAGTGTAGAATGTTGTAGAATGGTATAGATAATTCTAGAGAATTCCAGGTTAGTTTAGGTTTATCTTGAGATTGTTCTAAAAGAATCTTGTATGTTCTAGAGATATCTTGTATATTCTTGAATTTCCTAGATAAGTGTATAATGTTGTAGAATGGTATAGATAATTCTAGAGAATTTCAGGTTAGTCCAGGTTTATCTTGAGTTATCTTGAGTTTTCTAAACATTTCTAGAGATATTTGAATATTCAAAAGGAATTTTCCACTTGCCTCTCATTCTTAGCTATAAATAGCAACATCTTCCTCCCCTTTCCTTGCACCATTCACAGCCGAGAGAGAGTGAGAAAAAGATAATCCAGCAGCTTTGACAGAAGTAGAAAAAACTCCTCTGTTTTTTCAACCATAAAATAGAGGTTTTTGGAAAAAGCAAATAGCAACGTTAAACTCGATTTTTCTGAGCTACTTTGGGGAGATTCTTCTATTACTAACCCACACAAGTGTTAAGGGAGAAGTGGCAGTGAATAGGAAGCAAAAATCAGAACCAAAACCAGTGCAAACTACCCCACGGTCAATGGTCAAAAATCGTGAAATGAATTTCAAGACAGATTGAATAGCTATTTGAGCTAAAAAGTCAGACTACAAAGTACAGGTAGCTTAGCAATTCATAAAAGCTTGTTTTACTACTTGAATATTTTATGTCCATGAAGTTTTATTTAAAGTAAAATATATTTTTCATGATGAAATTAGCATGGTATCAGCTTGGAAGTTTACTTCCATGTTTAGCTTGGGAGCTACGCTTCCATGTCAGCTTGGAAATTCTATTTCCATGTCAACTTGGAAATTCTATTTCCATGTTTTAGCTTGGAATCTTTCTAGCTTTAGTTAAAGGACTGCAGTAGCCTTTCTCTCATGTTTAGCTTGGAAAAATAGTTCTGCAGACTATCTTTTCCATGTCGTTGAGTGTGCCACCAACTATTCTTGATTCCATGATTTATTCATATACTAGCTTGCTAATTTTTCATCAACCTATTACATTGAACTGAGAATTTTTATTACATGGACTGTTTTTTATGATATAAGTGCTTTTATGACTGAAATGATATATTTATAAATGTTTATAAAATTATGCTAGCTATTGAGATACCCTTATCTCACCTTTTTGTGCTTTTCTAACTGACCATTTCAGGGGCTGAGTATAAGGGAAAAGGTGTAAAGATTGATGAACACTTTTAGAGCATTCAAGTTTATTAAGTATTAGAATTATAGATTATTTTTTTAAGTTTAGATATCAAATTACTATGTACGATAGATTTTTAATTTATTTCAAACGAATGTAAAATTATCTTATGTTTAGAATTTCAATTATTATGTATAACCAATTATGATTTGTACTGAGAACAATTGTAGAATGTTCTTTTTGAAGATATGAGTATTAAGCATTAGAATTTGAAAAAAAAATTTTAGATTTTAGTATAGTAAAATAAGGACGTTACATTGCCTCCTAAGAGCACTAAGTTTATAGTCTTTAGCCAGACTTTACCAACGGTTACTGAATGTGGATCTTCCAATGTTGGCCGATTCTCAAATGATTTTGATTGAGTAAAAATCATTTTTACAATGCCAGGAGGTTTTAATTCATGGGGATCATCACAAAGCTTTGCATAATCCTCTAAAACTCCTAGAGCTCTCCTTGTTCTTTTCCCCACTTCTTCAGCATCCTCCAAGCAATTTTGCTTATCCCATCATGGAAGTATCCATGAGATTCTTTACCAGTCAATTTCACCAAGTAGCACTCCTCTTGCTCATCAGAAGCTTTTATTGCCTTGCTCATATTAAAGGTAACCTCTTAATCATTGACCCTCATGGTTAACTCACATTTATGAACATCAATTAATGTTTTCTTGGTTGCAAGAAAAGGTCTTTCTAAAATGATCGAGATTTTCTTGGCTTCCTCACAGTCCATGATAATAAAATCAGCTAGAAAAATCAACTTGTCTACCTTGACAAATACATCCTCAATGATTCCTTTCAGATAGCACATCGAATAGTCAGCTAGATGAAGTGTCACTGTGGTGGGCTGAGCATTTCCCAAACCCAATTTCTTGAAAATAGAGAACGACATCAGATTTACACTTGCTCCCAGATCACATAATGCTTTTCTAGAAAAATTACTCTGAATATTGCATGGGATCACAAAGCTACCTGGATCTTTCATTTTGCTAAGCAACTTCTTTTGGAGAATGGCACTACATTCTTGAGTCATAGCAATAGTTTCAAACTCGGTCAAACGCCTTTTTCTTGACAACACATCCTTCATGAACTTTGCATAACTGGGCATTTGTTCTAATGCCTCCATAGATGGGATGTTGATATGAAGTTACTTTAGGATCTCTAAGAATTTTTTATATTGCTAGTCCAGATTGAACTTTTTATGGCTTTCAGGGAAATGTAATGGTGGAATAAAATTTCTAATCCTCACATCTTGCATTCTCTCAGTCCCTTCTCTTGAGGCTTAACAACTTCTTCATTCTCTTCTGCACTGATCACCCTTTTCTTTTTATCATGTGACTTGACCACATCGGGAAGCTCTTTACCACTCCTTAAGGTAATGGCCTTGTAATGCTCCATGCCATCTTTTCTTGGATTATTTTCTGCATTACTTAGGTGACTTTATTGTTCCATTTTGTTCAAAGCACTGGCCAACTGGCCCATTTGAATTTCTAGATTCTTGATTGCATCATTGAGTCTGACTTATTGCCTCAGTTTTCTCCATAAATTTCATTGACTGATTCTCCACCTGAGGTGGTGGAGCTCTATTTTAGGGAGGATAGTTATTCTAACTGTTAAAACTATGAGGATGAGATGGCTTACCAGATAATGAGGTTGAGGGTTTAAGCAGTGATTATTACTCCAGGAGAAATTAGGATGATTTCTCAAGTTAAATGATAAATGTTGGAATTCTGGTTGTTCTAGTTCCTTCGCAAATTACCATGTAATTCAATACACTTACAAAATATGAAAACTTAAGATTAGCAAACTCAAGAGGTAACTCTTAAAAAGAATTGCATTTGACATGATTTGACTTGCCAAAAACTTCAAACTTTCAGATTTCAAAATTTTCAAAAATTTCCTCCTACTACACATGCATATGGACAACACAAAATTAACCAAAATTTTCTCAAAGAGGAAACCCATCAACAAACCTCTCCCCCAAACTTAAATTTGACAGTGTCCTCACTGTTCCAGATCAGCACAATAGAGGAAAAGAAGACACAATATAACAAACAAAACAAAACAAAACAAAATGCTATTACGAACATCCTAACTGCCATTCACCAAGATAATAAACATGACCATAATCAGTATTTATCAATTCAACTCCAAAATAAACAATAAATAGCAGTTAAAATATTACCAATAGCAGCACATCAAACCACAACAAAAAAAATAGAAGAAAAAAAAATTACAAAAGTAATAAACTTAGGTTGCCTCCCAAGAGCACTAAGTTTATAGTCTTCAGCCAGACTTTACCGAATTGTCCAATGTCGGCCACATACACAATAAGAAACACCGATTAACAATGAAAAATATAGCTAAAAATAAATTGACACAAGAAAAGCTTAAATGATTAAATACTCAAATAGAACAGTAAAGAGAAAAATGAAAGAAATCAAGACAAAACAGAAAATAAAACAAAGAAGCGTCCAAGCTAACACTTTTAAATTTCTTTGAATATTAGCACAAATCTTAGTCCCCGGCAACGGCGCCAAAAACTTGTTAGTCGATTTGGCAAGCGTACCAATCGCATAAGTAATATAGTGATCTGAGAGTAAAAGTATCGTTCCCACGAGGACTAAGCGACTAAGTACCCAAGAAATTTAATTGAATTAGTTGGACGAAACAATTGGATTGAAGATAGCTTTAGCCAATGAATGATGAAATAAAATCAATAACCGTAAATATTTATGAGTTTTCTTTTAATAACAGTAAACAATACAAAAACTGATGAAATAGTTTAATTAAAGCCTAGGGTCACTAATCCCTCTCCTCTATCTTAGAAATTACAAAACCCCTCTCACGTACTCGCAACTTATTCAACTCTATAAGTTAATCCTAGGTTATTCTAATAACATAAAAGAATCCTCCCGAATCTCAATTAAGTTACTAAACTCCTACACAATTCCTTATGTGGGCTAAGCCTAATACAACCAACCTAGCTTTGATTAAACGAGATTAACTAACATTCCTATTAGCTAACAAGCGAAAATACTTAGTAAGGTTCACGCACTCGTCCTTCCTATTCAGTGTTCTACTCTCACCTCCCTCTCCCGAGTTCGAAGACAGCAACAAGCATACATATAGATTGATCAAGTCCATATAACGCAACACTAAAATGGATAGAAAGACTTATATTAATTGAAATAAGGTTGCAAATACATGAGAGAATGTAAAATCTATTCAAGAGTCAAGTTCATAGTAACCCTAGATAGAAAATCTAGCTACTCATAGAAAACAAACAGCAGAAAGCAGAAAAAGAGATGAAGTTGGCCATAAATCTGAGGTGGAATGATGGATTGAGCTCCCCAAGCCTTGAGAATCAGGTTCCCCTTGCTCCTCTCAGCCAAAACGGTGCCCCCCTTCAGTCTCCAACTCCAGAATACCCTAAAAATTTCATCTGAAGCCTTTTATATTAGTGCAGGATCGCGAACTACCGCTATAGCGGTGAATTCCCACCGCTATAGCGGTAGGAAGCAGAGAAGAAAGCTTAAAATTGAGTTTTTTCAGGTTTTACCGCTATAGCGGTGAAGATCCACCGCTACAGCAGTGGCTGGCAGAGAAGAAGGCACCAAATTCTTTTTTTCAGCAATCCACCGCTATAGTTGTAAATTTTACCGCTATAGCTGTGGGAGACAACAATCAAATCAGCATTTTCAGAATTTCAGCTCTAGCATTCCATCTTCTAACACGAACTTTTTACCAACTCCACCTACACCAAAAATAACAAATAAACCCATTAAATCGCATAAAAGAAACATGAAATCACTCCATTTATTAAAAGATCAAAGAAAACTAAAACTAATCTAAACTACTCAAAATATGAGCTAAGAATTACAAGACAACAAGAAAGAGATCAAAAGAGAGGGTATTTAACATCAAAATGGCACTAAATTGAGAACTCAACACTCTTCACCATGTCCCTCAAGGTGAAGGTGAACAAACAGAGGTGAATAGCATCATCAATGGCTCTTTTGATCTTAACCATGTCACAAATATCCAAAAAATTTGTGATGTGGTTATTCAGGTCCTCCATAGGACTTTTCCCAAATTAGTTATGTTGAACCAAATTCAGCATTACTACCTTAATTTTGAAATTGTTGGCACCAAGTGGAGGTTTCACTATACTAGAAGCATATCCCATATTTGTAAGTGAAGCACAATCCCAGACTGTTCTATTGTCGTCTTGTTGCAACTGTGCAACTCCATTTCCCCCAATATTTTTAATGTTTCCCAAATTTACATTTCCTTTTGCCATTTCTTCTTGAGAACTTTTCCCCTGTTGGACTTTTCTTGCCTTAGCTTCGATTTCTCCTTGCAAGCCTTTTGATTTCAAGATCGAAGAGAAGATCAGTTTGATTTTTGGTATCGTATATACATAGTAGATAGATACCAATTAGCACTAAAAAACGCAGTAGCAAAAATCAACACAATAAAAATTAAAATGACTAAAAAAAATCAAACAGAACATAAAAGAAAGAAAATAAAAAAAGAAGAAGCGTCTAAGCTAACACTTTCAAATTTCTTTGAATATTAGCACAAAGCTTAGTCCCTAGCAACGGTGTGAAATACTTGTTAAATGATTTGGCAAACGCACCAGTCGCACAAGTAATAAAGAGTGAGTAAGATATCGTTCCCATAAGGACTAAATGGCTAACTACCCAAGGAACTTGATGGAATTAGTTAGACAAAAGCGTTTGGATTGAAGATAGCTCTAATTAAAACTAACAAAGGAAAATTTAAATAGCAGTAAATTTTTATAAGGATTTTCTTCAATGATAGTAAACGAACTCATAAGTTGATAAAAATAATCTATTTAAAAGAACCTATAGTTACTAATCCCTCTTCTCCGTTCTAGAACTTACAAAACCCCTCTTATCCATTCGTAACTTAATCAACCATATAAGTTAATCCTAGGTTATTCTAATAACTTAAAAGAATTCTCCCGAATCTCAGTTAAGATACTTAACGCTTACTCAATTCCTTAAGTGGGTTAAGTCTATACTAACCAACCTAGCTTTGATTAAACGAGATTAACTAATATTCCTATTAGCTAACAAGCAAAAACACTTAGTAAGGTTCACATACTCATCCTCCTTATTCAGTGTTCTACTCTTACCTCCCTCTCTTGAATTCGAAGAAAGCAACAAGCATAAATATAGGTTGATCAAGTCTATATAATGCAACAGTAAAATGAATAAAAAGACTTATATTGACTAAAATAAGGTTGCAAATACATGAGAGAATGCAAAATCTATTTAGAAGTCGAGTTCATAGTAACCCTAGAAGAAAAATCTAGCTACTCATGGAATTTAATTGACAAAAAGTGAAAAAAGTTATAAAAGAAGCTATGAATATGATGTTGGATGATGGATTGAGCCCCTAAAGCCTTGAAGATTAGGTACCCCTTGCTCTCCTCAGTCAAAACAATGCTTTTTTATCCCTCTGTATCAAAATTACCCTAGAAAATAACCTCTGTATCTATTTAAACTTATATTGACGTGGCTGAGAACGTGCTCTGGCACTGCAGCAGTACGAATTCACCATTGCAGCAATGGAAGGTAGAGACATAGCCCAAAGAAAAGCGTTAGTGTGGCATTTAAGGGAGCAGTGGGAGGTATAGCGCTGCAGTGATGCCAATTCACCGCTGAAGCAGTGGAAGACATAAACAAATTGATAAAAATTTTGCCAAATGTTGAAAATCTTTTGCTCCAATATCGAGCGCTAGCCACTCAGTGCTAGAAGCTGATCTGGTACTACAGTGACAGATAACAGAGGAAGAAATCTAAAATTGGACTTCAATGCCAGGTGCTGGGCTGCTGGACATCATTTCTGCTTCTAAATTATAGGGTTGAAAGCTGGTTTCGTCTCCTCTAATTGGTGGTCCTTCTTTGTAGCCTGAAATATAAGATAAAATATCAATTTACTAACATACAAATGAAGGTGAATCAAAAGGCCAAAAGAATTATATCAGTAAAGTTCAAGCAAAATCAAGGTTCTGGTGTTGAGAAAAAATGCATAAAAATAATGTTAATTGGGAAATTAATAGGTGACACGACCATCCCAACCTTAGATATGGGAATACCTCTAATCCTTCTTACCAGTGACCCCAAGTAAGATACACTCCACCTGGACCTAGCCATGTAC
Source organism: Biancaea sappan (assembly GCA_037074585.1). Lineage (NCBI taxonomy): Eukaryota > Viridiplantae > Streptophyta > Magnoliopsida > Fabales > Fabaceae > Biancaea > Biancaea sappan. The sequence continues at coordinate 8,594,572 of CM073499.1, forward strand.
CTCCTCTAGCATCCAAGAAACCTGAGCCTAGTCTTGAAGATTTAATGGAGCAATTAACCACTAAGACTTTCCAATTTCAGTAAAGAATAGAAACAAATATGTAGAACTTGGAGACTCAGATTGGTCAATTGGCTACAACAGTAAATGAGCTGAAAAGTCAAGGTTCAGGGAGTTTGCCATCTCAACTAGTAATAAATATGAGAGGCAATGTCAATGCCATCATTTTAAGGAGTGGTAAGCAAGTGGATGGTCCACCTTCTGAATTTAAGCTAGAAAAATTACATGTGCAGAAAAGTGTTCCTTCATCCTCAATTAGAGAGTAAAAAAAAGAATGAGGAAGTGGTTTAGAAAATACCTCTCCTTTTCCCCCATAGGCAAACCCAATCAAGGAAAGCTTTTACGTTTGAGATGGATAAAGAGATTATAGAGACCTTCAGAAAAATAGAGGTCAATATTCCACTTTTGAAGGCAATTAAGCAAATCCTTAAATACACCAAGTCCCTTAAGGAGTTATGCACTTATAAGAGGCATTTAAGGGGCAATGAGAGAGTTAATTTGGCCCACTAAAGTGTAAATATCCTAGAACATTCACCATACAAAGCACTATAGGCAATATGGAATTTTCCAATGCTATGCTGGATTTGGGAGCCTCAATCAATGTAATGCCCAAATTAGTATACTCCAACCTCAAGATTGGTGTCCTTTCACCAGCCAGAGTGATAGTCCAACTTTCTAATCGTAACACAGCATACTTAGCAAGAGTCCTGGTTCACGCCACTATGATGCCGAATCGCCCAGAATTGAATTTGTGGCAATGTTGTTGTATAGTGATCCCCAGGTCATATTCACTCAAGGAGCCTCACTTATAATCACTAACTAGTTGTTCTAAGCACATAAACACTAACTAAAGGCACATAAACGGGGGGTCTGTTGGCAGTAATAGCAGAAAACAAAATAGAACAGCAAACAAAATCAGCAACTAATTAGCAGCAGGCAAAAATGACAAGGTGTTGACAATAAGGAGACTATGTCACCAGCCACTAGGATTCATGGGAGTGCAACTATCATTACCTAACTCATTGATTCAGTTTTATTCTCATTCCACCATTTGGTTCTTTATAAAAAATGGTTCTAGAATAACTTTCAGAAGATAATACTACTAATTACAGTCAAGAATATCTTCCCTAACTATAACTAGATGCATTCAATAGAAAACCTCAACCAAACCAAGTTAAATATATCATCTAACTAGTCATTTCTCCTCACTCACTTTCCTAATCAGTCAAGCAAGGTTATATCTTATATATATAAATCAGTTTATGTTCCTTCCCAAGCTCTAATCAGAATCTGACAGCAACATAAACATAACAGTAAAACAGAAACAAAATGAGGTGAAATGGAGAATAAAACACTTATCTTGCATTCTTAGTTCAAACTACAACATCCCAATGGCCTAGTGACTGATTACAAAAGGGATTTAGCCCTTAATGAGAGCAAAACAGTAAATAGCAAAAGGGAAAAATAGAAAGGGAGACAAAGCTACGCAAATACTTAGTTCAGCAAGAGAAGAATGTCTAGAATGTTACAAACAGATGCCCTAAAAATGTCTTGGAATATTCTTCCCTAGATGCTTAGTTGACTTTCAAAAAGGAGGACTAAAATGTAGCTGAATTCTTCTACAGAAAGGGAGCAGTAGGAAACAGCAGGAATACATCAAAATGGTGCAGCAGAAGGTCTCTTTAGCCATGCAGAAAGTTGAAATGCCATTTTCAACAAAGTTTGGGAAACATGCAAGAACTAGACAGCATACAAGGGCTAAATAGATTTGGGTTGAGGGCCCCACACATCTCCATGTCAGCAAAAATGCAGCAGCAGGTCTAGTCAGTATCCTCTTCATCAGAAAAACACCACATAAGTGCCATGTCAGCAAGACTGTCCACCTCAGTGCCACATCATCAGAAAATCTCTAAATTTAATTTCTGCAAAGCACACAAATGGATTAAATTGAGTCTTTAATAATTTAAGTTCTAAAATATGAAAATAATTCATTTTCCATCCAAGATTAATTTAGACTCAATAAATCACAAAGTGTAATAAAATTGAAGGATTCTCATAGATGAAAATGCAAATAGACTAAATTAGGGGTTAAAATGTATATAAAAATGCTAGATATCAAATTCCCCACACTTAATCTTTTGCACTCCTGAGAAAAATTAGTTAAAAGCAACAAAAAGGCACCAAGGACACAATAAGTAGTGTAGAAAGTATGCAATAATGAATTAGTTCAAGCTTGAAAAGATTTAACGCTAGGAGAACGCAAGTTTTAAATTTCTAAAAAGTTCAAGAATCATGGCAATTTCGCTGACAAGAATGAATCCAAGTAATAATCTAATCACAAGGAAGAGTGTATACGTTCTATTCTCTCAAGTGTTTAAGGTAATACACTCTCATTTCAACTTATCATAAATTCACTACCATAAGCTTGTCAAGAATCTAAATCTCCACCACTTGAATCACAGACATGCTTGAATTATTAGGACTTTACAAGGATGTAAGGTTGGGTGAAGGAATGATTGGGATGTAGAAAGAAACACACAAAACAGAGTTTAACAAGAACTTAAAGAAATGAAGAGCATCAATTAATAAGGTTACAAGAGATTGAACTTTGACATTTGGGCACAACAATGCTACTTTTCTTTTCTCCTTCTTGCTCTTTTTTTTTATCTCTTCTTTTTTTATTTGATCTCCATATGGTATATTTTTCATAAAGAGTTGTCAAATTTTTTTTTTAGTAGCAAAACTGAAATTCAAAACAGCCCATCAATCCTTCTTTTTGCACATGCTCAATTCAATCTATTTTCAAAAAAAAGAAGTTTCTAAATCTCTTCAAATCCTAAGTTTGGGGAAAAGAAAGAATTTGTTTTAAAGTGGAAGAGAGCTAGAAAACACAAGAAAGAAAGGTGGAAGTAAGGCACAAAGTGGCACATAATGGAAACAACACATAGGATGACTATTTGGCTAGAATGGTTAGAAGAAGCAAATGCCTAAATCATTTCCAAGCATGTACATGTAATGTAGCCTCAACAAAGATTCAAGATAAATTTTAGAGTAAAAATCATGATAGGGAATACACACAATAAGAAAGAATATTATTTTGAAATGAAGGCTCAAATTCTCACGATTTAAAGACTATTACTAAAAATTCATTAAAAATAATGTCACTGCCATTTTACTAGAGTTCCTTAGAAAAAGAGGACTAAATTCTTTTCATGCTAAGTCAATTCACAATGTAAGCTATTTCATCATGCATGCTTTTACACAAAAATTTCATCAAATTTTCAAAAATAGAGCATCAAATTCGGACAAAACAGAGCAGTAAAATTCTGCACTGTAGAAATTCTGGTGACTCGGCTTCACCGACACAAAACTACACCAAATAAAATCCTACAACTAGAAGACATATAAAGCTTTAAAAACATGCAAAGAAAGTAGTAAAATTCGTAGCCAATCAGTACAGAAAATTCATGAAAGACAGCTCAAAAATTCTGGACAGAAACAGAGAAAACAAAGGAGACATCAAGAAACTTTTTTTGAAAAATCAGCTCCAATTAAATTCTCTCAAAAGTCATGAGGAGATATGCCCAAAACGGTCATATTTAGTGGACTACCAATTTTCAAGTCAATCCGATTTAGTTTTTTTTTTTGCTGATGAATAGTGGTTGAATTATAACTAGGAAGCTTGAAAAATTGACTTGAAGAATTTGTAATCACTTCCAATAAATACCAAGCCATTTAAAATCAAATAAGAACACAATAGAACAACTAATTAACAACTCAGAAATGAATTGGCTCCCTGGCAACGGCGCCAAAATTCTAGTTCATGCACTACATGCCGAATCGCCTAGAATTGAATTCGTGGTAATTTTGCAGTATAGTGATCTCCATGTCGTATTCACTCAAGGAGCCTCACTTATAATCACTAACTAGTTGTTCTAAGAACACAAACACTAATTAAAGGCACATAAACAGGGGGGTTTGTTGGCAGTAACAGCAAGAAAACAAAATAGAACAGCAAACAAAATCAGCAACTAATCAGCAGCAGGCGAAAATGACAAGGTGTTGACAATAAGGAGACTATGTAACCAACTACTAGGATTTATGAGAGTGCAACTATCATTACCTAACTCATTGATTCAGTTTTATTCTCATTCAACTATGTGGTTCTTTATAAAAAATGGTTCTAGAATAATTTCTAGAATATAATGCTACTAATTACAGTTAAGAATATCTTTCCTAACTATAACTAGATGCATTCAATAGAAAACTTCAATCAAACCAAGTTAAATATATCATCTAACTAGTCATTTCGCCTCACTCACTTTTCTAATTAGTCAAGCAAGGTTATATCTTATATATATAAATCAGTTTATGTTCCTTCTCAAGCTCTAATTAGAATCTAACAGTAACATAAACATAACAGCAAAACAGAAATGAAATGAGATGAAATGGAGAATAAAACACTTATCTTGCATTCTTAGTTCAAGCTACAACATCCCAATGGCCTAGTGACTGATTACAAAAGGGATTTAGCCCTCCATGAGAGCAAAACAGTAAACAGAAAAAGGGAAAAATAGGGAGGGAGACAGAGCTGCGAAAATACTCAGTTACAGCAAGAGAAGAATATCTGGAATGTTACAAACATATGCCCTAAAAATATCTTGGAATATTCTACTCTAGATGCTTAGTTGACTTTAAAAAAAGAGGACTAAAATGTGGCTGAATTCTTCTGCAGAAAGGGAGTAGCAGGCAGCAGCAGGAATACATTAAAATGTGCAGCAGGAGGTCTCTTTAGCGATGCAGAAAGTTGAAATGCCATTTTCAGCAAAGTTTGGGAAACATGCAAGGACTAGACAGCATGCAAGGGCTAAAAAGATCTGGTTTGAGGGCCCCACACATCTCCATGTTAGCAAAAATATAGCATCAGGTCTAGTCAGCATCCTCCTCATCAGAAAAATGCCACATAAGTGCCATGTAAGCAAGACTGTCCACCTCAGCGCCACATCATCAGAAAATCTCCAAATTTAATTTCTGCAAAGTACATAAATAAATTAAATTGAGTCTTTAATAATTTAAGTTCTAAAATATGAAAATAATTCATTTTCCATCCAAGATTAATTTAGACTCAATAAATCACAAAGTGTAATAAAATTGGAGGATTCTCATAGATGAAAATGTAAATAGACTAAATTAGGGGTTAAAATGTATATAAAAATGCTAGATATCAAGTCCTTGAGGATGTTTTGGTAAGAGTTAAAGATTTAATTTTTCCTGCTAATTTTTATGTTCTAGATATGAAAAATGATAACACTCTTTGTCATGCACCACTGATACTTAGTAGACCTTTTCTGAAAACTGTAAAAAAAATTATCAATGTGTATAAAGGGACTTTATCTATAAGTTTGCTGACAAAAAAATTGATTTCAATATTTTAGATGCCATGAAATATCCCATGGAAAATTATTCCAATGTGCATGTGGTGAACTTTCTAGATTATTTGGTTGATGAGGCATGTGTGGATTTCCAAATTGAGTTGATTTTTAACTTTCCTTAATTTTTCTTATTTAGTGGATGCCTTTGAGTGCAATTGTACTTCTGAATTTTGTCAAGCTTGTACTGAGATTGAAAATTTTTTAAGTATTAACAATTATGATTCTGACTCCATTACTTTCTCTAGTTTAGATATTGATTTTGTTTTTGATTTAGGTAGTTGTAGGTGTAGTGATTTAAACTATAATTTTTACATTCTTCATTCCTTTTTTTCTTGTGCTGGTGACCCTTTCTCCTCTTTAGCCAAGGATTATATATTTAAGCAATTTAAATATGCAGGTGCTTCCTTGGATGTGACTCTACAAAAATTAATTCTATCCACCATTTAACCACCTGCATTGGAGTTGAAGGCATTACTGGAAAATCTCAAGTATGCTTTCCTGGAAGTAAAGGACCAACTTCCAATAATTGTAGCCAATAATTTGAATCCCGATCAAGAAGGAAAATTAATAAGTTTGCTGAAGAAGAATAAGAAGGGGATCAGGTGGACTCAAGTAGATATTCATGAGATTAGTTCTTCTGTATACATGCATCGAATTATCCTTGAAGAAGAGGCTAAACCAGTGAGGCAACCCTAGAGATGACTCAACCCCATGATTCTTGATCTGGTCAAGAATGAGATAAGTAAGCTCCTCCAAGCTGGAATAATTTATCTTATCTCTAATAGTAAACAGGGGAGTCCGGTGCAAGTGGTACCGAAGAAAACCAGGATGACTATAATAAAAATAATGAATTAGTGCCCACTAGAGTCCAAAACAGTTGGCATGTTTGCTTTAATTATAAGAAGTTGAACCAAACAACTAGAAAAGATCATTTTCCCTTTCCTTTTATTGACCAAATGCTTGAGAGACTTGCTGGAAAGTCTCACTATTATTTTCTTGATGGTTTTTCTAGATATTTTCAAATTCACATTGCACCCGAAGATTAGGAAAAGACCACCTTCACCTGTCCCTTCAATACTTTTACATATAGACGATGCTTTTTGCTCTCTACAATACACCTGGCACTTTTCAAAAATGCATGATAAGTATATTTTTTGATTTATTATAGGATTGCATGGAAGTTTTCATGGATGATTTTTTCTTTTTATAGAGGCTCATTTGATGCATGCTTGAAAAATTTGGAGAGAGTTCTTGAGAGGTGCATAGAAAAGAATTTGGGTTTGAATTATGACAAGTGTCACTTCATGGTAGATCAAGGGATAGTTCTACGCCACATAGTGTCATCTCATGGCATAAAAGTAGATAAGGCAAAAGTTGATGTTATCTCCTTCTTACCTTACCCCGCTTCTGTGTGGGAAGTTTTCTTTTTTCTTGGCCATATAGGGTTTTATAGGAAATTCATCAAGGATTTCAGTAAGATCGCTCTACTCCTCTCTAAACTTCTCCAAAAAGAAATTGATTTTATGTTTGATGATGCTTGCAGGTCAACCTTCGATGAGTTGAAGTAGCTCATCTCCCCTCCTATCATCCAACCTCTACGGTGAGAGCTCCCTTTTGAGCTCATGTGTGATGCTTCAAATTATGTTGTGGGGGTGATAGTTTCACAAAGAGTAGAAGGGAAGTTGCACATGATAGCTTATGCTTCATGTACCCTTGATTCAACTCAATCGAATTACACAACCATAGAGGAAGAGTTTTTAGCAATTATTTTTGTCTTGAAAAAATTTAGATCATATTTACTTGACTCTAAAGTAATTATGTTTTTTGATTATGCAGCAATGAAATATTTGTTGAAGAAGATGAATGCAAAGTCAAGATTAATCAGATGGATGCTACTTCTTAAAGAATTTGATGTGGAAATCAAAAATAAAAGTGGAGTGGAGAATGTAGTAGCTTATTATTTGAGTAGGCTTTCTAAGCTTCCAATGGAACATCTTCCTATCAAAAACAACGTTTAATATGAGTGCTTTTTCCTTTTTACATGGTACTAATGAGCCTTGGTATGCTGATTTAGTGAATTTTCTTATTGTATCTGAATTACCTGCATACCAAAATAAACATCAATTGAATAAATGAAGAAGTGAAGCTAAGTACTATGTATGGGATGATCCTTATTTATGGAAGATTTGTAGTGATCAAATTGTTAGGAGATGTGATCCAGATCATGAGTTTGTATCTGTGCTTACTTTTTGTCATACTCTTACATGTAGTGGACACTTTGGTGCACAAAGAACTGCTAGGAAATTGTTAGATTCTAGATTATATTGGCTCACTTTGTTTAGGGATGGCTATGAGTTTTATAAGAATTGTTCTAGGTGTCAAAGAACTGGAAAATTGTTAAAGAGAAATGAAATGTCTCAACAAGATCTTCATTTATGTGATATTTTTTATGTGTGGGATATAGACTTTATGGGTCCTTTTTTAATTTCTCTTAGCTTCATTTATATTCTGGTTGCTGTAGATTATGTGTCAAAGTGGGTGGAAGCTAAAGTCATCTAAACTGATGATTCTATTATTGTTGTAGATTTTCTTTGTTCACATATTTTCTATAGATTCGGGGTCCCCAAGGCCACAATTAGTGATCAAGGATCACACTTTTGCAAACATGCAAGGATTATTGAAGAAATATGGGGTGGTGTATAAAACTTCTATACCTTACGACCCCCAAACCAATGGGCAAGCGGAGGCCTCCAACCGAGAGATCAAGCAAATATTAAAAAAGATCGTGTAGTCCAACAAAAAAGATTGGAACAAGAGACTTGATGATGCACTTTGGGCCTATAGAACTACCTTCAAGACACCCATCAACATGTCTCCATACCATTTAGTATTTGGTAAAGCATGTCACTTGGCAGTGGAGATTACAAACAAAGCATATTGGGCGATAAAGCAATGTAATATGGACATGACCCTAGCCGGTAAGGAAAGGAAGTTACAACTTCAAGAATTGGAAGAACAAAGGCTAGTGGCTTATGAGAATGTGTGCATCTACAAGGAAAGGACTGATAAGAAAATTGAGAAGAAGGAATTCTAAGTAGGAGACAAAGTCCTTCTTTACAATTCTCACCTCAAGCTCATGCCCAATAAGCTTCGTTCTAGGTGGGTTGGCCCATTTGTTATTACTAATGTCTTTCCTTTTGGTGCAGTAGAAATTCATAATGAGACTACCAACAAATAATTCATGGTGGATGAGCAAATGTTGAAGAAGTTCTATGAGGACTTCTAAGAAGAAATTGTAGAGGAAATATGACTCTGCAGTATAACGGCTCCAGGTTAAAGCCATATTCTTCACTCCTTTTTAATTTATGTATTCTTTATTTTATTTGATGTTAGGTGCTGATTTACATTGAGGACAATGCAATATTTAAGTGTGAGGGGAGAGAATTTAATTGGAGAAACATTGGATTTTGATTTAGAAATTTTTCTGCATGTTTTCTCTGTTTCCTCTGTTCTGTCTAGATTTTTAAGCTGTCTTGCACGAATTTTCTGTACTGATTGGCTAAGATTTTTGCCAGTTTCTTTGCATGTTTTTTTAAAACTTTATATGTCTTCTAGTTGTAGAATTTTATTTGGTGTCTTTTGCATCTGTTTTGGTATAGTTTGTGTCGGTACAGCCAAATCACCAAAAATTCTACACTGTAGAATTTTACTACTCTGTTTTGTTCGAATTTGATGCTTTTTTTTGAAACATTTGATGGAGTTTTTGTGTGAAATCATGCATGATGAAATAAATTAATTGTGGATTTTTTTATCATGAAAAGAATTTAGTCTTATTTTTCTAAGGAACTAAAGTAAAATGGTAATGACGTTATTTTTAATGAATTTTTAGTAAAAGTCTTTAAACCGTGAGAATTTGAGCCTTTATTCCAAAATGATATTCCTTCTTGTTACGTATATTCCCTATCATGATTTTCACTCCATAATTTGTCTTGAATCTTTGCTGAGGCTACATTACATGTACATGCTTGGAAATGAGTTAGGCATTTGTTTCATGTAACCCATTCTTGCCAAATAGCCATCCTATGTGGTGTTTTCATTGTATATGCTTTATTCCTTACTTCCACATTTATTTTTTGTGTTTCTAGCCCCTTTCCACCTTAAACCAAATTCTTTCGTTTCCCCAAACTTAGGATTTGAAGAGCTTCATAAATTTCTTTTGAAAAGAGATTGATTATGTTCAAAAATTAGGAATTGTGGGGCTATTTTGAACTTCTTCATTTTTGCTATTCAAAAAAAAATTGACAATTCTTGATGAAAAGTTTACTGTATGTATGGAAATCAAAAAAAAAAAAAGAGAAAAATAGGAATTTAAAAAAAAAGAGCAAGAAAGAAGAAAAAAGAAGTAGCATTTTTGTGCTCAAATTTCATGGTTCAATCTCTTATGTCTTGATTGATGATCTTCATTGCCTTAAGTTTTTGTTACACTTCATAGCTTGTATTTCTCTCCATCTTCCAATCTTACCTCTATCAACATTAGAAATTGTGGGGCTATTTTGAACTTCTTCATTTTTGCTATTCAAAAAAAAAATTGACAATTCTTGATGAAAAGTTTACTGTATGTATGGAAATCAAAAAAAAAAAAAGAGAAAAAAAGGAATTTAAAAAAAAAAGCAAGAAAGAAGAAAAAAGAAGTAGCATTTTTGTGCCCAAGTTTCATGGTTCAATCTCTTATGTCTTGATTGATTCTCTTCATTGCCTTAAGTTTTTGTTACACTTCATAGCTTGTATTTCTCTCCATCTTCCAATCTTACCTCTATCAACATTGCACCCTTGCAAAGTCCTAATAATTCAAGCATGTATATGATTCAAGTAATGGAGATTTAGATTCTTGATAAGCTTATAGTAGTGAATTTGTGATAGGTTGAAGTGTCAATGCATTTCCTCAAACACTTAAGAGAATAGAGCGTATACACCTTTCTTTGTAAGTAGATTATGACTTGGATTCATTCTTGTCAACAAAATTGCTATGATGCTTGAACTTTTTAGATATTTAAGATTTGTTTTCTCTTAAGGTTAAATATTTTCAAGCTTGAACTATTTCATTATTGCATACTTTGTACACTTCTTGTTGTGTCCTTCGGTGTCTTTGTTGCTTTTAATTGATTTTCCCAGGAGTGCAAAAGGCTAAGTGTGGGAGATTTGATATCTAGCATTTTACACTCATTATTACCCCTTAACTTAGTCTCATTGCTATTTCAATCTTATAAAACTCTCCAATTTTATTATGTTTTGGAGTTTATTGGGGTCAAAATAATTATGAATTGAATATGCTTTAATTTTATAAATTCAAGACTTAATTGATTTATGGCCTAATTAAATTACATCCTTGATTTTAGATTTTAAATTATTGGAGAGTGATTTGCTGACATGGCACTTTTACTGACATTGAACATGGAAGCTAATGTGGATGAAGATGCTTAGTTAGATGCTGATATAACACTTTTTGGTTGAGTTGGATGCTGACTTGGCACCTCTTTCTGTTGAACTGATGACATGGACAAGTGGGCCCAAAACTGCAGCATTTTAGACCACTTTTTGTGTATGCATTCCATCCCTCTCTTCCCTAAACTTTGATAAAGAAGAAACCTTTTTCCTTTGTCACTTTCTGCAAACAAAAAGAATTTTTCTGCAACCACCATTCCTTCTAATCTCTTTTACTCCATCAGAATTTCAGAAGTGCAACAGTAAAAAGAAGACAACAAAAAGTCAACACATAAGGGATCAAAGAGGGAATATTCCATCAGAATTTTTTAAGGCCATTAGTTCCATTTTGGCTTTCCGATTTTCATTCTAACTTTCTGTAACTTAGCAAAATTTGTTGGTCACCTTTTTTTTCTATTTTTCTCTCTACTATTTTGGTGATTTTCTCTCATAGAGGGCTAAAATCTCATTGTAATCAGTCTTGGTTGGAACTGAAGTTGTAGTTTGAGTTCATGTGCTTAATGAGATAAGTATTGTTCTATTTATTCCATTTCTATTTCTTCTTTGCCTCTAGTTTATGATGTATGTTACTCTAGTTAGAGAAGCATTTTCATTTTCTAGTTTCATGCTTTTTCATTTGAGGAGTTGTTTACAATTTTTGGTTGAATTAGTAAATGAAATGGAAATAGTATGTAATGTTGGTTACCTTGCATAAATCTGATTACATTTGCTGGAGTTACACTAAGATTGCTAGAGGAGTTTTTCTTGATCATAACTTGGTATGATTTAGTCTAGAAGTTCTTCTTGGACACTTTCTTATATAATTAGATAATAGATAGAACAAGGACTTAACACCTGAAGAGAAATAAGAAGATTACACCTTTAGGAAAGACAAAGGTTGGTTTCATTTTCTGTTTTGATGTCAAACTTTTCTGTTACTGCTACTATTTTGATTTTATTGGTTCTATCAAACCCCCCTTTTATGGGTTATGTTGTTAGTGTTTGAGTGTCAAGAACAATTGATTAGTGATCAAAAGTAAGGCTCCTTGAGTGAATACAACCTGAGGATCACTATATTGCAAGATTGCATTGAATTTAATTCTGGGTGATTCGGCATCGTAGTAGCGTGAACTAACTACCCCGTATGCCACACCTATAGTAAGGTTCGAACAACACGAATTTACGTATGGTTCAAAGGTGTTGGCCCCCATGTGGTTTGGCTACTAGGTTCTCGAAGCCATCTAGGAATAATCCCAGCAACACATTATTTAAGCACAAAACCAATCCTACCTCCTACCACATGATATTTTAAAAAATAAATAAACATGTATCAAGCCATTTATTTTGCGATTGACATATAGTAACAGTAGTGTAGTAGGAATTAATTTTTCAAACATAATTCAGTAGGTGTCTAAATAACAATTATCTATTTAACTACTACAAAAAAATAGTAGAAACTCTGTAGGAAATCCTCTTTTCCTACTGAGACTCGTATATCTCTAACTAGATTTTTTGTAGGTATGAAGCCTCTTTGTTGTAGCGACATACTCAACACTTAAGGTAGCACTCTTACACTTCCTTTTCCTTTTCATTTACTCTACTTCATTCACCCTCACGGCAAGCCTTCCCCATCCCCATACAAGTCCGTCATCACCTCTATCAAGCATTCACTTTTGGATAACCACCTCTACCCTCGGGAGAAGCTTGGGCTAAGGTGAAAGTTAAGTTTCTTTCTTTTTTCTCTTCTCATTTTCGTCCCTCCAAACCCTTGGATGAGGTATTGGAGGAATCTTGGTATTTGTGGGTGTTTAATGCTTCAAATTCACCTTTGGTTTAAAAAAATACCACCAAAATTCAATTTTTTTAAAAATTAAATTAAAAAAATCGCCATCAAAATTCAATTTTTTTAATGAAATTAACCGAAGTCGGACTTTTGGTAGTGACTCCCATAATTTCCACTAAAACTCAGACTTTCAGTGGCCACCAAAAGTCAATTTTAACAAATTGTATATATTTATATATAATTGTATTTTTTCTTATCTCTTAATCTATTAGTAATAATATATCTGCTTTTTGTTAAGTTAGATATTGTTTCATTTCAAGTTTATAATATTTTTGGCTTAAAATAATTTTAACAGATTATAAATATAAAATATTTTGCCCTTATATAGCATAAATAAAGTGGTGGCAAGATGGCAAGACACGCATGGCTGAAAGCAAGGGACCCAGGTTCAAATCTCAAGTATGCATATGTTTGGTTTAATTTCAAAGAAACTTGAATATTGCACAAAAAAAAAATCGAGTCATTCAAGGATAACGAGTTATTGGACCAGCCAAGATGAGCACAAGTCAAATGGGGTCTCAGATCAACCTATCGGGGCAATCCAGGTCCAAAAAATAGCGAGTGACTTTTGGTAGCAACTTTTTTTGGTGGCGACTTTCAAAGTTGCCATTAAAGGTGACCTTCAGTGGCGACTAAAGTCGCAACCAAAAATCTTTTTTTGCACGAAATTTTTTTTCTTTTCGCAACATAGATGACTTTTGGTGGCGACTATATTCGCCACTAAAGAGTGATTTTTGTCACCTCAAAAAATCTTTCAGCCATGGACTTTCAGCAACAACTTTAGTGGCTACTAAAAGTCACCACTAAAGACTTTTGGTGGCAACTCTAAAAGTCAATTTTTTTTATAGTGGGGCTTGCATGAAGAAAATTCATAATATGGTCTGTTTACATGTTATTTTTGCATATTTAATTATTTATTTATATGGTTATGCATGTCATGTGTTGAATGAGAACTAGGAGCTAGGAGAATTAGGCTTATGGCATAGGATTATAACCTATATCATGCCAGTCATGTGCCTAGATTTTGAGTCATGACAGAACCTCTTACAGAGAGATAACTCACTAAGAGAATGTAACAAGTAAAACTCTCAAAGCTCAAATATGTAGAGTATGCGCATTGCTCAAGTACTTTTCATGGTAGTATTCTTTTTGTCAATTCAAGTGTAACTTCGAAATGGTGTGGAAAGCTTCTTATATAGCTTTTCTGAACTAGCCATTGTGGAGGAGCCTCTTTCAAACATGTTGTCATAAATGCTCTTTAAATTAAGTACCTCATTTAGAAGGTTGACTAAGCTAGATAAGGAAACAAATCTTTTTTGACTCGAGTATCTTCATTTGGTGTAAATCCTCTAGATGTAACTGTGGCTTGATTACCTTTTTCAATTTTGCAATGACCGGCTTTGACTTTCATACACGCTTTGTTTCCTTAATTAGAGGTCTCAGTATTTATTACAAAATCTTTCCTTTTGGGTACTCTATTCTTTCCATATTCATTGACGCACCTATTCCTCCTTTATTTATCATAATTTATTGCCTTGATCTTCGTTATTGATTTTGATCTTGTCTTTAATTCTTTTCATTTAAGTATATGATATGAATTCTGATTTTGTGCATTAAATGCTCCTAAGGGCTGCATTAATAAAAAATCCTTTGATTTAGAATCTTGCGTCAACAAGTGCACTACCATAAATGAATATGAATGAGAAGTAGATTTTTCCCATCAACTACACGTCTAACCCTCTTTGTCTCCCATCTCACTTTTTATTTACCATAGTGCAATTGGTTAGTGTTAAAACAAACCAATATCATCCTAATTTAAAATATACCAATGGTATCAGAGCACTGGGCAAAAATCACATTGCATCAACATACGCACATACCACCACAATGCATTGATTAGATTAAATAATAAGATTAACTATATTGAAATTCAATATCATTTTATTCAGGAGCTCATGGTAAAAAAGACATCAAGTCAGAATTTTGCAAGACAAGAACAATTTGCGGATAATTTCACTAAGCTAACCATCATTGATAAATTAATAAAATTAAGAGAAATGCTTAGAGTTATAAATTATTCTAAATTATTGGAAACTATTAGAAAAAAATTTAGAAAAATTTAAATCAATGAAAATGATTCATGGTGTGGTGCCATTTCAAAAATCTACTAGAGATGGTGAACTAATTACTTACTTAGAAGACTAGACAATTTTGAGGACAAAGTATCCAAAAAAATATCTCCACAATTATTAAAATATTGTAAACAATAAAATTCTGTGGAAAGATCCCCCTAGCTGGTATAAAGCTTCCAAACCGACAAATGTAACAAATACATACATTGTGCACACACGAAATGAATTTGAATGAGTAGTTTTTCCCATCAATAATAAATCTCAACTTTCTCTCACCCTTCTCACTTTTAATTACCAATGTGCCCTATTTCTTTTTCTAAATAAACTAATATCATCCTAAATTAAAATCTATTAGTAGTATCAGAGCACTGGGCAGAAATCATATTGCATCATTATGCATAGAGACAAATACATGGATCTTTATTCAGACAATGCATATCTTTCTTAAAAAAATATTTACAAAATCAATTTTCTTTTATAAACTAAATATTGCCCCCTCAAAAAAATAATAAAAAATGTTTAAGTCCGCTTTTACAACTAAAAATCTAACCTAAAGTGCAATAGCTCACTTACCACTTAGCTCACTTTTCAAAATTTATTATATATATAAAAAAAGAAAACTAAACTAATGCTTTTTACTTTACCAATTTCGTAAACCATAAGTCACTCTCTTTCCTTACTCTTGTCTATTTATCTTCTTCTTTCCTTGTCTCTTTATCTTCTTTCCTAATTCCCATAACTTGCAGCTTCCATGTCCTTTTATCTTTTTTGCTTGTGTCTTTTAGGGTTTCATGGCTAAGAGTAATCAACCGAAATATGGCAAAAGGTAAAAAAAATATTTTATTTATTGTTCACTATTTAGCATAAACAAGAGTTTTATTTGAGTTTATATCGTAAAATAAGATAATGGTGAAGAGTAAGAAAATTGATGAATTTTTCAAGAGAAAAGTTAGTCACAAAGAGGAAAGTAGCATAGCTTCTCCTTCTCCATGTTCATCTCATGAAAACATAATTGTCCTGATAATGCTCCAACATCAAAATGTTAGGAACAAGTACAACCTTTTAAGATTTCGAAGGTTACCTATGATGTATTTGATATTAATTCTTTGGTGCATGACCGGGCCAACGCTTTCAAATATGGCAATATCCTATGAACCAAAGAGATGAAGTCCAAAGGGCTTATTTAAAATGGGGTCCATACCAACCTAAACTTAGTTATCCTCTTACTAGAAATAAATCCAAGGAGATTTGTCTATAATTGGTTTAGCATCTTTCCTTCTTGGTCAAAGTACTCTCCTACTACATATGTTGTTTACTACTTACCTTGTTTTCTCTTTAGTCCAAAATCAAATGGTCGTCCTAGGGTAGATGCTTTTACTATTAAAGGATTTCAATCTGGGAAAAAGGTCAATGATGGGAAGAATTGTGCTTTTCTCATATAAGAGGTGACCTTACCCCACAACATACAAAAGCACTTAAAGCTTGTGAAGATTTATTGAATTAGTCTTGACACATTAACAATATTATTAATGTACAAAGTTCATATTAGATTTTGATGAATCAACTATGTCTTAAGGCCTCTATTGTTACAGTTCCTTGGTTAGCATTTCAAGCTTATGCTTTTAGAGGCCATGACAAAAATACAAAATCAAAAAATAGAGGTAACTTTCTTTAGATGATAAAACTCTTAGCATTGTTCAATGATGAAGTTGCAAAAGTTTTGTTAGAAAATACACCAGATAACTTAAGTATACTTCACATGCAATTCAAAAGGAAATTTTGCATATCCTCTGAAGTAAAGTTCATCATTACATTTGGGAAGAAATTGGAGATTCTAAGTTTTGCATAGTTGTTGATGAATCAAGTGATGAATCAAAAAGGGAGCAAAGAGCTCTTGTTTTAAGGTTTGTTGATAAAAGTGGTCTAATACAAGAAAGTTTTTTGATCTTATACATGTTAAAGACACTACAACATTAAACCTTAAGAAAGAGTTATGTGATGTCTTCTCTTAACGTGGTCTTGATGTTTCTAATATTCGTGATCAAGGTTATGATGGAGCTAGTAATATGAGAGGAGAATGGAATAGATTGCAAGCACTATTTCTCAAAGATTGTCCTTATGCATACTATGTGCATTGTTATGCCCATCGATTACAACTTGTATTGGTTACTGCTTCAAGGGAGGTTATTCGAGTTCATCAACTTTTCTCAAATTTGACTTTTGTTGTTAATATCATGTGTTCATTTAGTAAACAACATGATGAGTTACAAGTTGCTAAGTTAGATGAAATTGTACATTTGCTTTAGTTTAATGACCTTGAAATTGGTAAAGGGGGAAATCAAATTGTACTTTGAAACGAGCTAGAGATACTCATTTAGGCTCTCATTTTAACTTCATTTGTATTATGATAAATATGTTTTTACAACTTGTTTAGTTCTTCAGAAGATTATTATTATTAATAGGTCAACTTATTCTCAAAGAGGAGATGCTGATGTAGCTTATAATATTTTGATCTCATTTGAGTTTATATTTATTCTACACTTGATGAAAGAGCTCATGGGAATAACAAATATTCTTTTTCAAGCTTTGCAGGAACAATCTTAAGATATAGTTAATGCTAGTTCATACTGCAAAAGTTCTCACTCAAAAGTTGAGAGATGATGTTTGGCAGGAATGTTGAACAAAGTGGCATTATTCTGTGAGCAACATGACATTGATGTTCTTGACTTTAGTTTTGTAGCACGACAAAGGCGCTTCCGTCACCAAAAAGATCATATCGCAGTGGAACACTTTTATAAAGTGGAAATATTTTTTGCTACAGTAGATAAGAAATTGCTTGAGTTGAATAATATGTTTAATGATAAAGCTTTGGAGCTTTTAACACTTAACTCTCATTTAGTTCCTGCGGATGCTTATAAAGCTTTAAACATTGATAATATTTACACTTTTGTGGGAAAGTAATGTTCTGATGATTTTGAAATCTCAATTGTAGCACTTTATTATTGATGTTTCAAATCATCCAGATTTGAAGAATCTATCAACTATACTTGAATTGTGTTGTGCTTTGGTAAGAATGAAGAAATTGAAGGTGTATTACTTGATTGATAGGTTGATTCAGCTCATCTTGACTCTTCCAGTTACTACAGCTACAATAGAATGCTCATTTTCAGCAATGAAGATAATCAAGACAAGATTGCGTAATAACATGGAAGATGATTTTCTTGCAGATAATATGATAATTTATATTGAAGAGAAATAGTTGAAATTTTACTTTTGATTCTATTATTGATGATTTTAAGTCACTAAAAGAGAGGGAAAAAACACTTTGAATGGCGGTAATTTTAAGTCATAATGCCTAGTTTAAATTAATTGGTTAGATTAAGTATATTACAATTCAATAACATCATTTTATTCGAGAGCTCGTTGAAGAAGATATAGAGTCAGAATTTTGAAAGACAAGAACAACTAGTGGATTTTTTTCACTAAGCTAGCTACCATGGATAAATTAATCAAATTAAGAAAATTCTTGGAGTTATAAATGTTTATAAATTAATGGTCAATTTAACAAAATAATTTAGAAAAATAGAAATCCTTGAATACGATACACGAAATGAATTTGAATGAGGAGTAGTTTTTCCATCAACTACATGTCTCAACTTTCTCTTTCCCTTCCCACTTTTTATTTACAATAATACATTTTTTTATATTCACTATAAACCAATATCATCCTAATTTAAAATCTATCAGTTTTATCATAGCACTGGGTAGATCACATTGCATCTACATCTGTAGAAACCACCACAATGCCATGTTTAAATTAAATAATCAGATTAAGTATATTGAAATTTGACAACATTTTATTTGATAGCTGTTTGAACAAGAAGATATCAAGTCCGAATTTTGCAAGACAAGAGCAACTTGTGGATATTTTCTCTAAGTTAACTACCGTGGATAAGTTAATTAGATTAAGGGAAATTCTTAGAGTTCTAAAATTTTCTAAATTATTTGCAAATATTAGAAAATAATTTAGGAAAATCTAAATCCATGAAAACGATACATGAAGTGAGTAATTTCTTATATAGAAAGAACAAAATATACTAGAGATAGTGAATTAATTACTTATTAGAGAAGATTGGATGATTTTGAGGACAAAGTATCTTAAAATATCTCTCCACATATATGAAAAAAATTGTAATCAATAGAATCATATGGAATTATCCCCCTAGGTAGAATAAGGCTTCCAAACTGACATATGTAACATATACATGTATTGTGCACTACAGGGAACACTACAAGAAAAACTAGAATCAGAGACAAAAATTAGAGACTGAATTTGTTTCATCTCCAATTCTTGTCCAAAAGTGTTGGAAATTCATCTTTAATTTGAACTATAATCAGGGATGAAAATCTGGGACGGAACATTTTCATCTCTACAATCAGGAACAAAACATTTCCATCTATGAAAATTTGTGTTTGAATTTTGTCCCTTAGTGTAAGCCACTACGACCGCCGAGTTGCCCAGCATTGAATTCGTGGTAACTTGTAATATAGTGATCATCCCAAGTTGTATTCTCTCAAGGAGTCTTGCTTATAATTGCCTAATTAATTGTTTTAAAACTAATCCACCCTAATTACAGCCTAATTACCTACTAATTACCACAGAGGGTGATTGTATAAAATAGAATTAAAACATAAACTAAACTAAGCTAACAGAAACAGAACATAGAACATAACAAGACAAAGAAACGAAATTATACTAACACAAATGCAATCAGCTATAGAGTCCCTAGAGTTGTAACTATCATCATTCTTATCTTTAGATTAATTCTAGTTGCATTTTGTCATTTGGTCATCAACTAAGATTCTTAGAAAACCTTCCAGAAGTGGATTACATTTATCCCTATGAAGCCCTAACCAAATCAAGTTAAATAATCATCTAAACAAGTCATTTTTATTCTACTTGCTACACCAACCAGTGATAACAAGAGAGCATCTAAGATTTGAGCAATAAAATCAGTGATTATGTTAATATAGGTCTGACCAAAACTTAAACAAACATAAAAATAGAGATAAAAGACAAGAACAGAAATGAAACAGAAATATCAACAAGAAAACTTATCTGATTGCTCAAGAATTCAAGTTAGAAACTTTAGATCATGTATGGACTAATTACATAAGAGTTTTAGCCTTCCATGGTGCCCAAAACACACAAAATAGAAGAGAAAATGGGGGGTCGGGGTAGACCTACGAATTTCCTACAGAAAATGGAAGAAGAAAAGAGTCTTCAACAAGGAGAAATAGTTGTCTGAAGGTGTTTTATCTTGTTACCAAGGAGGAGGACAAATGTGCCTTGTTTGACTCTCTAAGTGTAGTCCTTTTCTACTACACTTTTTTGCTACTCCTTTCTGGTATCTTGTTACCAAGGAGGAGGACAAATGTGCCTTGTTTGACTCTCTAAGTGTAGTCCTTTTCTACTACACTTTTTTGCTACTCCTTTCTGGTTTTTCTATCTTCTGTAGAAAAAATTTCTGTTGCTATTGCTGCCTTGCTATGTTGCTGCTGTTGTGCAAAAAAAAAAACAAGAACAATGCAAAATGTGGGCCCCAATCTAATCAGCCCTAGTCAACTCCAATCAGTAGAATTTGCCATGCCCAATCAGCTGCCATGTCATCAAATGTGTCCATGTGGCATCCAAGTCATCTAATTAACTCTCCAATAATTAAATCTGTAATTCACAAATATAATTAATTTGGATCTAATCAATTAAGCTCATTAAAATATAAAATTAAAGCATATTAAATCTATAATTAATTTAGACCCAAATAATCCTAAAATATAATAAAATTAGAGAGTTGACAATATTAAAATGGCAATAGGACTAAGATAAGGACTACAATATATATAGAAATGGCCGATATCATCCCTAATTTGAATCTACAATTAGGAACAGAACTTTTTCATCTCTGAATATCTGTGTCTGAATTTTATTCCTAATTTGAATATATAATTAGTGACATAAAATAGAGACGAAATATTTTTTTGTCAAATTGTCCCTAAAAACTAGAGTAAAATATTATTATTATTATTAGATTATAATATTTTGAGACGGATAATTCCATCTCAAGAATCCGTCCTCAATAATCCATGGAAAATGACATCATCTTACCTAAGAGACAAAATTTTTCATCTCATAATTCCATATTTGAGCCATACAACACAAAGTTTGCATTTCCCCTTTGCCATTCTCTCTCAGTATTCTATCACTTCCATCCGTCCACAGCTCCTTTGCCATCGTTTTCGACCATTTGCCAGCTCCTCCACCACCATGTTATTCCCTATATATATCTCTCTCTCTCTCTTCCCTTCTTCCCTTCCATTGTTAATTTTTTGTTTTGCTGTACGTCTTGCTACAAAAAATATTCTAGCCATCTATACAATTGAAAGCCCCCTTCCTCCATTTGTCCACTACAAAAATTTTGCTAGAGTGTAGGTTGGTTTTTCTCACTATACTCCTAATTCTTTTTTATTTTTTTGATTTCTAGTATATATTTGGGTTCTAGGAAATTTTATTAAAATTGTATCCTCTTTTTAATTTCTTTGTAAAACAACATTAATTTATATCTAACATGTAGTTACATTATCTATGATACTCTACCCCACATGTACAAAAAGATTCAATTGATAATTTCAATTTTCAAATGTTAGAATAATTAGAGCAATTTCATAACACTAAAAAAATTGTTCAAGGTATAGGAAACTTATAATTTCATTGCTAAAGTCGTTCTTTGAGCCGTCATTTATGTTGATATTTTGGTTAAAAGTTGTGACAAAAATTACTATACATGGTTAAATGGTAATGGGATAAATTATAAGAGGATTAAACACCCACATGAATTTAATTCACAGAGAAAAACTTATGTCAAACTAAATCTAGGAGATAAATTGTTGTTTATCCATAATTTTATAAGCAAAGCTACCATATGCATAATATGGATTCATTTTGAATGAATATTAATCGGATAAAGGTTAAGATGCATGTATTAAGAGTGAGCGTAAACAAATAATAAAATGTTAAGGATTATATATTTAACAGGCCATTAATAATTTTGTAGTACTCAGCACCACCAACAAGAACAATATTAGAGATTTCCATCCCTGATATTGTCCTTAATTTCAGATAGAATTTAGGAAAAAAATTTCCTATGTAATCTGAGACTGAATCAGGAATGGATTATCTGAGACAGAATCAGAGACAAATTGCCTAAGACAAAATCAATTTTGAGATGGAAATTTATTTTAGAGATAGAATAGATTCATCCCTAACTTCGGGATGTAATTTATTCTATCTCAAATGCTTTGCAACGGGAAAATCAAAGATGGAACAAATTGTTAGATTTATTTATCTAATTGTGGCCTATATGTAATATTAAAATATGTTGGATCATCATTTAAATAAGTAAAAATTAAAAGTGATCTAATTGAGAATAATTTTTTGCATGAGGGCATAATTGTCATGAAATATATACGTGCAGATATCGGAGTGCAATTTCTAATTTGGTAAGGGGCAAAATTAGAAATTGCATAAACTTAAAAAGTAACTAAACTTATTAGTTACTTAAAAGGGGTTATGGTCCCCAATTGTAAGATAATTCTTATTTTCTCTTCTTCCCCATCAAAGACAACCTAAAGTAATCTAAGGTAAACTTATTAGTTACTTAAAAGGGGTTATGGTCCCCAATTGTAAGACAATTCTCATTTTCTCTTCTTCCCCATCAAAGACAACCTAAAGTAATCTAAGGCAAACTTACAATTGGAAGATCAAGATCCCGTTACCAATTTTCATGAATCCATGGATTCATCAAGTACCCTTTCAGTTATGTTTCTCATCATGAATTAACATGGGTTATAGTAGAATTTGTAAAATTCCAACAAGTGGTATCAAAGCTACCCATGTTTAATTCATGTTGAATCATTGAGATACATTGGGTTTGATCATTTTTTATTTACCCAGTCCAGTTTTTCTTCTTTGCAATGATTTTTCTTATATGCATAAATTATCAGTCATAATCCTAGATCCAGTTTATATGTTTATGTGTTTTACTCGTTTTATCAACTCATACATCAGTTTGGATTCTCGATTCAACACATAGAGTTTTTATCTAGTCATTAAATTGGAAATCAACGCATTGATGATTTTTTTTTCTAATTGCTCTAAAAAAAATTGCAATATCATGTTTTATATTTGGGGACAAAGGCATGATCATGCACCAAATGTGAAGAATGCAATTTTATTTATTATTATTTTAATTCCTTTTGATCAATATTGATGTTGAAATTGACGGAACTGTGCATAATGGGTATCAAGATGCCTTGTGATTGATAAATAGCATAGTTTTTATATGCAGTTACTTGTTTGGAAAATCAACCAAAGAAAAAAAGACATTATGCTCCTGCGTGGTTTCCACTCCCATACAATTTTTTGTTTTTTATTGTTTTAATTAAACTAATTAACTTTTCATCAGTACGGTTTGGGCATTAGCAATTTTGGATCATTCCTCAAAGATTCCTTAATCTGTATAATAGACTAAAATAATTCCACTCTAGGGCATTAATTATATGGATGTCATTAAATAACATATAATAAAATTAATAAATTAAAATAAAAATTAAATGAATAAATTATGTAAATGAATAAATTCATTCCTATTAATGACACCACATTAAATTCATTCTAAGTAACCCTTTTGAGATGTACTGTAGGGCTCTCCATTTAATTCCATGAAGATTGCAATATATTAAATACAAATTGGTGTGATTGATTCTATAATGCATTCAAATGAATTTGAAAAATTTGCATTCAAATGAATTCAAATCATCCCTTTTAAAATTTTGAATTGTCATAAATTTAATTAATAATTTAGTAATTTAATAACTATAATATTTTAAATGTAAATTGGTGTGATTGATTCTATAACTGCATTCAAATAAATTTGAAAAATTTGGAATCAAATGAATTCAAATCATCCCTTTTAAAACTGTGAATCATCGTAAATTTTATTAATAATTTAACAATTTGATCATTGCAAAATATTAAATACAAATTGGTGTGATTGATTCTATAAATTGCATTCAAATGAATTTGAAATAATTGAATGCAAATCAATTTTTTGGCTTCTAAGGGTGACCGCATACACAGTTATATGAAGAAATTATTTGTGAATAAGTTCAAACATCAAATAAATGAGGAAAATGTTTATGTGATGTTCATGTTTGGTGTTGTTAAGTCTAACAGTGATTATCGAACAATGAAGCATCCATTCATGCTTGAGTTTTGATTTTCAACTGATGTCTGACTAGCTAAAAATGATGTGAATATTCCAAAATCTATCTTCATGTTTTGTCCATTCAGTGATATTTTGAATCATGTTGCCGACAAGAACTATTTAGTATGTTAGTTTTTATCTTATATTTTGTAGATTGTGTTTTATTTTTTATTGATTCAAACTTTATACGAATATTATTGTTTCGTTTTAGATGTTATCGGGCTTGTCAATAAATTTGGTCCTATTATAGAGAGCTCGAAGAATGGTATCAAGAGCAAGCATATAGAAATTGAGATTGAAGAAGTGATCAAAGAAAGAAATGCTGGATAGAAGTTGATTTTACTGTGAAAAGTGTAATGATTACGCTTCTTCTGTAGTTCCAAGGTTCAAGGTTGAAATGAAAGTTGTCAATATTCAGGTGGTGCTTCAATCGTTATTTTTGACTGAGAGGTGTGTAAATTTTTGTAGTGTAATACAAAAGAGCTTATAGACTTTGTTTATTTAGTTAGTAGTTACTCCTTCCTTATTGATTATTTTTTATTTTCTAATCTTATAAAAATTTGATTTAATGTGAATTTTTTTTGTGGTGTAGAAGTCTGGTGATGTTACTTAAATCCTGGAAAAGTTAGATATGCTTATTGGAAATAGGTTTTTATTTAGAGTTAATGTTGATTTACGCATTGTTAGAGGTATCAGTTCAGTCTATTTGGTTACTCGTTTAACAGATAACACTGACCTGCTAAGTAAATGTGTCCTTGGTTCCGAAACAAGTCAGTCTTATTATAAAGACTTGGATAACAACAATGCAAGTGACTCATGCAAGGTTTAAACAATTGGATTATTTTGTTTTTTATATGTGCATTTTGCTTCTTGATTTATTTTGTTATTCACTGAATTATTCATATCATGTTGTGTTGGAATGTAGTTCAAATGTTTTAGAATCTGAAGGTGGAAACACTTCATGTTCTATTACACCCACCAAAAAGACCTTTTGCTGAAGTTAACAAAGATGATGACGATGATGATTTGAGTGTTTTTTAGATGTCTTCTAACATTAAGAAAATTGTGAAGAGCAAAAAAATGATGAGTGTTGAGTAATTTATAGATATTGTTCAAAGTATTTTACCTATGATAATATTACAATCAATAAACTACATGTAGTGCTTGATTTTTAATTATTTTCCAAGAATATAAAGTGCATTTGTGGGTCTTTATTATTTTTCATTGTTTTTTCTAAGTTAAATACTTTATTTTTAAATGTATACAATTTAAACATATATTTTTATTTATTAATCACATTAATAAATAATAATATAATTTAAGATTATTGCCATTGACTATATGTATATAAATTAAGAGACCAAATTAATTAAAAGAAAGAGACTAATTTTAATATAAAATAAGATCATCTGGTCACATTAAACCAAGTTAATATAAATTAAGATCTTTTTAATGGTAATTGATATATATGATGAAACAGAATTTCGTGTTTCAATATTACATTTGATATGAAAATAAATGGAATAATCATTTTATTTTATTGTTAGGTTAGAATAAGTTCTATATAGTCATGAAAATGATCTCATACTAAATGATTATAATACCTACAAATGAAAAAATGATTAAATAGTAATTTTATGACACATAATGAATCAAATATCAATATGTCTTTATGTGGAAGTAATTTTGAACTAATTTTGATTTCTTTCCGATTTGCACAGTTAAAATATTAGTAGGAGCATTATTGAAATTGTTAAAATTATAATATAATCTGAAACTGTGCTACCTTAGAAAGTTTAATATAATAATTTTATAAAATTTTTTGATTTGTCAATAATTTAAAACTTGCTTTATTTGACCTTATTTTGATTTATTTCCATAATAGTTAATTATGTGAATATTTAATGGTTGACTTATTTCCAAAAAGTTCAAAATTGATTGATTTATTTCCAAAAGCTTACATACTATAACTTTTTTGACGAAAAAAATGCCATTATAGCTTACATATTGCTATTAAGGTCAAAAATTTAATATAATTTAATATAATTTGTTAATTGTTAATTGTGAATTAAGAAAATTATAGTATTTGAGTTAAGAAATTTATGTATTTTATTTTTATTTCTTCAAATATTAAAAACTTTTATAAGAACTTTACCTGCCATAGAAAAAGATAAATAAAAAGAAGATAATATTGAACAAAAAAAATAATGTATAAAAAATTATGAGAATTTATTTTAAATTTTAAGGTTCAAGGAATAAATGCATAACCCTGGTTAAAAGAGAGTCTTTACATTTTAGTCTATAAAGAAGTCAAGTTTTCAAATATAATTAATATAATTGATTCTGTTCTTAAGTTTCCGTGGTTATGTAATTTAATTACATTGGATTTTCTTTTTCAAACTTATACTGAATTTCAACTTTCGAGTATCAAGATATTTTAACCTTCATGATATGGTAGTTGATTAAAGTAGAATATCGTGTTCAATTGGGATATTTATTTGCCCTTATTTTGATTTGTTTTCATAATAGTTAATTATGTAAATATTTAATGGTTGATTTATTTCCAAAAAGTTCAAAATAGCTTGTTTTATTTCAAAAATAACTTACATGCTATAACTTTTTGATGAAAAAACTGCCATTATAGCTTACGTACTGCCATTAAGGTCAAATATTTAATATAATTTAATATAATTTTTTAATTGTTAATTATGAAAATTAAAATAGTTACTTTATTTGACCTTATTTTGATTTATTTCTATAATAGTTAATTATGTGAATATTTAATTGTTGATTTATTTCCAAAAAGTTCAAAATAGCTTGATTTACTTATAAAGGATGTTGATAATGCAATTGCATCTATTGTTATGACAACATATCCAAATTTGTTGGAAAATATGCATAATATTTTCTACTTCCAAGAAAGAGCTATCCTTGCCCCTAGATTAAATGATGTTAATGATATAAATGATTACATATTGTCTTTACTTCTAGGAGAAGAAAGAACATACTATAACTCTGATAGTATATGCAAAGTTGTTGCTACTTCTAACAACATTGATGATTTGTATACATCATAGTTTTTTAATAGTGTCAAGCTCTCTGGTGTTCTTAACCATGAGTTAAAATTAAAAGTTGGAGCCCCTATTGTGCTGCTTAGAAATATTGATAAAGTCATGGGTCTGTGCAATGGAAGCAGATTAATTATCACAAGGTTAGGGAAACATGTTATCGAAGCAATTGTTATTACTGGGAAGATAATTGGGAAAAAGTAATGATACCTAGGATGGTAAGCTCCATCAGATACTAGACTTCCTTTCAAGCTTCGCAGGAGACAATTTCAGTTTCCTTGTGTTTTGCGATGACAATTAATAAAAGTCAAGGATAATTACTTTCCTATGTCAGTTTATATCTAGCAACTCCAATCTTTAGTCATGGTCGACTTTATGTTTCCATCTCATGAGTAAAGTGTAGAAAGGGATTGAAGATTCTTATTCTTGATAAAGATGAAAATGCCAATTCAAGCACTACAAATGTAGTGTATAAAGAAGTTTTCAGAAATCTCTATTAGTTTTAAGTAAACTTTATACGGTTTTTTCCATAATCTTATTATATTGATTCAAAGTTGTTTTATATCATTTGTTAATTTTTTCCTATTTTATTTCCTCCTTCTCAGGTCAAAGACATTATATTTGAAAAGCATTTGTAGACAATATATCACAATGAAGGTGTATTTGCATTGGAGAAATATTTAGTTGTTTGGATAATTTGGTTTTTTTTTTGGTTTCCTTCATATTGCATATAGATATTCTGAAATGTTTCTCTCTTATATCAATTACTATATGTTTGCTGTCAATAAATCATTATTATTTTATAAGTTATGAAAATTTTTAATTTGTGAATTATCCCTGTATCGCATGGGTCACAACGCTAGTTATATAATAATATAAAGAATTCATTCTGTCTCCATTAATTCAATTAAACAATGAATTTTTATTATTCTTAATTTTAATTACTTTTGATGGATATTTTGATGACGAATATTTTGATTAAGTATTTAATATTCATCAATATGTAATTAAAATATTGTTAGATTTATAATCAAGTTTATTTAAATATATATATATAATCATTTATTGCAATTTAATATTGATTAAATATTTTGATTATAAATATATTCAATATTTGGTTTGAATTCTAGAATTTTTTGGTGTGTATATATATATATATATATATGAACATAAAAAAATTAGCATTTTTAAATGAGTTAATTGAAGTAAGAAGTCACCAAAGTGACCTCTCTTATGAGATAGCTTATGAAAAATGTTAAATTTTTTATGTATATATACATCCATGTGGGTATTAATTGGCCTAAAGGAAGGTTAATACTTTGTTGAGCTACATGTGCACCTGTGATGGTAAACACATGATGATTAGAAGGTTGTATATATGAACAAAAAATTACATCCAAATATGACTATTATCTGACACATTATTATCAGTGTCTGATCATTGCAACAAGAGTATCACCAGCAGTTAATATTTTGTAATGTTGCACTAGGTATCTTGAGATGGGTAATGCCTTTCATGTTGAATTTGTTGATTGAATTTTTGGTTATTGATGTGAGCATATATTTATTATGTTTATTTTGTTCTCTTTATCAGTTATTGCAACAATATCTGCCAACTTAAATTCAATATTGTTATTGGCTGCATGGATCTAAACCTTTCACTCAAGGAACGACAACCCTATTCTCTTATGATGCAAGTACCCCTGATCAAAGGAGTCATTATGAGAAGTGGGAACATTCAAACTACACGAGTCTAATGAAATGAAACGTGGCATTCCAGAATCCTTTAAAGGTACGATGTCTGAAGACGTCACTAATGCTAAGGATTTCCTTGGTAAAATTGAAAAATTCTTTGTTAAAAGCGATAAGGAGGAAATAAGCATGCTTTTGCATAGCTTAACTTCCATGAGGTATAAAGGCAATGGAAATATAAAGGAGTATATTATGGAAATGTCTCATCTTGTTTCAAAATTCAAGACCTTAAAGATTGATTTATCAGAAGATGTACTTGTACATATAGTCTTGAATTCTCTTCCTGCACAATTCAATCAGTATAAGGACAGTTATAACTACCAGAAAGAGAAATGGTCTATAAATGCGGTAATTTCATTTCGTATGCAAGAGGAAGATAGATTGAAATAAGATAAGATTGAAAGTTCTTATTTGACTATCACTTCTAAGGGAAAGGGCAAAAGGAAAAATATTGAGAAAAAGAGTGAAGCCGCTAAGGGTCCAGCACAAAAGAAGCAAAATAAGGGTGAAAACAACTACCTCTTTTGTAACAAGTCTGGACATGCAAAGAAGGACTATACCAAATATTATGCATGGCATGACAAGAAAGGTACCTTATTGTCTTTGGTCTATTCTGAGGTTAATTTAGTTTCAGTGCCTAGAAACACTTGGTGGATAGATTCTACTACTACTACTAACATTAGTGTTTCAATGTAGGGTTGCCTGAGCTACTAAAGGCCAACTGATTTGAGAGATGCATCTATATGGGAGATGGCAAGTTGGTGGAGGTGGAAGCTATTAGGTATTTTAGATTGTTATTGTATACTAGATATTATTTGGATTTACTAGACACTTTTCTTGTACCCTCTTTTAGACAGAATTTAGTTTCATTTTCCTATTTGGACAAATCATGATATTTTTGTTATTTTGGAAACAATTCAGTTATTTTGTCTTTAAATTTAAATGTGCTTGGCACTAATACACTTACAGTTTATGACAATCTTTATTTGCTTGAAACAATAACTTCTTATCATGAAATCCTGCATGTTGAATCCCGAGGAACCAAGTGAAAGATTGATAATACAAACTCAGAAGCACTATGGCACAAACGCCTAAGTCATATCTCTAGAAATAGAGTAGAGCGTCTTATGTTAGATAATATCATAGATTCCATGGATTTTACATATTTGAATATCTGTATTCAGTGTATTAAGGGTAAACAGACCAAACAGAAGAAATTAGGTGTATATAGAGCTTTTGATGTCTTAGAATTGATACATATAAACATTTGTGGACCATTTCCTACACCTTCTTGGAATAGTCAACAATATTTTGTATAATTCATAGAAGATTACTCTAGACATGAGTACCTATTTCTAATTCATGAAAAGTCCTAAACTATGGATATGTTCAAAACATTTAAGGCTAACACTATAAAAAAAAAACTAGTATTTAATGTCGGTTTCAACAACTGATGTTAAATGTTACTATTTCAGAGAGGCTGCTATCAGTTCTGTTAACGTCAGTTAAAACTAACGTTAAGCACCTTATTTAAAACAAAAAAACAAAAAATTGAAAATTTTTTTGTGAAATGAAGCCTTCTTTCGTGGTTGGTCTTCCTTCTTATGCTTCCCATTGAAAATTTCAGCTTCCCTCTCATCTTCCTTCCAAATTCCCAACTTTCTCCCCCTAAATTTTTAGCTTTTCGATTGTCTTCTCTCCAATTTCCCTAACCAATTTTCAGTTTCCCTCTTTTCTATTGCTCACTGACCATTGTCGAGGAAGAAGAAACCATCTACCTCCGTCGATGAAGCTGCCATCATGTTGTTCTACCTCTGACCGCCATTGTTGCTTGTATATCTAAGGTACTTTTGATTTATCCCTCTTTTCTCTTGGTTTGTAAGGTTAGAGATTGCATCTTTATTTCTAAAATCAACATAGCTAGGGTTTAGTTCTGAAATTTGGTGTTCATTACTGTTGTGAGATTTCGTTTCTACTGGTGAGTGCTGTGAGGTTCTATTGAGGGTGAAATGGTGCTTTTATTCCACATAGATGCTTCTCTTCCACCCCTGAGGTCCTAACTCTGTACTCCTTCCTTCAACCCTCCACTTCGCCTTGAAAAGGAACCCTCCAATGTCTCAAGAACCCACCAACCTCTTAACTTCACCACCAAAATCCTTAACTCCTAACCAAATATCCAACCTACTTAATTCGATGAAATGTGCCAATCTCATTGCCCCTGCTTTTTCCCTCTTCAAGTGCATGTTGAAGAATAAGTTTTTTGTTCCATTTAGTGTTTAGGGCAACGTTCTTGTTGAAATTAGTTGCAAGGATGGTAACCTTATTGCATTTTTACACATTTTTTAAGAGAATTATAGGGTTGCTTTAGATGAGAAATTGGAATTCATGAAACCTAACCTGGCTGCTTGTAATGTGGCACTAGAAGCACCTTGTTGCGACCTTGAATCAGTGAATGATGCTATAAATGTTGTTAAAACTATGACACTTTTGGGTGTAAGACCAGACCAATCCAGTTTTGGATTTCTTGCTTATTTGTATGCATTGAAGGGGCTTGAAGAAAAGATAAATGAGTTAAAATTTTTGATGGGTGGATTTGGTTTCTCAAACAAAAAAGAATTCTATTGCAATTTAATCAGTGGGTATGTTAATCAGGCAATTTAGCATCCGTTGAGTCAACAATTCTCCAAAGTTTGATAGATAGAGATGGGAACATTTGGAATTTTGGGAAAGAAACTTACTGTAAAGTAGTTAAGGGATATCTTCAGGTGGGAAATATCAAGGGATTAGCAAATTTAATTATTGAAGCTGAAAAGTTAGAGCCTTCAAATACTACAGTTGATAAATCTATTGGCTTTGGTATTTCCTATATGTGTTTGCTATAATATTTGGGTGTATCATTGGAGCATTCTTTTGTTGTTCACATTGTGTACTGCTATAATCTCTTATCTACTGTCAATAAAATTCCATTGGTTTCTATTTTCGACATTGGGCTATATCACAATCTTAAATAATGTATATGTGTTTGCTGATGGAATTTAACAGAAAATATAAATATTTTAAGAAATGGCAATTTTGTAATTAAGGAAAGGGAATGATTTAAAGTGTGATGATGATGTTGAGATAAAGGAAGGTGATGATGATAATTGGAAGGGGAAGAGAGTGATGGTAGCGTACAAAGAGGCAAAGGCTACTTAGTGGAAATGATTGCTTCTTTATTTTCTCTTTTTTACATTATATATTTAATTTATTTCACTGCCACTCTCAATTTCTTTTTTCAGGTTTTTCTAGATTACATTTTAATGTTTACTTTCCTATCTTACCTTATAGTGATCCCAACTCCTTGAACAAAAGAACTAATTGTAGTTGCAGTCACATCTCTACGCTAGAAGGTACAATTACCTGATGAACTTTAACAGCAAGGTACAATTACTAATTAGAGGAAGGAAAATTTTAGAAACTCTCTTATTTTATGCAGCATATGTCGTAACTAATATATATATATATATATATATATATATATATATATATGTATATATATAGCTTAATAGACCCTCTCTCTTCAACAATTGGGTACGTAGGTGTCTAGAAAGAGATAATTGAATTTTAATAATTGGAATTGCAAAAAAAAGGAAATGATTTCACTAAAAAAACCGGTATTTAACTGATTCATTTTAATTAGGCACTGATCCTCTGGCATATAGAAGATTGAGTGGATTTAAGAGTGCTGGTTACCTTCCACTGCCCAAAGGTGAGTATTTTTTACTTTTTATTAATTATGTTTGGAGTACATGCTTGATGATTTCTAATAAAATTTCATAAATTGGTTTCTTTTTTTGTTTTATGCCGAAATTGTTGATTTTGGTTGGAGTGAAAAATGGATTGGTAGAAATAAAGTGGTGAGAAATAAACTGGTGAACATTTAGAAATGTCAATTTTGTAATTAAGGAAAGGGATTTATGGGAATGATTTAAAGTGTGATGATGATGTTGAGATAAAGGAAGGTGATGATGATATTTGGAAGGGAGAGAGAGTGATGGTAGTGTACAGATAAGCAAAGTCTACTTAGAGGAAAGGATTTCTTCTTTATTCTCTCTTTCTTACATTATATATTTAATTTATTTCATCGCCACTATTAAATTTTTTTTTTAGATTTTTCTAGATTACTTTTTAACATTTCCTTTCCTATCTTATCTTCTAGTGATCCCAACTCTCTGAACAAAAGCATTAATTTCAGTTGGAGTCACACCTATGCACTGCAACCCTACTTAACAGCAAGGTATTCTTTTTCTACACAATGTATTCTTTTTCGTAATAAAATAAAATCACAAAACTTTATATTATATGTATATATATATTTTTTGGGTGAAGCAGAAGGGTCAATGGCCCAAACCAAAATACAAACTACCGTATTTCTTCTTTATGGAAGCCTATTCACATAATGTCCCCTAATATATAGCTACATGAACCCATGCCCAATGTGATGTATATAATAATTAATTTTTGATCCTGATGATTTACATATTTACTATTCTCCAAGTTCTTTGCTTAGTTAGCCATGGTTAGAGAGTTGAGTTGGGTTAAAGCCTTGCCTTCTTTACTTTTTCACCTCCATTCCTTAGTTAGAGATTTAAGTTGGAGCTTCATGGGTATTTTAATTAAGGATGAACTAACTTTATATATATATATATATATATATACACATTTATAGAATATACTATAAGTAACTCCGCTCCACATAAAAAATTAAATTAGTTCATTATCAAGAAAAAAAATTAAATTGGTTAATGGTTACCCTATTTCATATGTACAGACTGCTTTATGGTATATACCCTATTTCAAATTTTTACCATTTGATCCAAGTTTTGAGATTTTAACACTTGAGTTTTGCTTTGTTATCACATTTCTATCCTGAACTATTATGTTATAATCAATTAGCTATTGGTAACTTATGTTTGTTTCTTTGAAATTGATAAATTAGTTAGACAGTTAGCTTTACTATTTTGTTTAAATTGAGTCTTCATATCTATGTAGGTGTAATGATGGATAAAAGTTGGATTAGCAAGCCACAATTTTCACTTGAATATGTTACAAGGGTAGAAGGCTTTCTTGATTTCGCGTTTCTAGATCTAATGGTCAAAGAGTTGTGAGATGCCCATGTCTTTCTTGTGGTTTTAAAAAAAAGTTTTACAAGAGATGTTATCTTTGATCACTTGATATGAAATGGATTTCCTCAAGGGTATACTACTTGGATTAGGCATGGAGAACGCATAGAGGAGGATGGTCCTAGTAGTCCTATAGCAGTACAAGTGGAACGAGTATAAGGTGATATGCATGATTTATTACATGATGCATTTGGGGTTTGTAGAGAAGGGAACATTGAAAATGATGTGTCGTTAGATTCTAGGGCCCAATGAAGAAACATGCAAGTTTGATGAGTTAATTAATGATGAAAATCAAGAATTGTATGATGGTTGTACAAAGTATTCGAAGCTTTCCTTTTTGGTGAAGCTTTATCACATCAAGTATTTATGTCGAGTGAGTGATAAAGCAATGGATACGATTTTAGACTTGTTAAGGGATGCATTCGAAAATGCAAGGTTTCCAGACTTTTTTTATGATGCCAAAAAAATCATAAACAAGTTGGGTCTTAATTATAAAAAAATACATGCGTGTCCTAATAATTGTATGTTATATTGCGGTAATGATGTTGAATGTGAAAAATGTAAAACATGTAATAACTCTAGGTGGAAGACTAATACAATAGTGGTAAATGAGAATGGAGTTAGTGCAAATAAGAAAAAAAAACAAAAGCCTGCAAAAGTTTTGCGCTACTTTCCACTTGCGCCAAGGTTGCAAAGACTGTTTATGTCTTCCAAAATAGCTGAACACATGAAATGGCATGCTATGGGTCAAAGCTTAGATGCTATTAAGACATCCTAGAGATGGCGAAGCTTGGAAGTCATTTGATGCTCAGTACCCTGAATTTGCTGCAGAATCTAGTAATGTTAGGCTTGCCTTGGCTAGTGATAGGTTTAACCCTTTTGGATTAATGAGTACTAATTATAGTATTTGGCCTATTTTTTTAATTCCATATAATTTTCCACCTTGGATGTGCATGAAGCAAACATCTTTCATATTGTCTATGATTATACTTGGGAAGAGAATGCTTGGAAATGACATTGATGTTTATTTACAACCACTAATTAAAGAATTGCATGATTTATTGGTTGATGGCATTGATACATATGACTCCTCAATGAATGAGATGTTCAAATTATGAGTGATGAGTCCTTTATTTTGGTTAATTTTGGTTGCTTCTTTAGGGCTTTTTCCTCTCCTTTGTCCGTTTTTGTTATCCTTTTCCTTGCTTTGTCCTTCATTTTTGGCTTTCCTCTTTGTACATAGTTGTTGCTTTGCTTTTTCTTGTTTTAATCTTTTTCCTTGCCTTTTTACGCCTTTTTGTTGTACATTCTAGTAGGCTTTCCTTTCTGGTCTGGAACATGGAGAATCTGAGGTTCTGCTGCACATCTGATGGCTGGCGCCTGGAGGCGCCAGCCCCTCAACTCTCTGCCAAAGAGTCAGAACGTGGCGCCCAGGCGCCACCCAGGGCGCCTAGGCGCCACTCCTTGTTTTCAACTATTTTGGGCTGGCGCCCAGGCGCCACCCAGGGCGCCCAGGCGCCAGCCCTATTTCCTCCTTATTTTTGCTTGGCGCCTAGGCGCTCCGGTTCTGCACCTGCGAGCTTTCTTGTATATATTGCTCTTTTGCAGATGTTTAGTGGATCTTTTGGTTGGAGGGCAAGGGAGCTCTGCTAGGGCAAGGATGGAGGAGCTGGGAGACCTCTTCTCTACTGAGTTTGAAGCTTTTCTTCCTTTTTCTCCTTCCTCTTGATCATATTTTGTTGTGTATTTGTTATGTATTTCTTCCTCTTGTGATAAACTCTAGGGTTAGGGGATTGATGTTTATTAACTATCTATGAAGCTTTGTTGTTGGATGCTTAAATACAATTGCTTTTCTGATTATTGGAGTAGTTGTTATTGGTTTAACTGGTTTTAGGTGATTGTGATCATTTCACTTAGATGCATTTGGGGTTTGTATTAATGCTAGACATAGCTTGATATAAACATGCCCTTGTAACTTCTACCGTGAATCGGGTTAGTCTAGACATAGATAATCTTGTTTGCGTGGTCATATGAGTTCTTGAACTTAAACTCCGAACCAATTAATTGGACTAAGACATTAGCTAATTATTTTGGCTAGGAAGATTTGCTCACCAAGAAATTGGGTTCAAATATTTTCGTGAACTCGACCAACATTAAATGGAATCTGTGAATGTATCTAAGCATCCTTTAACGATTCAAAGATTGGTTTGTCTATGAATTAATCGGATTAGGAGTTAAGAAAGTCAATCCCCTACCTGTTGTGTTTTGGCGTAGTTCTTCGTTTGGTGTTTAGTTAATTCCTTGTTGTTAGTTTAGTTTATTTTCGGTTTATCGTTACATTTTTCCTCTGTCCAAATATAACTTGATCTAGTGAAATTGGTAATTGTTAAAGTCAATCCCTGAGGACGATAACTTATTCTCATCACTTTACTACTTGTGCGACCCGATACACTTGTCGGGAAAGAGCGCATCAAGTTTTTGGCGCCGTTGCCGGGGATTGACGGTGTTGACAATATTAAGAGTAACTAGTAGGGTTGTAGTTTGGACTTTGCCTTTTTCTGTACATACTTATACTGTAAATTTTACTCTTATACTTGTACATGTTTTTGCTTTTGTTTAAATTTTATTTCTTACTTTTCATTGGTTTGTACGAGGCATCACCGACTCATGCTCATTAGTATTCTACCCAGAAATTGGAAGGTCGGTTCGCATAAGCCAAAATACAAGCTTTACACGCTATAAGAGCCCAACAAGCTCAACCTGCAACTAAGGCAGAAAACAATCAAAGCCCACCTGCTCATCCTCCTATGGAAACTCTCATGGATTGCAAAATCTCTTCTGTGGAGGGATGTGGTGCCAAATAGCTAAACAAACCGGGTAAAGTCTAGCTAAGGACTATAAACTTAGCGCTCTTGGGAGGCAACCCAAGTTTCTTTCCATTTTATCTTTTTAATTTCGCTTTTAGTTTTAGTTGCTGCTTTAATTATTGTTCTGTTTAGTTCCTTGTATTTATTTTCCGCATTTTTATTCTGAGTGCCATTGTGATGGTTTAATTCTGTGCATAGCTTTCCTTTTTGAACCCCGCTCCCTACTGGTTTGTTATTGAGGATAATATGTTGTTTAGGTTTGCGGGAGAAGATTTTACTGTTATTATTGCTCTTGGATGCTTAGCTACCATCTTCAATGAATCTAGGGTTTGTATTAATGCTTGTCTTAGCCTTAATATAGACATGCCTCGGTAATCTCTTCTGTAATTCGGGTTAAGAAGATTGTTTTTAGGGAGATACATCTAAATCTTCTTTTCAAAAGGAATGTCTCTGTTTTTTGTTGACCATCATATCTTTGGATTTTTCTTGATAGATTGGAATGTGCTTTACAAGTTTTATATTATTCTATTTTCAATTAATTCTTTACATAGTCATCTTGTTTAAAATTTAACTTCAATTTGATTTTTCAGAATTTCTAGATTTATTTGAGAAATCTCAAGCTTTTTAATTAAAAGTTGTCGACCCTCTCAACCTTCTTAAAGCACTCTTTCAAAATCTTGAAATTTTCTGTCTCTTTTTATGACAACATTTTGCTCAATAAGGGATTGCTTTCTCTAAAAAAAAAATGAATAAAAAAAAGCAAAACAATTCTAATTAAATAAAATAGAAGTGTGATTTAAGTTGAGGAAGTGTAGTGTGGATTAGGCGCACAACACTTGTTCTAACCAATGAATTACATTTTCTTAGCAAATAAAGGTGATGGTCAAGGTGTTGTTGTGTGGTTTAGGCGCACGGGCAACTCTTTGTTCCTTAACCTCGTGATCTTTTCTTCTTGCATAGGTTGAGGGGGAGATGTGTGGATTAGGCGCACTGTCTTCACTTCGATCAATTTTTCTTAAAAATATCCCTTGTTTGAGAAGTTTTCCTTGAGAGCCGAGTTTGTTATGAAAAAGATATTTTCTTTTAAGTTTGCGGAGAGTAATTTGAGAAAGTGAGGGTGTTTGCAATTTGTCTTTAAAAACGCTTGGAAAAGTATCATGTTCATCTTTAAATTCTCAATTACTCAATGCCAAGTTTGGTTTTAAGAAGATGACTATGTGGAATTGAGTTGATTTTGTTTAATGTTTTATGTTGTTGAGCACTTCCTCTCTATCTTGAAAAATCTGTTGGCTTCGTGATTTTTAGATTAGTGTTTTGCTTGAGGACAAGCAATAGTTTTGGTTTGGGGGAGTTGATGAGTCCTCTATTTTGGTTAATTTTGGTTGCTTCTTTAGGGCTTTTTCCTCTCCTTTGTCCGTTTTTGTTATCCTTTTCCTTGCTTTGTCCTTCATTTTTGGCTTTCCTCTTTGTACATAATTGTTGCTTTGCTTTTTCTTGTTTTAATCTTTTTCCTTGCCTTTTTACGCCTTTTTGTTGTACATTCTAGTAGGCTTTCCTTTCTGGTCTGGAACATGGAGAATCTGAGGTTCTGCTGCACATCTGATGGCTGGCGCCCAGGCGCCACGCAGGGCGCCTGGAGGCGCCAGCCCCTCAACTCTCTGCCAAAGAGTCAGAACGTGACGCCCAGGCGCCACCCAGGGCGCCTAGGCGCCACTCCTTGTTTCCAGCTATTTTGGGCTGGTGCCCAGGCGCCACCCAGGGCGCCCAGGCGCCAGCCCCATTTCCTCCTTATTTTTGCTTGGCGCCTAGGCGCCCCGGTTCTGCACCTGCGAGCTTTCTTGTATATATTGCTCTTTTGTAGATGTTTTGTGGATCTTTTGGTTGGAGGGCAAGGGAGCTCTGCTAGGGCAAGGATGGAGGAGCTGGGAGACCTCTTCTCTACTGAGTTTGAAGCTTTTCTTCCTTTTTCTCCTTCCTCTTGATCATATTTTGTTGTGTATTTGTTATGTATTTCTTCCTCTTGTGATAAACTCTAGGGTTAGGGGATTGATGTTTATTAACTATCTATGAAGCTTTGTTGTTGGATGCTTAAATACAATTGCTTTTCTGATTATTGGAGTAGTTGTTATTGGTTTAACTGGTTTTAGGTGATTGTGATCATTTCACTTAGATGCATTTGGGGTTTGTATTAATGCTAGACATAGCTTGATATAAACATGCCCTTGTAACTTCTACCGTGAATCGGGTTAGTCTAGACATAGATAATCTTGTTTGCGTGGTCATATGAGTTCTTGAACTTAAACTCCGAACCAATTAATTGGACTAAGACATTAGCTAATTATTTTGGCTAGGAAGATTTGCTCACCAAGAAATTGGGTTCAAATATTTTCGTGAACTCGACCAACATTAAATGGAATCTGTGAATGTATCTAAGCATCCTTTAATGATTCAAAGATTGGTTTGTCTATGAATTAATCGGATTAGGAGTTAAGAAAGTCAATCCCCTACCCGTTGTGTTTTGGCGTAGTTCTTCGTTTGGTGTTTAGTTAATTCCTTGTTGTTAATTTAGTTTATTTTCGGTTTATCGTTACATTTTTCCTCTGTCCAAATATAACTTGATCTAGTGAAATTGGTAATTGTTAAAGTCAATCCCTGAGGACGATAACTTATTCTCATCACTTTACTACTTGTACGACCCGATACACTTGTCGGGAAAGAGCGCATCATTGAGCTGCATTATTATGGACTATAAGTGATTTTCTAGGGTTAGGAAATCTATCTGGATGGAATACTCATACTGGGTTCACTTGTCCATCATGTAATTTCGATCAAGAGCCCCATAGACTTCCTAATGGTAAGAAATGGTGCTTTATGGGTCATCGTAGATTTTTACCTTGTCAACATAAATATAGAGGTAGTCGAAATCAATTTGATGGGAATGTGGAGAGAAGAGAGCCCCCAATTCCACCCACTGGTGCTATGATACTCAATCAGTTGCAAAATGTTAATGTTACATTTGGAAAGAACCCAATTTTAGAATCAGGAAGAAAAAGGACATATGAGAATGAGAACCAACAATGGAGGAAGAGAAGTGTGTTTTTTCAATTACCATATTGTGTTAACAACAAGTTGCGGCACAATCTAGATGTAATGCATATTGAGAAAAATGTAAGTGACAATGTCTTGTGTACTTTGTTAAATGAGGTTGGAAAGACAAAAGACGATTTGAGTGCTCGGAAAGATTTGCAACATTTAGGAATAAGACATGAGTTATGGCTTGAGGCAAATGATAAATTTAAATTGGCACATGACAACTAACCTGCCTAAATGTATAACGACATGCTTAAGGGAGTGAAGAGTCTTCTCGTAAAGGCATTGGCTCAAGTTACCTACTACAAATTAGCTAAATACTTTATATATAAGTCATGCAAGGCAAGCGTCCACATTCAAGCTGAACGTAGGTTTTGCACCTATGTTCTAGACCAATTCAAAGAACACGAGTCGAAGGCAAGTATTTGTATAGTGACAATTTTCAACCTTGTGAGCTATGGTTTAAGGTGCAAGAGACCTATGATAGATGAAAAAGGTAATTTAGATGTCCTTGCAAGGTCTTGCTAGGAAACATATATTGTGATTATGTCGATTTCCTTGTGCACTTGTTGTTGCAGCCTGTTTAAATGTCAAGATTGATTACACATAATTCATTGATGCAGTATACAACCTATAGATGATAATGGCTCCATATCAGAAATTCATTGATGTAGTATACAACCTATAGATGATAATGGCTCCATATCAGAGTCCCTTTCACCTAATTGGGGGAGAGTAATATTGGCCACAGATACCAAGACCAATTTGTGCCTGACCCCAGAGATATCAGGAAACCAGATAGGCCAAAGTCTAAATGATTGAAGAATGATATGGATTTGAGAGATACAAGTGAGCCTGCAAGGTGCGGGGTGTGTCAAGAAACAAGGCATTACCACAATACTTGTCCAAACCAGCATCGTTTTGAAGGCCCTAGCAATCAGTGATATTTTTTGTATTACAACCTAATTTTATCTTACAAATGATTTTTTTGTTTCAATTTCTTTAGTCCAAAAATTTAAGTTTGGTTTAATATATATATATATATATATATATATATATATTTGCATTAAATAACTATATTTTAGTTATATTAAATAACTAGATTGAAATAAGACAAAATAACATTTTAGTTATACTAAATAACTATATTGAAACAAAAAAATCAAGCATTCCTTATACATATATATAAAAAAAAAACAAACTACAAGTAGTACACTGAGTAGGCCTCCTATCTTTTTATGGTCAGCCACGCTCGAGATGAGGGTCACTCGCTTGGTCATGCTGGTCCTTTAGTTGTTCACCATCCTGCTTGCCTTCCTTATCTGACTCTTGATGAAAAGTGAAGCCCACTTGAACCTTAGCCGAAGGAGGTGACCAAAATTATCAAAATCCAGATGATCCTCTTGAACCTGACCAAAGGCCAAACCCAAAGTCCATAGATAGGACGTGTCTGTGGTGGCGACATCATGCTTAGGTTGAACCAATTATAAATGGATCCCTTATGATCCATAGATGAGCCTTCACCTGTCGGGATAGTCGGCATA
Source organism: Biancaea sappan (assembly GCA_037074585.1). Taxonomy (NCBI): domain Eukaryota; kingdom Viridiplantae; phylum Streptophyta; class Magnoliopsida; order Fabales; family Fabaceae; genus Biancaea; species Biancaea sappan. The sequence goes on from CM073499.1 coordinate 8,636,323, forward strand.
AGTGGCATGCTGTAAGTAGATAATCCTTCACTAGTGGGGATATATGGCACTATGTAAGTAGACGAGCTCTCATCAATGGAGATAGGTAGGATTGAGGTAGTAGGAGGGGTGTGCTAATGTCTTTCGCATAAGCTCATCATGGCATAGGTCTCCAACTGCGTGTATATCCTATGGGTCAATGATGGTCTCGTCTAGCCCCTCCTCCAGGCACCTCTATGACATATGTTTGTGGTGCTATGTGCGTAGGAGGATCATCTTGCAACAAATGGTCCTTACCTAATGCCCACAATAGATGAACTAGTAACCTTGGCACTGTAACATAATTGTAAATGAATTAAGCAGAAAACATCATTATAAGGCAACTTAAAGTTTCAAGACTGTCATCAATAAACACTTACACTTGCCAAATTTACAGCTACAATGCGTGACATCCACCGACACGTGATGCGCTGATACCATGTCATATATTGGGAATTTCTATACAGTGGTTCTTATAGCGGTCGTGATAAAACTAGCCTTTGTCTCCGTTCCTGCCACCGGGTGATGTCTTCATATTGTTTAGTATGCCAATTGATGTCTATTTTCCCTTCAACTATTGTGTGTTGCCAGTTGTTGTTGGCAAGAATAGCTAGAATTGGTTGATCTTGCCCAAATTGTCAAAGACATCTATCGAGCTGCTGCCGTTCAATGATATAGAAGCATATTAAAGACACAACTGTCTTCCAAAATTCAGAACCATTATAGCAGTAATCTGGTATTGGGTTCTCACACACTCCTTGTTTATATGCCTTCCACACAACCTGCAAAAGAAAATTGTAGTTAAAAGGTGAAGAACTAAGAAATAAAAAATGGGACTCATTGTTATAAGTAAAAATCTCATATCACTTTCTTTCAAATGATCTAATGACTTACGATATTGTATCAACAAATGCAATAGGTGCTCCTTCAACCCTTTAAAATTGCTCCATCTACATAAGGGTTGAAACGTAACATGTTATATTATATTAAACATAAGCCAACTAAATTAAAAATATGAAGGCAAATATATACCTGAAACTTAGTGGTAGAGAATCGAGGTAATTAGGCTCTTCATCTGGGACCAATCATCATACATGTCAGCCTCGGATCTGAGGCAGGATTGATGGGAATTGATTCCATGCCCAAGCATGGAGCAAGTGCATACAACCTACAATCTCCTTCCGGTCAACATCTGTGGCTCCACATAATTCGCGATAAAGATGTGCTAGCACATTAGAGCCCCAATTATACTGGCCAGCCGTCTGGAGGTTCCGAACTAGAGGAAGAAACATCAAGCTCACGAACATGCTAAATTTATCACTCATCAGCATGCCCCTAATTAATTTAAGAAAATATGCATGAGCATGCTGCTGCAATTGCTCCTTTGTGGCATTTGGGAGGATCTCTCTAAACTGGTTACCTAACCAGGGCAATGATATATGTCCTCCTCTAATGGCTTCTACAGGAGGACTGACACCGAGCAGTTCCTGACACTGCTCAGTCCAAATATAATTGGTTCACCCAACCATGAGCAAACCGTCAATTGGGAAGCTTGTTAAGATGGCCACGTCTTGCAAAGTAATAGTATACTTACCAACTGACAAGTGAAATGTGTGAGTCTCAGGCCTCCATCATTCCACCTGTGCAGAAACCAACCCATTATCAACTTCAAAATTACCCATCCACGATGCTCCATAGAATCTTGCTTGATGAATGTAGGGAACAAGAAGCAATGACGGGTAAAAGTTTCGGGTATGGATATAACAACGTCGCACTTTCGTGAATACATGATTAGCCTATTACCACAATGTTAATCAACTCTGTATTATTGTAGTAATAAAAAAATAAATGAATAAATTAATTTTATGCACACTTACTTCGTCCCATACAGCCTCGGATACATGTTTATCCTGTAAGTTTAAAACTGATAGATCCTCAGGGCCAGGGTTTGGCAGTAAAAAATTGCTGATGTTTTGTTCCATTTTACTTTTACTATGAAAAACATGAATAATTATTCTCAATACATTATTACAAATCACATCAAGTAATTTTTATAGCAAACTAAACAAAGATTCAACAAACAAACATAATTATTTATGTTTTCTCACTAACCATAAATAATGCATGTAAACAAATATTTATTTATGTTTTATCTTATACATAGAATTTAGTTCTATCCTAATTAATGTTTCAATGATAAACTTAGAACTCAAAATAATAAATTATAAAAAATAAAAAAAAATAATACATATCTAAAATTACTAATGAAGTAATTAATAACAAATAAAAACAAATAAATGACAAGTAAAATATAATAATAGGATTACATATCTAACTCTACAAAAAAATTGAATAAAAAATAATCAGAAAAAATAAAAGTTATTTCCAAATAGGAAGCCTATTTATCTTTAAAATAATTATTTCAATCTAATAATAGTTAAATTTTAATCCAACAAAATTACTATTATATTTTATACAAATAGGAAAAAATTTAAAAAAATAGGAAAAAACAAAATAATCAGAAAAATCTTGTGTAACCTAATTATTTAAAATATAATTCCACAAAAAGGAAAAAAACAAAATAATCAGAAAAAAATTTAAATGCAACCTAATTATTTTTAGAAAAACAAAATAACAAAAAAATATCTAATTCCACATAAACAAAATTATTTTAAACTAACCAAATTATTTATTTTAGGGGAGGATAAAATATTTAACCTAAAAAAGCTAAATACAATCATAGAAAAAAAAATAACACACTACTTCTTAACCAAAAAAAAATTTCAGAAAAAATAATAACAACACTCCAAAAAATGCAAAATACAGTTTACTTTTAAACCAAAAAAGGAAAGAAATTGAATCATAATAAGATAAAATGCCTGAAATGAAACAAAAAAAAAGGGAGAGAAGCCATGAAACCTAGAGCTCAATCGACACATAGAGATGGTGACGGCGAAGTAAAATAGGGAAAAGGGACCATGTGACGAAGAAAAAAGGGCTTCGGGGGGATAAGAAACTAGCCACATGCAAAGCGCACCTCAGAGGTACGCTTTGTATCAACGTAAAGCACACTCTTAAGGTTCACTTTACGTCTTATATGACTACCTCTCCCAAGAGCGTCTTGCGGGTTACAGTGAAATTGGTGTAAATCCAGAATTTAAATTTGAAATAGGAGATACGCAAAAATTAATTGAAAAAGTAGGCTACTGTGGTAAAAAAGTCTCCTTTTCCATCATGTGCAGCACATGCCCTTCACTTTCCCAAAATCTCACTTAGACATATCAGGAAATTTGTGAAGTCTGGAGAGTTCTACATGGACAAAGTTCTCTTCTCCTTCCCTTCTCTGTAGCTACTCGTGCGTGGGTAATTTTGTTCTGAGTTTGCATGATTTTGGGAGGAATCAGGAAAGACTAAAGCTTTCTCAAGTTAGGTCTTAACCAAGGTATGAGAGTTAACTTTTCTTTTCTTCTTCTTCTACTTGCTAGTTGGGACATGGCTTCAATTAGGTGCTGGGTGAAAAACGGTTGATAAATCAAATTCTTGTGGCGATTCTTTAACTTCTTATTCTGATTGAGGCTTCTTGAGCTGTCAATGATGTTTATTTGGGTTTGGTGATAACATAGGTTAATGAAGAAGAAATGAAAATGGGATAAGGAAGGGCTATGGTTTTTTCGAGAAAAGAGAAGTAGAATGTGGTTAATATAGAATTGTAACTAAGTTGGAGTAACTGTGGGATGCTAAGGTCAGATTTTGTGCCCATTATGTAGAAAATTGATCTTCTCTCCTTCTCTTTGTATTTGTAAGCTAAATTTTGGTTGCTTAATATAGTTGATCCCTCTTCTTTAGTTGTGGTTGGAGCCACTACGGCTGCCGAGTCACGTAGAATTAGATTCATGGTAACTTGCAGTATAATGGTCGTCCCAAGTCATTTCACTCTAGGAGCCTTGCTTCTAAATTGCCTAATTAATTGTTCTACACTAATCTACCTAATTACCTTAATTATCTACTAATTAACTACTATGGGGAAGGGTGATTGCATAATTAACATATAAAATAGACCTAATAGCAGTAAATAGAATAGAACAGAACATAATATAAACACTGACAAAAACAAAATTAAACAGAACAAAAAGATGCAATCAGCACGTAATCCTTAAAGTTGCAACTATCATCATTCATGTCTTCAAATTAATTTTAGTGTTCTCTATCATTAGGTTTCTAACTAATACTTCCAAGAGACTTCTTAGAAATAGATTACACATAAATTAAACCTAACCACATGTAATCTGATTAAGCCTAACTAATCAAGTTAGGTAATCATCTAATCAAGCCATTTCTAGTATACTTGCTAAACCAAACAACAATAACAAGAACCACCTCAGATTATGCTCATATGAACCCAACCAGATTAATACAAGCACAAAAACAGAGATAATAACCAAGAACAGAAATGGAATAGAAGAAACAACAAGAGAAACTTACTGATTAAGCTCCAAGAATTTATGTTACAAACTCTATTCTTCCATGGACAGATTACAAGAGACTTCTAGCCTTCCATGGAGGCCAAAATACACAAAAAAGAAGGGGGAAGAAGAAAAACGAAAATATAGAGGAAAGGTGGAAGAAGAAACTCTTCAACATTAGAAAATTGAGTCTAAATGTGTTCTTAAACTTCAGCCAAGGAGGGTGGACGAATTTGCATACTTGAGCTATCATTTTCCATCTGCTTTTGACCAGAAAGTTCAGCATCTTGGGTAGAAGCATATCACACAATAAATACTGTAGAAATTCCCTTTTGCTAGTGCAGAAAAATGGTTTCTATTTTTGGCTTCTGCTACTATTCTGATACTACTGTTGCTGTTGTTTTTTATGCTATTTTAGGTTGCAAAATGCTTTTTGGTTTGTGCATAAATAGTGAGCCCCAATCCAGTCAATGCCCAGTCAGCCCTAGAATACTCAAAGTCAGTGCCACATCAGTAAATTTGTCCATGTCAGCATCTAGGTCAGCAAATTACTCTCCAATGAATTTAATTTAATTAAGTAAGCACAAGAATTAATTGGGATAAAAGTATGAAATTGGAGCATATTAATTCTATAATTAATTTACACCCAATAAATTCAAAACATAGTAAAATTATAGAGTTCACAATATTTAAGATGCAAAAAGAACAAAGATAGGGACTAAATTGCATATAAAAATGCTCAATATTAAGTTGTTATCTAATTCAAGTCACTAGAATAGGTCCATTCTATAATCTTATTCAAGATGAATAGCTATTGCAAATGATGCATTTACTTGATTTAAATCTGACTCTTGGAGAACAAATGTTTTTCTTTTATTTATGTTCTTTATATGATTTACCAAGATTTCATTTTTTATTTTAATTTTTAATTTTTCCATCATGCTTATTATGATTCCAAGAAAGATGATGGAGATATTATGTTATCAAGGTCATTCTTCCTACTACAATTCTTTTGGAAACCAATGTGGACATAACCTTTGGCTATGCCAAATAGTGTTAAGAAAAGTCATGTTTACGAAAGTTAAAGGTATGTAATTGAAATATTTGAGGCGCGAATTTTGCACTATGAGAATGTTTACATTATATATATATATATGGCATCGATGGAGGAACTCTTGTAAAACAATGGTGTTACAACATCCTGTAGTCCTTGGTGCGTCTTGGTACATGTGTCCCAGTTAGCTAGGGTCAATTGATGCTAGCCACGCGACTTGGGTCAACTCACATGGAAATAAGGTGTTTATGCTATGTTATGTTATATGTTATGTTTCGAGTGTGAGGGTCATGTCAGATGACTAGAAGGGATATGGAGTAAATGTTACCAACGGGTGTTACGAAGGGTTAATGTTACGTGTTCTGGTAGTAGTTCCTTTGGCATGTGAAATTTTATGAAATATTTCCATGTTGTTCAGATGTTCAATAAATAATGACGATTTCTTTCATAAGTTTCTATCTCATTTAACTAGAGTTTTGACTCAATAGTCAATACTTTATTTATTTATTTTCTTCTCCTTCTCCTTCTTCTTCTTCTTCTTCTTCTTCTTCTTCTTCTTCTTCTTCTTCTTCTTCTTCTATTACTTAAATGTGAGATATCATAATTTTTATATGCACATTTGTTCTTCTTAGCAATTCACTGAGCTTATCACTCACTTAATTTATTTTTTTTCCAAATAATCCTGAGTCCAAAGATTAACCTACAGAATAGCTGTCAATAGTAGTATTAGACATACTGGCCTGTGATATTTATGAGGTAAATGGGCTGGTCACGAGCTAGAATTTTGAAAACCAAGACCTCCCGTATTAGCCCGCGGGCCACTCTTTTTATTTTTATTTTTAATATTAAAATAATATAATTTTAATTTTTTTTTGTAAAAGATTCAATATTTTTTATTAAAATAATATTTATACATTTAAAACATTACTTCTTTAATATTTTTAAATAACCAATAATTTTAATTTTTCATATTTTCTTTCAAAATTAACTATATTATATTTAAATTTGAAAATTATATGTTTATTTTTAAAAAATTACAAAAGTTTTTATACCAAATTTACTATATTTATTGAATATATAAATGTAATAAATTAGGATTATTTATACTCAATAATATATTTTCTAAAAAACAAAAAATTTTAAAAAAAAAGGGCTAGCCTGTGAGCCAACCAGCGGGCTAAACCATCTAGGCACGTTTTTAAAACGGGCCTAAATTGCTCAACTCAGGACCACCCCTATGAGCTACAAGCTTTTTCTCTAGTACTAGCTGTCAAGCAAGGGCCCAAATTGTCTCTTGGTTGGTATACTTTTTGATTGGATGTACATTTTTTTTGTAAAACTCTAGAAAAATGGCTCTGTAATCCTTTTCGGTAGGATACTACCCCTGCGTAGTTAAACCATATAGCTCTATCATATGTGATATATCAAGTTTATATATGTATGGACTGTGTAAACCTTTTTGATAATATGTATATATGTCTTGGTATGAAGTTATATTTTGAAAACTGAGTTGTATAGATTATGTTTGAAGTTATGATAATGTGAATTAATTCATGATTGTTGTTGTGCTTCAAATGTGATAGGATGAATTTTTAGATGACATCTTCACGTTTAGACTTATGATAATAGGAAGACTCTTATTACGTCTGCCATACCCTACATTGGGGTATGGCACTATTTTTTGTAATGTTTTAAAAATCAGATCGATCATTGAACCAGTGAAGGCAACGGTTCAAGGTTTAATGGTTGAACTGCAGTCGAACTGATGGTTAATATCGAGCATTTTTTATATATAATTTAGTCCCTATCTTAGTCCTTTTTGCATCTTAAATATTGTGAACTCTCTAATTTTACTATGTTTTGGATTTATTAGGTGTAAATTAATTATAGAATTAATATGCTCCAATTTTATAATTTTATCCCAATTAATTCTTGTGCTTAATTTTCAGAATTAAATTCATTTGAGAGTAATTTGCTGACCTAGATGATGACATGGATGAATTTGTTGATGTGGCACTGACTTGGAGCATTCTAGGGCTGACTGGGCATTGACTAGATGTTGATGGCTTGGCAAGCATACCAATCATGCAAGTAATATAGTGAAAATTAAGTAAAAGAATCGTTCCCATGAGGATTAACTTGCTAATTACTCGAGAAATTAAGTTATATTAGTTAGACAATGCAAATTTCGATGGTTCTTGACAGAAGGAAAGTGAAAATGTAAAGTTAAGTTAGGAGTGAGTTGTATGTTGTATGAACTCTAAACAAGCACAATGAAAATCACAAGACAAATGCAATTTAATTCACAAGATGAACACAACCTAGGATTGCTAATCCCCCGTCGCTCTTCACAAGTTTTAATCCCTCTCCCTCTTGTTCTCACCGGCCATACATGCTAATCTAGGATACGAATATGCTTAGAATGATTCTCCCGAGTGCCAACTAAAACTCAACCCGAAATATCATAATTCCTTATGTATTCTTAGGTTCCAAAAATGCACAGACCCTAATTTGACTATATGAGGCTAATATCTATATTCCTATGATATTAACGAATCTATCCCCTCTCTTTGTGGTTCAAGAACTCATACTATCCATTCTATGGTCTAGGTTTTACATTCCTCTCCCAAGTACAGCAAAACCACCAAACAATCCATTAAATTGATCAAGTTTAATGAAAGCAAGAAAATGAGAATGAATAAACATGTATTAATGGCCAAACAATCACAAGAGTCAAGAGATTGACAAAACTTAATCCAAACTAGGGTTCATAGCAATCCTAGTACAGAAATTTAGCTACACACCATTACAAAATGCAGAAAATGAGAGAAGAGAAGAGAAAACTCCATGATTCCAAGTTGGGTGAAAGAAAAATTGCTTCAATCCTCTCCAAAAGTTGGTTGCCCTAGCCTCCAAAGGTGAAATCACCACTCCCCCTTCGGTTCCAACCCAGAATACCCTAAAATTTCAGTCTAAATTGCCTTTTAAAGCCTGCTGCACGTGACAGTAAAATGGCTCGTGCGCTTAAGCGCACGGTTTTCCCGCTTAAGTGCGATTTAGATAGAAGCGATTCTTTATCAGCAAGGTTTCACATTCTTAAGCACACAGTATTCACGCTTAAGCGTATTTTGGACAGAATTAAGCCTCCAATGCGGTAAGCTTCACGCTTAAGCGTGAATATGTCCCGCTTAAGCGTGCATGTGGCAGAGAGGGATCCCTTGTTGAGCTTTATGGGCTTAGGCGCATGATAATCCTGCTTAGGCGTGCATATGACAGCAAAGTCTTCATTTTGAGCCTCTTTTTCTTCTCCAAGGTTCCTCTTCACCTCAATTAATTCTTGGCTAATGGATTTATCATCTTTCAACCACATTTTCCTAGCTGAAATACCTGCAAAAGCAAAATCACCAACATAGTTACAAAAGTAACCCAAAAAGAAAGTGATTAGAAGTCCAAAAATTGCATTTCAAACCTAAGAGTGAGGTATGTATGCAACTATCCAAAAATTAGGTAATAAAACCCTAATGACAGCCAAAAGTATGCCAATATGACAGAAATTTCCATAGAATATATATGAATGCTGAGGATTCATCACTGGACTTGGGCTCACTATTTCTGCACAAACCAGAAAGCATTTTGCAACCTAAAATAGCATAAAAAACAACAGCAACAGTAGCATAAAAAAAAACAGCAAAAGCCAAAAATGGAAACCACTTTTCTGCACCAGCAAAAGGGATTTTCTATAGCATTTATTGTGTGATATGCTTCTGCCCAAGTTGCTAAACTTTCTGGTCAAAAGCATATGGAAAATGACAGATCAAGCATGCAAATTTGTCCTCCCTCTTTGGCTCAAGTTTAAGAACACATTTAGACTCCATTTTCTGATGTTGAAGAGTTTTTTCTTCCAGCTTTCCTATGTATTTTCGTTTTTTTTCTCCCCCTCCCCTCTTTTGTGTATTTTGGCCTCCATGGAAGGCTAGAAGTCTCTTGTAATCAGTCCATGGAAGAATAAGGGTTTGTAACATGAATTCTTTGAGCTTAATCAGTAAGTTTCTCTTGTTGTTTCTTCTATTCTATTTCTGTTCTTGGTTATTATCTCTGTTTCTGTGCTTATATTAATCTGGTTGGGTTCATATGAGCATAATCTGAGGTAGTTCTTGTTATTACTGTTTGGTTTAGCAAGTAGACTAGAAATGGCTTGATTAGATAATTATCTAATTTGATTAGGTTGGGCCTAATCAGATTACATGTGGTTAGGTTTAATTTATGTGTAATCTAGTTCTAGGAAGTCTCTTGGAATATTAGTTAGAAACCTAATGATAGAGAACACTAGAATTAATTTGAAGACAAGAATGATGATAGTTACAATTCTAGGGATTCCATGACTGATTGCATATTTGTGTTCTGTTCAATTTCATTTTTTTCTAGTTTTGTTTTATGTGTTAATTATGCAATCACCCCCCCCCCACGTGGTAGCTAATCAGTAGATAATTAGGGTAATTAGGTAGATTAGTGTAGAACAATTAATTAGACAATTTAAAAGCAAGGCTCCAATAGTGAAACGACTTGGGAAGACCACTGTACTGCAAGTTGCCACGAATTCAGTTCTGGGCAACTCGGTGGTCGTAATGGCTTCAACCAATGATACTTAAAAAATATTAAAAAATAATACACATAATTAAAAATATATAAATATACATCTATATATTAATTTTATATTAATATAACAAATTAATCTTTATTTTTAATATTATATATATTTATATTTAAAACACATATGATCAGCTTCAAATACCCATGCCACCAATATTAATTTCTCATTCTCCATTTCCCCATGTCATTTTCTCTTTCTCCATTTCCCCATGTCATTAGTGTTGCTTTCTTCCCCAAGCCATCAATATTGCTCTCTCTTTTGAAGTCTCTTATATACCCACGCCATCAATATTGTTTTCTTTTCAGATACCCACACCCTTATTCTTCCTCTTCTCTCTTCTTTGGCTCTCTCACCGTCTCAAGTCTCAGCTCTCAATCCCTCATGTGTTCTTAGTTTCAAGTCTCAGTCCCTTTTCAGCCATCTGATCTTGAAGTCTTTGCCACTTTCTCCAACTTCTTCTCTTCTTCTTCTGAGAAAGGAAAAGATCATAAGCTTACTTCAAAATATGAGAACAATAGCGAGAAGAGCTTTTAAAGACAACAATCCAAAACCAAAAATGAAAAATTAGAAATCTTTCAAAATCTACCTTACAGTTCAAACCAATGCACAGTGGAGTGCAGCTTGGCAATGACTTGAATGGTAGCACAACAGTGGCGATGAGGCTAAAAAACTTGAACTAGTTGAACTAGCCACTCAGTCAGTTCCGTACTGGTCTGATGTCTCAACAATTTTTTGTGCAACCGGACCAGACCCCCAACCAGTCACTAGTCCGATTTTGTAATCCATGATTTTTAGAACAAACTATCCTAACAGGTTTTTCTTTGTTTTTATATCTTAAACTTTATTTCTAAAATAAAGTAAAAAAATTTGTTTTCAAAATAAAAAAAATAAAAACACAACCAAACACACCTATAGAGTTTGAGGTTGAGTTGGCAGAACATATCCAGAATTTCTGATTCACAAAATTCTTTTTTACATTTATGGAGCTACCAACCATAAAAGTTTTTGTCCACAGAATCAGAATTTTTTGTGGTTCATTTACTATGACATGACAGCTTATATCTTGTACAAAAAAGTTCATGTAAAGTTAAAGGAAGATAATAATTGTTTTTTGAAAAAAAAAAGTCTTCAATATATAAAAATGCATGCGCTTGATGATTATATGGCAAAATTTTTCTTTTCAAAGTAAAATAAGTCTCCATCAACTTGCCTTACTCACAAATTGTTAGTTCATAGGTATACTCTAGAGAGGATGAATAGAGTATATATGATTTTTCACGAAATAAAAGCTTTATTTTCTTAAGGCTTTTTAGGTTCCACCTTATCTTATCAGGTTCCAGTTACAGTTTTTTTTTAGCTAATAATAATCAAAATACTGTAAAGAGAAGGAAAGCAAGATAACACTATAATTTATAGTGGTTTGGAAGAATCTCAAGGATTCATCCACATCTATTTCTCACAACACACAATTATGAGTATTTTATTAAAGGGAAAAAGTCACAAATACAAAGAAAGCAATCTAAGGTTCAGCCTCCACCTTTTATGCTACCTACTAGCAACCTTCAGATTAGATAAGCAAGATCATGCTTTTATACTTAACTAGCTATTACTTCCCACGTCCTTAGCAAAATGTAAACAAGAAACCTTCTCAATTAGAAAGGTGTAGCTCAGTAGCTTTTACTCCTCAAGAGCTAGATACCCTACCAAGTACTTACTACCAGTCCTCACATAGATAGAGAATACAAAGACCAAAAAGTATTATTTATAGTTCACTGAGAACAAAGGGTAGAGAGAAAGCTCATTGAGAGGAAATATAATCTATACAATTCTCTCTCACATAGAAAGCAAAGAGATACAAATAGAAGTATAATCGCACACGATTTCTCTTTGTAAACTTCAGTGTCAAATATTGATATAACTTCAGTGTCAAAGAGATACAAATAGATGTTTGTTTCCTTAACTGGTACCTTGTGCCCAATATGAAAAAAAAAAACACCTACAATTTTTATGGTCTTTGATTGTTGTTTAATTTGCAACCGATTCTTTCCTTTTGTGTTTAATTACCTTCCATAAACTTAGATTTGCTCATTTAATGCTCGATATGGTTGACTTGTGTTGATAGCAAATTCTTCCCTTGATTTACAGCATAAGTGATATTGGGTTTGTCTGACAGCATTAAATATGTACCAGACAACCTAGTTCCTAATAGATTTCAATAGGTATTACTTGGATTCTAGAATCAGAAATTTGATCCATTATTCTCCCCCTTTTTTTATTCTTAGGAATCCATTGTGCTACCACATACTTTATGCTGAGGAATCCTTACAAAGGTCCTGACTTACTCTTTCTCAAAGATCAAGATATTAGCAATCATGTTCAAAGAAATAGAGAAAACAAATAAAAGAATTTTTAATATTGAGAAGAGGAACACATAATCAAGAGGAAAACATTCAAGTAAAACATTTCAACATTTCATTTAATATTTAACTATACAACCATACAATTTATATTCATACTAATATTGTTCTCCCTCATTATCGTAAGGAAAAAGGGGAACCTAAAACATACAAAAACAACAAAAAGAAGCAAATAAATGCATGAGATACGACAAAGAGGAGCCACATTGCCCAGAGAACTGCAAGGTATAGCCAAAAGGCTAGAAGGTCGAGCTGTGGTGATTGGCATAATGGATAGAGTTGACTGCTTAACCATGGTTTGCAAAGTGTTCACATTAGCATCCACAAGCTTCAAGCTGGTTTCAACAGATGATAAACGTTAATTGTATGAATAACTCCTCATTCATCTTCTTAAAAGATGCATCAAAATGATATTGCATCTTTATAATTTCCTTAGCCATAAAAGAGTATGAAGTGTTAATTGATTAACTGATCCCCACCAAGAGGACTTTAGTATGATGTGGTAGTTGTGAAAATAGAGTAATAGCAGTAGCAGTAGCAGGTATTTTTGCCTAAGTCATAGCAGAAATAGCAGGGATCTCAACAAAAGGCAGAGTGGATGGTGTATCAACGGTAGGAATAGTAACAGTGGCAGGTAGTACTTCAATAGATGTAGAAGCTAGCATATTCTCAATAACAGGGGCAGGTGAAGCAGTATCAACATGAATCTCAGAAGCAGTAACAGGTGGCACAAGGGATTCATCAATGACATCATTAATGATGATGGTTGCAGCAGGACATGGCAAACTAGATTCTTGAATAAAAGTCTTAGGAACAACAGACTTATGGCAGGGGCCTTCTCAGTAATCCGATCCTTCTTAGCAAATGTAGGGTCTAAAGAGGATAGTACTGGAAACATAGGGACAGGCGAGCTTTCAATCTGTTAGAGCCTTCTTTTTCTTGAGGAACCTCTTTAGACTCTTTTAAGCTATTATCCTTTTCAATTGCCTTAGAAGGTTGGTCTAGGCTCTCTGAATAGACAGATAGTTCAACTTTTTTGGCTCGAGCTCTTCCTCTAGTCATCCTTGCAGGTTACGAGGAGGTATCTGCTTCTTTGAGCTAGATAACATCTTTCTCTTGCCTTTTGGAGCACTAGGACCTTTCTTTGAATCAGGGTCCTCAACCTTGACCAAACCCTTACTCGATTTCTTGAAACCCATGTTCATTAGTAACCTGCTATTGTAGGTATCTTGTGGAGAGGCTAGAACAGCAGTGTATTTTTCCATGAAAACATTACAGTGTTTGGTAATGATTGTGATGATTGACCTGTAGGGCCACTCTACCTTCCTGTTCTTGAAGGCAGCCTTCATATGGCTTAGCATGATAAAGGGTAAACTTATAGCGAAACAGTGAAGCGCAGACCAACCAATGAAAATTTCTAAAAATGTAGGAGTGTTAGACTTACCAGCTTTAGGGATAACCATTTAGGAGATAGCCAAGAGAAGAACACAGTGAGACACATTTCACATACTTATATCCATGGGCCCATATTGACCTTCCATTAAAAACTTAATGGCTTTCTCCCAAGAATATCCTTTAAGAGTTATCTCTTTGTAACTGCAATAGCATTCAAATCCCTCATTGGGATGTCTAGTAATCTCAGTCAGATAATCCTTAGTAAGCTCGATCTTTCTCTAGTTTAACATCTGTTAGAAAAATTAGAGAATAATAAAGGCTTTGAGGCGTGATAAATCACTTTCATTAAAGAGTTTATGTCTGTGTATTGGGGAATCATAGGCAAACCCTTCCAAGATACAACAAAGTCTTCTTGGAACCAAGATTCCACCGTAGAATTCTAATATGATATATATAGAGTTTGAAAAGTTATATCTATTCAATTTGAACAAGTGTGTCTTTCTATTTTTAACAATCTTGTCTATTCTATTTTGAATAGTCATGTCCATTCAATTTTCAAAAGTCATCTCTATTTTATTTCAAATAGACGTGTCTATTTAATTTTGTCTTATTGAATTTTTAAAAATAAATTTAAAATCTAACTTTCAAATGAAAGGCACATCTTTTCAAATAAAAGACATGTCTCTTCAATTTAAAAAACACATCTTTTTTAAAAAGAAAGATATATCTCTCTAATTAAAAGAGATATATTTTCAATTAAAAGACACTTTTATTCAAATAAAAAGATACATCTTTTTAAATAAAAAGACACATCTTTTAAAATAAAATATATAACCTTTCAATTTAAAAGATGCATCTTTTCAAATAAAAAACACATATTTTCAAATAAAAAGAACAATAATTAAATTCCTTTTTTAAATATCATATTTTATCCAATGCAGGACTTCTGATTCTACTCAATATTACAAACTATATAACAATCCCCCACTAATTTGTAATATTTCTACATGATATAATAGAAAGTATCTTTACAGAGATTTGAACTTCCTAATAGTGTAACACTTTAAAGTTTTGACGAAGTTAGTGGTATCATAAGATTTGAACCATAACTCCATTTTCCAAAACTGAAAGTACAACACATATGACATCATTAACTTTATGTGACGTTCCAGTAATCTTACTTCAGCACTTTTATGGCCATGTGCTAATCCTGGTTTCATGAATATTTATAAGATCAACCCTTTTAAATCTTGTTTGAAGCAGCACCACTTCAATATTCATATAGGTGGTATTGTTATTATGTCTCTATTACTCCAGACATTTAACAATACCATTAAGATCTTTGTCATCCTCTCTTTGTAATAGTATGTACAACTCTTTACACAATGTTATATAGTACGCTCTCTTGAATGAGGTCTCAATTTTAGAGTTTGTGCCTTAAACAACAATTAGTAACTTGTTATTACCCATTGAACTTTTATTGTTAGAGTGTATACTAACTCAAAGTTAGGTTCCTATTACTAGTGCTTTATTTTAAGGGTTTTAACCCCATTCCTATACAATTTTGCTGTACTACATCTTTGTGCAATGGTTTGGTCAATGGATCAGCCAAATTCTTATTTAACCTAATATAAACAATTGTCATTGTTCCATTTGTGACTAATTCCCTTATATAAGTATGTCTTAAACTTATATGTCTTGATTTTCCATTGTAAATTTTATTGTGAGCTATACACATAGTAGCTTCACTATCACAAAATACAGAAATGGCTGGCATAGGTTATGGCCACAACTTAATGTCTAATAACATGTTCCTCAACCATTTTGCTTCTTTTTCGGCAGCTGCTAATGTAATAAATTCAGATTCTATTGTGGAATGAGAAATATAAGTTTGCTTCTTAGATGCCTAACTTATGGCTCCTCCACCTAAGATGAATATCCAACCAGATGTAAATTTATTATCATTAACACTTGTGATCCAACTTGCATTAGAATAACCTTCTAATACAGTAGGAAAACTACTATAACAAATTTCCGAGTGCTTTGTTCTTTTCAAATACCCAAACACTCTAGAAATTGCTTTCCAATGTTCATTACCTGGATTACTTGTAAACCTTGAGAGTTTACAAATAGCAAATACAATATCTGGCCTATTATAATGCATTACATACATCATACTATCTATTGCACTAGCATATTCTAATTGTGCTATCATTCTCCCTGAATTTTCAATCAATTTTATACTCAAATCATAAGGAGTATTAAACTCCTTTATTCTTAAATGTTTGAATTTATCAAGCACATTATTTATATAGTGTGACTGTAATAAAGTCACTCCTTTGTTATCTCTTTGAACTTTAATACCTAAAATAGTATCAACTTCATTCATATCTTTCATTTTAAAGACTGAAGTCAAATACTTCTTAGTTTCAGAGATACCAAGCATATTTGTTCCAAATATTAACATGTCATCAACATACAAACATATAATGACACCATATTCACTTATAAATTTGGAATAAATACATTTTTCAGCATGATTATGTATAAATCCATTCGATAATATCACACTATCAAATCGTTCATGCCACTGCTTTGGTGCTTGTTTCAAACCATAAAAAGACTTGATTAATTTACAAACCTTATTTTCATTTCCCGAAAGAACGAAACCTTCAGATTGATTCATATAAATTTCTTCATTTAAATCTCCATTTAAAAAAGCCATTTTGACATCCATTGGATGTACATATAATTTATACATTGGTGCTAATGATAAAAGTACTCTAATGAATGTTATTCTTGCTACAGGAGCATAGGTATCAAAATAATCAATACCTTCTTTACGTGTGAAGCCTTTAGCCACCAATCTTGCCTTGAAAGTTTGAATAGAACCATGTGCATTATATTTTCGTCTAAACACCCATTTACAACCAATAGGTTTTGATCCTGTAGGTAGATCAACTAAGATCCAAGTGTTATTGGACATAATTGAGTCCATTTCATCATTTATAGCCTCTTTCCAAAAAGCTACATCTCTAGAAGACATAGCTTCTTGAAAAGTCTTTGGATCATTTTCAACATTCAGTAAAATAGGTATCTTATTACAGATATTAGTTATACTTCCTTCAACAAAAAAGACTAAAGCTCGTGAAGAAATAAAATCAGAACCAAAATATTTTTTTTCTAACTGTTTGGCTCCTTCTGACTTCTTTATGACTTTTGTCATTTTTTATTTATTATTAGCAACATCAGAATGTGACAATGTATATGTATCATCATCATTTTGGTTTTGATCTTTCAATTGATCATTGGTAGAATCATGTAAAAATTTATTTTCAATAAATTCAACATGTATAGATTCTACAATCACATTTGATTCTACATTCAAAAGCCTTAAAACCTTTGAATTTTGTGCATATCTTACAAAAACACTTTTAATGCCCTAGGTCCTAATTTAGTTCTTTGATGATCAGAAACCCTATAGTATGAAATACACCCCTACACTTTGAAATAATTTAAATTTGGTTTTCTATTATTTCAAAGTTCATAAGGTGATGTTTTCATACTTTTTAAAAGCACTCTATTAAGTGTATGACATGCAGTTAAAAATGCTTCACGTCATAAATTATGTGGCAAATGAGCATTCAATAATATAGCATTATCTATTTCTACCAAGGTTCTATTCTTTCTTTCTGCCAACCCATTTTGCTGTGGGGTATAAAGTCCACTACTTTGATATATTAACCATGCTCTTTACAGAATTTGTTAAATTCAATAGGAAAATATTCTTTACCTCTATCACTACGAAAGATTTTTATTTTCCTATTCTTTTGATTTTCTACTATTGATTTATTTTCTTTAAATTTTTGAAAAGCTTCATCTTTGGTTCTTAATAAATAGACAAATATGAATCTAGAGAAATCATCAATAAATGTGATAAAATATCTTTTACCACCTCTTGTTATTTCTCTATTTAATTCACAAATATCTGAATGCACCAAGTCTAATAAATATGTATTTCTTTCAACTTTATGAAAAGATTTTTTAATCATTTTTTCTTGTATACAAATTTCACATTTTTTTTAGTATTTTTGAAATTGCAATTGATGTAACCATTTTTGGACATAAATTTCAAATAACCAAAATTCAGATGTCGTAATCTAGCATGCCATAAAGTATAGTCAGAGTCAACAATATAAGTAAAATCAACATTTATTGCATTAGTACTAAGTTTGAACATGCCATCAGAATTATAACCCTTTCCTATAAATGTCCCACTCTTAAACACTATAACATTTTCAGACTCAATTACAATTTTGAAACCCTTCTTAGATAACAAACTAGTAGACACTAAATTCTTTCAAATTTCTAGTACATTAAATACATTTAACAATGTCAATTTCTATCCAGATGTGAAGTTGATCTCTACATATCCCTTTCCAAGCACTTCCACAGTAACATGATTTCCCATAAGCACTTTTTCAGAATCTTTGACTTCTGCACAGGTCTTGAAGAAATCTTTATTGTTACAAACGTGAATGGTAGCACTCGAATCAAGCCACCAGTCTTGACTTTTCGTTATTGCATTAGCCATGTTCATTTTAGTAATCATACCGTGTGAAGTGTAGACAACATGGCCACCATCTCCGAGATTGTGCTTTCCACAAAGTTTGCTTTCTTAGTCTTTTCATTCTTTCCATTGTTGAAGTTAACTCCAGCCTTTCTATATCTACACTCACGAATAACATGGCCTTTTTTGCCACAATGGAAACAAATAATATCTTTTTTCTTTTTCTTAAAGGATTTCTTATCTGTTTTAAAATTCTTGTTTCCTTTATGAGTATTCTCTTCATTGACAAGATTAACAGTAGAAGTTGAAGACATAATTAATGCTTCTCTTGCACGAGTTTCATATTCAATTTGAATATGAGTAAGAAATTGTTCCAATGTTAATTTGTCAGTGGAGTGTAGAATTTTCTTTCTATAATTATTCCAAGAAGAAGGCAATTTAGAAAGAATTGCACCAATTTGTAAAGCATCTGAAATTTTGACTTCAACATCTCTTAGTTTTAAAACTAAGACTTGGAGATCATGGATTTGATCCATGATTGGTTTAGTGTCAACTATTTTAAATTCAAAATATTGTAAGGCTAGAAATTTATTAGTACCTTGTTTTACTATTTGGTAGACAGTCTCTAAAGCAGACTAAATTGATTGTGGTGTCTTCAAGTTTGAGTACAAATTGTATAAACAATCAGTCAATGTGTTCAGAATGTGTCCTCGACATATGAGTTCATCTTCTTCACGTTACTTTCTTTCTGCTTTGACTTGTTCAGGTTCTTCAAGATTAGGATCAGGCAGCGCCAGTAGATGGGGTCAAGAACATAATAAATCTTTAAGGAAATGAGTAGGAAAAATCATCTTGTCCTTTCAGCGAGTGAAATTAGTGTTATCGAAGCGATCTAGTTTGATGAATTCTTTTGGATTCTCTATAGCACCAAATAACAGGAAATAAACTCTTTAAAATTATTAGAAAAATCAGAGAACAATAAATCTTTGAAGCGTGATAAATCACTTTCTTTAAAGAGTTTATGTCTGTGTATTGGGAAATCACAGGCAAACCCTTCTAGGATACAACAAAGCCCTCTTGGAACCAAGATTCCACCGTAGAATTCTAATATAATATATATAGAGTTTGAAAAGTTATATCTGTTCAATTTGAACAAGTGTGTCTTTCTATTTTCAACAATCATGTCTATTCTATTTTGAATAGTCATGTCCGTTCAATTTTCAAAAGTCATGTCTATTTTATTTTAAATAGACGTGTCTATTTAATTTTGTCTTATTGAATTTTTTAAAAAGAAATTTAAAATTTAATTTTCAAATGAAAGGCACATATTTTCAAATAAAAGACATATCTCTTCAATTTAAAAGACACATCTTTTTTAAATAGAAAGACATATCTTTTCAATTAAAAGAGATATCTTTTCAATTAAAAGACACTTCTATTCAAATAAAAAGATACATCTTTTAAATAAAAAGACACATCTTTTAAATAAAAAGACACATCTTTTAAAATAAAAAATATAACCCTTCAATTTAAAAGATACGTCTTTTCAAATAAAAAACACATATTTTCAACTAAAAGGAACAATAATTAAATTCCTATTTTAAATATCATATTTTATCCAATGCAGGACTTCTGATTCTAGTCAATATTACAAACTATATAACAACAACATGATAGCTTTCATATCTTTTTGAAATACCATGTTCGCATAAAATTCCCTTACCATTACAGGATATACAAGTTCGTTAATAGTGAAGAACGAACCGAGCCCATTTCTTTGAACTTCTCAAATGTGTTGATCTTTCCATAAAAAAAAAATCAAGGTCTATCGTTCTGGCTACTGAGCATTATCTATGGTAAAGTCTAAGGAATATCTTTGTTTTGCTTCCTCTAATTTGAACATCATGCCAGCCCTTCGAGGCAACAAAAACAACTGAACTTCATTTTCTTATCGGTGAAGTCATTTAAATGTAGAGAAGGTGAACGGTGACGGAGAGATTAAGTTTCAAAGATAGAAGATGGTTCATAGCGAAAAGGAATTTTCTTCATTTCTTTCTCACTACGACATTCCACTGATTTCAGGATCCTTCCTTATATAATATGGTCCCCCAATGGTTACTTTTTGAAAATTACCCACAATGGATACACGCATTTTTTTCTTGATGGACGTGGATCATGATTGCCCAAAAAACTGTAAAAATAGGCTTAGCTTTCCCTTAAGCCTTTGGACATGTGGCAAAGTAAGAAGTATAGACAGATAAAGGTAAACAAAATCCTAATAGCAGAAATATGATTTTTGAAAGGAAAAACGTAAAGGCATATTAGACAAAATACAAGCTTTGGCACTTGTGGATATTAAAAGATGCATAATTAAAGCCACAAAGATAGAATTTAACATTTAAAAGATATCCAGAAGATATAACTTAGAGAATATGATCAGGAAGAATTTCAGGAATTTAAATCTAACATACCTAATTCGTCTCTAAGTTTTAGCAATTGGTTTTCTAAGAGAGGTTTAGTAAATATATCAGCTACATAGTTGTATGCATCAACGTATTCCATAGATATATCTCCTTTTTAGACATGGTCCTTTAAGAAATGGTGTCTAATTTTGATATGCTTAGTTCAAGAATAAAGTACTAGATTTTTCAAAATATTGATTACACTAGTGTTATCACAAAATATAGGCATCTTGTCATATTTTATATCAAAGCCTTGTAACAGTTTAATCAACAACACTTATGCATAAGAGGACCTTGCTGCTACTTATTCAACCTCGACAGTAGACAAGGTAACAGAGTATTGTTTCTTGCTATGCCAAGACATAAGACAATGACCTAAGATTTGATAGTACCACTAGTGCTCTTTCTATCAAATCTACATCCTCCAAAGTCAGCGTTAGAAAAAGTAGTTAGATCAAAAACACCATTCTTTGGGTGCCATAGGCCAAGATTCATTGTACCTTCTAGGTACCTGAAGATTCTTTTGATAGCCACCAGATGAGATTCCTTAGGGTCTGACTGGAATCTTGCATATAAGTACATGCTGAACATAATATCTTGACAGCTTGCTGTGAGGTAGAGTAGGGACCCAATCATGCCTCAAAATTGTTTCTGGTCTACACTCTCTTTGTCCAATTTTTGTATAATACCCATTGGGGGTCCTTGCCTGTTTTAGGTCGATCAACCCAAACTTCTTTAGAAGTTCTTTGGTGCATTTTTCCTAGCTAATGAAGATTCCTTCCAAGCTTTGTTTGACTTGTAGCCCAAGGAAAAATGCTAACTCCTCCATTATGCTCATTTTAAACTCGCTGGTCATAAGCTCAGAGAAATTCTTGCTCATATCTTTATTAGTAGAACCAAACACATTATCATCTATGTATATTTGGACAATCAGAATATCTTTGCTTTTGATCTTTGTAAAAAGTGTTACGTTTATTTTACCTTGTGTAAAACCATTTTCAAGTAAAAACTTGCTTAATCTCTCGTACTAAGCACGAAGGGCTTGTTGTAAACCACAAAAAGCTTTTGTCAATTTAAACACATGGTTTAGAAAATTATGATCCTTGAACCCAGGAGGTATTTTACAAACACTTCTTTAATTATAAAACCTTTTAAAAATGCACTTTTTACGTGCATTTGATATAACTTGAAATTCTTAAAACACGTAAACATGGGAAGGATTTGGATATATTCTAACCTTGCAATAGGTGTAAATATTTTCTCAAAGTCAATACCTTCCTATTGGTTGTACCCTTGTGCTACCAACCTTACTTTATTGCAAACAACGTCTTCTTATTCAACTAACTTGTTCTTAAACACCCACTTGGTGCCTATTATGGACTTGTCTCTGGGAGTAAGTACTAGATTCCATACTTATTTCTCTCGAACTGATTCAATTCTTCTTGCATGGCTACAATCTAGGAGTCATAAACCAGAGCCTCATCTATGTTCTTAGGCTCGATTTGTGATACGAATGCCATATGGTCCATTCTTCTTACTGATGACTAAGTCCTTCTCTTTTTTGTAGGATCACCAATGATAAAGTCATTTTGGTAGCTAGTGGTGCCTCTCTATTCTTGTGGAACCTTCTAATGATCTCTTGGAGGTGCTTTGTCAAGAACATATTCTGGTTCCTATTCTGTTTCCAGATTTTGGAGATTAAGGCCTTTAAAAGTTTCTTTGGCAGCAGTTGTCTGAATTTCTTTTGTATTCCTTCATGATTTTTTAGACACCATCTAAAGCTTAGATGGTTCATCATCTTCATCTGTTCTATTCATAATCTCAAGAGATGGGTTAATATCATCAAATTTCACATGAATAGTTTCTTCAATAGTTTTTGACTTCATATTATACACATAGTAAGCCTTGCTGCTACTGGAATACCCAACAAAAATACCTTCTTTAGATTTAGCATTGAATTTTCCAAGATTGTCTTTAAAGTTTAAGATGCGGCATTTGCAGCCAAAAGCATGAAAGTAATTTATTCTTGGTTTCCTTCCTTTCCATATTTCACATGGTGTCTTGTTTAGAAAGGACCTTATAAGACATCTATTTAGGATATAACATGAGGTGTTGATAGCCTCAGCCCAAAGATTTTTGGGGAGGTTATTGTTACATACCAGGATCCTAGATATATATAGAAGGGACCTGTAACACCATTCTGTTAGGAAGTCCCAAGGGCAAAGAAGTTGTGTAATATTCATTTTTCATTGCAAAATTCTTTAAAGAGATAATTTTCAAATTTAGTTTTGTGATCACTTCGAATACTTGAAATTAGAAAATATTTTTTATTTTGTACTTTCTTGAAATATGTTTTGAAGCTTTGAAAGCAATCACTTTTTGTTTACAAGAAAGTAGACCCAAGTAAATCTAGAATAGTCATCAACCATCATAAGCCCATACTTTCCTCCTAAATTGTGCGTCCTAATAGGACCAAACAGATCCATATGAACCAATTAGAGGGGCCTTGTGGTTGATACATACTCTTTTGATTGGAAAAAAGTTTTTAACTTGTTTTCCCTTTTGGCATGCTTTACATACATGTTCTTTCACATATTAGATCTTAGGAAGACCAACAACTATATCATTCTTGGCTAATTTTGAAATCAGTTTCATATTGAGGTGACCCGATTTATTGTGCCAAAGCCAACTCAGATCATTAGTTGTAGTTAGACATTTTTCTGGAAGATAGTATTTATCATTCAGAGTATAAACATTTTCAAATCAGTGCCCTTTAACTACGGTCTTATTTTCATTTTTTAAATGGATAAAGTATTTCTCGGTTGTAAATGTTACATCATAACCTTTATTGCACAATTGGCTTATACTAATCAAATTATATTTTAAGCCTTCAACTAGAGAAACATTTTCAATACAGAATGTATCAATTATACATACTTTACTAATACCAACAATCTTCCATTTTTGATTGTTTCCAAATGATACATTACCAAGGTTTCTCTTAGCCTCATATTGGACAAAACTATTCTTGTTTCCAGTCATATGCCAAAAGCACCTAGAATTAAGAAATATATTTTGTCCTAAGGCATACTTGCAAGAGACAGAATTTTTGGTACCCAATATATGGGTCCTCAAAAGGTCAGCAAGTAGCACTTTCATACCTATTGGAACCCAGATTCTGTCACCTTGACTTTCTTTATATTGCTGATACAGTGATAAGAAATGTGACCTCTTTTTCCACAGTTAGAACATGTTTTTAGTGATGTTGAGGCTTCCCTTTTGAAAATATGTCTTGTTTTCTTTTCCTTCTTTTTATAGCCTACACCTGCCTTGTCAAGCGATTTCTTCTGGCAACCTAACATCAAATCTAAGTTCTTTTTGTCCTTGGATAAATCTACTTAGGTTATATGTCAAGGTCTCGACTTTCCCTTTTAGGGCCCTGTTGTCAAGCATAAAAGATGGAAGATATTGCTCTTCTTCCAAACATTTTATCTTAGCTTCTTAAAAATGTTTTTCAATTACAAGATTTTCAAAATCTTTCAAGAGCTTGACATGGGCACATTTAAGTCTATGATATTTTTCTAAAACATGTTTTGAATCCTCCATCATTTCATAAAAAGCATGAGATAACTTTTCATAAGTAACGGGTGTATTTACGTCAGTTTCCTCCTTGTCGGACTCTCTCTCTACTATGAGACAAAGGTTAACTATATTAGGGTTATCCTGGTCAGATTCTCTATTAAGAAGATCACCATCACTCTATGATGCATTTGCCACCAAATTTCTTCATTCTCTTTTGTTTCTTCACATTTTTGGACATTCTACTTGTACACGTCCTATTTTCTTACATTCGTAGCAAGTGATAGCTTCATGATTTTGTCTTGTTGATAACTTGTTTCTATTGTTCTGATATCTCTTCTTGTAATAATTGACAAATCTTTTTTATATTAATGCTATATCTTTTTCATCAATATCATTATCTAGAGAGGATGTCTATTCTCTAAACTTTGCCTTTAGAGCTACTTTTTTATCTTTCTTTTATTGTAGTTGTTCGGTTTCTTTTTAGAGGTACGTGACCTAATAAGCCATGAGTTTGCCACGGAGTTCATCTACTGTCATTGTGGAGCTCTTTCTAGATTCCTCAATGACTATGGCTTTGATTCTCCAGGGTCCAGTTAGATTCTTTAGGACCTTTCTAACAATTCTTTCATGGCTGTAGACAACTCCCATGAGATCAAGCTCATGAGTGATCTACATGAGCCGTTGGAATATCTCTTCTATGGTTTCATCGTCCTTCATCTTGAAGTTGTCAAATTGTTCTTCAAGACTGTCAATTTTTATCTTCTGGACCTCACTTATTTCTTCATGAGTGATACAAAGTTTCTCCTACATTTCTTTTACAGAGTTGCATCTTGGAAGTTTTTTAAACTCTTCTACATTTACTGCACATAACAAATAGTTAATGGCTCTAAAATTCAATTCAAACTTACGTTTTTCATTATCAGATATTTCTTACATTTCTTTAGGGACCACCTTCTCGTCCACTTTTTTCACAGGTATATAAGGACCTTTTGCTATGACCAACCATACATCTACATTAACAGATTTTAAGAAAATCTTTATTTTGGTTCTCTAATACGTGTAGTTTGTTCTATCAAAGAATGAAGGCCTATCAATGCTCTGACCTTATGCATTAGGACCTGCATAATCTTTTTGGATCGTTACTCTAGGGTATTAATCCCAAAATAAGTAATGGTTGGATCCTAAAAGGGTGGTCAATTAGGTTTAATAAGATTTTCACAAAAAATTGTTAGAAGTTGAAATGATTTTCTAAAGTATGCTAAACTAAGATAATAAATTCAATTCAAAAAATCAAAGTGCTATCAAGATGAACAAAAAAAGAGTGCAAGGAATTAAAAAGCATATATGACAGCAAATAAAAGAGTAAAGGAAGAGAAGATTGACACAGCTGAATTTATACTGGTTCGGTTAAACTGATGCCTACTTCCAGTCCTCAAGAGCACCACTTGAGGATTTCACTATAGTTATAAGTTCGATCTGGGTACTTGAAAACCACAATAGAGAAATTATGAATTCGGGCCTACTACCCAACCAATGATATACACAATCACTCTTCGAAGGAATTTATACCATCTTGGGAATACACTCAGATTTTCAGAAGGAAAGAGAACACAATAAGATAGCTCTCTCAAAAGAGTAGATGAATACAAATAAAGCTCTCTTAAAAGCAATAGATTGGCAAGATAAAATCACAAAGTAATAATATAAAATTGTAAGCTTTTTTTCTTAGTTTTTAGTCTGGCCTTAACTTGTATTTATAGCTCTTTAAGAGACAATCCTGTTGGAGAAAGTTTACAAAAGTTATCAGCACTAATTTTGAAAGACTATCTGTTATTGCTGATGTCAGACTGCTGTCAGTCGATGATATCAAGTACTTTTATATGTAATTTAGTCCCTATCTTATCCTATTTACATATTTCAACCTTGTAAACTCTCCAATTTTATTATGTTTTGGATTTATTGGGTGTAAATTAATTATAAAATTAATATGTTTCAATTTTATAATTTTATCCCAATAAATTCAATTGTATATTTTACAAATTTAATTACTGGAGAGTATTTTATGACATGGACGCCTAAGTATTGACATGGACGCATTTGATGATGTGGTGCTGACTTGGAGTTGAGTAGGGCTGAGTGGGGGCCACTGTTTTGCACAATTCTGCGCTGTACAATAGCAAAACAAACCAATATGCATGCAAGGCAGTAACAAAATAGCATGTGAAAAAAGTAACAGCAGAAAATAAAGAAAGGGATAGATACGGAAGCAACCAAAAATTACATTTTTGTCCCTCTCATTGGCAGCAGCTTAAAGACATTCTAGAAGCCATTTTCTCCTTGTTGAAAACCTTCATCTTCTTCCATTATCTCTATAAATTTTGTAGGTTACCCCTCATTTTCTTCTTAGTTTTGTGTGTTTTAGTCACCATGGAAGGTTAAAACTCTTGTGCAATCAGTCCATGGATGAACTGGTATATAATCTGAATTCTTAATCCAATGTATTATTCTAGTATCTTGTTTTATTTCATCTGTTGTTCTCTGTTTTACCTCTTTGTTCTTATATCTTGCTTGTGTTCTGGTATGACTGATTAAATATGAGTTTTGTTCTTGAATTTCTGATCTGAGGATGAGCTTGCTATTTATTCTTGTATGTGGTTGCTTGGTTTATATAGTGAACTTGAACTGAGATGGCATGTCAATATGCAGTTACGGGACATTATTAGGTTAGGGCTTAATAAGATTGCATATGGTTAGGTATTAGTAAAGGTCTTCTTAATTCTAATTTATGTGTAATCTAGTTCTAAGAGGTCTTTTAGAAATATTAGTTGAAAAACTAATGGTAGAACTGAACTAGAAAATTAATCTGAGATAAGAATGATGATGGTTGCATTCCAAGGACTCCATGGTAGACTACATTTCATTTGTGTTATTATGTTCTGTTCTGTTTTGTTCATGTTAGGATTAGTGCTCTATTTAGTTTTTGTTTAAACATTTAATTTTGTTATCACCCCCAGTGGTAAGTAGTAGATAATTAGTATAGATAAGTGTTTGAATAATTAATTAGGCAATTAGAAGAAAGGCTTCATAAGAGAATATGACCTAAGACGATCACTATACTACAAGACGCCACGAATTCAATTCTGGGCAATTCGGCATTTGTAGTGGTGCGAACCAAAATTTTGGTATCTTTGCCAAAAAGCCAATTTGTTTCTAAATCACCTAATTAGTTGTTCGTTTGTGTCTTTGTTTGATTTTAAGTTGTTTTGTGTTGTTGGCAGAAGTGGTTTACAAGTTTTCAATTTTTTCGAGTTGTCGATTACTATTCATACACTATTCACTTCTACAAAGTAACTCTGATTGATCTGAAAATTGGTAGTCCACTAAATTTTGATATCCTGAGCAAGGCTCCTGAAGTGATTACGTTGCTCAAGAGCTCTGCCCTGTTTCGGCCAAATTTCAATCGTTTAGACTTTTTTTTCTATTTTACATTTTTCCTTAATCTTTTTAATTTCTTCTGATTTTTGTAGATCTTATCTTTTGAGTGTAATTTGTTGTTTTTATGCCTCCAACTTTTGAAGGATTTTCCCAAAGAAAAATTAGAATTTTTTTGAGATACTTAATTTTTGTGTGTTTATCATAAGTTGGGCATAGATATAATAGTAGAATTGTTTCTTTTGTGTTTTCTTTGTAGATTTCATTTTTCTAGTCTATATTAAGGACTGTCAAAAAGAATTGGCAAGTTTTAATCCAAAATTAGATAGGCCCTGTTTATAAGCTACAAAGAATAATGTTGTTAGTGTTGTTATTTTTCTTATGTAGTGGTATATAAGATAAAATCAGTGTTTAATCCTTGTTTTGAGGCTAATAATAGTGACTTATATCAAGACCTTAACCATGGATCTATATAGAATTGAGAATAGCTTAGCATCCATAGTGAAGTACTTATCCCTTGCCCAGAGCAAGAGCCACCACCCCCTTCCCTTCCTCCTACTATGAATGGCTTAGACTCATTGATCATATATAGGACAAACCAATATCTTCAATTCCAAGAAAGTACAGAGTCCTACATAAGAGTTTATCTTGGCCTTTGGAAGTTTCAACAAGATCCTGAGCTATTACAGTATGACATTTATCCCACAACTTGCATTTCTGAATATGAACATCCAAACCTATGGTATGAGAGCTTATCCCATCCACTGAGCAAGAAATTCATGCTCCTTATCTTAATGAATTACCTTCTCCAACCACTCCTAGGGAACCCGAGCCAAGTTTGGAAGGCTTGGTTAATCAGTTGGCCACAAATACCCTGCAGTTCCAACAATGAACTGAGGTGAGCCTTCAAAGTTTGGAAACTTAAATAGGCCAACTAGCTAGCACAGTTAGTGAACTCATGAATGAGGGATCCCTTAGTCTATTGTCTTCACCTATGAATGACCTAGGAGCCAATGACAGTATCATTTTCTGAATGATGTCAAATACATAAATGGTCTAGCTCTCTAACCTAAATTAGAGGGATTAGAAGAGTTAGATGGGTAAAATAGGGAGTCCTCTTCCTCAAGTGGCACAAGTGAGAAAAGTAAGTATCAGGAAGCTGATAAGGATGAGTTCCCTTTCCTTGATAGACCACCACCTTCTCCAAATAGGGCTATCCAACTTGAGGTCATTGAGCTTGAATTAGAAAAAGAAAAGGAGATAACAGAGACCTCAGGAGAAGAAGATGTAGACATAAAAGTGTTGGAGTTAGGGAATGAGTTTATGGGATATTTTAATTTTGATTGTGATTGTCAAACTTTTCATGCATGAATTGAGATAGAAAAAGCTTTGAAACCTGACAATTGTGATTGTGATTTTGTTGAACTTGAGAATGCATATGCACTTGAATCTGAATTGAATGCATCCACATTTGAATTTGCATATGATTCTGCATTTGCATATGATTTTACACCTACACCTAAACTGAAGGCATTTGAATATGAATGTCCATGTGCATCTGAATATGACTCCAATTTTCCCTCTGTATTTGCTATAAATTCTGATTTTGTCCTTGGTATTGTTTTTAATTCTGTTTCTGATGCTGATTTTCATTCTAGTTCTATTTCTAAGTTAGATTTTGTGCTAGGTGATATTCTTAGATTTGATTATGTTTTAGTTGATAATTGTTTTGTAGATGATAGTTTTATTTTAGATAGCAATTATGTTTTAGATAATTATAGCTTAGATAATAGATTTAATTCTTGTTTTGTTTTATGTAGGAGTTTTAATTTTGATTTTGTTTTAGAAAATTGTTTTCGTGATTTAGTTAGTAGTTCTTCTTTCTTCTCTTTTAGTTTTTCTTTTTGTTCTCACTCCTACGTGGCAAGTAGAGTTTCTTCTATTTTTCTTTAGGTTGGTGATAAGAAATCAATTCTTTCCACCATCCAACCTATTACTAAGAAAAACTTCTAGAAGAAGCTACTCCCATGCAATTGGAAGACACAAAAAAGGTGCGTAACCACTAATAAGATTGTTTCTTTTCCCTTTTCTCTCTTTTATTTTCATATCCTCAAATTTTTTGTGCTTTAATGATATGTGTTGATTTGCGTTGAGGACAATGCAAAATTTAAGTATGGGGGGAGAATGAAATGGTCTTGGTTTTAAATTTCATACTTTTTATTTTTAAAAAAATATTGCATTGTTTTTATGTGCTTTTTGTTATGTTTTTAGCCTCTTTTTTGCACCTTTTGGAGTATTTAGGTAGTGTTTTTGGTGCAAAATTTTAGCATGCTTTTACATTTAGTTTTTAATGCCTTATTTTTGTGTTTTGGAAGAAGTTTTGATGTGGAAATATGCTTGATGGAATAGTTAAGATTTGAATTTATTTTAGCACAACTAGAATTTTAATCTTGCTTTTCTAGAGTTCAAGATTAAATGGCAATAAATTTGGTATCAATGAATTTTAGTGATAGCCTTTAAACCATAAGGATTTGAGCCTTAATTGCAATATGCTATTCTTTCTTGTTGTGTTTGATCAACTGTCATGATTCTGACTCTAGAACTTGTCTTGAATCTTATTGAGGCTATATTTACATGTGCATGCTTGGAGATGATTTAGGCATTTATTTCTTTAACCTATTTAGCCAAATAACCATCCTTGGTGTTATTTCCATTGTGTGTCAGTTTGTGTCTTGTTTGCCCTTTCCTTCTTTCATTTTTTCACCACTTTTTCATCCCAAGCCATAATTTTTGCTTCCCAATTTGAGATGTGAAGAGGATTTTAAATTCTTTTTAAAAGATTGATGTGCTAGAAATGATGTGAATTTTGGGGCTGATTTAAAATGAATAATTCCCTCTCCTCCTAAGCAAAAAGAAAGAAAAAGAACAACCATTCAAGAAGAAATTTATGAGAGAAAAAATATTATGGTTGAATAAGAAAAATGATGAC
Source organism: Biancaea sappan (assembly GCA_037074585.1). Taxonomy (NCBI): domain Eukaryota; kingdom Viridiplantae; phylum Streptophyta; class Magnoliopsida; order Fabales; family Fabaceae; genus Biancaea; species Biancaea sappan. The sequence continues at coordinate 8,667,356 of CM073499.1, forward strand.
ATCAACATCAAAAAGAAAAGAAAAAAGAATAGAATAAAAAGAAAAAAATGGAGTAGATAGAACCTTTTATACCCAAAATTTGTTTATCTTCAATCTCTTGTATGCTATAGTTAATGCTCTTCATGTTTATAAGTTGTTTTCTTCACTTTCTTGAGTTGTTTTCCACCTTGTTTCTTGTATTTTTCTCCTTCTTCCACTTGTTTTCCACAACATTAAAACAAGTCCAATCTCTTGCATGCTATAGTTAATGCTCTAATACCAAGATTTGTTTATATCCAATCTCTTGTATGCTGTAGGGAAAGTCTTTTTGATTCAAGCATGCATGTGAACATGAGTAGTGGAGATTTTAGATACTTGACAAGCTTATAGTAGTGATTTTATGATAGGTGAATTTGAGTGAATTACCTCTAAACACTTGAGAGAATAGAGCATATACACATCCCTTGTGAGAAGGCTAATTACCTTAATTCATTCTTATCAAATGAAATTGCCATGATGCTTGAGTTTTAGGAATTTAAGATTGAATTTCTTTAAGTGCTAAATTCTTTTCAAATTTGGATTATTCCTTTCATGCATGTTTATCCACATTTTCCTTTGGTGTCTTTTGGTGTTCTGAATTTTATTTTGCCTAGGAGTGCAAAGGCTAAGTGTGGGGGATTTGATATCAAATATTTTTATATGCAATTTAGTCTGTATCTTAGCCTATTTACATATTCAAACCTTGTAAACTCTCCAATTTAATTATGTTTTGGATTTTTTTGGTGTAAATTAATTATAGAATTAATGTTTCAATTTCATAATTTTATCCCAATTAATTCAAGTGTATATTTTACATATTTAATTATCGGAGAGTGATTTTATAACATGGACGCCATCTAAGCACTAACATGGACGCATTTGATGATGTGGTGCTGACTTAGAGTTGATTAGGGCTGACTGGACTAATTGGGGCCCACTATTTTTCAATTTCTGTAATGTGCAGCAGCAAAACATACCAGCATGCAAGGTAGTAGCATAACAGCATGTAGAAAAGACAGCAATAGAAAAAATAGAAAGAGACAACTTATGGAAGTCAACAAAAAATTACATTTTCATCCTTTTCATTGGCAGCAGCTTAAAGACGTACACTAGAAGCCATTTTCTCCCTGTTGAAGACCTTCAACTGCTTCCATTTCTCTGTAAATTTCATAGGTTACCCCTCATTTGCTTCTCAGTTTTGTGTGTTTTAGTCATCATGGAAGGCTAAAACTTTTGTGCAATCAGTCCATGGATGAACTAGTATGTAATCTGAATTCTTAATGTAATGTATTGTTTTGGTATCTTGTTTTATTTCATCTCTTGTTCTCTATTTTGCCTCTTTGTTCTTATATCTTGCTTCTGTTATAGTATGACTGAGCAAATATGAATTTTACTCTTGAATTTTTGATCTGAGGATGACCTTGCTATTTATTCTTGTATGTGATTGCTGGGTTTATATAGTGAGCTTGAACTGAGATGGCATGTTAGTATGCAGTTGTAAGGTCTACTTAGATCAGGGCATCAGATTGAATATAGTTAGGTATTAGTGAAGATCTTCCTAATTCTAATTTATATGTAGTCTAGTTCTAAGAGTTCTCTTGGAAATATTGGTTGAAAACCTAATGTTAGAATTGAACTAGAAAATTAATCTGAGTTAAGTATGATGATGGTTACATTCCAAGGATTCTATGGTTAATTGCATTTTTTTTTTGTGTTATTGTGTTCTATTCTATTTTGTTCATGTTAGGATTAGTGTTCAGTTTAGTTTATGTTCAAACCTTTAATTCTGTTATCACTTCCCTCCCCTATGGTAATTAGTAGATAATTAGTGTAGATTAGTGTTGGAATAATTAATTAGGAAATTAGAAGTAAGGCTCTATAAGAGAATATGATCAGGGACAGTCACTATACTATAAGTTACCACGAATTCAATTCTGGGTGATTTAATAGTCGTAGTGGTATGAACCAATCAATTGCTCACACCACGACAGTCAACTGGTACCTCTAAATGAGGTTCCAGTTGACTAGTCTAGGTCTTGCGGTTGATTGGTAACAAAGTGTTACCCTGAATTAAATTTTTTCAGAACATATTGGTCGACTAATAGTTCCTGGAATTAAATTTTAATTCCAGACAGAGAGCAACTGGTCAACTACTTACAGACAAGCGATTGACTAATAGGTTTAGTGAATCTTGGTAAAAATTGAACCAGAAAGCAACCGGTCAACTACTTCCATACACTACTTGACTAGTAGCTACATGAACTTACAAAATAAGATTTTAAATTTCTAAGACTCAATAACATCATCCAATATGTTTGTAAAATCTTTCCCAACTTAGATAGAGTTTAAAATAGTTTTTCAATAAGTTCAAAAAAAACTCTTTTCTTGCCAACAAATTACTTTGACAAATTGATCTAAGGCACTAAAAATGAATTTATTCTTTTCTTTGCTCTTGACTTGATTCTTGATCCCTCATATTCCTAAAATAATAAAACATTTTGCATAGGAATATATTTTCATTTTAATATATTTGTTAATCATCAAAACATATTATATTAACTTTCATAAGCAATAGAGTCAACACTGTAGTTATGTGCTTGGGTGACTGGGCGCCATGTCTAAAAAGATGACTAGTGAGCTTGGAGTACTGGTGCCTAGGGCACCCTGTATGGCTCCTAAGCACTATCTTGACAATATGCTTTGGTACGTGGTGCCTGAGGTGCCCAGTATGGCACCTGGGCACCATCCTAACAAACAGTAGAATGCTTGGCACTTGGGCGCCAACCTACTAGACAGTAGCTTCTTGATTCAAACTTCTCTTGTTTTCTCTCAGATTAGTACCTACACAAGACCTTAACAAAAAATTACTCAAAGGTAAGAAAAATGTGCTTTAATTTAGATAAAATGAAAAATATATTACACAAGATAACTTAATTAAAGCAATGATACAAATATGCTAAAGGGTAGCAAAATATAACCAAGAGAAGAAGAAAAACCTAATTTTAATTGCATGATTTTAATGATTTATAGGATTTATCAATATTGCCTGTTTATATTCTTGTGAATTGTGATGATTGGTCATCTAAATTTGAGAAAGAATGAAAATTTTGGGTATAGAAGAAAGTTGATATTTTGCATGTGCATGAAATATTCAACTCATTTAGTTTTAATGTTTGATTTAGATGATGAAATATTTCAATGAAACTAATAGATCAAGGATCAAGTGGGCTGTATTTTTTTTAATAGATAAAAGGGGACATTACAAATAAGAATGGGTAAATAACCATAGAATAGAAGGATAATGTTTATACTAACACTTTTGTTTTGTTTTCTATGAATAAAGATGGTGGAGAGAAAGAGGTCTTCTCAGTTTTGCGAGGGATGGGCCAATGGAAAGCTTCTTTTGAAGTGTAAATATGGCTTACAAAACTGACTTGGAATATTGTAGAAGAGAGATGGCTAAGACCATTTTAATGATAGCCACAATAGATGATATTTATGAGGTGTTGGAAGAGCAAGAAAACTTTACAGAAGTAGTTGAGAGGTTAGTATAAAAATCTCTTTCCTATACTATATACTCACATGATTATTGATTTTACCCCTAATATTTAGTTTTATTTTGTTTACTATTCTATATGGGTTGTAAATGCAATAGACATTCTTTTGGAATATATGAAAGTATATTTTCTTGCACTTTATAACTTTGTCAATGAAGTTTCATTTTGACAACACGAAGACTGGGTACAACATCATTTTATGCCTCAAGAAAGCAGTATGTATTTATTTCATTTATATGTTCACAATTGATCATAAAACTTCAATTGATTCATAAACATAACAAATCACGATTCTCTCATTCAATGTGCTATTGTATCTAATTTTCTCAGTGGGTGGATCTCTATAAATCATTCTGACTGAGGAAAAATGGTACTACAATGACTATATTCCAAGTATGAAAGAATATATGGAAAATGCATGGATTTCCACAAGTGGAGTTTTCCTTCTTCTTCAATCTTATGTTTTTGATTCCAAATTTAATAAGAAAGGACATAGATTTTTCAGCGGATTACCCCAATCTCTTTTGCTTTTCATCGACTATTTTTTGCCTCGCTAATGACCTAGGAAGTTACAAGGTACCATGGCAATAGTTATCCTTTTAATTTACCAAATTTTTTTTGCAAGCAATATTATGTTAATTTTTCATTATATTTCTTTTCTAGTGTGAAATGGAGATAGGCGATGCTTCCACATCGATTATACGCTACATGAATGAAATTGCAAGAAGATGGAAAAAAATGAACGAACAAGTTCTCAATTCTCCATTCTCTCAAAGCTTCATAGAAATTTCTTTGAACTTGTCAAGATTGGCACTATTAATGTACCAAAATGGAGATGTGTACTTTAATAAAGATTCTGAAACCAAGAATCATATTTTATCATTGCTTATCCATTTTATTCCTTTGTATCAAAGTACAAAGAATTGAAGTTCATTAAATAAAAAATTATTTTGGTGTCATGTAATATTTATTTTACTAAGCAACTTGTGTGCCTTGGCAGTTCATAAGTTCATTTTTCTATGAACTCAACTTACATCGTGGAAGAGAAGAGAAGGATTTTCTTTTACACTTCTCTACAAATTTGCACCACTTGATGATATGAGTTGGTTGTGTAGATTATACTATTTGAATAATTACGAATAAGATTTAAATATAATTATTTGACATTTATGTTGTTAGGGTATTTTATTTAACATATTAAATTGTTAGCTAATGGCTCTTCACCAAGTGGCCTTAGTACCAAATTGTAATCTCTTGAAATTCAAAATGTTCCCAACGTAAACAAAATCCCTCAATGAGAGCTTTTATGTTCTTCCCACAATTCAATGCAAGGCTTCAACTATTACCATTCCCAGTCAAAACCATAACATTTGTCTTGGACCTTTAAACTGGTGTTATGATTCTATCTAGTCACTGAGAAGTGAATACAGGGTATGATTTCAAGTTCTATTGTTTACTAGTTTTTTGTCATATATATTCTAGCTCAAATAATTAAGGTTAACATTTATATATGTTGTTTATTTATAGGGAGAATCATATGTACAATAACGTGATTGGCTGAAGGAAGAAGTAAGCACCATGATTTCCAAAATGACAAATGATTTAGAGAAAATTTGGGCTTATTGATGTCTTGGAGAAACTCGGAGTGGCTCCTCATTTTAGTCTTCAAATAACTAACAGTTTAGGGTTTAGGGTTTAGGAAAAAGAAGGGGGACTTGAATGAGAATGTACTTGAATTTAGACTCTCAGGGAAACATGGGTATGATGTATCACTAGGTACTCAATTTCTAAATTATTATGTTCTTTAGTTATAGTATATTATAGGATATTTTTGTATTAACTAATCTCGATGAATAATTCGTAACATAGATATTTCTTTGCCTTTGTAGATATCTTTGAAAATTTTAAAGATGACGAAGGAAATTTTAATACCCAACTTTTGGGAGGCAAATAAGATATGCTATCATTGTATGAAGCTTTCTTTCAATCCAAAGAAGGTGAAACTATATTAAACGAAGTAAGGGATTTTTGCTTTACTTGTCTAAAAGAATTTGTTAACAAGAATAAAGATGACATTACATCAATTTTGGTTAGTCATTTCTTGGAGCATCCACTAACGAGACAAGTGAATCATTGCTTCATTGATATATATGAAAGGGCCGAGAACATGAACCCATCTCTGCTTAAGCTTGCTAAATTGGATTTCAACATAGTACAGGCTACACACCAAGAAGATCTAAAATATTTCTCAAGGTGAAAGTAACGAAATTTTTGCTGTGAAATCTTTGTATATGTACAAGTCTTAGAGGAAATTTAATAATCACTTGATTAAGTTTTATCTCTAATTGCATTAATATTTCTACTAAATAACATGAGAGGTAATTATAACTTAATTTTTCTAAATCTTATTACTTTCTCTTTAAACTTTCAAGTTATAGATGAGAAGGAAACTGTTTATACTAATGCTTCTATTTTGTTGTCTATAAATAAAGATGGTGAAAAGAAACTAGATTCGTAGTGAAGCTCAGTTTTTTTCTAAAGATAGGCCCATGGAAAACTTCTTTTGGGGCGTAAATATAGCTCAAACCTAAATTTGGATATTTTCAAAGAGAGATGGCTAAGTTCGCTACACTTATTGTAACATCCATATTTTCTTTATCTAAGTTTCAAATAATGATAGAGTTAAGTTATTTATGCCTTTAGATGCCTAGAAGTAAGTAATCAAGAAAGGGCATAAAAGAATTAGAATAAATAAGCTAGATATCAGAGAAAATGGAGTTCTAAGTTAAATAGTCAAGGCCATTAGTTGACTGATAGTAGTTAAGATCAGATCAAATTGATGATATCTGCAATCAGTCAACTAATTAAAAGCAATTAGTCGACTAATTACACTCAATTTTGGGTTTAGTAGCGATCAGTTGACTAATCGAAAGCAATCAATCGACTAATAGCCTATTAGTAGACTAATTGAGAGACATCAATCAACTAATCATTTTTTGAAGTGTGAAAATAAGTCGGTTCTAGCTAAAAAATTAGTGAAAATTGACTAGAATACCCCCAATATGCCAACAAAGCTTAGAAACAAGAAAGTAGAGGTAAAAGAGGAATTTCCATGATAAAGAAGCTCCCTAGACCCTTTTAGAGGCAAAAAGAGAGAGAGAAAGACCATTTTCAAAAAAATAGAGAGAAGAGAGAGAGGGAAAACGTGAAGGAGAAGAAGAAGAGATAAAAGGGATTTTCAGTTGAAGATTTATTAAGAAAACTACATAAGGCAAGCTTCCTAGCTTGATTCCTCTAGTTTAGATGAATTCTAGAGTTTGAGAATTCATAGAATAACAATTTTCAGACTAAAAGAAAGAGGAAAGAAAGAGAAGTGGTCTAAACTTTGGGAAACTAGAGAGAAACGAGAAGAGAACTCATAACTTCAGCTCAAGGAGAATCAAAGGTAGCTAGTGTCACTACAAACAAAAAAGACTTTTGGTGGCGACTAAAGTCGCCACCAAAAGTCGCCACTAAAAGTCTTTGGTGGCGACTTTTAGTGGCGACTAAAGTTGTTGGCGTAAGTCCGTGGCTGATTCTTTTGGTGGCGACTTTCAAAGTCGCCACCAAAAGTTACCTTTAGTGGCGACTTTAGTCGCCACCAAAAGTCATTTTTATTGCAAAAAAAAAAAAGAAAATTCGTGAAAAAAATTATTTTTGGTGTCAGCAAAAACTACCTTTGGCACCAAAAGTCACTCGTCATCTTTTTAGATCCGGATTGGCCCGGAAGGTCGACCCGAGATCCATTCGACTCGTGCGGATCTTGGCCGATCCAATAACTCGCTATCCCGAGCTGATTCGATTTTTTTGTGTGCAATATTCAAGTTTATTTGAAATTAAACCAAACATGTGCATACCTGAGATTCGAACCTGGGTCCCTTGCTTGCAGCCATGTGTGTCTTGCCATTCTGCCACTGCTTCATTTGTGTTATGTAAGTACAAAATATTATATATATATATATATATATATATATAATCTGTTAAAAATATTTTAGGTCAAAAATATTATAAAACAAAAATAAAATAATATTAAAATTAACAAAAAGCAAATATATTATTACTATTGGAGTCACCACAAAAGTCCAACTTCAACTAATTTCATAAAAACAAAAATGATTTCACTTAAAAAAATAGACTTCAGTCGTCACTGATAATCTAATTTTTTAAAAAAATTAAAAAATTAAAAAATTAAAAAAATTTAAAAATTAAATTTCTTTTAAATAAAATTAAGAAAAATAAAAAAAAATTGAATTTTTTAAGTAAAAAAATGACTTTTTTAATTTTTTTAGTCGCCACCAAAAGTCTAATTTTTTATTTTATTTTAAAAAATCTGACGTTTTTTTTATTTTTTTTTTAAAAAGACTTTTGGTGACTTTTGGTGGCGACTATAGTCGCCACCAAAAGCCTAATTTTTTATTTTATTTTAAAAAATTTGACTTTTTTTTAATTTTCTTTTAAAAATACTTTTGGTGGCGACTATAGTCGTCACCAAAAGTCTAATTTTTTATTTTATTTTAAAAAATCTGACTTTTTTTTATTTTTTTTAAAAAGACTTTTGGTGGCGACTATAGTCGCCACCAAAAGTCTAATTTTTATTTTATTTTAAAAAATCTGACTTTTTTTTATTTTTTTTAAAAAATATTTTTGGTGGCGACTAGTCTAATTTTTTATTTATTTTAAAAAATCTGAGTTTTTTTATTTTTTTTTAAAAAAAACTTTTAGTGGCGACCAAAAGTCGACTTTTAGTAGCGACTATAAGAGTCGCGACCAAAAGTCGACTTTTAGTGGCGACTATAAGAGTCGCCACCAAAAGTCGACTTTTGGTGGCGACTTTAAAAGTCGCCACCAAAAAGTCGCCACTGAAAGTCAATTTTCTTGTAGTGTGTCTCTATAAAAGCATATTTTAAAGTATGTTTTCAGATTTATTATTGTTCATCCATGTGCTATGCTTTCTATGAAAGTGTTCTTGAAGATGATGTTTTATAAGAATAATATGAATCATTTAGTTTATGCTATTCCATGTATAGAACATGCTTTCAAGAGAATATTTCAAGTTTTATACTTGTTATGAACATATCTATGTTTATATAATAACTATTAATTCTATAGAAGGGGTTAGAGTTAAAAGAGAAGTTATATGCTTGATTAACTAGTATCTCTTGTCTAAGAAGAACCAAGAAAGAAGCATATGTTCATAAAAGATTAGGAATAAAAATTTAAGGTATCATGAAACAAGTAAAGATGTGTTTCATAAGGAGAATTTAGAAGAAGACTAAGAGACTATATAGAAATAGAACAAAAGCTAGCTAAAGGTAGAATCATCAACAAGACCTTTAACAAGAATTGGTCTCATAGAAGAGATATAATAAGAAAGAAGCAAGTCAAATCTATTTCATAGAAGAAAATAGAAATGGCTATAAGAGACTTGTTTCACAGTAGAAAATAAGTAGAGTTGTACCACAGTAGAGTATAAGATAAGACTCTTATTCCATATAAGAGAATAAGAGAAGAGCATACCTTATTCCACATAAGAGAATAAGGGAAGTGAGACTTGCTTCGTAGTAGAAAGCAAGAAGAGACTCTTATTCCACATAAAAGAATAAGAGGAGAACATAACACCTTATACTATAGAAGAGTATGAGATGAGACTCTTATTTCATAGCAGAGAATAAGAGGAGAGTACCTTATTATACATAAGAGAATAAGGTAAGTAGAATCTTATTTCACAATTGAGAATAAGATAGAAAAGACTTATGACATAGAAGAGAATAAGGAAAGAGTCTCATTTCATAGTAGAAAATGAGAGGAGAATCTTATTCCTCAATAGAGGATAAGACAGAAGAAAGTAAGCTTGTTCCATAGAAGGGAACAAGAAGAAGTCTTGTGCTAGATTAAGAAATAAAAATAAAGAATATATATTGAGTTATTCATAAGTCATGGATGATTGATTTATTTATTTTTGTACTTTTATGGCTGAAATGATCCATATATATGTTTTTATTAAAAATAACTAGCTACTGAGATACATTGTGTCTCACTTTTAGAAATTGATTATTTAAGGAGACAAAAGATAAGGGAAAATCATTGGTGCTATAATTGTTATGCATAAAGTAACATGTAGTTCAATTTATGTATTCATATGTTTTGTAATGTATTTAAGATACTATGTAAATATTGTATTAGCAAGTAAGTAAGCCCCAGATGGAATATTATGTATTCTAGATGTATGATAGTATTTATATGTGAATATAAGATAAATCAATAAGTTTATCAGAGTTGCATAGCAGAAGTATATAACTACAAAACAATTAGTCGACTGATTGGTTATAAGCAGTCGACTGATTAGTTTTGGAATGCTCAATGTTGGTCTACCCAAAAGCTATCAGTCGACTGATACCTTGAGATTAGTTGACCGATAACTATTGCAAAAACCAAAATATTATTTTTATCTAATTTAGTTCTAGAAGTGATTTCATGACTTCCATTAGAAATTTTATTGAAGCAAAAATGAGATATATTTCGAGGTTAAAATCTAATTAATCTTAGAACTTCAGACTCTATCTTTCAAATAGAATATTAAATATAGAAATAAAGAGAGACGTTACACTTATAACCACGATAGATGATATTTATGATGTGCATGGCACAATGAAAGAGCTAGAACTCTTTACAGAGGTGGTTGACAAGTTAGCAATGCTAACTAATACAATATAATCCTTTTTAATCTCTTTTGTACGTTTACCATATATACCCACATAATTATTAATATTTCCAAAATATTTAATCTTATTTTGTTTGTTATTCTAGATGAGATGTAAATGCAATGGATATTCTTCGGAATATATGAAAATATGTTTTCTTGCACTCAATAACTTTGTCAATGATGTAGCTTTTTGTAACCTAAAGAGGACTGGGTACAACATCGTTCCTTACCTCAAGAAAAGGGGTATGTATTTATTTCATTTCTATTTTCACACAATTATACCACAGACTTAATTGATTCATAAACTTAATTAATCATGATTGTGGTCTAATGCAATATATAATATCGTGTCTAATTTTTATAGTTGGCAAATATTTGTAAATCATATCCGATTGAGGCAAAATTGTACTATAATGACTATAATCCAAGTGTGAGAGAATATATGGAAATTGCTTCGATTTCAATTGGTGGACCTGCCATGCTTCTTCACACTTACTTTTTGATTCCAAATACAATAAGAAAGAACTTGGATATTTTTTCAGCTGAATACCCCAATCTCATTTGCTTGTCAGCAACTATTTTATGCCTTGTTAATGACCTAGGAACTTATAAGGTAGCATAGAAATTTATAACCTTTCAATATTTTACCAAGATTGTCTTGCAAAATATATGTTGTTAATTAATTTTCTGTTATATTGTTTTCTTAGCGTGAAATGGAGACAGGTGATGTTCTCAAATTGGTTAAATGCTACATGAATTCAAGTGGAGCATCTGAAGCCAAAGGTTGTGAGTAGGTAGAGTCTTTACTGCTCCAAACATGGAAGAGGATGAATGAAGCAGTTCTCAATTCTCCATTCTATGAGAGTTATACAGAAATTGCTTTGAACCTTGGAAGAATGGTAATATTTATGTACCAACATGGAGATGGCCACACTATTCAAGATGATGAAACCAAGAAGCGCATGCTGTCATTGCTTATCAATCCCATTCCTACGTATTAAGTGTTCAAAGATCCGACGTTAATAATAATTTCCATGTTGCGTGTATGTATAATATATATATATAATGGTTCTATGAACTCAGCTTGCTGAGCGTTAGAGAAGAGAGGTGTATGTTTTACATTTTTATACAAATTGCACAACTTGGTAATGTGAGAGGATTGTGTAGCTTGAGCTATTTGAACAATTAAGAACAATAAGCACAATTTTTAGACGTTTATTAATAGGTTCTTTTATTCAAACTTAATTTTTATTTATGACTGAGTGCCACATGAATGAGTATTTCAAACAATTATCAACACATTATTTTTTTATTAGAAAATTGTCTAATAATAAAAACCTCAAAAAAGGACTATTTTGCAATTCTCAAAAGGTTTGGGACTTCAATGACAATTAGTTTGAAAATCCTAAAATTTTGGGATGGGACCAATTTGAAATAAATTCTCCAAAATCAGCTTGGAAAAATATATCAATAAAAACAAAAAAAAATAAAATTTGTATTCACAAAAACAGGAAAAAGAAAAAACTACAACATTTTTCCCCTCATGCCCAACAAGCTGCAGAAAATGTTGAGTATTAATTGCTTTATTTGAATATTGAAAAAACCTCTTAAGAAAATTCAAATTTTTGAATTTTTAAATGTGAAAAATTACTTTAACCATCTGGACCTTGTCTTGCTAGTATTATATATAAAGGTGAATGTTTATATATAATATAATAAAATACAAAAAATAAAAACATTAACAAAAATTATTTAATACATATAATATCAAAGATAATAATTAACAATTAGTTACTAATTTATTTGACTATAATTATTTATAAACTATTTATGTGTTTAGATGTTAAAAAAAAACCGTTTTAATAATTTAGTATTTAAGTTCAGAGACAATATCTTAATAAATATATATATATATATATATATATATTCAAGTATCTTAATCTTAAGAAAAGTAAATAACCCTTAGAGATTTGGTTATAAGATAATAACAAATACTTTACACATATATAAAAGTGGTTCAATGATTAAAAAAAGAAAAGAAAAAACAGCCACCTAAAGAGTATACTTAGCGCGCACACCAAAGGATGGAGGAGAGAAGAGAGTGCAATACTTGAACAATAAATAAAGCTGATATAAGGCATTTATATATGTAATTTAGTCTTTATCATAGTTTCTTTGCATATTTATTTATGTAAAATCTCTAATTTTATTATGTTTTAGAATTATTTGGGTCTTATTTGATTATGAAATTAATATACTTTAAATTTATATTTTTAGAACCTTAAATAATTAAGACTCAATTAATCTTTGTGCTTATATTGCAGATTTAAATTAATTAGAGTTTTATGATGATTGGACACTAATGTGGAATTTTATGATGACTGGTCATTGCTGACTTGGACGTTGTTGCTGACTTGGACATTTTTTAGTTGTTGGTGTGGACGAGTGGGACCCGCCATCTCCTAAAAGTATATGCTGAATCAATGATATAAATTCTGAATTTTCTACTGTCCAACTTTCCTAAAATATACATACTTTTTTCTGTTAGTTTGCTGCAGCAGAAAAGTAAAATTCTACAACCTCCAAATGGTGAACTTCCTTTGCACGAGACAGGGCAGCATAGCAGCAAAAGTGCAGTAGCTTCAGCATGACCAGAGGTCAACAAGAAGGCATCCAAATTGGAATATTCCATGAAATACACACCTTTGTATTAGTTTTGCTTCGGACTTCATTTTTCTCTCACTGTACACTTAGCTTAGAATTCGTAGGTCTCTTTTCTCCCTCCATTTTCTCTTATGTTTTCTAGTTTAGCCTCCATGGAAGGCTAAACTTCATATGTATTCAGTCTTGAAGTAAAGTGATATGTAATTTGAATCTTTAATGTGAATATTGTTTTGGTTTTTTATTTTATTTCATCTTTAGTTCTATGTTCTGCCTCTTGTTCTTGTATTTGTATTTGCTCTTGTTTTGGTATCACTGGTTTAGATATAAGTTCTGCTATAGAAATCTCATCTAATATGTAACTTGCTATAGATGCATAAATGCGATTGTCGTATATGTGTAGTGAGTTAGAACTGAAATGACCTATCAGTATACAATTGTGTGGGTCATGATTAAGTTAGTGTTTAAACAGATTATGTTAGGTTATAAACTAGTGGAGATATCCCTTATTATAATTTTAATATAGTTTAGTCTTGGAAGATTTTCTGAGAATATTAAATAAAACTCTAATGGTAAAATTGAACCAGAAATTTAATTAGAGATAATGATAGTGATGTTTATAATGCCAGGAATCTGATTGACTGATTGCATGTATTCTATTATTGTATTTGTTTCTGTTGTGTTATGCTAGCTTAATCTATCTTTTTGGCTAATTTAATTCTATTATCATCCCCATGCAGTAATTAGGTTGTGATTAGTGTAAATACGTGCTAGAAAAATTAATTAGGTGATTAGAAGTAAACCTCTATAAAAAATACGACTTTGGGATCACTATATTATAAATTTGCCACAAAACTCAATTTTAGGTGATTTGGCAATCGTAGTGTCGTGAATCAAAAGCACCACTCTATCCTTTACAAGTACACGCTCACACTCACACTCAGTTTTTCCAAGTTACGCACACAGACCTGAGAAGAAAACGCATCTCATCATTGTACTCATCTACTCTCCTTCTCACAGGGCACACTCATAGTCACACACTAATTATCATTTTTACGATGAACCTGGATCCTCCTTTCCTAACTCATCTGAATGTTGGACTTCCCAACACCATTTGATGTTGGGAAGCCAGGGTGAGGTCGACATAGCCCGACCTATTTTTCCTGGTACTAGGAAGGCCACTAGCCTGTTTGGCATTGCTTTTACCTCTTTGAACCTCACTTTTCCCAAAATTCCACTTTGACCCCTGTTTGAAATTTTGCTTTCATATTAGTCCCTGTCTAATTACTTATTGGCCTCACTTTGAAACTTATATTTTAATTTAGTCTTTGTGGTTATTGGTTGGCTTAAATTCTTCCTTAAACCCTGATTTGACTCCAATTTTTAGTTTTCTCTTCATTTAGGTCATTGTTTATTTATGATTTGACCTTTTTTATTTTTCTCACATTGGTCTTGTTTTTTTATTTCATTTGATATTTGAAACTTTACTTGATTATTTTATTTGTATTTAGCGGTATTTAAAAAAAATTATTTTGCTTCTTCAAATATGTAATAATTAGATTTTGCATTTTTATGCATATTTAAGATTTTAATTTAGCTGTTTAGAATTTTCCCGATGGACTTACAATTATCACGAGGTATAGAAGATATCTGAATCGTCAAATTAGTTCACTATTTTACCCCTAGATGTAAGAAATCATCCTACAATACATGTGTGTGTGTGTATATGCATTTGTGTGTGTGCGTGCGTATCTATATATATATATATATATATATATATATGAATCTTCCGAGGAGCCCTTATTTATCTTGAAAATTAAGACTTGATTTTCTTTATTTTTAGGTTCTATTCAAAAACTAAAAAAAATTTAATTAATTTCATTTTCAAAATATAAAAAACCAAAAATATTTCTTTTAATCTCATTTTCAATCATTTCAAAAATTTAAATTTAATTTTCAAAAATATAAATTTCAAAAGCATTTCTGTTTGAACTTCAATTCCAAAATTATATAAAAAGAAATCTAAAAATAATTTCTTTAAAATTTCATTTTCAAAATAATTTTAAAAATAAAAAAAAACTTTTGTTGAAATATCTATCTTAGGTCATTTCAAAAATATGTTTTTGTAATTTTATTTTCAAAAATTTCAAAAAACCCCCAAAAAAACACAGAATGCTTCTCATGATGCTTCAAGGCCTAATAAAATTAAAATTCTCACATAAAAAGAGCATTGATAACTTATCTCCCTATTCACATTATTTTGGGGAGTTTTGGCGTTAACACGGTATATATTTGTCTATTTTACGGGCTACTTTATAGGGATTAAAGAAATATATGAATAGATAATGTACATACACAGCTCAATAACTTCAATTTTGACACAGAAGGTAATTTTGGACTCAAATCATAAATTCGTTAAATTTTGCTGTTTTTGCAGGTATCACGAAGCCAATGAAGTTTTGGGGAAGAGGAAGCTAAAGTGGAGTCAAAATAGTTGCAAAGAAGCCCTTTCTATTGGTGCACACTTAAGCATCCAAACGCCTTAAACAAAGGTTCCTTTCAGCCACGTAGGCGCCTAATAAGTGCCCAATTATTTATCAACAATTATTCTTTTCTACCTCTTGCGTGCTTAAGAATATCTCTAATGATAGTTTTTAAAGAGTTCTTAAAAATAAGAATCTGTTTTTAGTGAGTTTCACCATTGGAATGCACCAGCATGACTGTTACATATAAGAATCATTTTTATAAATTAGATTCTTATTTTTAAGAATCCTAAACCTTAAACCCTACACTCTTATAAAAGAATGAGTTTTTACAACAAAAAGCTAATAAAAAATAATAAACTAACAAAAAATAGAAAGTTGTGGGAACCATTGTAAATGAAAAGATAATTTGTGAGACTCATTAATGAATTTTTTAGAGTTGCACGATAGTTGCTTAAAGTAGTAGAGAGTTATTTAAAGTAAAAAAATGATGATGTGATATTGTAGAACTCACAATAAACAACTCATTAGAGTTGCACCATTGAAGATGCTTACCCAAAAATTACACTATTAGAAAAAAAAATGTCACTAATTTACAAATTCTATCACCAAAACTATTTCTAGTAACAATAATTAGGGATGAAAAGATTTATCACAAATCTATCATTAAAAACATGTCAGTAAATTTTTGTTAAGGGGTTGCTTCCATCACTAATTAGCAACAGATTTGTGACAGAATTTTTTGTCATTAATCAGCCGTCACAAATTTGTCACTAATTAGTGATAAAAATGACTTTTTAGTAAAATCCAATACTAATTTTAGGGGCTCGAGTAACTTATGATATATATATATATATAGGAAATACACATACATATAGAATACATACATATATATATATATATATGTATATATATATAGTGTCGTTTTTAGAATCAAAACAAATTACTATCATCCTAATATAAAATCTATCAATGCTATCAGAATACTGGAAATAAATCAAAATGCATCAGCATCTGCAATGACTATCCCAATTCCATGTTTAATTAAAAAGTCAGATTAAATATATTGAAATTCCACATATTGTTTTCGAGAGATCATTGAATAAAAGGAGATCGAGTTGAAATTTTGCAAGACAACTACAACTAGCAGATATTTTTACAAAACCAGCCATCATGCAGAAATTAAACTAATTAAGAGAAATTAATGCTTCGAGTTATAAAATTTTTTAAATTAATTTAGAATATTAAAAATAATTTAGAAAAATGTAAATCAATGAAAGCGTTACATGAGGAGACGTGATTTCTTGTATGGAAAGAACAAATTCTACTTGAGACGGTGAATTACTTACTTACTTTAGAAGAGTGGATGGATTTGACGTCAGAGTATCCAAAAGAACCTCTCCACATAAATTAAAATATTTTAAACAGTAGATTTCTTAGGAATGTTCCCTCTTGGTGGGACAAAGCTTTTAAACTGACATATTAACCATGGTTATAACTATTGTCAAATATATAATTATGACTAAATTTACTTTTAATAACAATTTTTTACAATACTTACAGCCAACTTATAACTGTAAGTAAATTAACTTCTGTTTTAGCCGCGGTTACCGTGCAAACATTGTGCACTACGCGAAATGAATTTGAATGAGAAGTAGTTTTTCCCATCAACTACACGTCTCAACTTTCTCTGACCCCTCTCACTTTTTTTTTTAACTAATATTCTATTTTTTAGATTCACAACAAACCAATATCATAGTAATTTAAAATCTACAAGGGATACTGAAAAGAAATCACATTGCATCAGCATGATCAGAGACCACACAATGCCTTGATTTGATTAAACATTCGGATTAAATATATTAAAATTCAACATTATTTATTCTAGAGCTCGCTGAACAAGAAGACATCGAGTCAAAATTTTACAAGATAAGAACAACTAGCAAATATTTTCACTAAGGCAACCACCGTGGATAAATTAATCAAACAAAGTGAAATGCCTGAATAATATTAGAAATTAATTTTAAAAAAATCTTAATCCATGAATTGATACAAGATGTGGCGTCATTTCTTATATGGAAAGAACAAAAATCTACATAAGACACTGAATTAATCACTTATTTAAGAAGATTCGACGATTTTGAGGACAAAGTATCCGAAAAATCTCTCCACATATATGGAAAAATTGTAATAAGTAGAATTCTGTGGAATGATCCCTCTAGGTGCTATAAAGCTTCCAAACCGACATATGTAACGTACATACTTTGTGCGCTAAATGAATATGAATTAGTTTTTCCCATCAACTACATGTCTCACCTCTCTGTCTCCCATCTCACTTTTTATTTACCATAGTGCCATTTTCTTATTATCAAAACAAACGAATATATATCATCCTAATTTAAAATCTACCAGTCAACAGAGACACCACAATGTCTTGATCATATTACACAATCAAATTAAGTATATTGAAATTTGACATTATTTTATTCGGGAGCTCACGGAACAAGAAAACATCGAGTTGGAATTTTTTAAGACACGAAAAACTAGCGGATATTTTCATTAAACCAACCGCCGTGGATAAATTAATAAAATTGAGAGAATTTTTTTTTCTAAATTATTGGCAAATATTAGAAAATAATTTAGAAAAATCTAAATCCTTGAAAACGGTACAAGATGTGAAGTTATTTCTTATATGGAAGAACAAAAATCTACTTGAGATGGTTAGTTGATTACTTGCTTAAGAAGACTGCACGATTTTGGGGACAAAGTGTCGGAGCAGCGAATGAAAAATAAGAATTAACATAAAATAGAGTAATTTAAAGATTAAAATAAAAATATAAATTACGTGATACTGAGTTGAGATCCGAGTAACTTATCTTTATTTAAACTAATTTTTACTTCTCTTATGAGTTAATTTTGCTATATTACCTTACGTAATAGTACACATACTCAAAACTCGTCTGTTTGTTTATTATTTTTGCACTTAAAAAGTAAATCAGACTCACTTTCTTTCGCACTTTTTTTATCTAAAATATCACACACATATAATATATTAATATATATATATATATATATATATATATATATATATATATAGATGTGTGTGTGTAGGTGTAGGTGGCCTTTTTCCTTCCCGTTGGCCACTGTACATTAAAGGTATTATGTGTGAATTTATTCCAATTAAGGTTGAGTTTTAATATAAAAAAGTAACATTTGCTTAATATACAACACCCAACGTTCATAGAGAATAAAAGCCATCAAGAAGGGATGTTAATAACATGAAAAGTCATCAACACATGTTACCAACTTCTAAAACAATAAAAGTTATTAAAAGCATTGTTTTAATATTTATTTTAATATTTTATAATGATAAATCTCCAACACAAAGTACACGAAAAAATCTATCCACATAGTAAGAATTCTGTGGAAAGATCCCCCTAGGTGGTATAAAGCTTCCAAACCGACGACATATACATACATTGTGCACCACATGTATTAAAATGTATCAATAGTATCACAGCATTGGACAAAAATCACACTGCATCAGCATCTGCAGAGACCACCACAATGTCTTGTTTTTATTAAACAATCAAATTAAGTATATTGAAAGTCAACATTTTATTTGAGAGTCCATTGAGCAAAAAGACATTGAGATGGAAGTTTGCAAGACAAGAACAACTAGTAGATATTTTCAATAAGCCATTGATTATGGAAAAATTTATCAAATTAAGAAAATTATTGGCGAATATTAGTAAATTATTTAGAAAAATCCAAGTCAATGAAAACGATACATGAGGTGGTATGATTTCTTATATGGAAAGAACAAAAATATATTGGAGAAGTTGAATTACTTACTTATATGAGAAGATTGGATGGTTTTGAGTATCCGAAAAAATCTCTCCACATATATTAAAATATTGTAATCAATAGAATTCTATGGAATTTTCCCGTTAGGTGGTACAAAGCTTCCATACCGACATATGTAACATATACATACATTGCCTACACGTATAACAGGAATGAGAAGTAGCTTTCCCCATCAACTACACGTCTCAATTTTCTATCCCTTCCCCCTTTTTAATGATCATAGTGCCATTTTTTAGGTTAAAAAAATTCAATACCATCCTAATTTGATATGTATATGTGTTACCATAGCATCTGGCATACACATTGTATTAACATTCGCATATACCACCATAATGCCTTATGTGTATCCTATTTAATATTTATTTTATTAAATTTTTAGGAATTTCTTTTCATCATTTTGATTATTTTTATTTTCCTTTAGATGTTAAATTATTAATTTTCCTAGGATTTCACATTTATTTCATTGTAATATTTCAAATTCCATACCACAATTTGAAGTTATTGCAATTTGACCCTAGCTAACTTTTTATTTTTCACTTTAGTCCCTCATATAACTTATGAAGAAATAACAATCACATAAACACAATAACTAATACACATTTATCATAGACATAAACTCAACATTTAAGTGATAGATATGACAAAATTCTTATAGATATCCGTCTATTTGCTAAAAAAGATGTATTTATATTTATGTGTTCGAGTTCTCATTTTCCTACGACGTCGTAATAGTCAGGGGATTATACTTTGCTACACAGCTTTTTCTAAACTAACAATAATTTGATTTCATGATCAAGATGGGTCAAAGAAGCATTCAACTTAATAGGCCCAACTACTTTAGCAACTTAAAATATTAAGAAAGATAGTGAGGACCAAAAACTTTTAGAAGCCCAAACAAGTTCTAAAACAAAACAAGCTTACATTTAATCTAGGGCCCAATAATCAGTAGAAACTGAGAACTTAGGCTTTAATTTAAAACAAAATTTAAGAAATTAGTAACCTAAAAATTTGATACATCATTGGCCCATATTTGAATATCCAATTTTTGAAACCCATAAATATTCTTAACAAAATAATTTCTCTTAAATTCAAAATGCTTAAATTAATCAAAATTTTACTTATAAAAATCCTTGCATTAACAACACCCACACCCACAACCAACATACTCACTCTCATGTATGAGGGCACAATTTCACTTAAAAAAATTAAGGATATGTTTGGTATGAAGAAAGGGAAAAAATGTGAATGCAAATATGAAATTTTACTAAAATACTTTTACTTTTTTAAAAAAATGGAAATCTAAGTGTTTTTAAAGAGAATAATTTAGATAAATTTTCACTATATTTCCTATTACTTCATCCATTATCTCATTATATAACAACAAACCAAACATATTGTAATCTTCCATTTTTTTTTAAAACAGAGGTATTTTAATAAGATATTCCTTCTCATTCTTATCAAACATATTCTTTTATCTTTTTTTTTCTCTTTTTACTTATCAAACATATTTACTCTTTCTTTATTTAAATAAATATATCAATTTTCTTTTTTTTATTATGAAAATATACGGATACATTTAAGATAAAATATAACTGAAATATTCTAAATAATAATGTTAATTTTTTTATTTTGTATATTTTTAAAATATCAAGCTATTTTATTTATTTTATTTTTAAAATTCAATTTATATATTTTTGTCACGACCCCAATCAAGTACATGACCGGTGCAGACGATGCTTTGATCACACCGCCGCAAGCCTGACTCCTATTAACCCAAACCACTTTCATTTTCTCTGACAATAAGTTTCAAAATTCATATCTTCTACAAGAAAAGAAATCAAGATGAAATCTTATTTCAATAAATTCATGAACATAATTTTACATTCCCATGTATTCATTATTCACAAAACTTTTCCATGTAATTATTTATATCAAGCAGCGTAACCTACCCAATTACAGAACCTTTCTAGAATATTCTAACACTACGGGAATGAGTCAAGTTTCCGATTGAAATTTTACGACTGAGGTATACTGAATATATTTACGACTGCTTCTTCTGATATTTCCGACTGAGTATAAGTAGGAAAATCTACTCGCCTAATATATATAGTTTACGACTGAAAAATTCCTACTGATTCTTATTATATATATTTGCAACTGCTTTCCCTATTTTTTTTACACCCATTCAATAGGAAAATATAACTTCACTAAATTAGTAAATATTCATCCCACTTATCTCTATTTTTTTTCTTAAACTATTCAGTAGGAAAATATAATAGTAAATATTCCTACTACTTATCTCAGATACGAGACTTTTCGATATAGGTGAGTAAAATGTTTTAAAAATTGAAATTAATAATAAATATTTTAAGAGAGTAATAAAAAGATTTTTTTAATACATGTTTTTTAAAATTTTTTATAACAACAAATTTATAATTAAAAATTTATATAATATATATAATTATGTTTATATATTTTTTTAATTATTGTTAAATTAAAATATATTAAATATTAGAACTAACAAATATAAAAATAAATACCTGGCTCTTGAGTGCTTACCTCTCGAGTGTGAACTCAAGAGGCTTGCCTCTGGAGTGTGTTAGTGTAACACACTCGAGAGGCAGCCTCTTGAGTGTACACTAGAAAGGCAGCCTCTCATGTACCTCTTGATAATTTTTTTTATTTTATGATTTATTTTTTAAATAAAAATTTTTAAAATAGTGTAAATTTATTATATCTATCAAGGTGAGTAAAATGTTTTAAAAATTAAAATTAATATACTTTTTGATATAGGTGAGTAAAATATTTTAAAAAATTAAAATTAATAATAAATATTTTGAGAGAGTAAAAAAAAGATTTTTAAAACATTTTTTAAAAATTTTTATAGCAACAAATTTATATTTAAAGAATTATATAATATATATAATTATGTTTGTATTATTTTTTAATTATTATTAAATTAAAATATATTAAATTTTAAAATTTTAAAAAAAATAAATTACCTGTACTCGCACACTCGAGAGGCAATCCTCTCGAATTCTTTTCTTTTTTCAATTTTATAAAATATTTATAAATTTTTTTTAAATTTTAATTTATGATTTATTTTAAAATAAAAATTTTTAAAATAGTGTAATTTATTATATCTATCAAATAAATATAGGTGAGTAAAATGTTTTAAACATTAAAATTAATATACTAGTAAAATGTTTTAAAAATTAAAATTAATAACAAATATTTTGAGAGAGTAATAAAAAGATATTTTAATACATTTTTTAAATTTTTTATAATAACAAATTTATATTTAAAAAATTATATAATATATATAATTATGTTTTTATTATTATTTTAATTATTATTAAATTAAAATATATTAAATATTAAAATTTTTTAAAAAATAAAATACCAGCACTCGAGAAGCTTGCCTCTCGAGTATGAACTAAAGAGGCAAGCCTCTCAAGTTCTATTTTTTTTTAATTTTATGATTTATTTTAATTTTTTTTTAATTTTAATTTTATGATTTATTTTTAAAATAAAAATTTTTAAAATAATATAAATTTATTATATCTATCAAATAAATATAGGTAAGTAAAATGTTTCAAAAATTAAAATTAATATACTTTTTGATATAGGTGAGTAAAATATTTTAAAAAATTAAAATTAATAATAAATATTTTGAGAGAGTAATAAAAACATATTTTAATACATGTTTTTTAAATTTTTTATAACAACAAATTTACATTTAAAAAATTATATAATATATATAATTATGTTTTTATTATTTTTAATTATTATTAAATTAAAATATATTAAATATTAAAATTTAAAAAAAAATAAACTACCTACCTCTCGAGTTCTTTTTTTTCCAATTTTATAAAATATTTTTAAAATATTTTTAAATTTTAATTTATGATTTACTTTAAAAATAAAATTTTTAAAATAGTGTAAATTTATTATATCTATCAAATAAATATAGATGAGTAAAATATTTTAAAAATTAAAATTAATATACTAGTAAAATATTTTAAAAATTAAAATTAATATACTAGTAAAATGTTTTAAAAATTAAAACTAATATACTAGTAAAATGTTTTAAAAATTAAAATTAATAATAAATATTTTGAAAGAGTAATAAAAAAGATATTTTAAATCATTTTTTAAAATTTTTCATAACAACAAATTTATATTTAAAAAATTATATAATATATATAATTATGTTTATATTAATTTTTAATTATTATTAAATTAAAATATATCAAATATTAAAATTTAAAAAATAAAATAAAATACCTGCACTTGAGTTTTATTTTTTTCAATTTTATGATTTATTTTTTAAAATTTTTTTTAAATTTATATTTTATGATTTATTTTAAAAATAAAAATTTTTAAAATAATGTAAATTTATTATATCTATCAAATAAATATAGGTTAGTAAAATGTTTTAAAAATTAAAATTAATAATAAATATTTTGACAGAGTAATAAAAAGATATTTTAATACAATTTTTTAAATTTTTTATAACAACAAATTTATATTTAAAAAATTATATAATATATATAATTATGTTTATATTATTATTAAATTAAAATATATTAAATATTAAAATTGAAAAATATAAAAATAAAATATGAAATCAAACTACCTCTGTGAACTCGAGAAATTTAATATGAGTACATAGAAGAAAGATCAATAAATAAAAATAATTTTATGCAATATAAAAAATTAATTATTACTTAGAATTTTTTTCACTTTCTTCATTTGCTTCTTCTTCTTCATTTGTTTCTTCGTCTTCATCCTCATATTGGTTTTCATCTGTATCTTTGTTCTCTTCTTCTTCTTCTTCTTCTTTACTTTCTTTCTCCGCTTGTTCGTTTTGATGTTCCTCCTCTCCTTCAATTTCATAAGTTATTTCTTGATAGTGTCCCTGCTCTTGTAAATTATCATTTAATAAATCACTAGATACAACAGAAACATGAGATTGCTCATTCTAATAGGTAACTTCTATGTTTGTTGGTTGTCTACGTACTAGACTTCTTGGCCTAGTTTTTATAACAACCCACCATTCTGATTTTTATCTACTTCTGATTGGATAAGGTGCAAAATATACTTGTGTTGCTTGGTGTGCAAAGACAAATAGATTAAATTTTCCATATCTTCTTGTATGTCTAATTTTTGTAATTCCATAATGCGGATGTACCTTAGTTCCACGATTCAATACTGGATCAAACCAATCACAATAAAATAAAACAATCTTTTTTGTAGGTTCATCAAAATACTCTAGTTGTATAACTTCTTTGAGTACCCAAAATAATCATTTTCTCCACCGCTTACCCCGGTACCTTTAACACACACTCCACTGTTAATTGTTTTCTTGCCAGTACTCCAAGAATCCGTATGAAATTTGTATCCATTTATAAAATATATTGGCCATGTCTCTACTTTTCTAAATGGTCCCCAAGCCAAGTCCCTAATATATGAGTTACTGAAGACCTGAGGTTGAATATGTACCTAGTTCAAATGAATAATATATAGTCAGAAAAATAAATCAATATACATATATTATATTTAATGTAATAATCATTACACTACTTACAAGATTTTTTAACCAAAAGACAAAATGTTGTTCAACAATTTTATCAATATCACCTTGTCGTGAAGTGGGGATTTAAACTTCTATGATATTGTTCAAAATTGCTGTAGTACAAAGTCAAGTCAATGAGCATAATACTCCAAAAATATTTGATTAAATGTAGTCACATTAAATATAAAGTATTTCTTACTCAATATATGGTTTCACTTCATCACAATTGAGAAGGACATAAAGATGAGCTGTCATGAATTCTCTATCATCCAAATATCTAGTGACGTTTTTTTCCAGATGGACGCCCGAATTGGTTAAAAATTGATAATGTCATTGGGTGGCTTGTCCCTTCTTCCACACAGATATTTCGACCAACTCTTGTTCTAACTGAGTGTATATAAGATTCAAAGTAGTAAGAACAAAAATATGATGTCTTCTGTGCTAAATAAGCCTCGCAAATAGAACCTTCCACCTGAGTTTTATTCTTCACTGTCCTCTTAATTTTGTTTAGAAACCTTTAAATTAAAAAAAATTAGTTTAGTCTGTATTAAATAATGCCAAATTAAAATAATGAAAAAATGATATTAATAAATAATTTACCTTTTAAAAGGATACATCCATCAGTATTGCACCGAACCACCAACTTAAGCCTCATATAGGAGATGGACAGGTAGGTGTTCCATCGAGTCAAAAAATGTAGGAGGAAATACTCTTTTCAGTTTACAAAGGATGATAGGAATATTATATTCCATTTGCGTTAACTCCTCGACTTTTAACGTTGATGAACACAATTGTTCGAAAAATTGACTTATCTCAGTGATAGGCTTCCAAACTTTCTCAAGCAATATGCTAAAAGTGATTGGCAGTAAACATTTCATAAAAATGTGACAATCATGGCTTTTCATTCCAAATAATTTTTCATCTTTCACATCTACACATCTAGACAAATTTGAATAATATCCATCAGGCATTTTTAAACCTTTCACCCACTCACATATGGCTCTTCATTGCTCTAATGTCAATGCGAATTTAGCTTTTGGCTTAATCACTCGATTGTTACCAAAGTTTTGTAACTCTAATTCATGACGCCTGCAGTACTCCACCAAGTCCATTCTTGCCTCAAGGTTATCCTTTGTCTTTCCTTGTATGTTCAATACATTATTAAATATGTTATCAAACACATTTTTTTCTATGTGCATGACATCTAGATTATGATGAATCAGAAGACTTTTTCAGTATGGGAGCTCCCAAAAAATACTCTGTTTCGTCCAATTGTGCCTAAACCCATAACCTTCAGCCGTAGAAAGTCCACTTTCAACAACTTTAAGGAGTTTTCTAACTTTTTCCCACAATTCCTCCCCACTTAATATGGGTGGTGATAGATCATGTTCAATTCGATTCTTGATGAACACATCTTTATTCCTCCTAAAAACATGATCAGCCGGTAAAAACTAACGATAACAATCAAACTAGGTATTTTTTCTCCCATGTCGCAAAGTAAATGCTTTTGATTTGTACATACAGTACGGACATGCCAACTTACCTGCAGTACTCCATCCTGACAACATTCCATATGCCGAAAAGTCATTTATTATCCACATTAACGTTGCTCGTATTTGAAAATTCTGCTTTGTTGAAACGTCAAAGGTGGATACTCCGTCCCACAATAGTTTCAGCTCTTCAATGAGCGGCTGCAAGTACACGTCGATGCCAGCCTTTGGATTACGGGGCTAGGTATAATGGCTATAAGAAACATATACGGTGCAGTCATGCACATCTCTGGTGGTAGGTTATATGGCATCACTACAACTGGCCAACATGAATATGGTGTACCGTGCTAACTGGAAGGGGTAAACCCATCTGTACACAGACTAAGCCTAACATTGCGTGGCTCACTGGCAAAATCTGGATACACTCTATCAAAGTGTTTCCATGCTTCTCCATCTAAAGGATGAACCAAAACATCTTCATCTCTTCTGTTGTTGCAATGCCATCATATGTGTTCAGCTGAACTCATTGAGGCATAAAGCCTCTGCAACCTAGGAATGAGTGGCAAATAGTACATCCTTTTCACTGGAACCGGTTTAGCATTTCGTCTTCTTCCTGATTGATTTTCTCAATACCGAGATGCGCTAAAAAAGCTACATGCTAGCTCGTCCTCTCTACAGAACAGCATGCACTCATTCACGCAGACATCAATTTTTTTTGAAGATAGCCCAAGTTTAGATATCAGTCTTTTTGTATTGTACCAATCTTTTGACACAAGATTATCAGTTGGAGTAATTTCTCCCATAAAACTTGTCATATCATTGAAAGACTGCCTCGAAATATTTCCTTCAAATTTCAGACTTAACATTCTGACCGCAATAGATAAATCTGAGTGATTGATACAACCCGGCCAAAGTGGGCTCTGATAAGCGCTTAGTAAATCAAAGAACATATGAGATTCTGGATTTAGAGGTTGAGCTTATGGATTTGGAAGTTCATCAGTGTTCAAACTGTTAGTGTCTTCAATGTTTGGATCAGAGTCATCTCTGATGTCAAAAATTTTTCGTGTCGCATCCAAGATCATGGTCTGATAGCTCGAATCTCCTTCACCAACAATGAATGTCGATGAACTTGCCACGTTACGAGTAGTCGAACTTATAGTTTCACCATCGACCTCACCATGAGATGTCTAGCACCAATATCCTAGTTGAAAACCTCTTCTATAAAGATCGACTTTTACATCTTCTATATCCATATAGGTTCCGTTTTTGTGTTTTGAACAAGGCACCTGATTTTTCCATCTGAATCCAATGCATGTCTTTAGGAAAAAGTAACAAACTCTTCAACACCATGCAAAAATTCTTCTGTATAACCCTTTCAACCAGGATTTAATCTATTGTACATCCATATTCGATGAGAGGGGATGTCCATTTTTTTCGTAGTTAGAGTAATAGGGAGTGTTAACTGATGAACAAATTGAAACAAGTATTCTGGAAGAGTAAGAAGAGTATTAACTAAAAAAAATAAAATAAACAAGTACTTTCAAACAAAAAATTAAAAAGTTAAAATTTTGATACTGTCATTTTTTCGACGATATGATCTGAGACATTGGAACTTGAAACATACTGTCTTCATTGGGACTGTGACTGTCTTCATTGTAATTTTTTCAAAAGATGTGATATGACACCTTTGAAACTTGAGCTTTGCAGAGAGACATGTGTTCATTGTAATTTTTTCAAAGATATGATATGACACCTATTATATTCTTATTGCTTAAGGTGTAATTATTTCCTCACTTTCTCAAAAAATAGATCTAAAATATATATGTGACTTATTAAGTATAGCTAATGCAATATTATATGAACAAATTAAATAAATTAATTAAAAAAATGGCCTCA
Organism: Biancaea sappan; assembly: GCA_037074585.1. Lineage (NCBI taxonomy): Eukaryota > Viridiplantae > Streptophyta > Magnoliopsida > Fabales > Fabaceae > Biancaea > Biancaea sappan. The sequence continues at coordinate 8,695,648 of CM073499.1, forward strand.
AAGTATATATAAACAAAAATGTAAAGAAACTAAGAAATGGAAAATACAAATAAAAAATAATTAAAAATTGAAATGAGTTAAAATAGTAAACAAGGTAAATATAAATACATCTATAAAAAAGTAAAACAAATAAATTAAAATATTAAACAAGTTAAATATAAATAAAAAATGAAAACAATGAAGTATGAAAAAATAAAAAGAAAAAGTATTATGAAAAAAATTTTAAAAAAGACTTTTATTTTTTATATATTTATTAGGTTTTTAAAATAAGTTCGCTATTTTATTTTCGTTATTTTTTTATTTTGATAAATTTTAGTCATCCTTATAATTTTTTATTTTTTTTATTAATTTTCACTTACTTATTCATTTCATTTAGCACTCATTTGACAGGCATGTAGAAAAGTAAATTTTGGCACTGCACTTCATTTCACATCATATGAAAAAAATAAGACCGTGTTAAAAAACTAAATTCTTTCACTGCTTCATTTCACATCGAAAAGAAAAAATGAGCTAGATGTTAAAAAAGTAAACTCTATCCCTACTCTATCACTGTTTTTTTTTTTTCACATGGAGTAAATTTGACATTGGAGCTCATGTTCAAAAGTAAATTTTAACAACACATTTATTTCACATCATCAAAAAATAGAAACAACAAAAGTAGTAAAAACAATTATAAGAAAATAAAAGTGTGGTGATGATTATGAAAAATAAAAACGACAAAGTAGTAAAAAAAATCATAAGAAAATAAAAGTACATCGATGATTATGAAAAATATCTGTATTCTTATAAATAAAATAAAATAAAATATTGATATAGCTATTTAAGTCTTATTTTCAATAAAAGTAAATTTTTATTTCAATACAACTATTTTAATTTACACCACATTTAATATAAGAAAACAAAAACTCTATGATATTTCACATCAGAACAAATAAGAAATTGCAACACATTAAAGAAAAGGACTTCAGTAGTAATGTGATTGTCAGAAAAGGAAAAAAATGTTATTTTAAGAAAACGTGTTTCAATGAATCTGATCGTAAGAAAATATTTCAGTTCATATAGATGTGACTATGAAGAATCATAATTTAATGTGTGGGAGTGTGTGTAAAGATGTATATGTAATTATTTTTTCTTCAACTCTCTATCAATATATATATATATATATATATATATATATATATATAAATTAATATGGTTAAAAAAATTTAATAAATGAAATTATATTTTTAAAATAGAATAAAAATATTATACATAAAAAAATTAGAGTGAAAAATATAATATGAGTAAATAAAATAAAAAAATTTATCCATAATTAATATAAATACAAATTTTAAATAATATTTAAAAAAATTAATGAATATTATTAATTAAAAATAGAAAAAAAATAATATTTAAAAATAAAAAAATAAAACGTGGAGGCCAGCTGGCCCCCACATCCATCATGGGTGGCCTCACGGGAGGCCACCAGTGATGGCCCTTGCGCCAAAGTGCAGGGGACTACAGGTCCTCCATTTCAGTGCAGGCTACTGGTTGCCCGTGGGCAACCAACTTTTTTTTTAAATAATGTTTAGTTTTAATTTTTTTAATTGTTTTTAATTTTGTAATTTGTTTAGTTATAAATTTTTTTATTTTTGAATTTTTGAATTTTTAATTTTTTTTCAAAATTCTCTTAGCTCTTGCTTTTTTTTAATTTTTAAATTATTTTTTATTTTTTGATACAATCATTGACCACAAAAAAAGTATGATATAATTCAAAATATATTTAAATATATTTAATTACACAATAAACAGAAAAAAGTTTAATATAATTTAAAATATATTTAAATATATTTAATTACATATAAACATATTTTTATTCATTATCTTCTCCTTCTGCCTCTATTACTTCCTCAGCCTCTCGAGGTCTTCGTCTCGTCCTTCTTCTTTGATTGGTACCAACACCACTACTGCTACCATCTTCATCACCATGAGCTTGTCTAGAGAGAAGTCTCGGCTGTCTAGTATATGCAGTCAATTGTATGTCTTACAAACCCTTTTTCATTGTCTGCACGTAAGGGCTATCGGGCTATTGGAGAGTCATTCTTTCCATCACTTGTGCCAAACGGGTCTGAATAACAGTTGCAAAAATATAATTATTAATTATAAACAAATATAAAATTCAGATAACTCAAATGGAAAATAATTTGTATTTTACCATGTGATTTATCACTCCTGAATCTATACTGATGAATCGACGAATATGGTTATTGTACCATTGCATATATTGAGACACTAGTCCCAAACTTTCTGTAGCCATATCAGCATTTACTACTTGTCGTTGCCAGTTATTCCATTTATCGATGGCCCATTCAAAAATTGTTGAAAAGTCTCTGTTGCACAGGATTTTCATATGATGCATTCGTTCCCAAGCTTCTTTCCATCCATCGGGGTTTATAGGAATATGTTGCACTCGTCCAAACTAGCGTAGAATGCGTTCGGAATTTTGGGTTTCACAAATGTGGAAACAAAACATTGTTACTGTAGCCCGACCAATGTCATCCCCAATGTGACAATATGGTGGGACATCCTCATATGCAAAGGGAGTCCAACGAATCTATAAAAATTTGATATAATGTTAATATATTAGAAAAATCATATTAGTAGATTTAATATATATATATATATACCTCACTCTCATTTGCCATCAAATCTAATATCTCTTTGTATCTACAAAGCATAATTTCTTGAGGCATTTAAGGTAAATTAGCCCCCTTCCATCTACATAAATGTAAATAAAATAGTAATTAAATACATACACATTACTCAATAAAAATATATCAACAAAAATATACTAGTAAAAAAATATTTACTTGTAACCCAAAGGTGGTGATAGTAAATATTCGGCAGGTGGAGGATTTGGTTCGACCACAATGTCTCCTGCTATAAAAGGAAATCTTGACCATATCCACATGTGTAACAGTGTGACACATTCACCAACTTGTTTTGTATCTGGTACAGTTGCAGTGCAAAGCTCTCTATATAAAAATGCTAATACTGTCGACCCCCATGACAGTTGTCCACAAGCATGAAGATCAATGATAAAAGGGAGATATTTCAAGTTGACATAACCGCCAGATTTATCTGGCAACAAATATCCACCTAATAATTGTAGGATCCATGCTCTAGCATACCATTCTAGCATAGTTTGGTTTGTATGTTCAGGCAACTCGCCAAATGTGTCTGCCAACCACTTAAGTGATAATCTTTGTCCGCTCATCACTGATTCAGGTGGTTTAATTCCAAAGGCTTCAATACATAAATTTTCTAAGTTTGATATCTGCAGATTACCACATACTGGTTTTCCTACACATTGAAGTCCCAATAACATTCCCACGTCTTCTAATGTTATTTTCATTTCACCTAAAGTCAGGTGAAAAGTATGCGTCTCTGGACGCCACCTTTCTATAAAAGTAGAAATTAAACCATGATTGGATTCAAAATTTCCTAGCATACAAACGCCATAAAATCCAGCTTGCATGAGCAGTTGCACTATAGCATGAGGTGGATGCCCAAGAAAGCGTTCGTTGGTCCATTTTTTAATCATTAATATACGATTGCTCTAATGACATAAAAAAGTATAGTAAAAAAGATAATTCATAAAAAAAATTATAATATACATAATTTAACAAAATATTACTTACTGTATCAACTCTTCCCACTACAATAGAAATATGATTTTCTTGCAAGAATAGCAAATCGGTATTAATTAGACCTGCAAATGTATCACTCATGTTTAAGTTGGAAAGAGAGAAAAAGGCCTTTTAGTGTAGGAAAAGATAAAGCTCAGGAGTGATTGATGAGAAAGTGATAAGTCCTATATTTTTGTTAATTTAGGTTGTTTCTTTTGGGCTTTTTTCTCTCCTTGATCCCATTTGTTATCCTTTCTGCATGCTTTGTCCTTTATTTTGGCTTATCTCTCTGTACATAGTTGTTTCTTTGTTTTATCTTGTTTTAATCTCTTTTCCCTGCCTTTTAATGCTTTCTGCTTTTTAGGCTTTTAATTCTGCGCTGATGCCAGTTGGGGAGCCAATGAAATTCTAAAGTTTTATGCTGATACGCTGTAAATCTAGTGGCTGGCGCCTAGGCACCACACAAGGTGCCTCAGGCGCCAGCACCTCAACTCTCTGTCCAAGCTTCAGTACGTGGCGCCCAAGCACCACACAGGGCGCCCCAGGCCCCAGCCCAAGAACTCTCTATTTGCTTTTTGTGCTTGGGGCTTAGGTGCCCCGCTTCTATGCCTACGTGGCTTCTGCTATATATAGTATTTATGCAGAAATTTTTGGGATCTTTTGGTTGGAGATGAAGGAAGCTCTGCTAGGGCAAAAATGGAGGAGATGAGAGACCTCTTTTCTACTGAGTTTGAAGCTTTTCTTCCTTTTTCTCCTTCCTCTTGATCATGTTTTGTTGTGTATTGTTATGTATTTCTTCCCCTTGTTAATGTGTAACTAAACTCTAGGGTTTAGGGGATTGATGTATATTGACTTTTGTTGTTGAATGATTTAATATAATTGTTGTTCTGATTATTGGAATTGTTGTTACTGGTTTATTTCCTTTTACGTGATTTGCAATCATTTAACTTAGATGTATTTAGGGTTTGTATTAATGCTAGACATAGCTTGATATAAACACGCCCTTGTAACTTCTACCGTGAATTGGATTATACAAGACATAGATAATATTGTTTGCGTAGTCTTATGAGTTCTTAAATTTAAACTCCGAATCAAATAATTGGACTAAGACATTAGCTAATTATTTAGGTGAGGAAGATTTGCTCACCAAGACATTGAGTTCAAATATTTTTGTGTACTCGACCAACATTAAAAGGAATTTACAAATGTATCTAAGCATTCTCTAATGATTCAAAGATTAGTTTGTCTATGAATTAATCGGATTAGGAGTTAAGAAAGTCAATGCCCTATACCCATTGTGTTATGGCGTATTTCTTCGTTTGGTGTTTAGTTAAATTCATTGTCGTTAGTTTAGTTTACTTTTAGTTAAATCTATACATTTTCCTCCGTCCAAATATAACTTGATCTAGTGAAATTGGTAATTGTTGAAAGTCAATCCATGAAGACGATAACTCTTTCTCTCACTTTACTACTTGTGCGACTCGATACACTTGTCGGGAAATAACGCATCAAGTTTTTGGCGCCATTGGCGGAGATTGACGGTGTTTAACAATATTAAAAGTAACTAGTAGTGTTGTAGTTTGGACTTTACTTTTTCTGTGCATACTTATATTGTAAATTTTACTCTTATACTTGTTCATACTTTTGTTTTTATTTACATTCTCTTTCTTACACATTTCATTGGTTTATGCGAGGTATCATCGACTCAAGCTCATTAGTATTCTATCCAGATATTGAATGGTTGGTTCACAAAAGCCAATTACAAGCTTGACATGCTAGACGAGCTTAACAAGCTCAACCTGCAACTGAGGCAAAAAACAATCAAAGCTCACCTGCTCCTCCACCTATGAGAACTCTCATGGATTACGAAATCCCTTCTGTGGAGGGATGTGGTGCCGGCATAGCTGAACAAATCGGGTAAAGTCTAGCTAAGGACTATAAACTTAGCGCTCTTGGGAGGCAACCTAAGTTTCTTTCCCTTTTATCTTTTTAATTTCGCTCTTAGTTTTATCTACAGTTTTAATTATTGCTCTGCTTAGTTCTTTGTATTTATTTTCTGCATTTTAATTCTGATTGCCTTTGTTGATGGTTTATTTTTATGCATAGCTTTCCTTTTCCCCTATTGATTTAGCTTGGGGATAATATGTTGTTTAGGTTTGGGGGAGAAGATTTTATTGTATTAATTCCTCTTGGATACTTAGCTACCATCTTCAATGATCTAGGGTTTGTATTAATGCTTGTCTTAGCTTAATATAGACATGCCTCTGTAATCTCTTCTGTAATTCGGGTTAAGAAGATTGTTTTTAGGTTGATACCTTTAAACTTTCTCTATATTCATAAGGAATGTCTCTGTTTTTTTTTAACCATCTTTTAAGGATTATTCTTGATAAATTGGAAAGTGCTTTACAGGTTTTATATTATTTCATTTTTAATTAATTCTTTGCATGGTCGTCTTGTTGAAATTTACCTTAATTTTGGTTTTTTAGAATTTCTAGATTTATTTGAGAAATTTCAAAGCTTTTTAATTAAAGGTTGTCGACCCTCTCAACCTTCTTAAAGCACTCTTTCAAAATCTTGAAAATTTCTATCTCTTTTTATGATAACTTTTTGCTCAATAAGGGATTGCTTTTTCTTAAAAAGGAAGAAAAAAAATTTAGAAAAACAAAAAGCAAAAAAATTTTAATTAAATAAAATAGAAGTGTGATTTAAGTTGAGGAAGTGTAGTGTGGATTAGGCACAGAACACTTGTTCTAACCAATGAATTACATTTTCTTAGCAAAAAAAAGTGATGGTCAAGGTGTTGTTGTGTGGTTTAGGCGCACGGGCAACTCTTTGTTCCTTAACCTCTTTATCATTTCTTCTTGCATAGATTGAAGGGGAGATGTGTGGATTAGGCGCACTGTCTTCACTTCGACCACTTTTTCTTAAAAGTTCCCTTATTTGAGGAGTTTTCCTTAAGAGCCGAGTTCGTTATGGAAAAGATATTTTCTTTTAAGTTTACAGAGAGTAATTTGAGAAAGTGAGGGTGTTTGCAATTTGTCTTTAAAAATGCTTGGAGCAGTTGATAGCACGATTTGGCAAGCGCACCAATCGCACAAGTAATACAGAGTGAGTAGAGTATCGTTCCCACGAGGATTGAGGTACCAAGTACCCGCGAAGTTAAAGTTAAATGCTATCTAGACGAATCATTGAACGAAAATATAAAACTAATGTTACAAAATAAACTAAACTCTATCTAAACCTAAAACTAAGCTACTCCTAATGACAGTAACCTAGGATTGATGGGATTGACTTCATTTAATTCTTAATCCGACTAATTCATAGACAAATGAGTCTTTGAGTTGTTAAAGACTGATTCAATCAAATTGCAAATCCTTTTGGAGTTGGTTAAGCTCTCTCAAGTGTTTGAACCCAATCCCTTGGAGAAACAAACCTACCTATACCCAATGATTGTTTAATTCCTTAATCCAATCATTCAATTAGGTGATTAAGTTTAGGAACTCATAAAAACCACATAAATAAGATTATCCATCCCTAGATTAATCCGATTTATGGTGGAAGTTACAATGGGCTAGTTAATACCTAGCTATCCCTAGCATAGATAAAAACCCCCAAACTCATAAAAGTGGTGATCAATCATTTTTAGAGCAATTCAATCCGGTAATTCCACTCCAACAAAATACGAAATGCAATTGAAACGAATCATTCAATAACAAAACCTCATAAGAAATTAAATTACATCAACCACCATGCCCATCATTCTTCATAGATTCCATTATCATCCTCTTACTCTTGCTTTTACCACTTGTACATGCTAGTCTAGGGCACGAATATTCCTAGAAGGATTTTCCCAAACCTCAACTAAGATAAAACCTAACTCTCCATAATTCCTTATGTGAAAATCAAGTTCATTAAATGACCAAACCCTAATTTGACTATATGAGGCTAATAACTATATTCCTATGATATTAGCAAATCAATCCCCTCTCCTTTAAGGTTCAAGAACTCATACAACTTACTCATTTGGTCTTGTTTCTACCTCCCCTTCCCAAGTTTGGTAAAAACACCCAATCATCCCAATAAATGGCCAATTTAAAGGAAAGCATTAAGATTGGAATAAATAAACATGCATTAACCAAGCAATAACTACAAGAGTTCGAGAAATTACACAAAACCTAATCTAAAATCGGACTCATAACAATCCTTGAGTTACATATTACCTACCACTACATAATACAAGAAAATACAACATGAAAAGAGAAGAAAATGAAGAGGAAAGAGAAGAGATGGGGGAAAGAAGACCAATCCATTGAAGGAAGGCTCTTCTCCCCCCTAACCAGCTCTGTAGAGTAAACCCTAGCCGCCTCCAAGCTCCCCAAAATCTCCCAAGTCCAAGATTAGGTTAAAATGCTCAAAAAGGAGATTTTATGCTGCTGGTCCGAAGTCTGGCGCCTGGGCGCCAGGTCTGGCGCCTGGGCGCCAAGGCTGCAGCATCTAATGGCCAGTTCAGGGGTTGGGCGCCTGGGCGCCACGCCTGGCGCCTGGGCGCTAACTGGGCAGAGAGCCCTGGTTCTTCACATGCCTGGCGCCTGGGCGCCACGTCTGGCGCCTGGGCGCCAGGCCACTGGAATTTGCTTTCTCCCTACAGAAAACAATAAATAAAATAAATTAAAAATGCAATAAAAGGCACAGAAAAACAAGAAAATACGAACACTAATAAGCACACGGAAATTGTACGAAAACAAAGATAACAAGCGCAAAAGGAAAGCAAACATGGCTAAAAGAGGACCGAAAATCCCAAATATGGTGACATTATTTAGTGACTTTCTAGGACTTATCAACTCCCCCAAACCTAGATCTTTGCTTGTCCTCAAGCAAACAATTACAAACGAACATAACAAAAAGATATTTCTTGATAAAAAGGAAGTGTTGAACAACTTGAAAGATTATGAGCAAGTAAGTTAAATTCATGCATTCATCTAAATAAAGCAAAGGTAAGCAATGAATTTCTTGAATTGATAGGTAAATTGAAAATTTTCATTAACCTTAAAATTACAATCATAAATGCCCTTAATTTTCTCTAATTACTACCTCAAAAGTTTAAAAGAATTTACCTTATTGTGAGATTTTTCTCAGCTCTATCAAAGTGTATTTTAGCAAAGGGAATTCCAATTTATTTATGATTGAAGTGAAGACCGTGCGCCTAACCACACATCTTCCCCTCAATCTAAGTAATATCCGCTAATAGGCTAAGGAAACAAAGAATTATCAGTGCGCCTAATCTACACAACAATGCCTTGTCTGTCGCCTTTATTTGTTAAGATATGATTCATTGGTTGGAGAAAGTATTGTGCGCCTAAACCACACTACACTTCCTCAACTTAAATCACACTCATTATATTTATTATTTTTTTTTTTTTGTTTTTGTTTTTGTTTTTTTTTTTAAATTCCCTTATTGAGCAAATATACATCACAAATAAGAATAAAAAATTTTAAAAATTTGAGGAGTATTTAAAGAAAATTAAAAAAAAAACACTTACAACTTCTATTTAAGAATGTTTGAAAATTCTCAATTTAATGAATAAATTCTAAAATTCCATAACTTAGCTCGATTTTAAATAAGATGACGACATAAATTCAACCAACGTTGACATAACATAACACCTGTTCAACAATTTCCAAAATATCAAGAGAAATCCTAAAACGTGATGGTTCAACAAAAGGAATTGCATTCTTATTAAACAACAACCCACTCTCCCAAACCTAAACCAGACATTGTCCTCAATGTCAAACCAAGCACACAAATAATGGTTTGAGCATCCAAAAGGGGACAATCAACAAAAGGGGACGGAAAGGCAATGAATGCTAAAAACAAACCATCAACAACAACAACAACAGAATTAAAATACACAACGATTATTAAACAAGAATCAAAATAACAAAATGACAATAACAAGAGTCTTAACCATTCCATCACAAAAATAGAGACATCAACAAAATCCAAAAAAAAAAGACATAAAAATAACAAAACAAAAAGTTCTCAAATGAGAAGTACAGTACAAGAATCAATAAACAAAGAAATAAAAACAACAAAACACTGAATCACAACGCCTCAATCCGTGTCATCAGCGTCGTCTTCTTCTTCGCCCATCTCTTCATCTCCGCCAGCTACTCCACTGTTGACTGCAGGATCAAAATTGATGTCGTCAGTTGGATCATAAGAAGGATCCTGCAAGGCCCAACCCTCTGTGCTCACTCCCCAATGTCTAGCCATGGCATACAGAGCCTGAGTTACACCCCTATTGTGCTCATTCTGTGTTCCTACAAATGCATTATGGGAAACAACAAAAGCATCGTGGGACGCTCTCAAATCACTTAGGGAGTTTTCAATATCAATAATCCGCTGCGACATATGAGGTCCCTGAGGTGCAGGTGCAGCGCGTGGTCTGGATGGTGCCTGAGGAATCAGAATAGGTGCCTGATAGTGATCCGCGGGGGCTCCATCACGTGGTGCCATAGAATCTATCACTTGTGCAGTGTTAGGGCCCTCGGGATTACGAAAAATCTCATTAAGCATAGGCACCTCATCCTTTTGACAGAGGTTAGTAATTAGGCAAGGATATCCCAATCTTTTTCCTTGTTTTTGAATTAATTTATCTAGATTTTGGGATAACAGAGATCCAACGTTAAAGACACTTCCTGTAAAAATCATATAGATGACCACCGCTCTTTCTATTGTTACTTCAGAACGGTTCGAAGTGGGGAGGAGATTGGATTGGACGAAAGTGCACCACGCTTTGGGGATTTGTTTCATATCAGATTTTTTTAAATGTGTTTCTTTCCCCTGAGCGTCCAACTCCCATCTCGCTCCCTCTTTACAGAGAGTATCAATAAGTGTGTTTGATCTCATATACCTAAACCTCATCCAATCAGCATATTCATTATCAGCCTCAGGACCATATCTCAGACCAAACAGATTATTGATATTATTTGCAGTAAAAAAAATTGTTTTCTCCCTAACAAAAGAAGTATGTCTGTCCGCAACACTATCATTGTTCCCCCTAAATGCATTTGCATAGAATTCTTTTACAACCTCGGGGTAGTATCTCGTAGCTGGCCTACATAGTGTTTCCCAACCCCACTCTCTTATTCTATTTTGAATTTCAGGGTACTGGTTGGCCCTCAGATAAAACCCTCTCTCTTTAATAAACTCTCTAGGTTCAAGCTCATCAAATTTCATTTTACACTCAAAATTCCTAAACCTAGAGGCATCAAAGTCTCTACTAGAGGAGGATTCGGCTTCCTTTTGCTTCCTTGAACGTTTGTGAGACATTATTTATGCGATAGACAACCCTAAACATTCAAAAAGCAAAATTTTTAATTTCAAAAACTCTAAAATTGGATTATTCAATAAAAGAAAAATTTTGAAAATAATAAAAACCAAAATTAAAAAAAAAATTATAAAATTTCAGAAAATAAAATAAACATTCTAAAAACCTAAATTCCAATTTTACAAGTTTCAGAAATTTCAAAATAAATCAAAACAGCACCCTAAATCTAAAAATTCCCAAATCTGAAAAATATAAATATATAAATATATATATATATATATATTTTTTTTTTTAAAAAATTCAAGAAAAATTGAGGTGGGGAAGAGGGTACTTACCAACATCTGCAGAAGAGTGAGAAAGAGAACCTCTAAGCTTCGAAAGTCAGCCCCCAACGCGAAGAAGATGAAGAACAGAAGAAAAAGTGAGAAGAAAGTGATGGAGATGGTAGAAAAGTGGAGGGATGTGTGAGAAAATGGAGAGGATGGTGAAGGAGGGGTTTCTAATCGGTGAAAATGGAGGTTTTGGGAGGAAAAAGTGCCGGAGAAGGAGAGGAGAAGTGAGGGAGGCGGCTGCTAGGGTTTGGGAAAAGAGGAAGTGCAGAAAAAATTTTCTGCAGAGAATTAAATTCGACGCTGGCGCCTGGGCGCCAGCATCCGAAACCCTAAATGAACTAACGTCTGGCGCCTGGGCGCCATTACTGGCGCCTGGGCGCCATTACTGGCGCCTGGGCGCCATCTAGACAGAGAGTCATTTTACCTAGCATTCTGGCGCCTGGGTGCCAGGTGTGGCGCCTGGGCGCCACCTTGACAGAAGTGAAATTTTTCTCTGCAGCAGCTACATTCAGCACTCAGAATTTGATGATCCACGGAAATTGAGGTTTGTGATTCGTAAAAATACCACAAAACAACACATACACACAGTAAAAACATTCAAATTCAACATTAAACAAAATCAAACAACAAAATCAACTAACACAACAATCAAACACAGAAATAATCAACCAAAATTATACTAAACACCAACAATCACAAAATTAAAATTACAGAACAGAACCAAGAACAAATTAATATGACGGAAAGGTCAAGAAACTTGGGGTGCCTCCCAAGAGCGCTACGTTTATAGTCCTTAGCCAGACTTTACCGGTGTCCTTCGCTAGATAATGTCTCCTTCCTTGGTCATCAGTGCTCCGCTCTCATCCTCAACGTTTTCCAGCAAGGAAGATAAACCAGATTCCATGCACAACCAAAGAAGAACACCGTAAGAATAAGACCACAAAAATAAAACACAACACCAGAAGAAATGAAAATTTGCAAAGACACAAGAGAATGTACAACAAAGGTGTCTAAAGTAGCACCACTTCAGCTTCATTGAATATTGGCACAACCATCAATCCCCGGCAACGGCGCCAAAAACTTGATAGCACGATTTGGCAAGCGCACCAATCGCACAAGTAATACAGAGTGAGTAGAGTATCGTTCCCACGAGGATTGAGGTACCAAGTACCCGCGAAGTTAAAGTTAAATGCTATCTAGACGAATCATTGAACGAAAATATAAAACTAATGTTACAAAATAAACTAAACTCTATCTAAACCTAAAACTAAGCTACTCCTAATGACAGTAACCTAGGATTGATGGGATTGACTTCATTTAATTCTTAATCCGACTAATTCATAGACAAATGAGTCTTTGAGTTGTTAAAGACTGATTCAATCAAATTGCAAATCCTTTTGGAGTTGGTTAAGCTCTCTCAAGTGTTTGAACCCAATCCCTTGGAGAAACAAACCTACCTATACCCAATGATTGTTTAATTCCTTAATCCAATCATTCAAGTAGGTGATTAAGTTTAGGAACTCATAAAAACCACATAAATAAGATTATCCATCCCTAGATTAATCCGATTTATGGTGGAAGTTACAATGGGCTAGTTAATACCTAGCTATCCCTAGCATAGATAAAAACCCCCAAACTCATAAAAGTGGTGATCAATCATTTTTAGAGCAATTCAATCCGGTAATTCCACTCCAACAAAATACGAAATGCAATTGAAACGAATCATTCAATAACAAAACCTCATAAGAAATTAAATTACATCAACCACCATGCCCATCATTCTTCATAGATTCCATTATCATCCTCTTACTCTTGCTTTTACAACTTGTACATGCTAGTCTAGGGCACGAATATTCCTAGAAGGATTTTCCCAAACCTCAACTAAGATAAAACCTAACTCTCCATAATTCCTTATGTGAAAATCAAGTTCATTAAATGACCAAACCCTAATTTGACTATATGAGGCTAATAACTATATTCCTATGATATTAGCAAATCAATCCCCTCTCCTTTAAGGTTCAAGAACTCATACAACTTACTCATTTGGTCTTGTTTCTACCTCCCCTTCCCAAGTTTGGTAAAAACACCCAATCATCCCAATAAATGGCCAATTTAAAGGAAAGCATTAAGATTGGAATAAATAAACATGCATTAACCAAGCAATAACTACAAGAGTTCGAGAAATTACACAAAACCTAATCTAAAATCGGACTCATAACAATCCTTGAGTTACATATTACCTACCACTACATAATACAAGAAAATACAACATGAAAAGAGAAGAAAATGAAGAGGAAAGAGAAGAGATGGGGGAAAGAAGACCAATCCATTGAAGGAAGGCTCTTCTCCCCCCTAACCAGCTCTGTAGAGTAAACCCTAGCCGCCTCCAAGCTCCCCAAAATCTCCCAAGTCCAAGATTAGGTTAAAATGCTCAAAAAGGAGATTTTATGCTGCTGGTCCGAAGTCTGGCGCCTGGGCGCCAAGGCTGCAGCATCTAATGGCCAGTTCAGGGGTTGGGCGCCTGGGCGCCACGCCTGGCGCCTGGGCGCCAACTGGGCAGAGAGCCCTGGTTCTTCACATGCCTGGCGCCTGGGCGCCACGTCTGGCGCCTGGGCGCCAGGCCACTGGAATTTGCTTTCTCCCTACAGAAAACAATAAATAAAATAAATTAAAAATGCAATAAAAGGCACAGAAAAACAAGAAAATACGAACACTAACAAGCACACGGAAATTGTACGAAAACAAAGATAACAAGCGCAAAAGGAAAGCAAACATGGCTAAAAGAGGACCGAAAATCCCAAATATGGTGACATTATTTAGTGACTTTCTAGGACTTATCAGCAGTATCATGTTCAATCTTTGAATTCTCAATTGCCCAATACCAAGTTTGGTTTTATGAAGATGACTTTGTGAAATTGATTTGATTTGGTTTAATGTTTCCTGTTGTTCATCACTCCTTCTGTATCTTGAAAAATCCTTAGGCTTAGTTTAGTTTTTAGTTTTCTGCTCTTCTTTTTCTTGAGGACAAGCAAAAGTTTTGGTTTGGGGGAGTTGATAAGTCCTATATTTTGGTTAATTTAGGTTGTTTCTTTTGGGCTTTTTCCTCTCCTTGATCCTATTTTGTTATCCTTTCTGCATGCTTTATCCTTTTTTTTTTTTGGCTTATCTCTATGTACATAGTTGTTTCTTTGTTTTATCTTGTTTTAATCTCTTTTTTCCTGCCTTTTAATGCTTTCTACTGTATATTCTTGTAGGCTTTTAATTCTGGGCTGATGCAAGTTTGGGAGCCAATAAAATTCTGAAGTTTTGTGCTGATATGCTGCAAATCTAGGCACCAACACCTCAACTCTGTCCAAGCTTCAATACGTGGCACCCCATGCCCCAGCCCATGAACTCTCTGTTTGCTTTTTGTGCTTGGCACCTAGGCGCCCCGCTTCTGTGCCTGCATGGCTTTTGCTATATATAGCATTGATGTAGAGGTTTTTGGGATCTTTTGGTTGGAGGTGAAGGGAGCTCTGCTAGGGAAAAAATGAAGGAGATGAGAGACCTCTTCTCTACTGAGTTTGAAGTTTTTCTTCCTTTTTCTCCTTCCTCTTGATTATGTTTTATTGTGTATTGTTATGTATTTCTTCCCCTTGTTAATGTGTAACTAAACTCTAGGGTTTAAGAGATTGATGTATATTGACTTCCTTTGAAGCTTTGTTGTTGAATACTTTAATATAATTGTTGTTCTGATTATTGGAGTAGTTGTTACTGGTTTATTTCCTTTTATGTGATTTGCAATCATTTAACTTAGATGTATTTGGGGTTTGTATTAATGCTAGACATAGCTTGATATAAACACGCTTTTGTAACTTCTACCGTGAATTGGATTATACTAGACATAGATAATCTTGTTTGCGTGGTCTTATGAGTTTTTAAACTTAAACTCCGAACCAAATAATTGGACTAAGACATTAGCTAATTATTTAGGTGAGGAAGATTTGTTCACCAAGACATTGGGTTCAAATATTTTTGTGTACTCGACCAACATTAAAAGGAATTTACAAATGTATCTAAGCATTCTCTAATGATTCAAAGATCAGTTTGTCTATAAATTAATCGGATTAGGAGTTAAGAAAGTCAATCCCCTATACTCGTTGTGTTATGGCGTATTTCTTCGTTTAGTGTTTAGTTAAATTCATTGTTGTTAGTTTAGTTTACTTTCAGTTAAATCTATACATTTTCCTCTGTCCAAATATAACTTGATCTAGTGAAATTGATCTAGTGAAATTGGTAATTGTTAAAAGTCAATCCCTGAGAACGATAACTCTTTCTCTCACTTTACTACTTGTACGACCCGATACACTTGTCGGAAAATAACGCATCAGAAAGTAGGAGGATTGAAAATATGAGGAGTGACAGAGTGAAATTCGTGAAGGATAATGGCTTTTTAAAGGGTGTGTGGTGTGTCTTGTAATGGTATGGATGAATATTTTATTTTTTCCTCAATTTTAATATTTAATATTCACATATATTTTTATATTTTTATATTTATTAATTATATTGTTTTATTATTTGTCATATATATTATTTCTTATTATTATTTTATAATAACAATTCAAATATTAAATAAATAAATTTAATTATTTAACTATGTCATAAGGAAACAAATTTGTTAATAAAATAAATTTTTAATAATTTTTTAGTTGTTAATATAAAATATAATTGATAAACATCTAACATCAAATAATTATTTTTAATATTTTTTCATATTTTTTTCTCAATTTAAATTCAACTTTTTCTTTTCGAATAAGTACGTTGATCCCATCTATTTGTTAAAAAGAATATAATGTATACCCATAAATATTTTATTTTCCATATCTGTTTTTTAGTTTAAAGCATGGTAATGTCCTTTTTAAATAAGTATGGTGGAAGATATTATACTTGTTGAAACTAGTATAACCTATAAGTCCATATCTTTGATGCGTGATATGATATCTAATGTCACATCGTTCATTTATCAACTTTTTTTCCTATAATAATGACTCTTCTTATCACTTCCATTTTCCTCTCAATCAACATTTGTTGCATTTGAGTTTTCTCATCTCTATTAGAGTTATCTGGGTACTTTTACACTTCTGTCAACATGTCAAGTGATAGAGTGCAAGAGTAAGAAAATTTGTCTAATAGACAAATATCAAGAATACATAATAATGTTTAACCTGGGAATCCTTCTTCCTCTTCTAATACCAACACTGAAAATGTCACGATAACACCATGGCTATCATTTCCTTATCCTTCTTTTTATGGCCCTTCAAATAATTCTCATAACTTTTATCCTCCTGTGTCATGGCAATTTCAAGGTAACGTACCATCAATTCCTCATCCTAGTTATACTCTAACCATACCACCACCAATGTGGCAGTTTTACGGCCGCAATGATACATCTACTATGTCGTATACTTCTTTTCAAATACCAGTTAACTCACCAACGACGTCACAGGCATATCATAACTCATCTATTTCTTCACAATCTCAAACTTCCTTTCCATCTTTAACCCCAACCCCTCCAACACCTAATCTAGTTCCAACCCCTCGATCCTCACTAATACCAACAGAGGTCACAACTGACAGTGCACAAGACGGTAGCAACATAATCAGAAAGGACCTCATTAGTCCAGATGGAAAAGAGTAATTTTTTTCTACTAATAGTACTTTGTATTTTATTTAAAAATTGATCACATTACATTTTTTTAAATCTTCTAAATATCTTTTAAGTTTATAAATGATTCAGGTTTGCTCTAAACCATGATAAGATTCGAGATCAAATTGTGTCCATCATTAAATCAACATATGATGGACCATACACATGCTGGAGGGATGTACCTGAATCACTACGAAACTTGTGGTGGCTAAAGTTTCAAGTATAATTTCATTATCTTTATCTATTACAATCTTTTACCCCACATCATTACCTATTATTAATATCCTGATCTATTATTAATTACAAATCTTATTTGTTAGAAATATTATATTTGGTCACCGCAACATCAAGGCTTTATTCAAAGTAATTGGAAATATTGTGCATCAAATCACTTAAAAGATATGATATATCAAGCGCATAGAAAAAATAAAAAGCCAGCGTGGATTGGAGAATCTGTTTGGAATTAATTATGTGATAAATGGGGAACACCACATTTCAAACAAATTAGCGATCAAAAGAAAAAAAATAGATCTTTTGACTCTAGTGGATTTGGCTCATCTCTCTATACTGGAGGTTCTATTTCAATGGCAGAGCAAGAGAAGATTGGTAATTAATTTAATTTTTTTATATTTATTTACTATTTCATCATTATATTTCATACTTATATATATATATATATATATATATATATATATATATATATATATATATATATATATATATATATATTTTCTCGAACCTTAGACAAGGGAATCAGGAAGATTGGTAATTAATTTAATGGCAGAGCAAGAGAAGATTGATAATTAATTTAATTTTTTTATATTTATTTACTATTTCATCATTATATTTCATACTTATATATATATATATATTTTTTTTTCTCGAACCTTAGACAAGGGAATCGGGAAGAGAACCTACTGCAACTAAATTATTTCTTTGTACTCATCAAAATAAGACTGATCAAAGATGGGTTGATAAAAAATCTGAGGCAATATTTGTAAGTATTATTTTATATATAATTGTATATGATATATATATTTTATAATACAATCTAATTATATAATTTCATTTTTCTTAAAGGTGGAATATCAAAGACTGCATCAATCTTCAGGTTTCTCTGAATAGCAATTATCGGATCTCGATTTATGGATCAAAGCAGCAGGAGGGAAAAAAAAGGCCACATATATGGTTTAGGAGTTGAGGCATCCAAAATAGTTGGTACCGCGACCTTTGGATTTCATATACAAGAAGACCAATTACGACTTGATTGGACTCGCTCTCAAGAATTTCAACAAGTTTTAAAAGATACATTTGCTAACTGTCTGAATAAATCTTATGAAGAAAAACTAAAAAAATACAAAGAACAAGTCGGGGAACTAAGTAGTCAAGTCACTACAATGCATACTAGACTCAATGCAATGCAAGGATTTTGTCCTCCTCCTCAACACTTATTTTATGCTAGCTCAAGTGATCAAGAAAATACAAAAATGTATCGACCAGATATAACATCTTTAAACAATATTTCTAATTTTTGTATTCCTCTTGATATTTCCCAAACTCACAATATTCCAAACAACGAAGACAATGGAGATGAAGAAAATGATGAAGAAAACGATGGAGATGAATAAAATTATGAAGGAAATGATGATGAAGAGTAGAAATATGTATTATATAATTTTTTTAATTTTACTTTTATTATTGTAATATATTTTCACTAGTGAACAATTTATTTAATGTAATTTAGTTGCAATAATTTATAAATATATTTGAATATTCTACTTATCCCATATATAAATCATGATTTATGTATTAATATATAAATAATATAAAATATATAAAACTTTATTTCTAAATTTTATATTAAAATACTAAATTATTCAATTACATTTTTTTTATTAAAATAATATAAAAATATTATAATAAAGTATATTATAAAGTAAAATAAATTTATTAGTGAAAATATGGTAGGACAAAAGTCACTATAAAAAATAAACACAAAATAAACACAAATCAAGAAACGCAAGGTTTGGTTGATGTGCGTTTTGGGCTTCTTGAGTTATGTTTTTCCCTCTTGGGCTGGAGTAACATGGATTGAGGTTTTGTGATATTAGGCATACTTTAAGTCTTGAACTGGGTTGGTTGGGCTTCTTAATACTCCGCTTTTAATGTGTGTTTTGCAATCTGGTACAATTTATAGGAAGCAAAAAGGTTCTAAACGCATTAATTAAGGTTGATAGCTAAAATGTATGAGTTGTTGCATGCTGATTTTGAGAACTCGAGTTTTTATATGCATGATTCTATTTTAATATTCACTATGAGATATTATTATCTTTTATACTAGTTAGAATATGATATATGTCCGATTTGAACAAAGTTCCTAATGTATGTCCAAAGGAGGTATTTTTTTGATATATGGCCTTTGTGATGGAATTTTCTAATTTATATCTTTTGCGGATCAGATGCTATGTGAAAATACGAGATTCTTTGTGAATCAAATATTGCGTGCAATGTGGGATGTATTGTAGGTATGACACTACAATTAAATGAACTGAAGATACATTTTGAATGAATGAGGTATTGTGTGAATAAAATGTTGTGTGCTAATATGAGATACATTTATAGTAGGTATAAGGCTACAATTAAGTAAAGATACATTTTGAATGGATGAAGTAAAATGGGTTAGCCTGTTTAACTCTCTATGCCACGGGCTAGTGCGTTTAATTTTTTTATTACAAAAAATTGTATTATTTACTATAAATAATTTTGTTTTATTATATCTTTTATAATTTATAATATTATATTTAAGAAATATAGTAATTTCGGATATGAATTTTTTTTATTTTTCAAAAATAAATATAGAATTTTTAAATTTAAATATAATATAGTTAATTAAAAAATATACGTAAAATTAAAGTTATTGATTATTTGAAAATATGAAGAAGAAATGTTTTACATGTATAAATTATATTTTAATAAAAATATTAAATTTTTTACTAAAAAATTTAAAATTATATTATTTAAATATATATTTTTAAAAAATAACCTGCGGGCCAGCCCGTGGTCTAACACGGATGGTTTTGAACATGTAATTTGAAATCTGTTTATTTTTGGTCCACAACGAACTGATCCAATGCGGCCCCTTTGTCCCTACTAAAAAATACATCTTTAATGGAGGAGGCACTGTGCAAAAAATACTAATGTATGTTGGTTCAAAATAATAGTGGAAATTTTTTGAAAATTATATGATAGTTGATATTATCTTTTTTTTTTCAAAAAAAATTGTGAATTTTCAGCTAATTTTAGTATTTGTTACATAATAAGTTTAGAATAATAAAATTTAGTTGAACCAAGAATTAAGTAGAGGGTGTACATTTAACTGATCGAAATAAACACTAATTAAATTACAATAAATTTATTAATTAAACCGAAACTATCAAAGTGAATTTAAATGTTGAAACATGGGGTTTTTAATACCAGTTTATGTAAAATTATTTAATATATTATCATACATTTTGATATAATACCCAAATACTAGGGTTGTCTAGTACTAGCACTACAAAAAAAAATAGTTTTTAGTGGTAACTTTTTTGTGGCAACTAAGTCGACCTTTAGTGGCAACTAAAACAGTTGCCACTAAAAGTTTGACTTTTGGTGGCAACTAAAGAGTCGCGTGGCGACTTTTGAGAGTTGCCACTGAAAGAGGGACTTTTGGTGGCGACTTTTGAAAGTCGCCACCAAACAAAATAACATTGGTGGCGACTTAAAAGCCTATTGGTGGCAATTTTTGTTGCCACCAAAAGTGACCAAAAATTAATTGTAGGTATTTTTTTAAAATTACTTTCGGTGCCAACTATAGTTGCCACTGAAGGTGACTTTGGTGGCAACTCTAAGAGTTGCCACTAAAAGTCGAAATTTTTTTATTTTTATTTAAAAATAAATTAATTTTTGGTGGCAACTTTTAAAAGTTGCCACCAAAACACCATTGGTGGCAACCAAAAGTTGCCACCAAAGATAATTAAAAATCATTTTAAACATTTTTTTAAAATACTTTCGGTACCAATTATAGTTGCCACTAAAGGTCACCTTTAGTGGCAACTATAGTTGCCACTAAAAGTGACTTTTGGTGGCAACTCTAAGAGTCGCCACCAAAAGTCTGAATTTTTTTATTTTTATTTAAAAATAAATTGACTTTTGGTGGCAACTTTTGAGAGTTGCCACTGAAAGTGAGACTTTTAGTGGCAACTCTCATAGTTGCCACCAAAAGTCAATTTTTTTATTTATATATAATTATTTTTTATCTATTAATCTACTAATAATAATATATTTTCTTTTTATTAAGTTAGATATTGTTTCATTTTAATGTTATGATATTTTTCGCTTAAAATAATTTTAACAGATTATATATATATATATATATATATATATAATATTTTGCCCTTACATAACACAAATAAAGTGGTGGTGTAATGGCAATACACACATGGTTGCAGGCAAGGAACTCAAGTTCGAATCTCAAGTATGTATATATTTGGTTTAATTTCAAATAGACTCTAATATTGCACAAAAAATAATCGAGTCACCTTGGGGCAGCGAGTAAGTAGACTGGCTAAGACCTGCACAGGTCAAATGCGTCTCGGGTTGACCCGTCGGACCAATCCAAATCTAAAAAAATTACTATTGACTTTTGGTGGCAACTTTTAGTCGCCACCAAAGGTTTTTTAGTGGCAACTTTTAAAGTTGCCACTAAAGGTAACCAAAAATTATTTTTGACAGAAATTTTTTTTTTGGCGAAAAATGACTTTTGGTGGCAATTAAAGTTGCCACTAAAGGGTAACTTTTGGTGGCAACTCCTTTAGTCGCCACCAAAAACCTTTAGCCGCGAACTTTCAGCAGCAACTTAGTTGCTACTAAAAATTGCCACCAAAGACCTTTTGGTGGCAACTTTTAGACTTTTGATGGCAACTTTAGTTGCCACCGAAAGTGATTTTTTTTGTAGTGTAGTTCATCTATAAACCCTACACAAATAAAGGTATCTAAATTAAATGTAATGACTGATGCTCGATGAAGTTAATTTTCTTTTTTAATCCTTAGATCTAGCAAGTTTAATTTTAATTGTTCTGTTTAATAATGTAATTAACCTAGAGGAGGTGTTGTCCCTACTCCCTAGGCAACTAGTTTGCCTTGATGTCCTTACAGACAGTGGTAAGGACATCGGGACTGAGTACCGCAAAGGTGAGGTCAGTGAGGTCGGCAAGGTCCTAGTTTGGGTAAAGGACTTCTTGCTGCAGTTCATGAACAACACTTTGTTCTCAAAGTTGACATCTTGTCTATTTGGTTCCCAAATGATCCAAGTAGACTTGATCACATGCCGAAAAGCCTGTTCGACCTTGAAAAATTTTCAATATGGGCCTGAAAAAAGAAGTTTGCTTCTTTATAAAGCCTGTTTTAAAAAAGACAAGGGCTGAAGCTTTTTAAAAAGCCCAACTTGACTTGAGGCCTGACCCATTTCATAAGCATAATATATATATATATATATATATATATATATATTATATTTGTTTGGTATTGTTGGTTGTATATTTTCAGGTTCATAAAAGAGGATTGAAAAAAATAAGAAATTTCAAATATAGCAAGGGAATAATGGAATAATAGCGAGAAAGATGAGAACAGAGTAGTGAGTGTACTCACAAATCAACGAGACATAATAGTTGTTCCTGTTTGTGGAACAACATTCATCTAGTGTGGGAAACTCCCTTTCTAATTGTTTAGCGAGGAACCAATCTCTCGCTAAATAGCGACTATCAAATGGTGAGAGACAAATCCGTGTTACATAGTTGCTAATACCTCACTAACAGCCTTAGAGAGGGTATACTGAGGGATTTACTAGGACATGTTCCCTCGCTCTTTTTGCATATAATAATTTGTAGTGGATGAATTACTCATAAGGTCATTTTTAATTAATCATTTGCTAAATATCTAAAAATTTAAAACAGTAAAATAAATAACTACTGATTAGAAATCATTTTATATAAATATCAAACAATAATACAGCGAATATTATGTTTTGGTAAATTAATTGTAATATTTAGTATATCTTCTTGTGATAGGATTTGTATATATTTAGGGATTTGCATATTATATATACAGGGAAAGTTAGTTACTTTCCTACTTGGTTTTAGTTTCTTATTTAGTTTCCTTTTTTCTTTGGGGAAGTAGATTGTATATACAAATGGGCTTGAATCTTGATGATTAACGAGATACACGGAAAAATTCATTTCCTCAAAATGTAATATGGTATCAGAGTGCAAGGAAGCTCATTCCTATTTTTTCTTCTGAATCCAAAACAAAAATTGCGTAAACCTTCGCCATGGCAAACTACGATGAAACACCAATTGCAAACGCCACTCAAGTGCCGGTTTCGGATCTGCTACATGCGGACTCAGCGAGGAAGACCATGTTGGTCTTTCTGGTTTACGTGACAATGAAACACCAATTGAAAATATCGCTCAAGTGCCAGGTTTCAAATATGCTACATGTGGCCTAAATGAGGAAGACTATGCTGGTCTTCCTGGTTTGGGCGACTAATAGTGGAGTACTCTACTATCTCTTATAAATTCTCACTCCAAATCTAGTGTGAATGAAAAATCTAGCATTAAATCTTTTTCCACGCGTTGGATTATTGACTCAGGGGCCTCTCATCACATGTCTGGGAACCTTAAATTATTGCAAAATGTTGTAGACATTGTACCTTTGCCAGTCAGGTTACAAAAATGTTGTAGACATTGCATCCTGTTTGATTTATTCCAAATTTAACTTGCAATCTCATCTCCGTATCACAATTGATTAATGGCTCATCAAAATGTTTTGTCACTTTCACTGATAAGTTATATGTGATACAAGACTGCAATTTGAGGATGCTGATTGGAGCTGGTGAGTAGTCGGATGGGGTATATCTTTTCCAGACCATAAGTGGGGCACGTGCATTCAAGGCATCCATAGAAGAGATCTTTTAGTTACGGGATCAACGACTTTGTTATTTAATTATAACATCTTAATTTTTTTTGTGCAGTAAATTAATTGCGTTTTACACAATGTAAAATTCAAAAAAAAAAAAAATCATTGATACGAGAGTTCGTAAATTTATTATTATTTATAACATCTTATTTTTATTATGATATATAATAGCTTTATACCATTTTTCATTACTCTATTTTTCATTTACTAGCTTAAAAATGCATATAAATTAAAAAAATTAATTTCTTCAAAAATATTTATATAAATATATATATATATATATATGACTCGACGGACATATATACATTGAGCCATATATATATATATATATATATATATATATGTATGTATGTATGTGTGTGCATGCGTGCGCATGCATGTGCATTTGTGTGTGTGTTCTTGTTGACGGACATTCTCTCGAGCCACATAGTTTTTAAAAAAATTTTAATTTTTTATGCGTTTTATGATTTTAAGAAAAGTTAAAATATATATTTTGGCTAGAGGAAGTGCCAAAACGCATACACGTGGCATGAGTTGAAGGGATGTAGCATGAAAATCTGTAATTGAAATACAATAGAAAAATTTTAGTTGATTTTTTATTCTGTCGAAACGAAATTAGTGACTATTCTTTTACCAATTGTATATTTTCAGAAGGAAATCAATCGAAAATCACTTTTTTCTATTGAAATTCTTATATTTGTTACTGTTTTTTCATTTGGTCTATTGCCTTACTCTTGTAGTTGTTTTCAGGAACCTAATAAATATCTTTCAAAAGAAAAAAAAATGTTTAAGTTCTTAAAATGTATCTGGTATTCAATTCAACCCCTTTATTGAGTATACACTTATTCTAATAGTCTTGTTAGGAAATTCCCCTATTTCATAGAAAACTGAGAGGCAACATATTGTTTCTAGGTCCTTCACTAAAGTTGAGTATATATAGGTCCATGACTACCACTGCTTGTGAGTTAACATGGCTGAAAACGATTTTGAAATTGTTGGGGGGTCTTGCATCATCAACCCATGCACCTTTAGTGCGATAATTAGGCAGCTTTGAATATTTTCGTCAATCTTGTCTTCCACAAATGCACAAAGCATATTGAGATTGATTGTCATTATGTTTGTGATCAATTTTAAGTTGGCAATAATGTTACATCCCATGTGCCAACTCACGAATAGTTGGCAAGCATCTTCAATGCTCTTGGCAAGTCTCAATTCAAATTTTAAGTTGGCAATAAGGTTGTCAAATTCGAGAGTTTATCTAAACTCAGAAAAGGAGTAAACTTAGAACGTAAACTCATAAGTGTTTATATATATCTTTCCCTTCAATAGGTTACTATATATATATATATATATTCTAATATAACAAAACTAGAATAACAGATAGAGTATGCTAGGTTCTTAGTTCCTAAATAAATTTTAAGAATTATATCTATTAAGTATCAACATGCTAGCTCCTTCTCCTTAAAAATAAAATAATTGAGAACAACCACTGACACAGACAATAAGGCTCATAGAACTAGACGTTAGGAGTCATCAGTGATCGGTTAGTATTTCAGTCTTTGTACATATAAAGTTAAATTTGCTTAAAAAAAGTAATTCCTCTTTTCCTCCCTCGCCGGCCGTTCCATCGGCTATGGTTTTGCTAAATAGATTGACTCAGCTTCTCCTAAGTTATATTTGGAATTAGGAGAGGAATTTCTTAGTCAAGGCAAGAAGGGGCAGGTTATCAATCAGTTTTTTGTGAAGCCCAAGGAGTCAAATTGTTCATATAAGAAAGGTTCACGATTGTAGATGACAAGAAGTAGAGGTTCACGATTGTAGTTTATACTCTAATACTAGTATGGAGATTGGACTTACGATTTGGAATGTATACCTTTGCAGCTTGTGTTGGAGTATAGTGATTGCAGTTAGAACTTTACAGTTGTTGAGTGAATATACTGGTTACAAATTTAAATTTAAAGGGTTCAATAAATTTGGGAGCAGTATGAAAAATGTCAGATTTAGAATATGTGAAACATCCCAGTTTGTGATATCCCTCCTTTTTTTATGTTATGGAATTGTGCAAGAAATCAAGAATAAACTTCATTGAAATGTTTCTTTTACTCAATATATATGTTTGAGTCTATTCTTTCGTCTGTGCATTGATGTATGAACATGGCTGTAGTATATATTGTTCAATGATGCATTGCATGGTATTAAAAATTTCTTGCTTGAGATTGGACTTATGATCTGGCGAGCTGCTAGTACAAACTTGGTACAAGTACTTTTGTGTAAGTTCATTCTCATAATTCAATAGTCCATTATATAAAAATTGTAATTTTTTTTCTTTGTTATTGATTATACTTATGTACAAGTGAAATCTAAAAATTGAAACCGTATATACAAGCTCTAATGATACCCTTCCATAGATTTTTCTTTTTAACTTTTTTTTTAAATTTTTAATCTCATTTAGTTTTTCTTATAACAATGCTGTAGTTTTTGAAAATTTTCCAGATGATCAAAATACTTAAAAATTTAATTTAGAGAGGATAATCAGTATGGATTCTAATATGGCATAATCTTAATCAAAAGCCTTCCTATTTGGCTTCATTTATATATTTTCTTTTTTTTAGTCTGCGTTTACCTGTCACTTTCTCATAATTATTACTTGTGAAATAATGTTACTCACAAACCCAAATGGTTTTACTTGCCTTGTATTAGGAATTGTCTTGTTTTGCAGTTTATATCCAAGTCAATCTAACTATGGATGGTCATCAATGCATTCCATATCATCTTCCATGCACTCTCTTCAAAGTTATTTGATTCCCACACATTTAATTAGTTCACAGTTTGTAATTTAGTTTCATTTATTAATATTTAATAATCATAGACCTTAACTTTTTTTTCTAATATGAAACTTAATTTTTCACTATAAAAGTCATCAAGCTTATTTAATTTGTTATTAGATAGCTTTCTTGAATGGACATTTAATCAACCACAGGTAAAAAATGAAATTCGATATCCTTGTCAGGGATGTATGAACACAAGGTTCAAGTTTGGAATTCAAGTAAGGTTTGACTTATTGAAGAATGATTTTTGGGATAGTTATCAAGTGTGAGACTTACATGGAGAAAGTTCAAAAAGATGTAAAAGTCCCCTTAATGATCCAGTAGAAGAAGAGGATATTGTTGAGGAAGATGAAGTTATAGAGATGGTATGCGATGCATATATATGTCAATGAAGAGGGAATGAATAGTGGCTTTGAAAATAATGAAGAGCCAAATATTAATGCAAGAAAGTTCTATGAATTATTGTCAGATGTTGAGACAAATCTTTATCTAAGGTGTAACAAAGTGTCAAAGTTGTCATTCATTGTTAGACTACTACACTTGAAGTGCCTCAATCATTGGAGTAA
Source organism: Biancaea sappan (assembly GCA_037074585.1). NCBI lineage: Eukaryota > Viridiplantae > Streptophyta > Magnoliopsida > Fabales > Fabaceae > Biancaea > Biancaea sappan. The sequence goes on from CM073499.1 coordinate 8,723,073, forward strand.
TAAATCTATAGATGCCTTGTTGAGTTTTTTCAAAGAAGTTCTTCTTAAGGGGTCATTGGTACCGAGGTCTTACTATGAAGCCAAGAAGGTTATCTGAGAGCTAGGTTTAAACTATACCAAGATAGATGCATGTGAGAACGATTACATTTTATATTGGGGTGAGCATGCCAATGCAAAATCATGTCCTAAGTACAACACATCTAGATGACCTAAAGACAAGAAAGTAACACAAAGTTTTGCAGCATTTTCCAATAAAATCATGATATGGCACAAGGAGGAACGAATTGATGACGGTATGCTAAGACATCCTCCAGACTCTCTAGCTTGGAAATCCTTTGATAACCAACATTCCAACTTCTCAATTGATCATAGAAATGTACGTTGGGTCTAACTAGTGATAGGTTCTAACCATATGGGAATATGAGCACTACTCATAGTATTTGGCCAGTTGTTCTTGTACCATATAATTTACCACCTTAGAATTGCATGAAGCAACCATACTTAATGTTGACACTTCTCATTCCTGGCCCTAAGTGGTTGGGTGATGACATAGATGTTTATTTACAACCAATGATTGAAGAATTAAGGGAATTATGAGAGGATGGGGTAGAGACATATGATGCCTACTCAAAGTCAAATTTCAAGATGCATGTAGGTTTCTTGTGGACAATTAATAATTTTCCTACATATGAAAACCTTTCAGGATGGTCAACTAAAGGCAAGCTTGCATGTCCTTGTTGTCACAAAGACACACATTCTATTTCTTTGAGAAACAAGTTGTGTTATATGGGTTGTCACCGCTTCTTACCAACCAATCATCCATGACATAAGAATAAGAAGGCGTTTGATGGGAAAGTACAAAATGGTGTTGCACTTATTCCTTTAAGTGGTGATGAAGCACTTAGACAATTACAAAGGTTGGGCAATGTGACTTTTGGAAAAGGTCAAAAGCAAAAGCATGACTATCTCGACTGCTTAAACAATTAGAGAAAGAAGAGTATTTTTTATTTGCCTTATTGGAAATCCTTTACACTGTGATATAACCTTGATGTCATGCATATAGAAAGAAATGTCTCTAACAACATCATATGAACGGTGATGAATATAGTTGGAAAGACAAAAGACACATTGAAGAGTCGATATGCTTTGGTAAATTTAGGCATTAGATAAAGGTTACATCCAATTCAAGATGGAAATAATGTTTTGTTGCCTATAGCATGCTGTGCATTATCCTCATATAAGAAGTTGAAAGTATGCAACTTCTTGACTAATTTGAAGGTTCTAGATGCTTTCTCATCAAATATTGCAAGATGTGTGAATGTGAGGGAGAAAAACAATTTTGGATTAAAGTGTCACGATCACCATGTATTATTACAAGATATATTCCCAATTGTAATACATGGTTTGTTGCCTAAAGAAGCTTGTGAATCGATTATAGAGTTGAGTAAAAATTTTTAAGAATCAATGCTCCAAGTGCTTAACTATTGAAGATCTCAATATTCCTGAGGCCTAGATTCCTGTAACTTTATGCAAACTAGAAACGGTATTTCTACCAGGCTTTTTTGACATCATGGTTTACTTGCCAATTCACTTGGCAAGAGGACAAAGGTTACTGGACCTATACAATACCGATGGATGCACTTTGTGGAGAGGTAATATATCATAATGTTCTATTCTTCAATTACATAAATCTTTTGTCCTATGAATCTTATTATTTTAGCCTTTATATATTAGTATTTGCGGACACTTAAATCATATGTTCGCAATTTGGCTTGTCCAGAAGGTTCAAATGTAGAAGGTTATTTAGTAGAAGAAAGCCTAACTTTTTGTTCACGGTGCTTAAAGATATTCCAACCAAGTTTAACATACCTCCTCGAAATAATGATGAACCTATGACGTGTAGTAGTGTGTCTATATTCAAACGGACTGGCATGCAAAAGGGTGTTTCGAGTCCATCACTTTATCTCATGAAGAGTTTAATCAAGCTTGCATGTATGTGCTTCAAAATTTTGAAGAGGTTTGGCAATTCTTGGAGTAAGTTCACATTATTCCCAAAATTTTCACAAAGAGCTATAGTCAATATAAACTAATTGGCTTATTAATTGTAGGAAGCATAAAAAGGAGATTGAAATACAAACTTTGACAATGGTAGATGAGAGACATTTTAAGGAGTTTCCTTGTTGGTTTCGTGCACTTGTAAGTGTACATCTACATGGGTTAATACACTTTTTCCGTTTATATATAAATTTTAAATGGTAACAAATGGTATTTGTTAATATAGGTCCTTACATTATGTCAACAAAGAGTTGGAAGTGATGACCTTATTAGCTTAGCAATTGGTCCTAATATGGTGGAAAACTTATATCCCATATATATGGTCAACAGTTTTAGATTTCATACAAAAGCTCATGCTTTTGGAAAAAAAAAAACTTAGAATAGTGGAGTTGTTGTCAAAGGGGATGATTCAAACTCTGAAAAGTAGTATTATGGCATAATTGAGCATATTCATGAGTTGTCTTATGTGGGGAACAACAAAGTTTATCTCTTTAAGTGTCAATGGTGAAATGTAGCTCAATTAGGAAAAGGATATAAATTGATAAGTAAGGATTCACAAGCGTTAATGCTTGTTATTCATTGAATACGGATGAGCCCTTAGCATCTCAAGCAGAACAAGTTTTCTATGTACTTGATATTGTCGATCAAGATTGGCTTGTTGTGGTGAAGACACATCCGCGTGACCTATTTAATATGACTTTAGAGGATGATAATGATGTTGAAGGTAATCAACTATTAGTCAACCACCAAGATGAAGCATATCAACAAATAGAGGTTGAATTGAATGCTTTCAATATCAATGTAGTCGAAAATGAAATCATAGTGGCCTTACATAGTGATGATGTTGAGCCACAAAGCATTAATCTTGCAACTAAACATTTGCAAACACGAAATGTTGAAGATGCAAATTTCATTGATGATATTGAAGTAGATGTTACCATAACTGAGAAAAGTGAGGAAGAGTTACTTGATAGTCATTGTAAGGTGTAAACAAATATATATATATATATATATATATATATATGTATGTATACATATGTATTTCGTTTATATTTATTGGTGTTACTTTATTATATTTATAAGCAATGTTATTTACACATTTTAAGTACATCCTTTATATACATTAATACTGTTACTTACTCTTTGCTTATAATGTTGCAGCAACATGATAGGATTTGGAGGGGCTAGAAGTGGTGGACCTATTGGTAAGAAAGACATTGCACGTAACACTAGACGAGGAAGACATGAGAAAGATGGTGAAGTATCATCAAGCTTAAGCTTGCAACCTCTACAATAACACTAAAGTCGCCACCAAAAGTCACCTTTGATGGCAACTTCAAAAGTCGCCACAGAAAGGTTTTTTGACTATTAAATAGGATCTTTAGTGGCAACACTTATAGTCGCCACCAAAAGTGACTTTTTGGTGATGACCACTAAAAGTCGCCATAGAAATTTTTTTTTAACCATCAAATAAGGCCTTTGGTGGCGACTATAGGAGTCGTCACAAAAATTTTTGTTTTTGGCCATTAAATAGGATCTTTAGTGGCGACTCTTATAGTCATCACCAAAGGTGGCCTTCAGTGACAAGTCACAACTGAATTTAACCCTTTTTACGACAAGTTGCTAAAAGTTTTGGGGGTGCCTTTTTGTCTTTGGTTGCCACCAAAAGGTGGCTTTTGGTGGTGACTAATTTGGTCGCCACCAACAACTTTCAGACACGGACTTTCACCAACAACTGAAGTTGCCACAAAAAATTCTTTGGTGGTGACTCCTAGACTTTTGGTGGCGATTAAAGTCATTTTTTTTTATAGTGTTTGCTAGGGATAGACCAATGGAAAGCTTCTTTTGGGAGTGTAAATCTAGCTTACCAATCTGACTTGGAATATTGTATGAGAGCGATAGCTAAGACCATTTTAATGATAACATGATATTTATGATGTGTATGTCTTATTGGAAGAGCTAAAACTCTTTACAGAAATGGTCGAGAGGTTGGTACAAAAATCTCTTTCCTTTGCTATGTATCCACATGATTATATTTTGCCCCTAATATTTAGTTTTATTTTTCTTGTTATTCTAGATGGGATATCAATGTAATAGATATTCTTCCAAAATATATGACATTGTGTTTTCTTTTACTCAATAACTTTGTCAATGAAGTTGGTTCTGACAACATAAAGAAGGCTGGGTACAGCATCATTTTGTGCCTGAAGAAAGTGATATGCATTTATCTCATTTTTATGTTCACAATTATGCGTTAAACTTCAATTGATTTTAAACATAACTAATAATGATTATCTAATTCAATGTGCTATTGTGTCTAATTTTCTCAGTGGACAGATCTCCGTAAATCATTTTTGACTGAGGCAAAATGGTACTAAATGACTATATTCCAAGTATAAAGAATATATGGAAAATGCATGCATGGATTTCAACATGTAGAATTGTCCTTGTTCAATTTTACTTTTTGATTCCAATTCAATAAGAAAGAAGGACTTAGAATTTTTAGTTGAATACCTGTAATACCCAAGTTGTCACACCTAAGAAACTTTCGGTGACCCTTTGAGGGGATGACGGGAACCCTTGGGACGAATTTAAAATTTGGGAATTTATTAAAAAAATTGAATTTCTTTAGACTTACATGGAATTTTTCTTTGAGCTCCTAAGGACCATTTTGAAAAATGTTAATTTCTAATGTTTTAATTAAGGAAAATGTGCAAGGGCTCTCAAGTTAGCATAAAAGTTAATAAAAAGGAAGAAATTAAATGGGATTTATCGTCATAACGGGGTGAATTGTAAATTTTGTAAAATTAGCCTAGAGGGACTCAAGTGACATGACAATTAAAAAGTTTGGGTCATGGTGTGATTTCAGCTTGAAATTAAAATAAAAACTGAATAGTAAGGCGGTGGGTACAAAGCTGTAAAGTCTTCAGACCTGTAGGTTCTGGACCTTTTCTTTCTCCACCCAAGCTGATATGGAAGTTGCATGTTAGGCGATTTCACCTCAGCTCAGCCTCCCATGGTGGTTCCTGTCGACGGTGGAAGGTAGAAACACCTGGTAAGCAAAATTGAAGTAGGAGTACTCCTGTTTTCCGAAAATTTTCTTCCTTCTTGCATGCATGGCTTAACGAAGTAAATTAATCATCCTCATCAGGAAATTATGGTTTGGCTGTTGATATATGAGGATGAATGGAAGGTTTTGGCCAAGGATGTAGCTAGGAAATAGAAAGAAGGATGTTGAAGACGAGATGGCAGTACCAAGTGCAGAAACAAAATGGAAATGGCGTCGGGTAAGTAAGAATTATCTGATCTTCGAACTAGAAATCATCCCTTCATCTCGCATGTGTGTGTACTGAACTATGCATATTATAATCTTGAGGATTCACCTTGTTTTCAACTGAGAATTTTAAGAAATTATGGTCTGAATCATCTTAGCTAAATGTTTCTCGGTTTGAACCAAATTATGTCGGAGAAATTCTGCACTTAGAAACCTATGGGCCTTGACTGTCTAGTTTGGGTTTTGCTGCAATTACTCCTCTATTTGCTAGAAATTAGATTTATGATGTTGATATTTGTTTCATGTGATATGGAAAGATAATATGGGAGGTTAATTGTTAAGTGAGGTATAGTTTGAATGAGTAAAAAATCTATTCTACAGTAAAGAGAATATGACATATTAACCGAGAGGAAAATGCTGAGCAGTGTGGTTTTCTTTCTGTATTTTAAAGAGGATTTTTCTGTTGTGCTGCTGTGTGTGGGCTTGTTTGTGATATGGTATGTGTGCTAAACTAGGTGCTTATGTTTCTTGGGCGTCTGGTATGGCATAATACCTGGGTATTACGACGTCGTAAGTGTGATATCCGTAGGATTTTCTTTCTTATCTGTCATTTTAAGTGTTATGTGAATTATGTGAGTTGTTTAATGTGTGCATGTTGGCGGCGCAACCATGTTTTTTTGGGCCTTTTTGTGAGTGAAAGTTGGGGCTTAAATGCTTCAAAATGTATGACTAGGATGTCACACCTTGGATACGAGAAGGGGGCCACATGTCATTAATGTGAAAATAGCAAGTCAAAATTATATAATGACAATAAATAGAAATAATAATAAATAATAATAAATAATATTCAATAATAAATAAAATATAGAATAAAAATATATTGTAATAATAGATGATAAATGAAATAATAATAATAATAATAATAATAATAATAATAACTAATTAGCCATTAATATTAATACAATGATTAAATAAAATTTAAATTATAAAGAATGTCTCGCCTATAAGACTTACCTAAAAGAGAAAAAGTTGACCCTAGGAATTAGGAAATAAATGAAGAAAGAATAAAGGCATCAAGGGAATAGGCAAGTGTGGGATTAGGAAAGAGAGTGAGGGACACCAATTTGGTAAGTTTACTAATGGCTAGGTGTGTGATCAATTAGAAAGCAAAAAGCAAAATGTACTAATCTATCAAATCTCATCAAATCCCTCTTCATCCTAAAACCCTAGTTGACCCCACGACTATCGCTCCATTTTCTTCATGAATTCACACCACTCACACATTAGAAAACCTTAGAGGAGCCCTCTTGCTCTCTTGGCTGCCACTCCTCATTCTTTTGAAACCCTAGGCACCCTTTTTCACCAAACTCACCTAGCTACCACTCACACTCAAGGGAGAGCACTCATACTCTTAACCTTTCCTTGGTTCTAGCCGCCGTTTACACCTAGGGAGAGGAGGAAGGACATAGTTCACTCGTGTGCTTTGGAGGTTAAGGAAAGAAGGAAATTCCTAATCTTGAGTTCAACGCCTTAGACCATAGGTTTTCCTTAAGGAGTGTTTAATCGATAGAATTTCCAATTTTCTTCTTTTCATTTCCTAAACCATGCTATAGTGGAGTTTGGTTTCTTGTTTCCGTCGTCATTTTTGGTTACACACGAGTTTCGACATCAAGGGTTGCATTGGAATCCAAGTTAGTGGACGACCTCTCTTTAACACACTTCTAGGATCAATCGTCATATTATGTAACATAGAATAGTTTTCCCTATTTTTGTGAGATTACTCGGTGAAATAAATAGTTCGTCAAATGTAATCGGAATAATGTGTAGTAGTATGGTGGTAACACAGATAACCTTTTATTAATAATTTAACATGTTGTGATAAGGAGACCATAAGACTTTGGTCTGAAGGAAAATTATAAAAAAGTATTTTAAAGAAATTGGTTATAATAAAACCATATAGTTGGGTGATAATCCGGTAAAATTCGTGTAATGTAATTATAATGGTTTGTGATAAAAATCTACTAATTGATAATAATATTTCTATCATATTTTGCTATATTAAGAATCAATTTAGTCAGATGTAATTGTAGAGATCTAATACATGTTTATGTAATAATTGTGAAACTATAAAAATTCTGATTTAATATTATGGGAAATATTATGGGATAAGAAAACAGTGTGGCTAAGGAAATCATAGGTAGTTATCAAATTGCAATCGTGAATCGCTAAGTTAAATTATGAATCGTAAATCATAAATTATATCGAATCATAAGATTCATAATTATAATAGAAAATACTATAGATATGTTCTATAACATAAATAATAAACTTAATTATATAAGTTTAAATCATAAGTAAGCTATAAAACAAATAATAATGTAGTATTATAATTAAAGATTTAATATTATAGTTGACTTTTTCAATCAAACACTATGGGAATGAATGGAAATTTTTACTGAAAATTTTCGACTGTTTCCTACTGATATAATTTCTGACTGGCTAACTTACTATTTCCTACTGAAATAGCATTGGGATCATCTATGTTCCACTTCATGCTATTCAACTTATCTTTCCTATTGACCTAGTGACTAACAATCATTAGGAATTATTTACTTACTACCTAACCTACAAATGCTCAGTAGGAAACATATATATAATTTCAAATGCAGACCCTCGTAAATGCTTATATAATTTTAAAATAAGAAATTTGATTTTATTTAGTAGACCATCAAGTATAAATATTTTCTTTTTTGTCCTTGACTAATTTTAAGAATAAGTAACTTTTTAATAGTCTAATTTTGTAATATATATATATATGTGTGTGTGTGTGTGTGTGTGTGTGTGTGTGTTAATTTTTTACACAGGTTAACATGTAAAGTTTATTTATACTTTTTGATGGTAACATTTTGTTAGTTTATTATTTTTTAAGTAGTTTTAGTTAATATTATATATGTATTAAAATTTTGTAAGTATCAAAAAAGTGAACAGAATTAGATACGCTATAAAAATGTAGTTAAAATTTTTAGCCATTGTAAATTAAGAAGTAATAAAAAATAATATATAATAAAAAGTGGAGCATTGAAATTGTATTAAAGAACCAAACTAATTAAACAATACAATCAAATATAGATAGAAAAAACAAATTAAAAAAATTTGTGATTTTGAATGCTCGATATTCAGAAAGTTGAGCATTGATTGTCAAGAACCAGTCACAATCATATTATATTATAATATATACATATATATATATATATATAATATTCACACTTGACAGTCAAATTGTCGAGCAAGTATGTATATATATTATATATATACTTGACAGTCAAATTGTCCAGCAAGTATGTATATATATTATATATATACTATAATATATATATATTACAGAAAAATTTTTGTTAAAAACCTTCTTTGTAATCGTTTGTTTTCAAAAGGCTGTTGTCATTTCAACATTGTCAACAATTATAAGTTCAAATCTTCTCTGTATCAAAGTTCAAATTTCAATATGAGATTATCTTTGCTCTATTTCCTTCCAATTCCTTTTACTAATTTAATGCTTGTTGTTCAATTTGAATATTATGTTAATTTCAATATTTCAAGAATATATATTGTTAGGGAAGAAATTTATGTTGAATATAGAGATGCTATTCTAAGTAGTGATTTTTCTTTTGAATATATGTTCAATTAAGTTCAATTAAATTATTAGGTTAGGACTTAAAACAGAACGATGATCCGTTAGGGACAAGTTGGCAAAAATTGATATCAGAGCCTTGTTCTGTTAATAAGCCCTCTTGTTGATTTAGATTTGTTTAAGAATTTATTTTCTTAAGAAACTTTTAGCTAGTTAAGAATTAGCGTTGGTCAGCCTTGTGACTGCGTTGGTATGCCGTAAGGCCTAGGAGAGGTAGGTGTTCCCATGGGATGTGGTCCCGATAAACCTTAACGAACCTAGAAGAATTTTAGGAATTTATTTTCTTAAATATGTCTGAATTAGTAAGAAGACTCTTTAATAGAAATAGTTCTGAAATCAATCTTCCCACTACCTTTAGCAATCTTAGTTTTGTAGATCAAGATGAAATCAATAATTCGGAAATATCAATAGTAGAAGCAGAAGAAAGGTTAAGAAACTGGGAAATGCTTAGAGTAAGACCCAGTGAAGTATATAAACACTCTACGTTCAATTTTAAGGTTCAAGACATAGTTAGAACTATAGAATGTACAACTAAGTTAGGAAAATGTCAAGATTCAATAAATTTGCTCAATAAGGAACAAATTGACCAACATAAGAAAGATGGATTTGGATTTATCCATATCGGATTAATTCAAGTTGCTGTTAAGCCCATGCACATGTTAGGAATTAATCATCCTGTTCTTTTACTTTTACATAATAGACATGCTTTATCTTTTCAAGATTCAATGTTAAGTCTTGTAGAGTCTAATCTCTACAATAATCCAATTTATTTTCATTGTTTTCCAAATTACATAAAAACGTTAAGAAATGTAGAAACTGCTTTAAAGTTACATGTTAAGACAACAGAAGGAATATTCAGTGAGAAACTGGATAATCTTTCTATAGTTTATAGAATCCATTATAAAATTTCAAAAACTGGAGTAGGAATTTCTGTTAAGAAAGAGTCACCTAGGAATGAAACCATGTTAATGGAGGTCAATCTTCAAAAATCAATGATCATGACACCTAAACCTCTCAGACATGATGCGATCATGACTTCTTTTCCAGACACTTGGGATTTGGAAAATCTCCAACCCCCCAAGAAAATAGAATAAAAAAGTTTAAGAAATTTTGTTCAAAGTCCCAAAGGACATGTTAGGATAACAATGAATAGATTAACATCTTCTAGGATAAGAATGTTTAAAAATCCAGAATTAGAATTTAATTCAAGACACTCTATAGCTTCTGATTATAGATCTGCAGTGGAAACTCCAAAGACTTCGACTAGTTTCAGATGAGTAGATTTTCAACCAACTGTTCCACAACCCATTTATGAGTCTGTTAATAAAACACCCTCTATTAATCATTCACCCACTAGATCACAAATTTTAGTGTTAATTAAAGAATTTAAAATAGATAAAGAAAAGTTAAATACTGAGTTCATGAAAGAGTACAATAGGTAAAAAAGAGAATGATACTTTAAAACTTTCTTGACAAAACAAGTTCAACAATAGAAATTAGATTATTATCAATATATGGAAGGAATTAGAGAATATATTTTCTTTTTTAATTGGTTTGAAATGTATTGCTACAATAATAAAATAGAAAATCCATTCATAAAAGACCAAAAAGAAGTGAACACCTATACTAGAATTACAGTAGAATGGGATACCACTTTAGGTCAAAAAATTATATCTGTTCATCCCCCTTTAGAAAATCTTAAGATATCAAAAGGTAGTTCTGAAATAGAAGCAACACCGTTCAAAACTGTAGAAGGAAATGAGGATCAACCTAGTTCAAAAAAAGATATTAAGAATATAGAATCCCAGAATAATTTCACTAATATAGCGCTCAACATGATAGATAAACAATTAGATAGAATAGAAAACGTAGTCAATAATAAAGTTCTAGAAACCTCTTCTAGTACTTCGATTCAAAATAAAATTAGTTCAATACCACAACAACCCTTGTATAAGGTCCCAACCCTTACTCAAGCGGAATTAAGGTCAATAAATTTAGGTAAATCTTATCAAAATTTAGTTGAAGAAATCACAAAAAGATTAGATCAACTTAATGTTTCAAATAATAGGTAAAAAGGTCTTCGGATAAACACCTTATCAAAAATAGAGTCTGATCAAAATTTAAATAGAATTAGATTTAGGAATCCAAGACTAGTAACTAGGAATTATTATTCAAGACTGAGTTACCCAGATACTTAATATGAAGAAAACACCTTAGTTACAGAAGCCAGCTACACAGGCAAGGCAATTGTAGAATGAAACATTGATGGTCATAGTGAGTATCAAGTGTTGGGAATTATTCAAAATATGTTTATATGCGCTACGGCGTATAGGATCAAAAATAAGGATGAAAGATCAATAGTTACCATGCTAACAACTGGATTTATTGGTCAATTAAAAGGCTGGTGGGATAATTATCTTACTGAAGCCGATAGATCAACAATTAAATTTATGGTTAAGTAAGAAGAAGTTAATGGTCAATTAGTAGATGTTCAAGATGGAGTAGCTGTTTTAATTTATGCTTTAACAAAACACTTTGTAGGAAATCCTATAGATTTCCAACAAAGGATAGCTAATCAACTGGTCAATCTCAGATGTCCAACGATGTCTGATTTTAAATGGTATAAAGATATGTTCCTTACTAAATTATATACCAGGTCTGATAGTAATGTAGACTATTAGAAAGAAAGATTTTTAGGTGAATTACCCAACCTATTTGCTGAAAGAGTTAAGGAAAGCATTAGAAAATAATGCAACAATATACTTCCTTTCCAACACATGACTTTTTGAGAATTAATTAATTATATTACAAATGAAGCTCTCACAGTCTATAACGATATGAAGCTTCAGTCAAAATTAAAATGTAAGTTCAAAAGTAGTCAAAAAGAATTAGGTAATTTTTGTGATCAATATGAGATTGAAAAGATTCGAGCCCCTTCTGCTAGGTACAAGAAAACTAGGAAGATCAATAGGTATCAACCCGTCAAAAAGACATATCGTCGACACTCTGACAAACCTATTAGATCATTCCAAACTAATAAACCTTCTCAAAAGTTCAACAGGTCTCAACATCATAGTTCAAAAAATACCAATCGCAAACATATAGTTTGTGTTAAATGTGGGAGGTATAGTCATATTTCAAGACACTGTAAGTTAAAAAAAAAGATTAATTCTTTAGATATAAATGATAAGTACAAATAGAATCTTATGAGTATTCTGTTAGAAGATCAAAATTTTGAGTCAGAATATGACACAGAAAGTTCTAGTGATCAAAATGAGATATATCAGTTAAATCAACAAGGTAGCTCATCATCTAGTTCAAAGTCTGAAGACGAAAGTCATTCAAAAATAGGTATATGTAGTTGTAAAGATTGTTCAAATGCTTATTCAAAAATTATTAATGTGCTCAATAGAGATAAAATTCAAATTTTAGTAGAAATTATAGATAAAATAGATAATGAAGAAGTTAGAAAAGAATATTTGCTCAAGATGAAGGACTTAATAGATTCAGAAGAACCCCAACCAAAACCAAAAGTTAAAATAGATTTAGAAGAACCCCAACCAAAACCAAAAGTTAAACCTTATAATGTTCAAGAGATAATCCATAGGTTCCAAAATAACTCTGTTCAAGAAAAAGTTTCAATAAAAGAATTGAAAGAAGAGATCAAAATTATTAAAGAAGAAATTCAACAGTTAAAACAAAAGGATATGGACTTATCCTTAGATATCTTAAGTTTAATAGCTAATAAAGATGTTAGGAACTCTGATGGTCAAAATGATTTAGCAGAAAATTGTTCAACACCAAAAGATAATTATTTAAATATCATTTCCAGAATTCAAGTTCAAAAATGGTATTGTTATGTTAATCTTACTGTTCATAAAAATTTTAGTGTTAAAATGGTCGCTCTTATAGATTCAGGAGTTGATCTCAATTGTGTTCAAGAAGGATCAATTCCCACTCAATATTATGAAAAGACAACTGAAAGTCTTAGTGGTGCAGGAGGTAATAAACTTCCTATTAGATACAAACTGTCAAATGCCAAGATTTGTAACCAAGGCATAAAGTTTAATACAACTTTTGTTTTAGTTAGGAATTTAAATGAATCCATGATTTTAGGAATGCCTTTTCTAACCTTAATCTACCCCTTTAAGGTTTCAGAATTAGGTATTTCAACAAATGTTTCTGGTAAAGAAATTTGTTTTAAATTTTAAATCCTGCTAGGTCAACAGATGTTAATTTGCTCAAATCTTTAGCTGTTTCAAAAATAAATTTGTTAAACAGAAAAGAAACCCAGATCAAAATGCTAAATAAAGAAGTTCATTACAAAAGAATTGAGTAACAAATAGAAAAGCCTCAGGTTAAAGATAGGATAACCCTTGTTCAACAAAAATTATAAAAAGAAGTTTGTTCAGAAAAGTCCAATGCTTTTTGGGATAGGAAAAAACACATAGTCTCTCTCCCTTATGAGCCCGACTTTATAGAAGATAAAATTCTAACCAAAGCTAGGCCCATTCAAATGAATAAAGAAACTTTAGAATAATGTAAAAAAGAAGTTCAAGATTTGTTAAATAAAAAGTTAATAAGAGCTAGTAAATCTCATTGGAGTTGCTCAGCTTTTTATGTTCAAAATCAGGCAGAAATAGAATGAGGAGCCCCTCGTATGGTCATAAACTATAAACCCTTCAACAAAGTGTTAAGATGGATTAGGTACCCTATTCCTGATAGAGGAGACCTAATTTCTAGAGTTCAACAAGCCTCTTTATTTTCAAAATTTGATATAAAATCATGATATTATCAAATCAAATTGCTGAAGAAGATAAGTACAAAATGGCTTTCACCGTTCCTTTTGGTCATTACAATTGGAATGTTATGCCATTTGGTCTCAAAAATGCCCCTTCAGAATTTCAAAACATTATGAATAATATTTTCAATAATTTTTCTCAGTTCATAATAGTTTATATTGATGATGTTTTAGTATTTTTTAGATTAATAGAATAACATTTTAGGCAACTTGATCAATTCTATGAAATTGTTAAGAAAAATGGTTTAGTAGTTTCTACTAAGAAAATGAAACTGTTCCAGACTAAAATTAGATTTTTAGGTGATGATATATACCAAGCTATGATCAAACCTATTAGTCGTTCAATAGAATTTGCTGACAAATTTTCAGATGAAATAATTGATAACACTACAAAAAAAAGACTTTTAGTGGCGACTTTTTAGTGACGACAAAAGAATTTGTCACTGAATATCCAGCTTTAGTGGCGACACATAAAGTCATCACTGAAAGTGAGACTTTCGATGGCGACTTGTATGATCGTCACTGAATGACTCACTTTCAGTGGCGACATCTTTCATGTCGTCACCGAAAGATAAAATTAAAATTTTTTAATTCTATTTTTAGTGACAACTATATAAAGTCGCCACTGAAAGGCTACTTTCAGTGGCGACCTTAGTCGTCACTGAAAGAAGACATTCAGTGGCGACGTTGGTTGACACAGAAAGTTAGTTTTCAATGACAAATATATGATGTCGTCACAGAAAGTCTACTTTTTGTAACGACCGCATGTAGTCGCCACTGAAAGCTTAATATAATAAAATATTTTAATTTATTTATAATTTAGACTATTAGTGACAACCATCAAAAGTCGCTACAAAAAAATAGACTTTCAGTGACAATGTTAGATGTAGTCACTAAATGTATACTTTCAGTAGCAATGTTAAATGTCGCCACAGAAAAGTCTAGTACAATAATCTATTTCAATTTATTTTCGTTGTAGACTATTAGTGACAACCGTTTAGCGTTGCCATTGAAAAGTCTAATAAAATATTTTAATTTATTTTCAAAAATAATAAAAAATTATTTAATTCTAAATAATTAAAATTTTATTTAATTCTAAATAATAAAAAATTATTTAATTCTAAATAATAAAAAATTATTTAATTCTAAATAATAAAAAATTATTTAATTCTAAATAATAAAAAATTATTTAATTCTAAATAATAAACAAATTGTTTAATTCAAAATAATAAAAAAATTGTTTAATTCAAAATAATTTGGAGATATGTAAATTGGAGAATCAAACCTTAAACTTCTTACTAATATTAGTTCTTAAATTATTTAATAAAAAATTATTTAATTCTGAATAATTAAAAAATATTTAATTCTAAATAATAAAAATTATTTAATTCTAAATAATAAAAATTATTTAATTCTAAATAATAAAAATTATTTAATTCTAAATAATTTGGAGATATGCAAAACTGGAGAATCAAATCTTAAACTTCTTAGCCATATTAGTTCTTAAATACCATTTAACCAACTAACCATTATTGTTACTCACTAGCTATTATATTCTTTAATTACTAATTATAACACAATGTAAAATAATTTAATAAAATATTTTAATTTATTTTCAAAAATAATAAAAAATTATTTAATTCTAAATAATAAAAAATTGTTTAATTCAAAATAATTTGGAGATACGTAAAACTAGAGAATCAAACCTTAAACTTCTTACTAATATTAGTTCTTAAATTATTTAATAAAAATTATTTAATTCTGAATAATTAAAAAATATTTAATTCTAAATAATAAAAATTATTTAATTCTAAATAATAAAAATTATTTAATTCTAAATAATAAAAATTATTTAATTCTAAATAATTTGGAGATATGCAAAACTGGAGAATCAAATCTTAAACTTCTTAGCCATATTAGTTCTTAAATACCATTTAACCAACTAACAATTATTGTTACTCACTAGCTATTATATTCTTTAATTACTAATTATCACACAATGTAAAATAATTTAATAAAATATTTTAATTTATTTTCAAAAATAATAAAAAATTATTTAATTCTAAATAATAAAAAAATTGTTTAATTCAAAATAATAAAAAAATTGTTTAATTCAAATTAATTTGGAGATATGTAAAACTAGATAATCAAACCTTAAACTTCTTACTAATATTAGTTCTTAAATTATTTAATAAAAAATTATTTAATTCTGAATAATTAAAAAATATTTTATTCTAAATAATAAAAAAATATTTTATTCTAAATAATAAAAAATTATTTAATTCTAAATAGTTTTGAGATATGCAAAACTGGAGAATTGGATCTTAAACTTCTTAGCCATATTAGTTCTTAAATACCATTTAACCAACTAACCATTATTGTTATTAACTAGCTATTATATTCTTTAATTACTAATTATCACACAACATAAAATATTTTAATTTATTTTCAAAAATAATAAAAAATTATTTAATTGTAAATAATAAACAAATTGTTTAATTCAAAATAATAAAAAAATTGTTTAATTCAAAATAATTTGGAAATATGTAAAACTAGAGAATCAAACCTTAAACTTCTTACTAATATTAGTTCTTAAATTATTTAATTAAAAATTATTTAATTCTAAATAATAAAAAATTATTAATAAAAATTTATTTAATTCTAAATAATTTGGAGGTATGCAACTAGAGAATCGAACCTTAAACTTATTAGTTATATTAGTTCTTAAATACTATTTAACCAACTAACTATTATGGAAACTAACTAGCTATTATATTCTTTAATTACTAATTATCACACAATGTAAAATAATTTTTCATAGCAAAATGAGGATTCGAACCTTAAACTCCTTAGCCATATTAGTTCTAATACCATTTAACCAACTAACCATAATTGTAGCAAACTAGCTATTATATTCTTTAATTACTAATTATTACACAATGTAAAATAATTTTCCATGGCAAAATGAAGATTCGAACCTTAAACTTCTTAATCATATTAGTTCTTAAATACCATTTAACCAACTAGCTATTACTCTAACTATTTAGCTATTATATTCTTTAATTACTAATTATCACACAATGTAAAATAATTTTCCATGGCAAAATGAGGATTCGAACACGCATCCCCTGGCAAAGGAACATACACGCCATCCACTTTGCCACTTAGCCTTTTTGATATTCGAATTATAATACCTTTTACATAAACGAGCTTAAACCTCTTACCTTTTTCAGCAAACATATCAGTTCACGCCTCTCTAAATCAGACACTTCGCGCTTTTCCTCCCTTAATCATATTTTCGTGCTTTTTCCTCTACTATCTGAAATCCCAACACCATTTCACTCTTCTTCACCATGATTCACCCTTGTTTCACCTAATCCCTCCCTCTGAAACTCAACTCTCTCTCTATGCTTCATCTTGTTGTAGCTCTTTCTCAGCGCTCGGTTTTCTTTTCTTTCTCGGTGTGGTCGACTGATGTGATTTTCGGAGAAAAAACACTTAATCGATTTTTTGGATAGGTTGAAAGAAACAAACAAAGAAAACCAAATCACTCAATTGATAAGCCAAAGGGCGCCACAACTAAGAGAAATGGGTTGATCTCGCCACACTCAAGAAAGAAGAACGTGAGTGATAAGAAATCTAGCTGCTCTCGCCACTAACCCAAGTTAGATAAGAGAAAGAACTCAAGAATCCTCTTGAAAGCAAAATGCCAATATCTCATATATGATTTAATGATGGTTTACAACATATGGCAAAGACCCTTTTTATAAAGGGTCTCCAAAACAAAAAAACAAAAGACTCCAACTAATGCATTAAATGCATCAACTAAAAGTCAAGTAGTGTAGGCTAAATGTCAAAGACAATAAATGCATAGGTAGCTAAATGTCAAAGACAATAAATGTATAGGTAGCTAAATGTCAAAGACAATAAATGCATAGGTAATAGACTACAACTATATTCAACAAATGCAACTATTCCACATGCAATCTTTTTCACACTTCTTCCACTTTCAACAATATGGTTAAGCCCAATCCAAGCCCTTTAGCCCTTGAACGAGTTAGAGGCCCAATTGAAGTGTTCTCCCTTTCTTGGGCTGCAATTAGTCCAAGTTCTTTAACCCTTGAACGAGTTAGAGGCCCAATTAAAGTGTTCTCCCTTTCTTGGGCTGCAATGGGGTTATTCTTGATTACATCATCGACGTCTCCCTCAGACTTCACTGAGTGAAGTGGGTCACGGCAAAGCTTTGTAGTAGGATCAAAGTTCAGGTAAGAACCAAGTAACATTGACCCATTTTCAAAGGATAGTGTTTTTTTTTCTCTTCATGTATAGCAGGTTTTAGGTTTATCTGAAAAATTTTAACTAAGAAGCTTGTTAATTTGTTCTTTGATGCTGGTTATGGGATAGGAATATGACTATAAAGTTTAAAAGAATGATTTTGTTGCTAGAGATTTCAATAAGCCGAGAGAAATAAGGGCAAAGTTTAGTTAGCTTAAATCAATAACTCTTAGCTATTTTCATGGATGTTTTGCACGAATATGTTTTGAATTTTGAGGCAAACTAAAATGAACTACACTATTGGACTTTTTCAGTTTTGAAAGGAACATACTAAGGGACAAGAACTTTCTAATTCAAGAAAATGCGAGATCCATAACAATAGGGGAAAACGCAAGGAAAAATATATAGACTAACAAGGTGGATTTAGTTCAATCTTAGGTTGTCTATAGTTGAGGTTTTCTTAGTTTATTAGCCAATTATATTCCTTAGTATCATATTTAACTTAATATACAATTTAGTAGCTGTTGTAACCATGTTAAAGATTCAAGTAGACAAAGTTTCATTCCTTTTATTTTTTTAGTAAGAAAACTGTCAAAGGTTTTGTGTGTGTATGAAATTATAAAATGCCATTGCAGGGAGCTTATAACATTCAAGTAATATGATGAAAAGTTAACATTTATACGTGACTTCCTCTTCATTTTAGCCTTTGGTTAACTGGTTTTGTCTCAAAGTGACTTTCAATTTGTTATGTAATTTTTCAATATTTACTTTTGTTTCTTCTGTGAGATGTCTTGCAATGATTTCAATTTCCCCTTTTGTTTCTTTTGAGGCATTCTAACATACGTGTAGGCTATGGCCTATGTAAACTTAACAATAACTATTTCACACATAATTCAACTAGTTTTTATCATATTAAAACTATAATTCTTTTGGATAAATAGTATTAATCTCTTTTAAAATTTAGTTATCAATTAACATTTTTTTTAATAGACGTAACACTTTTAGTTTCATCACGTATTACACTTTTTGAGGTTTCATCATGTTTAGTTATCAATATGAGAAAAATATGAACTATTTATGAGTAAAATCATATAATTCTTAGATATAGACATCTTAACTAAATAGTTTACCCAAGTTTTTAATTAATTAATAACTTGAGCTTAGCCTAGTCTCTTATGTTGATCAACATGGCATTCTTGTTTGAATATAAGGAGACTATGGCCATGGTTTCAAAGGTAAATGCAAGTAGGGTCCACAGAGCTTTGAGTTATAAGTGTTGTATTTGGATTTGAAATCCCACTTGCTTTTTTTTTCGACTTTTTAGGTTGAAGAAATTCATTGAATCACATCATATATATTTGAAAAACATTATCTTTGAAAATAAGTCATATCTACGAAATTAATAGGTGCCAGTGCCATAAATGGGAAACAGTACTGACACACCTCCAATAAGCCTAATTTGTGAAGGTCATATATTGGTTCAGTTTTCATGGAGTTCAGGTCAGCAGTGGAGTTCAATTCAATAAGTAACCAAGAACTCTTAACTATTTTCATGGACTTTGGTTCAATTTCAACTAATTATATTTCAATCCTAAACATATGGTTACCTTAAAATTAGTTTCTCACTTTCTTGTGCAGAAGGGAAATGTCAAACTGAAACAGAGATGTGTTGTACAATTAAGCTTTCTCATAGATAGGTCATAAAGATTAGATTCACAAAAATATATTAATTTTAAAAATTAAGTAGATATAACTCAACTTATTCTGCTTGATAGCTAGCTAGGCTATCATGACCTAATACATAATTAATTAATTAAAATGTTGTGCTTGATAGCTAGGCCGCCTTAAAATTAAGTGGATGTGACTCAACTTATTCCATTTTGCTATTAATTTGGTTGAAGACTCAACTTATTCCATTTTGCTATTAATTTGGTTGAGGCAAATTAAGGGATTTGATTTGATTTTGATGAATATCTTTTTGCTTCATTCCCTGCCGAACTCAGCCCCTTGTTGTTTAAGATACTCATTTTCTAATCTCCATGCATTTCTTATTTCAAACCTTAGTTTCAAGGTTCCCATTTAAATATTTTCATCCTTAAATTTGAATCACAATGCACCGTACTATTGAATGCACTTATTCCTTTTATTCTTTAAATATTTTCATCCTTAAATTTGAATCACAACTTATTCCATTTAAATAGTTTCAGTGGAGTTTAATTTGAGACGTTTAATTTGTAAAAATCAAATTGAATGCACTTTACTTCTTTTATTCTTTTATTTTATCTTCAATCTCATATCTATTCATTATTTGATTTGTTTTTTTTTTATGTTTTTTGGATTTTTTGAAATTTATGTAACAAAGCTTTTTCTTTCTATTTCCAGAGAAAGGGTCAAGTTCTGGGAAGATGTGATTTTTCATCATCATCCAGACACATGGAGTACCACAATTTTCTTATAACATGTATTATCATCATCATCTCCCATTCCTGCGTCTTTACTGCTGGCATATATTATAGAAGTTTCACATGCATAATGGTGTCAAATTGTTTCTTTGTTGTAACCTTGCTTTTCAATGGGATCTTGAGATTTTAGATGTCTTTAATTACCAAAATATAAATTTATATATGGTTTGATCAATATAATAGAGGCTTAAAATTAAATTTCAATTTCACTGCAAGAAGGGATTAGTGGCCATTAATATGTGAAAATTTATTTCATAATTACCCCCATTTTTCCTCCACTTGTTTAAAACCATTGGTAAGTTAATATGTTCAATTCACTTATCATAGATCATATTCTCACTTATTATTGAGATGTATCATTGATAAATCATATTCTAATTCAAAATAGCTAGGCAGAATGAACCAAGTAAAAAAATCTGCCAAATTCTTTTTGCCTTCATGATAATAGTTCCTTTTGGCTTTTATGGGCTATGGTTACTGCAATAGAAAAACTTGGTTGACGTCATGAAATTTTGAAAAGCCTTTTGAATACCAATTTTGAGTGTGTCCCAGTATGGTCTTTAGTTGTTGAATTTATCAATTTCATTTATTGTGTATTTTCAGCCCAGTTTCCAGTTTTATCTTTGAGACATGTGATTTTAGCTTTGTTTCTTCTCATTTTTTTATCATTCCAGATCTTTGCTTTAGCTTTAGCAACTGGATTAAATTCAGTGTCTTAAATTCATTAATTGTTTAATTTGTCTCTAGATGTGTAATGTTTAAACGAGAATCTCTTTTCACAATTATTTTAAAAAGGACCTTATGTATGAACCAGACACATGTAGTACCACAATTTCTTATTACATGTATTATCATCATTATCTCCCATTCCCGCATCTTTACTACTGGCATATATTATAGAAATTTCACATGCGTAATGGTGTCAAATTGTTTCTTTATTGTAACCTTGCTTTTCAATGGGATCTTGAGATTTTAGATGTCTTTAATTACCAAAATATAAATTTATATATGGTTTGATCAATATAATAGAGGCTCAAAATTAAATTTCAATTTCATTATTGAGGAACTACAAGAAGGGGTTAGTGGCTATTAATATGTGATAATTTATTTCATAATTCTGACCCCTGTTTTTCCTCTACTTGTTTAAAACCATTAGTAAGTTAATATGTTCAATTCACTTATAATAGATCATATTCTCACTTATTATTGAGATGTGTCATTGATAAACCATATTCCAATTCAAAATACCTAGGCAGAATGAAAAAGTAAAGTGGAAGTTAGAGATGGTATTGATACAATCATTTATGTGCAGAGAACTTTATAGTTTGTACATTAATGTTAAAGGACCAGAATGTTATTAATTATATATGATTTGAAATATGATTTAGAGTATGTAACCATTGAAATCATGTTGCGTGGTCAGATTCTAGGCCAAAAGTGCACAGCATGACCTGACATTTACTCAATATTATATAAGGAACAACAAAATTCAAAGGATGTGCATATACATACATACATACATACATACATATATATATATATATATATATATATATATATATTCAGTCTATACTTCTCAATTAGTTTTGGTTCATAATAAATGTATTTCCAACAATTTTGTAAAAAAAGATAGTAACTAATTGAGAAGTAGTGACTGAATATATATATATATATATATATATAATCTAGCTCTAGAGTATGAACAATTTTATTTTTAGATGTATTGAATGTGTTAAAATAGAATGCACTTTACTTATTTTACTCCTTTATTTCACCTTCAACCTCACCTCAAAACCAAACCCATATCTACTCATTATTTTATTTGCTTTTTCTTTTTTCCTAGAATCTTTGTAACAATTTTTTTCTTTATATTTCCAGAGAAAGGGTGAAGCTCAAGGAATATGTGATTTTTCGTCATCATCCACTTGTGTTTATCCCTCAAGTCCTAAGTATGCTTCTTGATTCTGGATTGGTCTTGAAACTTTTATGCTATGTAATTGCACATATATACATATAGAATGTAGCATTATTTCTATTCACTTTTATGTATTTGTGTAGCTTTATATTCTCAAACTTTGGGAAAAATATTTGTAGATCTTAATTCACTTTTCCCATGACTAAAATTTCACTTTAGATTTATTTAATTTATATTAGCATTTGGGAACTTTTCTTTCTGGGTTTGTTTATGAAACTACTTATTTTCTTAGAATGTGTTGCTCTATTTCTTTACTGATTCACTTTGTTGTGGGACCAATTTTATGCTGTAAATTAATGAATATTAAAAGTGAGAGAATTATATTGCTACTCTTGTTATTATTTGATTGTAGGAAAAATGATAGACAAAAGTTGGATGCAAATTAAGAATAGAGCTGATCCATCATATATACGAGGAATTGATGGTTTTCTCAATTGGGCTTTTGGTCAACTAAGAACCAACTTTAAAGATTTCTAAGATGTCTCAATTATGTTGCAAAATTTGTTCAAGACTTAAGAATTATTTGCAAACCTTTATATTCTAGGTTAAGAAAGAAAGCACCCGCTTGGGATAGTTCAATGACAAAAGCTGTCAAAACCCTTAAATCAAAAGTTAAGAAACTTCTTTATTTAGGAATACCTGACCCAGAAGCCTTTATGATTATAGAAACTGATGCATCAAAATTAGGTTATGGAGGAATTCTTAAGCAAAGGCTCAAAGATAGCTCAAAAGAACAAATAGTAAAGTTCAATTCAGGAGTATGGACTGAAGCCCAAATGAAATACTCCATAATCAAAAGAGAAATTTTGTCAATAGTTTTAAACATCAAAAAATTTCAAAAAGAAGTGTTCAATAAAACTTTTTTGTTAAAAATAGATTGCAAATCTACCAAAAGTGTTTTAGAAAAAGATGTTCAAAATCTGGTTTCAAAACATATTTTTGCTCGCTGGCAAGCAATACTTTCTTGTTTTGATTTTGAAATCCAGCATATAAAAGACAAAGAGAATGCCCTTCCAAATTTTCTCATGAAAGAATTCATGCAGGGAATAACAGAAGAATGGAAAATAAAAATCGAAAGAAGTAAGTAGAAATCAATACGGATCCCCACTGGGTTCAAAAAATGTTCAAATATGATCCCCACTGGTTCCTTCAACATCACCATTACTCTTAATAGCCCTTTCGGCAGTGGTATTCGACCACAAAGCAAAGGTATTCGACCTTCTTCCAATTCAATAATTTCTCAAAATCGTTTTACTCCTTTAACATATGATCAAGCTTTAACCACTCCTTCTCCACCCAAACCAATTACTACTGTTCAACCTTCTCCCTCTATGGTTCAACTTTCTCAACCAACTCCGCTCAAAAGATCACTTTCAGAAAAACATGTTTCAAAAACTTGTTATGTACCCATATGTGCCCTAGAACCAGAATGGCTCAAAAACCCTAGTATTACCCCTAGGGAAGTTGCTCAAAAATTCTTCCCAGAAGGAACATATTTTTATTCCTCTGATTCAGAAAAAACCAAAATTTTTTATGAGTTCATTTTAGTGGATACAAACTCCATCACCCTTACTCATGAGTATGATCTACTATTTCCCTCTCGTCTTCAATATTCAAAAATCAAGATCAATAAAGTTTTAACTTTATCTCAATGGAATCAACTTTCATCTACCCAAAAATCCTTTTCAAGATAGTTCCAGCCTCAAACTTTTCATTACTGAGACTATAAACTTGCTTGGTTCAACATATTACTTATCCGTCCCTTCTCCCACTCTTGGTTTATCTGGTTCAATAAGAGTAATCAGGAATTTCCAGCCTGGTTCTCAGAATGGTTTTACTTTTTTGGTCCAAACACTGATTTTCTTCCTTCTTATGCTAAAGAATCTTTTTCAATATTTTCTACTCAAACTAGTTTTATTCCAGGAATAATGTTATTAAAGTTCTTTTCAACTTTCGTAACCCCATGGATCATAAATTGGGATTTCGGGTTCAAAGATAAATTTTCTACCGGTTATCCTCTTTTCTTATGCCAGACGTTCAATATCAAATGGTGGTTACCATACAATCCTAACCTACTCAACAAGAAAGCCGTTGAAAAATGACTTGCTCAAAATCCTCATCTCATGAAGTATCTTCAAGCAGTTCAACATCAATATCCCTTCCTTGCTTCAAAATCTCAGATAATGGCAGAACTCGCCAAAGCTCAATCTAAAGAAAAGTTTAATAATTTAGGTCAACAACTCGCAGACAAGACTCCCTCGCTTAAAGCTCCATTAGAAGGTTCAAATCAAGAAGATGATAGTTCCTTTCAGAACGAAGATGACTGTTTCAACATCGATTTTGCTAACCTTAGTCAAAACTGACTGTGGTTGAGTAAAACCGTCGGCATGTAGTGACAAAGTGACAGGCCAGCTCAACACCTTTAATTTCTATCAAGATAAAGATGTTCAACAGGTGGCAGACCAATTTTTTAAAAGAAATGCGTTGGCAAAGAATGACAAACAGACTTTTGACATAGTAGCTGCCCTCATGATCAACTTTTCAGATTCCAAGTCCGTTCAAATCCACGGCCTCCAGAGCGTCTGAAATCCACGGACTTCAACAAAGTTCAAATCCGCCTTCCCTCTTCTATAAATTAGAAGTAGTTCAATTGTATAGGTAGATGAGAAGAGAGAAGAGATGAGAAAAGCGAAGAAATGAGAATAGAGAGTGAGAAAAATTTATGTTAAAAACCTTCTCTGTAATCGTTTGTTTTCAAAAGGCTGTTGCCATTTTAACATTGTCAATAATTGTAAGTTCAAATCTTTTCTGTATCAAAGTTCAAATTTCAATATGAGATTATCTTTGCTCCATTTCCTTCCAATTTCTTTTACTGATTTAATGCTTGTTGTTCAATTTGAATATTATGTTAATTTTAATATTTCAAGAATTTATATTGCTAGGGAAGAAATTTATGTTGAATATAGAGATGCTATTATATTATAGAATATAAAATATGTACATATATATATATATATAAATATATTATATATATTTATATGTATTATGCGTAGTATTCGACAATATTTTGTATTTTTAGTATATTTAAATATAATTAATTATATTTAAAACTATTAAATTTTTTAAATAATTTAAAATATAATTAAATTATTGTAACTATCTATTTAATTAATAACAATTTTATTTGTATTACACATTTCTCAATTTACCGTAAATTTAAAAATAAAAAACAACAGTGAGGTCCAATTTTTTGTGGCAATCAATCTTCTTTTTAGGTGGGACGATATAAATTTTAAGCACACTTGAAAATATTCATCCTCCTGCCTAAGTATTTTTATATAAGATTCTTTCTCGCTCTCTACACACGTTATTTTTCTTACACTCTCATTCCTCTTCCTCTTCTCTTCTCTGATATCATAGTTCATATATACATCTAAAATTCTCTGATATTATTTGTCTCTATTTCTTTCCTATGTCGCATTATTCTTTTTGTTGTAATAGCTTTTCTTTTCTTTTATGATAATTATATCAATTTCTATTTCGTCTTCTTCCTGTCAGATTAATTTTTCCCAATATCCTTCTTATATACATGTCCTCAATTTGTTCGATAGGTAATCAATTGTTTTTCTCTTCCGTTCATTGTCTCCTTTTTTATCTTCCTTTTTCAAGTTTATTGTCTCTAATGTTATGTGTAAACAGGAATAGATTATTATGTGTGAAATGGAAGACGACTATTAATTCATCTTCCTGGAGCATTTTGATCTAGTGCAGAGAAAGATGGAAGAGCAAGATACAAAAGTTATATTGAAGAGGAAGATTAGATTACTTCATACGAAAATTTGTAAATTTATTATTCTATTTTTATTATAAAATAAACAGTTCATTTACATCAAAATTTGACATTAATAATTTATTTTGCATTAACAATTTTAAAATATTTTTTTAGCATGTCCTCAAATAAAATTATAAATATGTAATGTAAGTTAATTATTCTTTTTTCTTTAAATAATTAAAAATTACATAATGAAAAAAGTCTACATAACAAAAATATAAAAATTCAATAAATATAATAAATTCATATTTATTTTAAAATTTCTAATTTTTTAACAAATTACCAAATTTTTAAAAAAAAAATCTGAGCAACTCGATATTGGATGCTCGACATCCAGGATGTTGAGCAACACTTGTTGCTTACAAGTCTTATATATATATATATATATATATACACACACACACACTCAGACAGATGGCACATGAAGGAAGGACGAGGCGTGATACTCTCTAACTAAAATTTAGTAGAAATGCTTCAGTAGTGGTTATTGATCAATAGGAAATCGGTCAAAATTTAATTAGCGACTAGTGATTTACCTATTGAATATTTTCAGTAGGAAATTAGTTGCAATTTAATTTTTCCAACTGAAATCTTTGTTTTCCTACTGATTTAACTGTCGGAAAAACAAGTAATTCTTGTAGTGTAATTGTTTAGTGTAATTCACTCAAAAATTCAACCTATCAAGATATCATGACCATAAGCTATCAAGTATCTAAATCTCTACTACTTGAATCATATGCATGCTTGAATCAAGAGGACTTCACTATGGTTGTAATGTAGGTAAAGGAATGATTGGAAGATGGAGGGAAATAAAAGAAACAAAGAGTGGCAAAAACTAAAAAAAAAATGAGGAGCAACAATTAAAGCACAAGAGATTGAACCATAAAACTTGGGCACAAAAATACAACTTCTCTTTTCTTCTTTCTTGTTCTTGTTCTTTTTTTTTATTTCATTTCATTTTTTTTCATATTGAATATAAAATAATTTTTTTTCATATTTCATCATGAATGCTCAATTTCTCTTTCTTTGGATTAGTAAAAATTATATTGCAAAAATATCCCACAATTTTATACTTTTTCACATAATCAATCTCTTTCATATGAAATTTTTTAAGCTCTTCAATTCAAAAATTTGCAGAAAAGAAAGAATTTGGTTTAAGGTGGAAAAAGGCTGGAAACACAAGCGGGAAAATGGTCATACGGCACAAAGTGGCACACAAAGGATACAAAAGAATACAAACACATAGGATGACTATTTGGCTAAAAGGAGTTACAAGAAACAAATGCCTAAATCATTTCCAAGCATGCACTTGTACCTTAATAAAGATTCAAGACAAGTTCTAGAGTGAAAATCATGATAAGGAATGCACACAACAAGAAAGAATAGCATTTTTCATTAAGGCTTAAATCCTCACAGCTAAAAGACTACTACTAAAAATTCATTAAAATCAAAGTAATTGCCACTTTATTTGAATTTCTAGAAAAACAAGATTAATTTCTTTTCATTTTAAAGCAATCCACACTTTAGCTATTTCATCATGCTTACATTCACACAAGAATTCCATAAAAAATGCCAAAAAAAGAGCATCAATTTCGAACATGACAGTGGTTGGAGCCACTACGACTTCCAAGTCACCCAGAATTAGATTCGTGGCAATTCGCAGTATAGTGATCGTCCCAGGTCATATTCTCTCAAGGAGCCTTATTTCTAAATTGCCTAATTAATTGTTTAAACACTAATTTACCTTAATTACCTACTAATTAACTACCTAATTACCACGAGATGAAGGGGTGAGTGCATAATTAAGCATAAAATAGAACATTAATCTTAAACAGAACAGAAATTAACAAAAATGAAATTATACTAACACAAACGCAATCACCCATAGAGTCCCTAGAGTTTT
The DNA here is from genome assembly GCA_037074585.1 of Biancaea sappan. NCBI lineage: Eukaryota > Viridiplantae > Streptophyta > Magnoliopsida > Fabales > Fabaceae > Biancaea > Biancaea sappan. The sequence goes on from CM073499.1 coordinate 8,751,338, forward strand.
AACTATCATCATTCTCATCTTTAGATCAGTTCTAGTTGCATTCTGCTGTAGGTTTTCAACTAAGATTCCTAGAAAACATTCTAGAAATGGATTACAACTAACCCCATGAAGCCCTAACTAAATCAAGTTAGATAATCATCTAAGTAAGTCATTTCTATTGTACTTGCTATACCAACCAGTAATAACAAGATGGTATCTCAGATTTAAGCATTCAAAGTAGTAATTATGTTCATATAGGTCTGACAAGAACTTAAACAAATATAAAAACAGAGATGAAAGGCAAGAACATAAATGAAACAGAGATATCAACAAGAAAACTCATCTGATTGCTCAAGAATTTAGGTACAAACTCCAGATTATCCATGGACTGATTACATAAGAAGTTTAGCCTTCCATGGAGGCCAAAATACACAAAAAGAGGAAGGGGAAGAAGACCTACAAATTCTACATAAATTGAAGAACAAATATCTCTTCAACACTCAAAAATGAGGTCTGAATGTGCTTTTAAACTTTAGGAGAGAAGGATGGATGAATTTGCTGCTGTTTGACCCCATGACAAGTCCCTTTCTCTACATTTTGCTGCTGCTGTCTTTTGTTGCTTTTTCTATTTTCTGCAGAAAGCATTTCTATTGATGTTTGTCTTTTTTCGCTGGTCCTGTTTTGCTGCTGGAAAGTGCCAAATATTTTCTGGTTTGTGAAGAAATAGTAGGCCCCATTCGAGTCAACTCCAGTCAGCGCCACATCATCAAAGGTCACTACATTAGCATCCAGATAGCGCTAAGTCAGAAATTACCCTCCAAATATTTCTCTGAAAAATACATAATTGAATTAATTGAGATAAAATTATGAAATTGAAGCATATTAATTCTATAAATAATTTACACCTAATAAATCCAAACATATTAAAATTAGAGAGTTTACAATATTAAAATGGCAAGGAAGCTAAGATAGGGACTAAATTGCATATAAAAATGCTTGATATCTGACAGCTTACCAAAATTTTTGCACTGCAGAAAAATGCGCAACTACACTTTAACATTATAAAACTATACCAAAACGCAAGCAAATGACACCAAATAAAATTATACAACTAAAACAAATATAAAGGTTCAAAAATATGTAGAAAAAAGTGGCTAAAATCGCAGCCAAACAGCACAAAAAATTTGCACAAAATAGCACAAAAATCTTGAGAACAAAGAGAAAATATGCAAAGAAATTTGCTAACTTAAATACCATTGCTCTCTTCAAATAATTTTACCCCTCCGCCAATGCTTAAATATTGCATTGTCCTCAATGTAAAACATCACCAAACATCAAAGAAAATAAAAAGGACATGAACTAAAAGAGGAGGGAAAGGGGACAGCCTTATCATGGAGCCAGTATGTCATAGAGTCAAATTTCCTTCACAATTTCTTCCTTGAATCCCTTATAGCATTTATTTAGCCTTTTCTTATTCACCATGAATTGTTGGTTGGTTGCCTCATTTCTAAGTTCTATAGCACCAAAAGGAAAGACATAAGTAATAATATAAGGACTAACCCATGGAGAATGAAGCTTACTAAGCATTAGCTTGAGATAGGAATTGTAGAGAAGGACTCGTTTCCCATTTGGAACTCCTTCTTCTCAATTCTCTTTTCATGAAGGGTTTTTGTTCTTTCTTTGTAGATGCTCACATATTCATATGCCTCTAGCCTCATCTCTTCAAGCTTTTGGAGTTGGAGCTTTCTCTCCTTACCATTTAGAGATAAATTTATGTTGCATTGCTTGATCGCCCAATAGGCCTTATGTTTAGTTTCCATCGGCAAGTGGCAAACTTTACTAAATACCAAAAGGTATGGAGACATGCCGATAGGAGTCTTGTAGGTGATTCTATAGGCCCAAAGTGCGTCATCTAGTCTCTTGCTCCAATCTTTTCTATTGGGCTGCATGATTTTCTCCAAGATTGGTTGGAGACTTAGACTTGCCTATTTGTTTGGGGTGGTATGGCGTTGAAGTCTTGTGTACCACCCTATATTTCCTTAACAACACTTGCATGTTCTTGTTGCAAAAGTGTAACCCTTGGTAGCTCAAAATAGCCTTAGGGACATTGAATCTACAAAAAATGTGTTCAAAGAAAATCTATAACAACAACCCACTTCAATACATAATCCACAATTACCAAAATATACACAAAGGCGAAAGACATTGGAAAAGGACCCATAAAGTCTACACCCCACACATCAAAAATTTCACAAAAAAAAAAGAGGTTGTTGAGGCATTTCATTTCTTTTACACATATTTCCAATTCTTTGACACCTAGCACAGTTCTTACAAAACTCATAAGCATCCCTAAATAGTACAGGCTAGTAAAAACTAGAATCCAACACTTTCCTAGTAGTTCTTTGGGGACCAAAATGTCCAACACATACAAGAGTATGACAAAAATTAAGCATAAATACAAATTCATGATTTGGGACACACCTCCTAATTTTTTGGTCACTACAAACTCTCCATAGATAAGGATCATCCTATACATAGTATTTGGAATCACTCTTAAGCTCATTGAATTGATGCTTATTTTGATATGCTGGCAATTCAGATGCAACAAGAAAATTAACAATATCAGCATAGCAAGGTTCATCATTACTATGTATGAGAAAAACATACTCATTTGGAAAGTCATCTCTAATAGGGAGGGTGTCTGAAGGAAGTTTAATGAGTCGACTCAAGTGATCTGTTACTACATTCTTCACTCTACTCTTGTCTTTGATTTCCATGTCAAACTCTTGGAGAAGTAGCATCCATCTAATTAATCCCGACTTTATATCCAACTTCTTCATAAGGTATCTTAAAGCTGCATGGTCAAGAAAACAATCACTTTAGAGTTAAGCAAATATGATCTAAATTTATCTAAGGCAAAAATAATTACTAAAAACTCCTTTTTTGTTGTTGTGTAATTCGATTGAGCTGAATCAAGGGTACATGAAGCATAAGCTATCATATGTGACTTCCCTTTTACTCTTTATGAAAGCATGCCCGCACGACATAATTTGAAGCATCATATATGAGCTTAAAGAGGAGCTCCTACCTTGGAGGTTGGATGATAGGAGAGGAGGTGAGCCTCTTCTTCAACTCATCAAAGGTTGACCTACAAGTATCATCAAGAACAAAAGCAATTTCTTTTTGTAGGAGTTTTGATAGGGGTAGAGCAATCTTACTAAAATCCTTGATGAATCTCATAGAAACCTGCATGTCATGTGATGACACTTTCAGCATAGAAGCGGGGTATGATAGAGAAGAGATAACTTCAGCTTTTGCCTTATCTACTTCTATGTTATGTGATGACACTATGTGGCCTAGAACTATTCCTTGCTCTACCATGAAATGGCAATTTTCATAATTTAAAACCAAATTCTTTTCTATGCACCTCTCAAGAACTCTCTCTAAATTTTTCAAACATGCATCAAATAAATCTCTATAAATAGAAAAATCATCCATGAAGATTTCCATGCAATCATCTAAAAATTTAGAAAAATATGCTAATCATGCAATGTTGGAAAGTGCTAAGAGCATTACAAAGACCAAATAGTATGCATGCAAATGTACCAAAAGGACAAGTGAAGTAGTCTTCTCCTGATCTTTGGAATCTAGAAGTAACCAAAAAAAAACCATCCAAGAAGCAATAATAAGACTTTTCAGCAAGTCTCCCTAACATCTGATCAATGAAGGGGAGGGGAAAATGATCTTTCCTAGTTGCTTGGTTAAGCTTTCTATAGTTAATACAAACCCTCTAAGTATTCTAGACACTCTAGTGGGTACTAATTTATTATTCTCATTTTTCACAACAGTAACCCAGTTTTCTTTGGTAGTACTTGTATCAAACTCACCCACCTACTATCAAAAATTGGATAAATAATTTGAGCTTAGAGGAGCTTAATTACCTCCTTCTTGACCACATCAAGAATCATGGGGTTGAGCCTATGTTGGGGTTGCATTACTGGTTTAGCCTCTTCTTTAAGTAGAATCCAATACATGTATACTAAAGGATTAATCCTAAGAATATCAGCTAGAGTCCACCTAATTGCCTTTTTATTATTTTTCAGCAAGTTCATCAATTTTTCTTCTTGATTAGGTTTTAAGTTTTTGGCTATGATCACTGAAAGCTTATCCCTGTCTTCCAGGAATGCATACTTGAGGTTCTCTAGCGACTCCTTCAACTCCAATATAGGTTGTTAGATGATGGATGGAATTAATTTTTGTGGAATCACATCCAAAGCTGCACCTACATGTTCATAATGCTTAAAGATAGAATTTTTTGCTAGGGAGCATAAAGGGTTAGTAGCACAAGCAGAAAGAAATGAAGAATGTACAACACTACAATTTAAATCATTACTCCTACTCCTATCTAAAACAAAAACAGAATCAGTAACTAAACTAGAAAAAGAAACAAATCAGAATAAGAATCCAACTAAAAAATGTCAAGACTCAAAGATTTTTCAATTCTAATACAAGCTTGACAAAATTCAGAACCATTACAATTACACTTAAAGGCATCCTTCAAATCAAAAAATTCAAGAAAATCTTAAATCAATTCAGTTTAAAGATCCACACATGCCTCATCAACTAGCAAGTCTAGGAAATTCACAATAAGCACATTAGAATGATTTTCCATGGGATGCTTTATAGCATCTAAAATGTTAAAATCATTTTTATTTCCAATAAATTCCATGGATAAAGTCCCTTCATACACATTGATAATGGTTTTTGTAGTTTTTTAGAAAAGGTCTACTAAGTATCAATGGTGCATGACTGGAAGTGTTATCATTCTCCATATCCAACACATAAAAATTAGTAGGAAAAATTAAATCTTTTAACCTTAAGAAGACTTATATCCTCTAGAACACCAACTGGATATGTTGTGCTTCTATTTGCCAATTGAACCACCACCTTCATTGGTGAAAGAGTACCAATATGTAAGCTGGAGTAGACAGACTTAGGTATAACATTGATTAAGGCTCATAAGTCTAGCATGGCATTGGTGAACTCTTTATTACCGATCGTAAATGGGATTGTGAAAGTTATAAGATCTTCACACTTTGGTGGCATTAGAGGCTATATGAGTGTAGACACATTTCTTCCTAAATTCACCCTTTCATTGCCCCTAAGCTGCCTCTTGTGAATACATAGTTCCTTCAAGAATCTTGCAGACTTAGGGATCTGTTTAACTACTTCCAAGAAGGGAATGTTCACCTCAACTTTTCTAAAGGTCTCCATAATCTCTCTATCCATTTCTACTTTAGAAGCTTTTCTTGCTTGAGTCACCCTATAGGGAAATGGAAGAGGTCTTTTTTGAACTTCTTCCTTATCCTTTTTTTTTTGGTTGCTCTATAATGGTTGAGGATAAAGGAACATTAATCTGTACATTCAATCTTTCTGATTTAGATTTAGAAGGTGGACCATTCACTTGTTTACCAATCCTCAATACAATAGCATTAACATTGCCCTTCGAATTCACTACTGTTTATGAAGGTAGGCTCCTAGAACCTTGATTTTTCAACTCATTGACTGTTGTAGCTAGTTGACCAATCTATGTCTCCATATTCTAAATGCTTATCTATGTTCTTTGCTAAAATTGGATGGTGTTGGAGGCTAGTAGTTTAACTAAGTCTTCTAAGCTCGGTTCAAGTTTCTTGGGTACTGGAGGGGGCATATGGCTAGCCTAAGAGGATTATATCTCTATTTGGCTGGTGGTAGTGATATGACAAGTGCACCAATTGCACAAGTAATATAGTGAATTAACGAGTAAAAGTATCATTCCCATGAGAACTAAGTGGCTAACTACCGAAGAAATTTAACTGAATTAGTTAAACAAAAATGTTAGATTGAAGACAACTCTAATTAAGACCGATAAAGTAAAATCAAATAACAGTAAATTTTTATGAAGTTTTCTTAAATGACAGCAAACAAACATTCAGATTGAAGAAATTAATCTATTTAAAAGTCTAGAGTTACTAATTCCTCTCTTTCGTCCTAGAAATTGTAAAACCCCTCTCACGCACTTACAACTCTATCAACCGTACAAGTTAATCCTAGGTTATTCTAATAACTTAAAAGAATTCTCCCAAATCTCAATTAAGATACTTAACGCTTACTCAATTTCTTAAGTAAATTAAGTCTGTACTAACCAACCTAGCTTTGATTAAAACAAGATTAACTAATAGTCCTATTAGCTAATAAGTGGAAACACTTAAGTTAAGGTTCACGCTCCTGTTTTCCTTATTCAGCATTCTACTCTCACTTTCCTTTCCCAAGTTTGATGATAGCAACAAGCAATTATAAAGATTGATCAAGTCCATATAATGCAATAGTGAAATGAATAAAAAGACTTATATTGATTGAATAAAGTTATAGATACATGAGAGAAGACAAAATCTAATATAGAGTTGAGTTCATAGTAACCCTAGAAGGAAAATCTAGCTACTCATGAATAAAAATGGCAGAAAGCATAAATAAGGATAGAAATAGCCATGAATCTGATGTTGGATAATGGATTTGAGCCCCCCAAGTCTTGAATAGTAACTAGCAAACCCAAAAACACAAAAAAGAAACCAATAATTTGTAAACCACTTCAAACAACACCAAACAACTTGAAATCAAACAAAAACATAATTGAACAACTAACCTAGCAACTTAGAAGAAAATTGGCTCTCTAGCAACAGCGCCAAAACTCTAGTTCATGCTACTACAGTTGTCAAATCGCCCATAATTGAGTTCTATGGTAACTTATAGTATAGTGATCCCCAAGTCATATTCACTCAAGGAGCTTCACTTATAATTACTAATTAATTGTTCCTAAGCTTAAGAACTAATAATAGAACACATGAATGAGGGGCTTGTTAGGACAAAAATCAGATTGCACAATCAAAACAATAACAGAATAGATTAACTACAGTAAATTAGAATATGCAAGTAGCCACTAGGATTTATGGGAAGTGTAACAATCATCACTTAATCTTAATGATCTAGCTCTGTTCTCATCTTACCATTCAGTTTTCATCCAAAGAAATCTAAAAAATATTCCAAAATTTAATTGCATCTAAACCATAGTTAAGAAAACCTTCACTAATCTATAGCTAAATACAACTCCAAAAACCCTAACCAAATCAAGTTTGATAATCATCAAAACAGTTCATTTCATTCTAATTACTCTACCAACCGGTTAAATCAAGATTAACATCAAATTTAAACTTTGAAATCTAAGTTCATGTTCTTACAAGCTCATATCCGAAACTAGGATTAACATAAATAGAGGAGCAATATCACATAACGAAAATAGAGTGAAATGGAGAACAAAACACTTATCTTGCATTGAAAGCTCAATTTCCAATATCCCAAGTGCCTAGTGACTAATTACATAGAGATTTTAACCCTCCATGAGAGCAAAATCACCAAAACAGAAGAGAGAAAAACAAAGGGAAAGTAAGTTGCAAATTTTCTAAGTTACAAAGTGCAGAATGAAGTCTGAAAATTGAACCACTAAACCCTACTAAAATTCAGAAGGAATATTCTTAATTGACGCCCTAGGTGACTTGATGATGTGGGCCCTTTTCTCTTCTGATTTATACAGCAAATGCAAAAGAAAACTGCATAAAATAGAGGCTGTAGAAGACTTCTTTTATGGCTCACAAAGTTTGGGGAAGAAAGGAGCTACATGCATGCCAAAAAGTGTTGAACAAAATTGATTATATGGGTCCTACATCCATGTTGACAACCAAAAAACAAAGCACACCTAGTCAGCATCTTACTCAACATCCATGTCAGCAAAAAGTGCCAAATCAACGACATGTCAATGTCATTATCAGCAAATATCTCCAAATTATTTTCTATAGAACAACACAAATGGATTAAATTGGGTCTTCAATAATTTAAGTCCTAAAAACATGAAAATAAAACATTTTCAATCCATAATTAATTTAGACGCAATAATCACAAAGCAAAATAAAATTGGAGAGTTTTCATGAATTAATTTGCACTAGGACTAAGATAAGAACTAGACTGAATATAAAAATTCTAGATATCAATTTCCATGGTTTAAGGTGAATAAATTACTTAATAATATAGTAAACCTAATGTCATCTCATGTATTTAAAACATTAATTCTTTTTCAAAATAACAAAGTAGCATAACATATTTTAAGTTCAATGTTTGAATTTATACAAATGAGGAAAGTTTAAACAAAACCGGCTGAATAGAATTTAAATTAATCAAATGCAACCCAGAATCCATCTTAACTGTCATACGCAACTACAAAGCGACTTATGAACCTCATAAAATGAAAAGACCTTATGCAACAATAGTAAAGTCCACAATAAGCCCCGCTATTTCTCAGGTGGTTGCTCCTCGACTACAACTAGATTTATAGGCAATAAATCATAGTACTTTTTTTCCTGACTTGTTTTCCTTCTCTCATTAGGAGAGCATACCAAACAATGGAAAAGGAAAAAAATATTGGAATTCCTGATTCCTTTTCCTTAGGAAAAGTTACCAAACATGCCCTTAGTCTATTAACTTTACCTTTGAATTTACTTTGGTCCTTTAATTTTATTTTCTTACAATTTGATTCCTTAAAATTTACCTTAAGCATTTATATGTTCTCTTCAATTTATTTGTTCCATCTTGATACCTTAATTTTATATTTTGTTTTTCTTTAGTCTCTTAATTTTAATTTTGTTTCAATTTAGTCCTTTAACTTACAAAAAAACTCAAATGTCTTTTTTTCTTAATACTATCAAGATGCTAACAAAATATTTTTTTTTTGAGATTCCAAAGTTAAGCAAGACATCTTATAAAAACATTTCAATTAAGCATCTTACACTACAAAAAAACCGGTTATTAACCACGGTTTTTTAGCCATGGTTTCCTAAACCGTAGGGAAATAGATGTTTGTTTTAAGATTTTGCTACGTATTTCATTAAACATGATTTACTCTTAGTTAACTATAGGGAAAAAGGCCCCTAATGTATCTCCATCTCCCTCCAAATTTTTTTTCATCTCCCTCCACAATTTTTACTTTTTCACTTTACCTTTTTAACTATTCTTTCCCGCTGGCCTTCTCTCTCATTTCATTATCCAGATTTCTCCTCTTCTTTTCCATTTCGCACTTCTCCTTCCAGATCTGTGGATGCTTGGCTGATGGTCATCTATGGTTCCGTTTTATGCTTTTGATTTGTCAAAGGTGAGGCTTATCTCCATTGGTAGCTATTTTTTATCTTTCCTCCTCTCTCTTTTCCTCTCTCCTTTCAAATCTCTCCTCCTTCCAGTTTTGTGGATGCTTGGCTAAGAATCATTTGTTTTTTCATTTTGTGTTTTTGATTTGTCGAAGGATAGGGGCATCTCCATTGATAGGTATTTTTCATCTTCCTTCCTCTCTCTTTTCTTCTCTCCCTTCGCCTCTGTTCAGTTATTTTAATGGAAGAGGTATTTTGTTTTTTTTTTCCTTAGCCACAATCTCTTCATCTTTGTGCGATTATACAGTACCAATCAATAGCTTCTCTTTCAATAGCTTGAAATTTCTCCCTGGACGAAGAAACAATTGTGAGGTTAGTTAACTAAAGCATTCTGCATATTGCTAGCATTTGCATTCACTGTGTTGTGCTTTAAAGCTGGAATTTTTCGAGTAAAGTCGCACACTCTCTATTCTGTAAGCCGTTTGAAATGATTATGAAGTTTTAAAGTACATTCATGATTATTTTTTCTAATCTTTGCCTGATGTTTTTAACGTGAATAGCCATGTTAACTTTGTTCTGGGTTTTATGTGATGAATATTTTTTTTGATGGCTGAAAGAGACTGAGTATATATAGTGGCACCAACACAAAAAGGCACTAACAGTTATATACATATAACGCCTATATACACACACATTAAGCCCCATGGTTATATATATATATATATATATATTCATTAACACACCAAGTTTTAAGTCCCACGGTTTTATATATATATATATACATAAAGCAACTATTTCCAACATAATTATCAATTTAATATTTCAATAATTCATTTCAAGTTATCAACTTCAACTTTACTGTATGTCTTATATTATTAACATCTTACAATTAACTTCTCATTGATTGTTGTTCGTTTTTAAACTCATTTTAGTTTGGTAATTTTGCTGTCCTCACCTTTCACATTCCTAAGTGGATTTTTCCCATTCATTATAATTATAATGTTTACCATTAAGTCTGCAAAAGCAGGATGTTGTTTTGTAAAATGTGGCTTGAATGGTCAAAGTTGAAGACTTTTCTTTCACTTAAATTAATTGTGAAAGGGACATAATCCATTTTTCCCCCCGTTCATCAACTAATTAGTACACTTTCTCTCTTTGTGCTTTTGTGTATTTAATGGACTTTGGTCTTTGTGTCCCCATAAGAACCTTATTGTACTACATAGTTCTCTCTTGTTCTGCTTCATGTGCAATACTAATATGATACAAATTAACAAGCATTTTCTTATTGTATTAAATACTTTGCCTTTATGCTACACTGTTTTGCCTTTTGGATTATGTCCCTTTGGAAATCATCACTGTGTAATGTCTATTAAAGTTGTTTTTGTAATTTTGTCCTCTTTGATACATACAATGTGTCACAAAAGATGGACACAAAGTCAAAATGTGAAAATAATTCATTTCAACTCTACTGTTGCTTGATTTGCTAGACTGCTTTTGTGTCTTATATTATTATAATATTACAATTAACTTCTCGTTGATTGTTGTTCGTTATTAGACTTATTTTAGTTTGGTAATTTTGCTGTATCCACCTTTCACATTCCTAAGTGGATTTTTTACATTCATCAATTATAATGTTTACCATTAAGTCTGAAAAAGGAGGATGTTGTTTCTGTAAAGTGTGGCTTGAATGGTCGAAGTTGAAGACTTTTTTTTCACTCTTAATTGTGGAAGGGACATAATCCATTTTTAATCTTTTAATCCGTTAATATATTTGCAATGTTGCTTCTTTCTTTTATTTTTATCTAAATTTGGGCTAATTTGTCAATCAATATTATTCAAAATCAAATTAATATACTGTTAAGTTTGACATTAGATTTTGGATAAAATCGGGATGAAAAGATAATAGTGCAAGCATTTTAATGATTGAAAGGTTAAATTAAAAGAAATAATTTATAAAACATCAAATTGAAAGTCAAAATAGAGTTTTTTTCTTTCTTTCAAAAAAATCTGCATGATATACTAAGCAAATTGACTTACAACTAGTACTTTGCTAGTTCTTGTATATATGGACGATATAATAATAATAATAGCTTCTTCAAGGAGATTTGGCAGTATCTTTTGTCTCTTTTGTTTTTTTTTTTTTGGGGGGGGGGGGAGTGACACTAATGTGACCAAATACCCTATGGGTTTCTTCTGACATACATATGCTTTCTTAACCCCAAATATTGTTATATTCTCTTAAACATTCTCATTTTTGTTTTCCAAAGATTTTGGTTGGTTGTGTGAAGATTGGCTGAAGATTTTGGTTGCTAGCATCCAGGTTAGTAAGCATATTTTTACTTATAATTTTGTTTTGGTAGCAAAAGTTCCTGGTAACCTCTAATCCTCTATATATTAGTAGTAGTTTTGTTCGTGGAACATGTTCATAAAAGCATGTTTAATTTTAATTTGTAGAATATGTTTGTACTTGCTAGTTATTACTTCACAATGTATGTGATTTAGTTTGTTATTGATTAGCTGTGTAGCTAGCTCTATAAATGCTGATGTAAAACTCCTCTAATGTGTGTGAATACAACTCTTTTCTCCTCTATTGTGAACGTTTACAATGAACAAATGAGGATTGTATTTTTTTTTCTATTTTGCTTTCACTTTTTATCTTTTAAAACTTGGCTAATGGTAGTAAAAAAGTACTTTGATACATGAAATTGAACTTGGTGGCAATGAAACAAATTTCAACTAATTGATTGCAAGTTATGTGGAACATTAAATATAATGAAGTGACTGAAACAGCGTGAAACAGCAGACACGTGGAAGAACGTGGAGGTCTGGTTTCTCTACCGTGAGGACCATCTAAGTTAGGGTGCAGTGGAATCTCAGCCCTTGGATTTTCTTTTATCATGCCACGTGGAAGCACGAGACATGTACCAATTCTATTAGTCTGCGTTGGAAATTTGGAAGATATTGAGGTGAATTATTTGCCACTGTGAGTTTCAGAAAGTTGACACTACAATATTATAAGAGCTACATAGAGTGAAGTAAGAAACAACTATGTTTGGTACATGCAGATCATGTGATGTAATAGATAAAGTAATTAAAAAAATAGTGACAAATTATTCAATAAATTATCCTCTTAAAAAATGCTAATGATGCATTTGGTTTGCATGAAAGATTTTTGGAGGAACCAAAAAGAGAATGGAAAGGAAAGGGGAAAAAAAAAAGAGAAAAGGGAGAAAATTGTGTTTGGTACGACAATAGAAAGGAATGGAAAGATTAATTTGACTATTATTTTGTTTGGTATGTGGTTTAAAAAGATTTGACTACTTTTTTCATCTCCTCTGTATTGTCGTCACCCTCTCTCCTCCTCCACCATCATTGCAATTTCTTTTTCCCTCTTTCCTTCTGACTTTCTCAGTTTCTCTCTACAACAATTTCCAGTAAGAGGTGGCGGCTGAACCAGCTTGTTGGTCTTAGTCTTGGTTCGTCGGTCTCATCTCCCTATGCTCTGTCTCTCTTGATCTAGCAAAGGAGCAAAGAAGCAAACGTAATGGCAAAGGAGCAGAGACTAGAAAGGAATAGAAGGACCAAAAAGCACACCAAATGCAACCAAAGGACAAATTTGACATTTACCTTCCTTCCATAGTTTTCCATCGCTCGAGCTAAGGAAAACTTCTGTACAATTAAAATGAAAAGCGAAATTTCATCGTTGCTTTCATTTACTTTAGCATACACACACCAAATGGAGGAGAGGAGAAGAATGATGGAATTCCTTCTTCCTTTCTCTTGATGAAGTGCATACCAAACGCGATCTAAAGATATGTTTGATATGAAGAAAGGGAAAAGAAAAAGGAAAGAAAATGTAAATGAAAATATGATATTTTACTGAAATTCTTAACTTTTAAAAAAAAAGGAAATTTTAGTGTTTTTGAAGAGGGCAATTTAGAAAAATTATCACTATCTTTCCTATTACTTTATCCATTATTTCATGATATAACAAAAAACCAAACACATTGTAAGCTTCTTTTTAAATAAATATATGAATCTCCTTTTTTATTTCTATTATGAAAATATACGTATACATTTAAGATTCAATATAACTGAAATATTCTAAATAATAACGTTAACTTTTTATTTTGCATATTCGTAAAATATCCTGCTAATTTATTTATTTTATGTTTATAAATTCAATTTTTTTATATATTTTAAAGCGACTTTTATTTTCAAATATTATATATATATATATATATGTAATACTTGTAATATATGTGTGTGTGTATATATTGTTGTATAAAAGAATATTGTTGCGTGTATTGTAACTTAAAAAAATCGTATAATTTAAATATTTCTTAAAAATATAAATGGCTTTAAATTTTAAAATTTTATTTGAATTTATAGACACAAAATAAATAAAATTAGTGGGATATTTTAAAAATATATATAATAAAAATTAACATTAGCATTGAGAACATTTCAGTTATATTTTTGTTTCGATTTTATTTGAATATGTGTGTGTATATATATTTATATATATACAAAGTGTTCACAACTTTATTTGTGTGCTCTTGCATATTAATAAGCGTATGTATCTATATATATATGTGTGTATATGTTTGTATGTATTGCTATCTATTATATGATCTTATAAAGTGTATATTTTTTTATTAGAACTTATTTGATATATTAAAAGCTAATTTGAGGGGATGGTAATTTAATATGTGCAAATACTTGGTCCAATTATAAATAGTGATGGGGCATTATTAAAATAGGTTCCACGTATTGACCTAACGACATATTAAGTGGATTATGGTTCCATTTATTATATGAGGTTAAGTTTATTATAGTTCACACACCATTAGATAGAAACCTAAGAAAAAGACTCTTCATATAAATACAGAAGCGTCTAACCTGATTGAAGAGAAAAGCTATGTATCAAGGTACCACTTCCTTTAGTCTATACTCTTATAATAATGTTAATTGCCCGCTACCAAAAAATTGTAATCAGCGTCAGCTTTTTTTGTTTTACATTTAGCGGTGGTTCATTACCGCTAAATGCTTCTGGCGACAGTTGAAAAACTGCCACTGATACATGCCTCGACAAGCATATAGTAGCAGATTTTTTTTCAGCCGCCGGCAAATAGAAGTGTGGTTGTGAGTGTAAAACTGCCACTATATGCTTCTCTCGACGGTCGATAAACTGTCGCTGATGCATGCATCGTCAAGCATTTATGTAGATTTTTTTCAGTCAACAAAAATTGAAAGCAGATGTATTGACTATAACACGCTAAATGAGATTTATCCTGCTTGTATGAAAACTTATTATATTCGGGCGGTTTGTAAATCGCCGTTGGACGAGGTTTATCTTATATAAGAATTATATGGATTTCTTTTAATATTAATACCATTTTTGTGTAAATACTAAATACTATTAAAATACCTATTTAAATTATCAATCATAGCTAAAACTTCAAACTATATATTCTGAATAGTGTAGATGCAAAAAATCCCTGGTCATTCTAACCATTGTTAGATTCTTTTTAGATTAATTTAATCATTACGTTCATTTTTTCAATGCAATGAATAAGAATGAGTCGCAAGGTTTTGAAAAGTAAACAGAGAATAACGAAGAAACAACGTGTAATTAAAACGTGTATTAATTGTTCTATTTCTACTAATTATGCCACTCCATTAGTTACGTTTGCCTATTTGTCCTAGTATTAGATTTTTTCATCAAAATTAAAAGGAAAACATATTATGAAGGAATAAATTATTAATTAGTTCACCAATATGTCAATGGCAAGAAAAATTATCTTTGGAAACGTGTATTAATTATTCTATGTTATACTGATTGGAGTTTTTTCACGTTAATCCTCAAGTTGTATTGATTGAACCTATAATCATTCATTATTAACTTAATATTGTTATATAAATCTACTTTTGTTCAACAAAAGTCATTATATATGTACTAAACTATGTCGGTATCATTGAATTTATTAGAAGATCAAGTTATTCATTGTTAGATTTTTTTTTAAATGTGAAATTATAACGTGTATTATTCTACTTACATTATTTTTGCCACTTTATTTGTTGGCCTATTTGTCCTATTAGTCTTTTTATTGATATTTTCATCCAAACTAAAATAAAAACATAACTATGAAGGACTAAATTATTAATTCACCAATATGTCAATGCCAGAAAAAAAATAATAACTTTGGAAACAGAAAAGGAAAGTAAAGAAAAGCTGTCTTTGTTTTAACTATATATAGACATGGTAGAGCTTGGTGAATCCACAAACCAAAAGTATAGATTTCGCATGCAGCTAGGCAATGGCTCTTCACCAAGTGGCCTTAGTAACAAATTGTAATCTTTTCAAATTCAAAATGTTCCCACCACCGCAAACAAAATCCTTCAATAAGAGCTCTTATGTTCTTCCCACAATTCAATGCAAGGCTTCAACTGTTAGTGTTTCCAATCAAAACCCTAGTGCTCGTCGATCTGCAAACTTTGGACCTTCGGCCTGGTGTCATGATTCTATCCAGTCACTGAGAAGTGAATATGGGATATGATTTCAAGTTCTCTTGTTTACTAGTTTTTTGTCATATATATTCTAGCTCAAATAATTAAGCTTAACATTAATTATGTACATTGTTTGTTTATAGGGAGAATCATACGTCCAAGAACTTGATCAGCTGAAGGAAGAAGTAAGCATCATGATTTCCAAAATGACAAATGATTTAGAGAAACTTGAGCTTATTGATGTCTTGCAGAAACTTGGAGTGGATGTTCATTTTAGTCTTGAAATAAATAACATACTCGAGAATGTTTATAACAATAAGGATAGGAAAAGGAAGATGGACTTAAATGAGAATGCACTTGAGTTTAGACTCTTAAGGAAACATGGGTATGTTGTATCACCAGATACTCAATTTCTAAATTATCGTGTTCTTTAGTTAAAGTATATTATAGAATATTTATGTATTGACTAATTTTGACGAATAATTTGTAACATAGATATTTTTTTGCTTTTGTAGACGATATCTTTGAAAATTTTAAAGATCACAAAGGAAATTGTAACACCCAACTTTTGGGTTGTATGAAGCTTCCTTTCATTATATGGAAGGTGAAACTATATTCGACAAAGCAAGAGATATTTGCTCTACTTGTCTAAAAGAATTTGTTAACAAGAACAAACACAAAGATATATCGGTTTTGGTTAGTCATGCCTTGGAGCGTCCACTACATTGGAGGACACCAAGACAAGTGGCTCATTGGTTCATTGATATATATACAAAAGGACCGATAACATGAACCCATCTTTGCTTAAGCTTGCTAATTTGGATTTCAACATAGTACAGGATGCACACCAAGAAGATCTATAATATTTCTCAAGGTGAAAGTAATGAAATCTTTGCTTTGAAACCTTTGTACTCGTACAAGTCTTAGAGAAAATTCACATACTGATCCTCGATTAAGTTTTATCTCCAATTGTATTAATATTTCTACTAGATAACATGATAGGCAATTACAACTTAATTTTCCTAAATCTTATTACTCTCTCTTTAAACTTTCATATTATAGATGAGAAGGAGACTGTTTATACTAATGCTTTTGTTTTGTTGTCTATAAATAAAGATAGTGGAAAGAAACTGGATTCGTAGAGAAGCTCAATTTTGCTAGAGATAGCCCATGGAAAACTTCTTTTGGGACGTAAATAAGGCTCACCAACTTGAATTTGGATATTTTAGAAGAGAGATGGCTAAGATCACTGCACTTATAACCACAATAGATGATATTTATGATGTTCATGGCACAATGGAAGAATTAGAACTCTTTACAGAAGTGGTTGACAGGTTAGCAATGTTAACTAATACAATAAAAAAACCTTTTCAATCTCTTTCGTATGTTTACCATATATATCCACATAATTATAAATATTTCCACAATATTTAATCTTATTTTGTTTGCTATTCTAGATGTGATGTAGCTTTTTATAACCTTAAAAGGACTGGGTACAACATCATTCCGCACCTCAAACAAGTAGTATGTGTTTATAATCCATTTCTATTTTCACACAATTATACATCAAACTGAATTGATTCATAAACTTAATTAATCAAGACTGTGGTCAAATGCAATATATAATATTGTGTCTAATTTTTATAGTGGGCAGATCTTTGTAAATCATATCTGATTGAGGCAAAATGGTACCATAATGACTATAATCCAAGTGTGAGAGAATATATGGAAAATGCTTGGATTTCAATTGGTGCACCTGTCATGCTTGTTCAAACTTACTTTTTGATTCCAAATTCAATAAGAAAGAAGGACTTAGATATTTTTGCAGCAGAATATGCTAATCTTGTTCGCTTGTCAGCGACTATTTTACGCCTTGCTAATGACCTAGGAAGTTATAAGGTACCAGAGAAATTGATAACTTTCAATATTTTACCCAGATTTTCTTGCAAGCAATATGTTGTTAATTTTCCGTTGTATTTTTTTCTTAGCGTGAAATGGAGACAGGTGATGTTCTCAAATTGGTTAAATGCTACATGAATGAAAGTGGAGCATCTGAAGCCGAAGGTTGTGAGTATGTAAAGTCTTTACTGCTCTAAACATGGAAGAGGATGAATGAAGAAGTTCTTAATTCTCCATTCTCTGAGAGTTTTACAGAAATTGCTTTGAACCTTGGAAGAATGGCACTATTCATGTACCAACATCGAGATGGCCACACTGCTTAAGATGCTGAAACCAAAAAGCCCATGCTATCATTGCTTAACCATCCCATTCCTATGTAATAAGTGTGAAAGATCTGAAGTTAATAATAATTTTCATGTTGCGTGTAATTGTGTGTAATATATATAATGGTTCTATGAACTCAACTTGCAGAGTGGTAGAGAAGAGAGGGGTCTGTCTTACACTTTCTCAATAAATTGCACGTACAACTTGGTGATGTGAGAGGCTTGTGTGGCTTGAGCTGTTTGAATAATTAAGAACAATATTTAAGTACAATTTTTAGATGTTTATTATTAGGTTCTTTTATTTAAACTCAATTTATTTATGACTGAGTGCCACATGAATGAGTATTTCAAACAATTATCAACACATTATTTTTTTATTAGAAAATTGTCTAATAATGAAAACCTCAAAGGAAACAGTCTATTTTGAAATTCTAAAAAGGATTGGGACTTAAATGAAAATTATTTTAAAAACCCTAAAATTTTGGGGTGGGACCAATTTGAAAGAAATTCTCCATAATCAGCTTGGAAAAATATATCGATAAAATAAAAAAAAATAAAATTTGCATTAATTCACAAAAACAGGAAAAAGTAAAAACTGCAACATTTTTTCCCCTCATGCCTGACAACCTGCATGCACCCCTGTCCCCCCCCCTCCCCCTCTCTTCCTTTTGTCATGTGTTGTTGTTGCTACTGCCGCAATTGGGTCCTTCGCAGCGGGAAAATGATGAGTATTGATTATTTTATTTGAATATTAAAAAAATCACTTAAGAAGATTTAGTGTATGTTTGGAAACTCGTTGGGTAAACCTAAGTTTGAGTAGAATTGATTTTGAGAATTGATTTTGAGTAGAATTGATTTTACATGAACATGATTTATGTTTGGAAACTATTATCGGAAAAGTGATTTTGGAAAATGAATTTTGTTTGGATATTGGTTAGCAAAAGCACTTTTGAATGTGTAATTACCAGAAAGAGTATGAATTTTATAATGTTTTATTTCATTTGACTATTAGCACTAAAATATTAAAATTTATGAATGTTGTAATAAAATGAATTTATTTATATCCAAATTAGTTTTAACTATTTTTAATAATTATTTAAAGATCAATCTTGGAATTAAACAAAATAAAATCATCAAACTCACATAAAAAATAATTCAGGTAAGCAACTAAATTAAAATTTAAATAGAAGTACATGATATGAATAAAGTACAGATAATTGTCATTTATTATGTAAATGTTCCACAAGTTGATCACGAATAGCGTCTTGAATATGATCCATTTCTGATGAAGATGCTAGGTTTAGGGATCACAAGAAATCTGAATCATCATTGTTAGCATTCTCTTCTCCTAGCACATTTTCTTCTTCTGAACGGTTGAATTCAATATCTGTATCAATGTTTCTTCTAATAAAATTGTGAATAGCCATTGTTGCACTGACCAACTGAACTTGTATTCTAAATTTAAACTTAAGCATATTTTTCAAAAGTGCAAACCTGTTGTTCCATACTCCAAAGTTCTTTCAATAGTGGTCCTCAAATTTGAATGGTAATAATTAAATACCTCATTTTTGTTTTGAAATCTAAATGAACGTTTAAAATCAGGTATGTGATAACGCTCACACTTGTACGGACCGATATATCCAACTGGTGTCGGATAGCCAGCATCCACCAAATAATATTTACCTACAAAAATAATAAAATAATTATCAAACAATGCCTAATCTAAAAGTGATACCAATTTACGGTTATGATAAATGATATACCTGGAGGTGGGTGTGGAAAATTCATCTCAGGCGTCGTCAGAGCATGTTGGAAAACACGAGCGTCATGGGCGGGGCCTTCCCATCCTGGCAAAGCGAAGGTGAAACACATATCCCAATCACATGCAACCATTATATTTTGTGTTGTAACTCCTTTTCTTCCGATAAATCTTGGTTGCTTACTAGCGCTGACCACACAGTGAACATGAGTTCCATCAATAGCTCCTATAGCATCCTTGAAAAATGGCCAGTATCATCGATCATTTCTTATTTTTAATGGGATCTCACGAAATGTACGATCTTGTGGCCCAATATATTTGAAAGACAATTTCAAGAAAGCAGCTAAGACCGAATGAATATGTCTACTAATAGTTTCTCCTGAATGTTGAAACCTCTCTTGTAACAGTCTGTTTCCCACTCCATGGCCAACCATGTGTAGAAACATTGCAACAATCTCTTGAATTTCCATTCGTGTGGTGCCCTTTAGACCACATTCATTTAATTCAAGACATAACTTATGGAATACATGTTTCTCTATGCGAAACATCTCATGGCAACGAACAGGATGCCTATTTATTATTTCTAGAACCCATGCATGACCAGTTTGCTCACTTGTTCTACACGGTTGTTTACATAAATAAGTGGTTACATATTGACTAATTAGCACAGTTTTAGTGACATATTCTCTCATATCATTGTCATCGATGAGATAACTTGCTATTTCATCCATGTCTATTTCATGATCATCCATTTATACCTATTAAAAATAAAAATTAGATAGACGTACAACATGAAATACAACATAATTTATGAATGAAAAGACAACATGAAAATTAACATTCATAGAAAATGATATCCAATGACATAATTCGAATATTTCTCGGCATAAAAAGACATAAATGTTAAAATACAACTTGACACACAACAACTAATGAATCCAATATAATACTAAACTAGTCCTTCGGGTAATTCTCTAGGTTGGATGATGTACGTCAAAGCCAATCCACTAACTGATCATTAGCATTTGCCTTTCTCAATGTCACAAATGCCTCCCTTACTTTCTTACTCATAAGTAAATTAATATATTTTGTATGAAGTTCTAGATCATTAGCAATTTCAGGTATATTGACAAGTTCAGCTATAACTTCACCAATAGAGGCACCAGGGGCGTTAGCATGGTGTGAGCGACATGTATCTGCCATGACACTCACTGCATCCGCTATCTTATAAGCAGCAGGCAGTTTAGCTTTGCCTCTTTGTTCACTACAACTAGCCCGCTTCCTTTTATCCCCACTCCTGTGGCTTGCATTGCCTTGAGAGATATTTAAGTTGATATTTCTCATCTCAATTGTTGCTCCACTACTGAGATCTTCCTCACTATCGCCCGAACCTTCCTCCCAGTCCACTGCAATATTGTCCAAAGATGGGTGATACCCATCATCATCGTTAAACCCACTAGGCAGTACCCCTGATGATGGTGCCCAAGCATACTCCCCAGTGGCCACCATGTCCTTAAACAATGAGGTTAGCTCATGGGCAAATGGTAAGACCTTGTGCCTAAACTTGCCATACTGAAGATTTTCCTGTATATTATTCAAACTTGTCATCAGAACACATACATTAAGGGAAAAAAACTCTATAAGTTAATCCTTTTTAATTTGAAACATACCAATTGTTTTTCTCCCACCACTCATCGGGAGCATCAACGGTGTTCTTAATATTGTCCCACCCTAATCTGGTTTCATGTGCAAACAGTTTATACGTACCATGCTTGCCACTCTTTTCTTAAACTGTCAAATTTATTTTTCAACTAGGATCTAGTATAATTCCTTCTACTTTGGTCGTTGAACTTAGCTAAAACACTTTTCCACCCCCTTTTGGTAAGACTAGTTCCATTACGCTATCCTTTGTACAGCTATTCTAGGCAAGTTCTAATAAAATATTCAGTTGTCTTTGCATCCCAATTAGCCTTTGCTTTATCACTTGGAGTAGAATCTACAATGGCTTGCTTCTTTTGAGAACTCATGTTTAGTAA
Source organism: Biancaea sappan (assembly GCA_037074585.1). Lineage (NCBI taxonomy): Eukaryota > Viridiplantae > Streptophyta > Magnoliopsida > Fabales > Fabaceae > Biancaea > Biancaea sappan. The sequence goes on from CM073499.1 coordinate 8,773,071, forward strand.
TCACATATACAACCATAAGAGTCAACTCATTTTCTAATAGCTACTAAAGGTTAAGATAAATATATGTATATTGTCTAAATAACATTGTATATATATATATATTAACTAAGTGGTCATTAACTAAGTAATTACTCTTAGAGTTAAGCAAAATAATTATATATTAACTAAGTGGTCACTAACTAATTACATATTAATTAATTATATATTAACTAATTGGTCATTAACTAATTATATGTTAACTAATTAATTATTGACTAACTAAAGAGTAACTAAAATTATTAACTAAATATATATTATTAATAATTGTTAATTATATTAACTAAGTGGCCACTAACTAATTACATATTAATTAATTATACATTAACTAATTATATATTAACTAAATGGTCACTAAATAATTACATATTAATTAATTATATATTAACTAATTATATATTAACTAATTGGTCATTAACTAATTATATGTTAACTAATTAATTATTGACTAATTATAGAGTAACTAAAATTATTAACTAAATATATATTATTCAAAATTGTTAATTATATTAACTAAGTGGTCACTAACTAATTACATATTAATTAATTATATATTAACTAATTATATATTAATTAATTGGTCATTAAATAATTATATAAATTAATTTTATATTAACTAATTTTATATTAACTAATTGTTCATTAACTAATTATATGTTAACTAATTAATTATTGACTAATTATAGAGTAACTAAAATTATTAACTAAATATATATTAATCAAAATTGTTAATTATATTAACTAAGTATATATTAATTAAAAAAAAACGCATGACAGACCACATTGCTCCACGACTTCAGCGTTCTGCAATGGAGGTACAGTAACATAATCCCTCACTCTCGGCAAACCCAGAACATGGCAAAGGCAAAATGCATACCAGAACCGACGCTGGAGAACATGCATGACGCCGGAAAAGGTGAGCCTTGCCATTCCCGGGGCCAGACGCATCTCTCCAGCGACGGCAGTGTGGAACACAGGGACCAAAATAAAAATAGAGCATAACAGAGTACCCGAGGAGAGCACATACCAGAGGAGGAGACTCGGAAGCTTGGAGGAAGGTACAGCACGAACGCCCCACTGCAGCTGTCACCAGCTTTGGAAACTCAGAGCTCAAAGGAAAAATCTCTCCAGTCGCAGAGTTGCTTCTCCAAGCTAGTTCTAGTCATTTGTATGAGTAATGGATAGCAAAAATATAAAGTTCAGGTTGTTGGTTGCTTCCATCCATTCGGGTATAAACCATAGTAAATGCTAACATATGATAAATGCCAACAGAGGGCATTTAGAGGAAAAGGTCTCAGAGACACAATCGATTATTGGCATAAGCTCCAGGATGCTGCTTTCCTTCAAACGTGATTATGCTTTCATAATCAATTATGGCTCCCTCCCTGAACGCTGAACCAAACATATGCTATCTCTGTGTAAACGCTCATCTACCCTCACCAACGCACGTTTAATGCAGCCGAACGTGAAGCCAAACACGCTCTTAAATTTATGACTTGTTGAACGTGACAATTTACTTGAGCCATCTAGACCAAGTCTTGCTAGTTTTATATAACGGTGAATGCTTATATATGATATAACAAATGTAAATCATATTATTATGTGTACAAAATGATTTTAAATTACAAAGAAATAAAAATATTAACATCAAATATTTAGTTACTAATTTATTTAAAAATTATTTGAATACAATTATTTATAAACTATTTGTGTGTGTGTGTGTGTGTGTGTGTGTGTGTGTGTGAGTTTAGATGTTGAAAAAAAAAATTTAATCATTTAGTATTCAAATTCAAAGATTTATATATTCAAATTTAAATATCTTAATCTTAAAAAAACCAAAAGATCCTTAGAGATATATATATAAGATAATAACAAATACTTTACACAACATAACAAAATACCTTACATATATGTGATGGGGAAGAAGAAAGAATACAATACTTGATGGGGAAGAAGAAAGACTGCAATACTTGAATGATAAAGAAAGCACCACTCTATCCTCTACAAGTACACGCTCACACTTACACTCAGTTCATTATATGCTTTAATAATTTAGTTTATTGTGCGCTCATGTTTTTCACAAGGTGGCCAAATTATTGATTACTATTAGAAACTTTAAAAAAAAATTAGGGTCTGTTTGGTTTATAAAAACATTTCTTGTTTTTATTTTCAGTTTTCATTTCTTGAAATGCATTTTCTAAAACATTCAAAACATCTTTTTGGTGTTTTCAGATTTAGGCATACTTTAAAAAATATTTTCAAGAAAACGTTTTCAGTTAACTCAACCAAATGCATTTTGAAATCCATTTTCTGTTTTCAGTGAAAATGAAAATAGGAAATGTCCAAACCAAACATGCTTATCTTTTCTCTTAAGCTTTTAAGTTTCCTTTCAAAATAGTCTTTTTATTTTAGTCCCTAAAGTGATTTTCTCATATAAAACATTATTTTTCTCTCAGTTTCTTTCTAGATTCTTCTTATGTCCAATTCATATTTTACCCATGGGATAAACTTTGTATCATAACATCCATTATACCCCACAATTTATGTAATCTATAAGTGAAATCTATATTTTCAACAATATGCACAAACAAAGCAACAAGATTCACATAAGAATACAAAATTAAACAGATAGGAGAATCATTTTCTCGAAAATAAATTTATTGTAGTTCGTGAATATACATTTTTAATTTTATTCTACATTATTTTATTTTATTATTTATTTATTTTTCACGGGTATTACACACACATATATATGGTTTTAAAAGTTTTTAATTAACTGTTAAATAAAATTATAATATCTGAATATTGTAGATGCAATAAATCCCTAGTCATTCTAACCATTGTTAGATTCTCGCCGGATCAATTTAATCATTATGTTCATTTTTTCAATGCTATAAAAAAAATCAGTTGCAAGATTTTGAAAAATAAGCAGAGAACAACGGAGAAACAACGTGTAATTAAGACGTATATTAATTATTCTATTTCTATTATTTATGCCACTTTATTAGTTACGTTGGCCTATTTGTCCTATTAATACATAATTTCATCGAAGTTAAAAGAAAAACATATTATGAAGGAATAAATTATTAATTAGTTTACCAATATGTCAATACCAAGAAAAAATATCTTTGAAAACAGTGAAGTAAAGAGAAGTTGTCTTTGTTTTAACTATATATATATATATATATATATATATATATATATATATATATATATATGTATGTATGTATATATATGGACATGGTAGAGCATGATGAATCCACAAACAAAAAGTATAGATTTCTCATCCAGTTAGGTAATGGCTCTTCACCAAGTGACCTCAGTACCAAATTGTAATCTCTTCAAATTCAAAATGTTCCCACCACCGCAAACAAAATCCCTCAATAAGAGCTCTTATGTTCTTCCCACAATTCAATGCAACGCTTCAACTGTTACTGTTCCCAATCAAAATCCTAATGTTCGTCGATCTGCAAACTTTGGACCTTCGGCCTGGTGTTATGATTCTATCCAGTCATTGAGAAATGAATATGGGGTATGATTTCAAGTTCTCTTGTTTACTAGTTTTTTGTCATATATATTCTAGCTCAAATAATTAAGCTTAACATTTATATATATTGTTTTTTTATAGGGAGAATCATTTGTACAAGAACGTGACCAGCTGAAGGAAGAAGTAAGCATCATGATTTCCAAAATGACAAATGATTTGGAAAAACTTGAGCTTATTGATGTCTTGCAGAAACTTGGAGTTGATGCTCATTTTAGTCTTGAAATAAATAACATACTCGAGAATGTTTATAACAATAAGGATAGGAAAAAGAAGGGGGACTTATATGAGAATGCACTTGAGTTTAGACTCTTAAGGAAACATGGGTATAATGTATCACCATGTACTCAATTTCTAAATTATCATGTTCTTTAGTTAAAGTATATTATAGAATATTTATGTATTGACTAATTTTGACAAATAATTTGTAACATAGATATTTCTTTTCTTTTGCAGATATCTTTGAAAATTTTAGAGATGATAACGGAAATTTTAATACCCAACTTTTGAGTGGTATAAAGGGTATGCTATCATTGTATGAAGCATCCTTTCATTCAATGGAAGGTGAAACTATATTTGAAGAAGTAAGAGACGTTTGCTCTTTTGGTTTGAAAGAATTTGTTAACAAGAACAAAAATGACAAAATATCAATTTTAGTTAGTCATGCCTTGGAGCGTCCACTACATTGGAGGTCACCGAGACAAGTGGCCCGTTGGTTCATTGATATATATATGAAACGGCCAAGAAGATGAATCCAACTTTGCTTAAGCCTGTTAAATTAGATTTCAACATAGTACAAGTTGTGCACCAAGAAGATCTAAAATATGCCTCAAGGTGAAAGTAATGAAAATTTTGGTTTGAAACTTTTGTCCAGTGTAAGTCTTAGAGGAAATTTCACATATTGATCACTTAATTAATTTTATCTCCAATTGCATTAATATATCTACTAAATAATATCATAGGTAATTACAACTAAATTTTCCTAAATCTTATTACTCTCTAAATTTTCATTCTATAGATGAGAAGGAGATTGTTTATACTAATGCATTTGTTTTATTGTTTGTAAATAAAGATGGTAGAAAGAAATTGGATTCGTAGAAAAGCTCAGTTTTGCTAGAGATAGACCAGTGAAAAACTTCTTTTGGGGCGTAAATATGGCTCACCAACCTGATTTTGGATATTCTAGAAGAGAGATGGCTAAGATCGCTTCATTAATAACCACAATAGATGATATTTTTTGATATGCATGGCACAATGGAAGAGCTAGAACTCTTTACATAAGTGGTTGACAGGTTAGCAATTTTAACTAGTTACCAAATATCCACATAATTATTAAATTTTCCCAGTATTTAATCTTATTTTGTTTGTTATTCTAGATGGGATGTAAATGCAATGGATATTCTTCCTGAATATATGAAAATATGTTTTCTTGCACTCTATAACTCTATCAATGATGTAACTTCTTATAACCTAAAAAAGACTGGGTACAACATCGTTCCATACCTCAAGAATGTGGTATGTACTTATTTCATTTCTATTTTCACACAATTATACATGAACTTAATTGATTCATAAACTCAATTAATCATGATTGTGGTCTAATGCAATATATAATATCTTGTCTAATTTTTACAGTGGGCAGATCTTTGTAAATCATATCTGATTGAGGCAAAATGGTACCATAATGACTATATTCCAAGTGTGAGAGAACATATGGAAAATGCTTGGATTTCATGTGGTGCACCTGTCATGCTTGTTCAGACGTACTTTTTGATTCCAAATTCAATGAGAAAGACGGATTTGGATATTTTTTCAGCAGAATACGCCAATCTCGTTCGCTTTTCAGCGACTATTTTACGCCTTGCTAATGACCTTAGCATTTATAAGGTACCATGGCAATTTATTTCATTTTGATATGTTAACAAGGATTTTTTGCAAGTAATATGTTGTTAATTTTCTATTGCATTTTTTTCTTAGCATGAAATGGAAACAGGTGATGTCCTCAAATTGGGTAAATGCTATATGAATGAAACTGGAGCATCTGAAGCCAACGCTTATGAGTTTGTAAAGTTTGTTCAGCTCCAAACATGGAAGAAGATGAATGAAGAAGTTCTCAATTCTCCATTCTCTCAGAGTTTTACAGAAATTGCTTTGAACCTTGGAAGAACAGCACTATTTATGTACCAGCGTGGAGATGGCCACACTGCTCAGGATGCTGAAACCAAGAAGCCCATCCTATCATTGCTTATCCATCCCATTCCAATGTATTAAGTGTCCAAAGAACTGAAGTTAATAATAATTTTCATGTTGTGTGTAATATATATAATGGTTCTATGAACTCTCCTTGCAGAGTGGTAGAGAATAGGTGTATGTTTTGCAGTTTTCTACAAATTACACAACTTGGTAATGTGAGAGGCTTGCGTATTGAGCTATTTGAATAATTAAGAATATTTAAGTACAATTTTTAGATGTTTATTATTAGGTTCTTTTATTTAAACTTAATTTATCTATGACTGAGTCCACATGAATGAGTATTTCAAACAATTATATCAACACATGTTTTTTTATTAGAAATTTGTCTAATAATAAAAACCTCAAAGAAAAAGGACTATTTTGCAATTCTCAAAAGGATTGGGACTTAATTGAAAATTATTTTGAAAATCCTAAAATTTTGGAAAGGGACCCATTTGAAACAAATTCTCCAAAATCAGCTTGGAGAAATATAGCAATAAAAACAAAAAGAATAAAATTTGAATTAAAAAAAAAAGGAAAAAGCAAAAACTGCAATATTTTTTCCCTCATGCCCAACAAGCTGCATGCACCTCTCTCTCTCTCTCTCTCTCTCTTCTATTATTCCCTCTATGACTTTATCCACCCAACTTGCCAAATGTAACGTCCCTTCTAATTCTAGTATTTTCTTAGATATAATCCTTGACTTGATTATAGTTGAACTATCTTCAACTCAATTCTCGAAACTTGATTTGAGTTCTTTCCTTACACCTTAGGTAAATTTCATTTCTAGATGAGATTAGGATTTGACTAACTTAGTGAAATCCATTCCACTCTAATCCTTTGAATTTCATTATGAACTTATTAACTTTACTATAAGAATTACTATCATTAATCTTCAAAATGGGGATGTACATACCGAGTCTATATCAACCGAATAATTTTCATAAGACTGCAACATCTCTAACATTACACAATCATTTCCAAAATTTTCCATAGTTCTCATCAATCTCGACAATACTGAAACAAAAATAACCATTATCAGCAACTTACAGAAATTGCTTTGAACTTTGGAATCCATCCCATTCCTATGTATTAAGTGTGCAAAGATCTGAAGTTATTAATAATTTTCATGTTGCGTGTAATTGTGTGTAATATATATAACCGTTCTAGAGGCTTGTGTATCTTGAGCTATTTGAATAATTAGAACAACATTTAAGTACAATTTTTAGATGTTTATTATTAGGTTCTTTTATTTAAACTTAATTTATTTATTTATGACTGAGTGCCACATGAATGAGTATTTCAAACAATTATCAACACATTATTTTTTTTATTAGAAAATTGTCTAAAAATGAAAACCTCAAAAGAAACGGACTATTTTGAAATTCTCAAAAGAATTGGGACTTAAATGAAAATTATTTTGAAAATCCTAAAATTTTTTGGGATGGGACCGATTTGACAGAAATTCTCCAGAATCTGCTTGGAAAAATATGTCAATAAAAACAAAAGAAAATTTGCATTCACAAAACTTGAAAAAGCAAAAACTGCAACATTTCTCCCCTCATGGCTGACAAGCTGCATGCACCTCTGTCTCTCGTCCTTTATTCATGTGCTGCTGCTGCTACTGCTGCAACTGGGTCCTCTGACGTCGGAAAATGCCGAGTATTGATTGTTTTAGTTGAATATTAAAAGATGTTTTCAAGAAAATTTAACTGTTTGAATATGGAAAAAATTTACTTGAGCCATCTAGACCAAGTCTTGCTAGTATTATATAAAGGTGAATGTTTATATATAATATAACAAATGTAAATTATATTATTTTGTGTACAAATGATTTTAAATTATAAAAAATAAAAACATTAACAACAAATTTTGTAATACATATAATATTAAAGATAATAATTAACAATAAATATTTAGTTACTAATTTATTTAAAAATTATTTAAATATAATTATTTAGAAACTAATTATATATATTTAAATATTAAAAAAACATCTTAATTTAGAGATAATATCTTAATAATTATGTGTATTTATAAATTCAAGTATCTTAATCTTAAAAAAAACCAAATGATCCTTAGATCTGTATATAAGATAATAACAAATACTTTACACAATATAACAAAATACTTTACACATATGTCAAAGTGGTTCGATAATTAAAAAAAAAAAAAAGCAGCGCGTGCGTGAAGGGATGATGGAGAAAAAGAAAGAGTGCAATACTTGAATGATAAAGAAAGCACCACTCTATCCTATAGGATAGTACACGCTCACACTTACCCTGTACTTTAATAATTTAATTTATTGTCCGCACATATTTTTTACAATGTGATTAAATTATTTGTTATTATTAAAAATTTAAAAGAAAAATTATCTTTTTTTTTAAGCTTTTAAGTTTCCTTTCAAAATAGTCTTTTTATTTTAGTCCCTAAAGTGATTTTTTCACATAAAACGTTATTTTTCTCTCATTTTCTTTCTAGATTCTTCTTTTGTCCGATTCATATTTTATCCATGAGATAAATTATGTATCATAACATCCATTATACCCCACAATTTATGTAATCTATAAGTGAAATCCATATTTTCAACAACATACACAAACAAAATAACAAAATTTACATAAGCATACAAATTAAACAGATAAGAAAATCATTTTCTAAAAAATAAATTTATTGTAGTTCGTGAATATACATTTTTAATATTATTCTACATTATTTTATTTTATTATTTATTTATTTTTTCACAGGTATTACACACACATATATATGGTTTTAAAAGTTTTTAAATAACTGTTAGATAAAATAATAATATCTGAATATTGTAGATGCAATAAATCCCTAGTCATTCTAACCTTTGTTAGATTCTCGCCGGATCAATTTAATCATTATGTTCATTTTTTCAATGCTATAAAAAAAATCAGTTACAAGATTTTGAAAAATAAGCAGAGAACAACGAAGAAACAACGTGTAATTAAGACGTATATTAATTATTCTATTTCTATTATTTACGCCACTTTATTAGTTACGTTGGCCTATTTGTCCTATTATTACATATTTTCATCAAAGTTAAAACAAAAACATATTATGAAGGAATAAATTATTAATTAGTTTACCAATATGTCAATACCAAGAAAAAATATCTTTGAAAACAGTGAAGTAAAGAGAAGTTGTCTTTGTTTTAACTATATATATATATATATATATATATATATATATATATATATGTATGTATATATATGGACATGGTAGAGCATGATGAATCCACAAACAAAAAGTATAGATTTCTCATCCAGTTAGGTAATGGCTCTTCACCAAGTGACCTCAGTACCAAATTGTAATCTCTTCAAATTCAAAATGTTCCCACCACCGCAAACAAAATCCCTCAATAAGAGCTCTTATGTTCTTCCCACAATTCAATGCAACGCTTCAACTGTTACTGTTCCCAATCAAAATCCTAATGTTCGTCGATCTGCAAACTTTGGACCTTCGGCCTGGTGTTATGATTCTATCCAGTCATTGAGAAATGAATATGGGGTATGATTTCAAGTTCTCTTGTTTACTAGTTTTTTGTCATATATATTCTAGCTCAAATAATTAAGCTTAACATTTATATATATTGTTTGTTTATAGGGAGAATCATTTGTACAAGAACGTGATCAGCTGAAGGAAGAAGTAAGCATCATGATTTCCAAAATGACAAATGATTTGGAAAAACTTGAGCTTATTGATGTCTTGCAGAAACTTGGAGTTGATGCTCATTTTAGTTTTGAAATAAATAACATACTCGAGAATGTTTATAACAATAAGAATAGGAAAAGGAAGGGGGACTTATATGAGAATGCACTTGAGTTTAGACTCTTAAGGAAACATGGGTATAATGTATCACCAGGTACTCAATTTCTAAATTATCATGTTCTTTAGTTAAAGTATATTATAGAATATTTATGTATTGACTAATTTTGACAAATAATTTGTAACATAGATATTTCTTTTCTTTTGCAGATATCTTTGAAAATTTTAGAGATGATAACGGAAATTTTAATACCCAACTTTTGAGTGGTATAGAGGGTATGCTATCATTGTATGAAGCATCCTTTCATTCAATGGAAGGTGAAACCATATTTGACGAAGTAAGAGACATTTGCTCTTTTGGTTTGAAAGAATTTGTTAACAAGAACAAAAATGACAATATATCAATTTTGGTTAGTCATGCCTTGGAGCGTCCACTACATTGGAGGTCACCGAGACAAGTGGCCCGTTGGTTCATTGATATATATGAAACGGCCAAGAACATGAATCCAACTTTGCTTAAGCTTGCTAAATTAGATTTCAACATAGTACAAGTTGCGCACCAAGAAGATCTAAAATATGCCTCAAGGTGAAAGTAATGAAAATTTTGGTTTGAAACTTTTGTCCACGTGTAAGTCTTAGAGGAAATTTCACATATTGATCACTTAATTGATTTTATCTCCAATTGCATTAATGTATCTACTAAATAATATCATAGGTAATTACAACTAAATTTTCCTAAATCTTATTACTCTCTAAATTTTCATTTTATAGATGAGAAGGAGATTGTTTATACTAATGCATTTGTTTTGTTGTTTGTAAATAAAGATGGTGGAAAGAAATTGGATTTGCAGAAAAGCTCAGTTTTGTTAGAGATAGGCCTGTGGAAAACTTCTTTTGGGGCGTAAATATGGCTCACCAACTTGATTTTGGATATTCTAGAAGAGAGATGGCTAAGATCGCTTCATTAATAACCACAATAGATGATATTTTTGATATGCATGGCACAATGGAAGAGCTAGAACTCTTTACAGAAGTGGTTGACAGGTTAGCAATTTTAACTAGTTACCAAATATCCACGTAATTATTAAATTTTCCCAGTATTTAATCTTATTTTGTTTGTTATTCTAGATGGGATGTAAATGCAATGGATATTCTTCCCGAATATATGAAAATATGTTTTCTTGCGCTCTACAACTCTGTCAATGATATAGCTTTTTATAACCTAAGAAAGACTGGGTACAATATCATTCCGTACCTCAAGAATGTGGTATGTACTTATTTCATTTCTATTTTCACACAATTATACATGGAACTTAATTGATTCATAAACTCAATTAATCATGATTGTGGTCTAATGCAATATATAATATCTTGTCTAATTTTTACAGTGGGCAGATCTTTGTAAATCATATTTGATTGAGGCAAAATGGTACCATAATGACTATATTCCAAGTGTGAGAGAATATATGGAAAATTCTTGGATTTCATGTGGTGCACCTGTCATGCTTGTTCAAACGTACTTTTTGATTCCAAATTCAATAAGAAAGACGGACTTGGATATTTTTTCAGCAGAGTACTCCAATCTCGTTCGCTTTTCAGCGACTATTTTACGCCTTGCTAATGACCTTAGCATTTATAAGGTACCATGGCAATTTATATCATTTTGATATTTTAACAAGGATTTTTTGCAAGTAATATGTTGTTAATTTTCTATTGCATTTTTTTCTTAGCATGAAATGGAAACAGGTGATGTCCTCAAATTGGGTAAATGCTATATGAATGAAACTGGAGCATCTGAAGCCAACGCTTATGAGTTTGTAAAGTTTGTTCAGCTCCAAACATGGAAGAAGATGAATGAAGAAGTTCTCAATTCTCCATTCTCTCAGAGTTTTACAGAAATTGCTTTGAACCTTGGAAGAACGGCACTATTTATGTACCAGCGTGGAGATGGCCACACTGCTCAGGATGCTGAAACCAAGAAGCCCATCCTATCATTGCTTATCCATCCCATTCCAATGTATTAAGTGTGCAAAGAACTGAAGTTAATAATAATTTTCATGTTGTGTGTAATATATATAATGGTTCTATGAACTCTCCTTGCAGAGTAGTAGAGAAGAGGTGTATGTTTTTCAGTTTTCTACAAATTACACAACTTGGTAATGTGAGAGGCTTGCGCATTGAGCTATTTGAATAATTAAGAATATTTAAGTACAATTTTTAGATGTTTATTATTAGGTTCTTTTATTTAAACTTAATTTATCTATGACTGAGTCCACATGAATGAGTATTTCATACAATTATATCAACACATGTTTTTTTATTAGAAATTTGTCTAATAATAAAAACCTCAAAGAAAAAGGACTATTTTGCAATTCTCAAAAAGATTGGGACTTAAATGAACATTATTTTGAAAATCCTAAAATTTTGGAAAGGGACCCATTGAAACAAATTCTCCAAAATCAGCTTGGAGAAATATAGAAATAAAAACAAAAAGAATAAAATTTGAATTTAAAAAAAAAAAGGAAAAAGCAAAAACTGCAACATTTTTTCCCTCATGCCCAAAAGCTGTATGCACCTCTCTCTCTCTCACTCTCTTCTTTTATTCCCTCTATGACTATCCACCCAACTTGCCAAATGTAACGTCCCTTCTAATTCTAGTATTTTCTTAAATATAATCCTTGACTTGATTATAGTTGAACTATCTTCAACTCAATTCTCCAAACTCGATTTGAGTTCTTTCCTTGTACCTTAGCTAAATTTCATTTCTAGATGAGATTAGGATTTGACTAACTTAGTGAAATCCATTCCACGCTAATCCTTTGAATTTCATTATGAACTTATTAACCTTACTATAAGAATTACTATCATTAATCTTCAAAATGGGGATGTACATACCGAGTCTATATCAACCGAATAATTTTCATAAGACTGCCACATCTCTAACATTACACAATCATTTCCAAATTTTACCATAGTTCTCAATCTCGACAATACTGAAACAAAATAACCATTATCAGCAACTTAAAGAAATTGCTTTGAACCTTGGAAGAATGGCACTATTCATGTACCAACATGGAGATGGCCACACTGCTCAGGATGCTGAAACCAAGAAGCACACGCTATCATTGCTTATCCATTCCATTCCTATGTATCAAGTGTGCAAATATCTGAAGTTAATAATAATTTTCATGTTGCGTGTAATTGTGTGTAATATATATAACCGTTCTAGAGGCTTGTGTAGCTTGAGCTATTTGAATAATTAAGAACAACATTTAAGTACAATTTTTAGATGTTTATTATTAGGTTCTTTTATTTAAACTTAATTAAATTATTTATGACTGAGTGCCACATGAATGAGTATTTCAAACAATTATCAACACATTATTTTTTTATTAGAAAATTGTCTAATAATGAAAACCTCAAAGGAAACGGACTGTTTTGAAATTCTCGAAAGAATTGGGACTTAAATGAAAATTATTTGGAAAATACTAAAATTTTGGGATGGGATCAATTTGAAAGAAATTCTCCAGAATCTGCTTGGAAAAATATGTCAATAAAAACAAAAAAAAATTTTGCATTCACAAAAACGTGAAAAAGCAAAAACTGCAACATTTCTCCCCTCATGGCTGACAAGCTGCATGCACCTCTATCTCTCGTCCTTTATTCATGTCTTGCTGCTGCTACTACTGCAACTGGGTCCTCTGCTGTCGGAAAATGCCGAGCATTGATTGTTTTAGTTGAATATTAAAAGAAGTTTTTAAGAAAATTTAACTGTTTGAATATGGAAAAAATTTACTTGAGCCATCTAGACCAAGTCTTGCTAGTATTATATAAAGGTGAATGTTTATATATAACAAATGTAAATTAAATTATTTTGTGTACAAATGATTTTAAATTATAAAAAATAAAAACATTAACAACAAAGTTTGTAATACATATAATATTAAAGGTCATAATTAACAATAAATATTTAGTTACTAATTTATTTAAAAATTATTTAAATATAATTATTTATAAACTAATTATATATATTTAGATATTAAAAAAATAAACCGTCTTAATTCAGAGATAAAATTTTAATAATTATATGTATATCCAGTGGCGTATCCAAGACCCCTCGGTTAGGGGGGGCAAAAATTTCATTCTTTTTTTTTTTAATCTGATAACAATTTTTCTAAATTAATTTTAATTTATTGCTCATTTGATAGTAATTTCCTTTTAAAAAATATTTTTATTACAAAAAAAGTTCTTCTTTTAAATATTAATAGTATAATCAATTAACTAATTTGATATAATTAGATTTACGTACAAAAATCACAAATTTCAAACTTTTACGAAAAGGTCTTTAATAATAGAATGATTAATTAACTATTATCAAAAAAAATTTCATAAAATTGACTTTACAAATATGTTACTCATGATCATAATTGTATAATCAATCAACCAATTTGATAGAATTAAACTTATGTACAAAAACTTCAAATTTCAAGTTTTTACAAAGAGGTCCCTAATAAGGGAATGATAAATTAATCATTATCAAGAAAAAATTTCATGAAATTGACTTCACAAATATGTTACTCATGATCCTAATTGTATAATCAATCAACCAATGTGATAGAATTAGACTTACATACAAAATCCCCAAATTTCAAACTTTTACAAAGAGGTCCCTACAAAGAAATGAGAATTAACCATCATCAAGAAAAAATTTCATGAAATTGACTTTACAAATATGTTACTCATGATCCTAATTACATAATCAATTAACTAATTTAATAGAAATAGACCTATGTACAAAAACTCTAAATTTCAAACTTTTACAAAGAGGTCCCTAACAATGAAATGAGAAATTAACCATCTTCAAGAAAAAAATTTGTGATTCTAGCTAGTGGGGGTCTTGTGACTGTGAGCAGCAGAGTGGGATTGAGTCACTGAAAATGTTCGAAAAATATTAAGGGGGTTCAAAAAAAAATAAGGAGGGGGTCAAAATGAAAAAAAAAATTTTGCATGGGACTTTTTAAATTTTAGGGGGTGCAGCTGCACCCCCTGGCTCTAACGTGGCTCCGCCACTGTGTATATCTAAATTCAAGTATCTTAATCTTAAAAAAACCAAACGATCCTTATATAAGAGAATAACAAATACTTTACACAATATAACAAAATACTTTACACATATGTCAAAGTGGTTCAATAATTAAAAAAGAAAAAAAAACATTGCGCGCATGAAGGGATGATGGAGAAGAAGAAAGAGTGCAATGCTTGAACGATGAAGAAAAGCACCACTTTATCCTCTACAAGAACACGCTTACACTCACATTCGCACTCAGTTCTTCCAAGTTACGCACGGCGCACGCAGGCCCGAGATCATTGCACTCTTTTACTCTCCGTCTCACAGGGCACACTCATGATCATACACTAATTATCACTCTTGTGAATTCGGATCCTCTAATAGGTGTCCATATCTAGCACCATTTGATGCTGGGAAGTCAGGAGTCCAGAAATGGAGTTTGGTTTTTTGGGGAAAATCACATTTTTGGCCCAGCTATTCCTCTTTTTTTCCAAAAATTTCAGTTTGTCCCCAGTTTGAAGTTTTTCTTTCATAGTAGTCCCTGTCTATTTACTTATTGACCCCACTTCTGAACTTATATTTTAATTTGGTCTTTGTGGTTATTGGTTGGCTTAAACTCTGCCTTAAACTCTGATTTGACCCCACTTTTTATTTTTCTCTTCATTTAGGTTTGACCCTTCTTTTTTATTTTCTCACATTGGTCTTTTTTTTATTTCATTTGATATTTGAAACTTTATTTATTTATTTTATTTGTTTTTAGCGGAATTTAAAAAAAATCATTTTGTTTCTTAAAATATGTTATTATTATATTTTGCATTTTTATGCATATACTACAAGAAAATCATGAATCACTGCTAGAAAATTCCATCTTTTATTCATAAAAATTTCATCTCTAATTGATTTGAGACGGAACAAATATCGTCTCTAATCTGTCAGTTGCAAATCATTTGGATGAAATTTGTTTACATTCTCCTCATCTTTAGTTTCCTCTTCTAACTCCTCTCCATCTTTACCCTCTTCAGTTTTAAGAAACAAGTAATATGTAAGATATTTTTTATTAGTGGTGGAAATTTAAAAAAAAAAAAAAGGACAAGATAGCATTCCTTTCACTTTAGATATCATATTATCAGCAAAGAAGAAATAATTGTATTAAAACAAGAGAGATGATCCCTTCTTGAGAAAAAAAAAATACAAACAAACAAACAAACAATAGACGACGATGGTAAAGCTAGCGGACATACGACGAAGCTCCCAGCAAGGCAAGGGAGAAAACATGTGTGTTCGAATGAGAAAATTTGGGGCTGAGTATTAAGCTAATGAAGCTGGAAAATAGCTTTGTTTGAGAACATGAATATTAGAGACAAAATTCTAAGAGGAAAAATTCTGACTCTAAAAAGGAATTGACATTGTTTGGAAATTAATAAATTAGGGACGAATTTTTGACATGACCATATTCGGTCTGTAATATTAGGGATGAATTTGCAACGTCAAAATCCGTCTTTAATTTTAAAAATGCTCAAAACTTCAATTTATTTAAAAATTACATACAAACATATATATTGTTCAAGGATGAAATTTGAGATTAAAAAAAATTCATCTCAAATTTCGGTCTCTAATAATTAATTTCCAAAAAAAAATTCTTAAACTAATAATCAGAGACGAAATTCAGACACAGAACATTAAACACAGAAAATTTATGTCCCAGATTTCTATCCCTGATTATAGATTTAAATCAGGGATGAAATTCAAACACAAATTTTTAGATATGGAAAAGTTTTGTCCCTAATTTTCATCCTTGATAATTAATTTCCTAAAAATATTCTTAAATTAATATTTAGAGACTGAATTCAGACACGGACCATCAATCATGAATATTTTCAGTCCCACATTTTTGTCCCTAATTATATATTCAAATCAGGGACAAAATTCAAACATAGACTTTCAGAGACGGAAAATGTCCATCCTAAATTTTTGTCCCTGATTATTGATTAAAATCATAAATGAATTTACTATACTTCTGAGACAGAATTCAAGACAGAACAAATTGCATCTTGATTCATGGTTTTCTTGTAGTGATATTTAAGATTTTAATTAAGCTATTTAGAATTTTCCGGATAAGCTTACAGTTATCATGAGATATGGAAGGTAAGTGATTCTTTAAATTAGCTCACTATTTTATCCCCAGTGTAAGAAATCATATCCTATAACACGGTCGCTCGACGTTGCCTATATATATATATATATATATATATGAATATTATGCTTGACTGTTTATGCTAATATTGTGCATTTGGGTTCCGACGACCCATTATTTATCTTGAAAATTAAGACTTGATTTTCTTTATTTTTAGGTTCTATTCAAAAAATTAAGAAAACAAATCTTTAATTAATTCCATTTCCAAAATATAAAAATCTAATATTTCTTTTAATCTCATTTTAATCATTTCAAAAATTTAAATTTAATTTTAAAAAAATATAAAATTAAAAAATGCTTCTGTTTGAACTTCAATTCCAAAATTATACAAAAAGAAATCTAAAAATATTTTCTTTGAAATTTCATTTCAAAAATAATTTGAAAAAAATTATGTTAAAATATCATTTTTAGGTCATTTCAAAAATATTTTTTGCAATTTTATTTTCAAAAATTTCAAAAACCCCCAAAAAACATAGAATGCGTCTCATGATGCTTCAAGGCCTAATAAAATTAAAATTCTCACATAAAAAGAGCATTGATAACTTCTCCCTATTCACACGGTATATATTTGTCTATTTTAAGGGCTACTTTATAGGGATTAAAGAAATATGTGAATAGATAATGTACATATATAGTCCAATAGCTTCAATTTTGACATACATCGTAATTTTGGACTCAAATCATAAATTCCTTGAACTTTGTTGTTTTTGAAGGTATCATGAAGTAAAGCCAATGAAGTTTTGGGGAAGAGGAAGCTAAAGTGGAATCAAAACAGTTGCAAAGAAGACCTTTCTATTGGTAGACACTTAAGCATCCAAACACCTTAAACAAAGGTTGCTTTCAGCCAAGTAGGCACCTAAGTGCCCAATTATTCTCGACACTTTTTTTTTTCTTCTATCTCTTGAGTGTCCAAGTACACGAAATGACACTATTAGGAAAAAAAATAAATTAGTAATAGAAAAATCAATCACTAATTTACAAAATCCATCACTAAAACTATTTCTAGTAATGGTAATTAGAGATGAAAAATTTTATTACAAATCCATCATTAAAAACAACACCAGCAAATTTTTGTGACGAGTTTGCTTCCATCACTAATAAGCAAAACATTTGTGATTGAATTTTTTGTCAGTAATTAGCCATCACAAATTTGTCACTAATTAGTGATAGAAATGACTTTTGAGTAAAATCCAATACTAATTTGGCCGGTAGACCTACGGGTAGGCATGTTATTAATTTTTTGAATTAGTGTCAATTATTTGTTTCAAACTCGTTCGTACCCTCCATGTTATTGTCAAAACATTTTGCCATCTTACTTAGTTTAAGTTAACATTTTCTATTAACAAATATATATATATATATATATATATATATATATATATATATATATATATATATATGACAAATTTTGTGATTTAGTAACGAACTAAATTCATCACTAAATTCTAGAATGCTGGAAAGGTTAGTGACGGATTCTGAAATCCATCACAAATCTGTACAAATGACAGGAATTAGTGATGAATTTCAATTCATCACTAATCCTTTAATTTCTAGTAGTGTGAGTACTTAAGCACCCGAATTAGTGAAAGTATGCTGCCAAGGGTTTAAATTGCGGAATGGCATGAAAGAAGAATCATTCTTGGTGCTTGGAAGAGAGAAGATGGCGGCTTCAGCTCATAATTGGAAGGGGAACCTTTATCTCCCATAGTTTTACACTACAGGAATGAACGCAAATTCCTACTGAATATTTGTGATGAAAACTGATTGAATAAGTATTGACTGCCTTGCCACACTTTTAGTGACTGAAACGCAGTAGGAACAAGAAATTTATCAACCTCCCCTTACACAGTGTCCAGCCAAAAAAAAAAATCTTTTATTGAAACAGAGACTGACAATCTGTCACTGAAGTTATTTTACTGAAATAGTGACTGAAAGTCAGTTGATACCTATATGGGTCAAGAAAGAATCCCTCGAAACACAATATAAGAACACTTTAAAAAAAATAACACTTTCATTAAAAAAATAAACATTTTATTTAAATTAAAAATATAAAAAAAATCAATTATCACTTTATTTTAACTAGAAAATAAATTACCACTATATTTAAATTATAAAATATATATGTTCCTCGAGTCACCTATATATATATATATATATATATTAACATATAATTTTATTATATGTTACTATATATATACATATATATTATATAAATATATATTTTATAACATTATATATATACAATATTTTTAATATGCAATTTTCTTGTACTAGTTTGTGATTATTTTTTAGAGACTAAAACGTAACCAAGACACATTTTCAAGTATTTAAATATATTTAATACATATAATTTGTATTTGTATAACTAAGTAAAAAATTTTAAAATAGATATAATTTTGAAATAATTTGTATTGATGTCACTAAGGACCACCAGTGTCCTAATAATTTTGCAAAAGTATTGATGATGAGTGATTTTGAAATAATTTGTTTTTGAAATACTAATTAAATATTTTTTCATAAGTTAATTTTTAATCCAACAAGTTATATTAACTTATAATTTAATAGTTTATACATTAATTAATCTTGCATATTAATAAATTATCATATAATGAATGTAATAACTATTTAAATTTAGAAATTCTATTTTTTGATCTTAACTTATTAAATATTTCTAATTATCACATAAAAATAATTCAAAATTATACTCATCACCATTGCTTCTATGAAATTATCAGGGTTGCGGTGGAATAATAAAAAATTAAAAAAATATATTTTATTGTGTGAAATCTTTCACATTAAAAGTACACAAACCATTAAAAAGTAAAATTAATTATATTTAAAATTACTTTAAATAATTGTCACTTTATATAAACATAATTATTTATAATTTAATATAGTTAATATATACATATATATATAAACAAATAAGTAAAGTATTTTAAAAAAATAAATTATATATGTATATATATTTTTTAAAATTAAAGTTTATATATATCTATTAAATAATATATACTCATCTACATGTGCATATTATTTAATTTATATATATATATATATATAGATATATATCTAGGTATATTTATAAATATATATTTATATATGTGATGTAAGAAATTTTGCTCCAATGCCCTCAAATATTTTAAAAATTATAGAAAGTAAAAAAATTTTAAAATTTTATTTTGTCTATAAATATTTTTAAAATATTTTTCCTAAAATAATTTCTTAAAAATATGGTTCCAAATTATTTTTATATAATTTAAAGAATAACAAGGTTTAATTTCTAATAATTTTAATTTTAATGCTTTTAATGTAAAAGATTTTAAATAACAAAGTGTCTCTTCCTTAGCTACTTTTGATTATCTTTCAATTGGTGTACTAGCGCCCTAACAATTTCATGGAAGTATAAATGATCATGAGTAACTTTGAAATAATTTGTATTTAGATTACTATGAAAATCTTTTCTCTGAAGTTCACTTTATAATCTAAAATATTTTTCTTAGCTTTTTAATTTAATAGTTTATACATAAATAAATCTTTCATATCAATAAATTATTATATAATGATTGTAATAACTTTTTAAATTCAAAAATTTTAATTTTAACTTATTAAATATTTCTATTTATCACATAAAAATAATAAAGTATATAAAGAATAAAATATTAAAATAAAATGAGGATATATATATATATATATATATATATATATATATATATATATATATATATAAATTGAGAATCATCAAACTTATAACCATAAAATCCTAAAACTTTAAACTTATACAAATACTCATAATCTATAATCCTTAACTTTAGTGATTCAAAATTACTCATTACTCATTAGTGATCACCATTACTTCTATGAAATTATCAGGGTTGTGGTAGGCCAATAAAATAAATTAAAAAGGAGATACCATTTTGTGTGAAATCTTTCACTTTGAAAATCTTAACATTATTAAAAAAATAAAATTAATTATATTTTGAATTATTTTAAATGGAACTTTCTGCACCTGATGTTCATTATCAGCCTTTATACATTAATTATCCTAAGTTGGATGCTAATTTTGTATTAAAGTCTGGCTTAATTCACCTTCTTCCCAAGTTTCATGGCCTTGCAAGTGAAGATCATCACAAGAACCTAAAGGAGTTTCATGTGGTCTACCCTATTATAAGACCACAAGGGGTAGAAACAAGTTAAAAGCTTTTCCATTCTCTCTGGACGGTGTTGCTAAAGACTGATTGTATTATCTACCACCTACTACCATTACAAGATGGAAGGAACTGAAGAGAATGTTCATGGAGAAATTTTTCCTACCCTCAAGAACAACAACCATAAGAAAAAAGATACTAGGATCAGGCAATTGAGTGGAGAGACTTTGCATGAATATTGGGAAGGTGTCAAGAAGCTATGTGTAAGTTGTCCCTACCATCAGATCTCATATCAGCTACTTATTCAATATTTTTATGAGGGTCGCATTCCAATGGATAGTTGCATGATGGATACAACTTCTGGTGGTGTCTTTAGTTGATAAGACCCTAGCTATAGTAAGAGACTTGTTGGCTAAAATGGCTCAAAACACCCAACAATTTGATAATAGATTGGGTGCCCCTCCAATTAGTGTAAATGAAGTCAGAACATCTCCAATGGAGCAACAACGAATAGCAAATAAATTGGAGGAATTGGCTTCAATGGTGAGGCATCTAGTGTTGGGTCAGAGACAGCCATTTTCCCCTGCACCAGTATGTGGAATATGCTCCCTTAGCATACATAATACTGATCAGTGTCCACAACTGCAAGAGACCCCAACAAAATCATGTGTCGATATCTTTCCCAATAGACCTTTGTAGCATCAACAGAATCCACCACCTAGCTATGACCTATACTCCTCCACTTACAACCCTAGGCAGCGAGATCATCCAAACCTCAGATATAGGAGCACATCAAATCCTCCCTTCCAACAGCAACCAAGACATAACCCTCCTAGTCCTAGCCACATACCTCCACCAGTCCCAAAGAAACTAGAATCAAGCCTAGAAGATTTGGTAAAACAACTAGCCACCAATACTCTCTAACTAGCAAAGGACAAGAACAAGTACTCAAAATTTGGAGACACAGATTGGTCAATTGGCTACCACAGTAAATGAATTGAAGAGCCAAGGTTTTGGGAGTTTACATCACAACTAGTGGTTAATCCGATAGGAAATGTCAGTGCAATTACATTGAGAAATGGAAAGCATATTGATGGTCCAATCCTACAATAATTTCTTTAAAATATGGTTCCAAATTATTTTTGTACAATTTAAAAAATAACTAGGTTTAACTTCTAATAATTTTAATTTTAATGTTTTTAATTTGAAAGACTTTAAATAACAAAGTGTGTCTTCCTTAGCTACTTTTGATTGTCTTTCAATTGGTGCACTAACAGTCTAATAATTTCATGGAAGTATTGATCATGAGTAACTTTGAAATGGTTTGTATTTAGATTCCTATGAAAATCTTTTTTTTCTGAAGTTCACTTCATAGTCTAAAATATTGTATATCAATAATTATTATATAATGATTGTAATGACTATTTAAATCAAAGCTGTAATGTTATACATAAATAAATCTTGCATATCAATAAATTATTATACTAATGCCCTACTTTTGATTCAAATTTTGCTTCAGTTTTTTATTTTGTCCCTATCGTTGATAGGAATAGTGATTTAAACTTTAATATTGTACATTCTTTAGCTTTTTCTGCTACTATTACTAACCTTTCCTCCATAGCTAAATATTTTGTTGTCTTTGAGCAATTTGAAATTGTAGGTGCTGCATTGGATGTGAACCCCCCAAAAATTGATATGTTCCACCATCCAACCTATTACTTTGGAGTTGAAGGCACTTCTAGAAAACCTGAAGTATGTATTCCTGGATAAAGGAGAGAAGATTTAGGTGATAATAGCCAACAACATCTAACATGATCAAGAGGAAAAAATTATTGACCTTCTAAGGAAACATAACAAGGTAATCAGGTGGACTCTTGCAAACATTCCTGGCACTAGCCCCTCCGTATGCATGCATCATATACCTTTGGAGGAGGCAAAACTAGTGAGGCAACCCCAACAAAGACTCAACCCTATGATTTTTGACATTGTCAACAAAGAGGCAAGTACGCTCCTCCAAGCTGCTATAATACAAGTAGTACCAAAGAAAACTGGGTGACTGTAGTAACAAATGAAAATACTCAATTAGTGCCCATTAGAGTCCAAAACAGTTAGAGGGTTTGTATTGACTATAGGACGCTTAATCAAGATACAAGGAAAAATTACTTTCCCCTCCCCTTTGTAGACCATATGTTAGAGAGACTTGCTGGAAAGTCTCATTACTATTTTCTTGATGGTTTTTCTAGATATTTCCAAATTCACATTGCATCCAAAGATCAGGAGAAGATGACCTTCATATGTCCCTTCGACACATTTACATATAGACACATGTCATTTGGTCTTTCTAATGCTCCTGGCACTTTCCAACATTATATGATTAGTATATTTTTTGATTTGTTAGAGGATTGCATGGAAGTGTTAATGAATGATTTCTCTATTTGTGGTGACTCATTTGATGCATGCCTGAAAAATTTAGGAAGAGTTTAGAGAGTTGAATAAAGAAAAATTTGGTGCTGAATTTTGAGAAATGTCACTTTATGGTTAAGCAAGGCATAGTTTTAGGCCACATTGTGTCTAGACATGGCATAGAAGTAGAAAAAGCTAAAGTTGATGTTATTTCCTCCCTATCTTACCCCGTTTCTATGAGGGAAGTGCATTCACTTCTTGGCCATGCAGGTTTTCATAGGAGATTCATCAAGGATTTTAGTAAGACTGTCTTGCCCCTCTAAACTCTTGCAAAAAGATACTAATTTTGTATTATATAAGAGTTGCACTTTGGCATCCAATAAGTTGAAGAAGAGGCTTACCTCCCCTCCTATCATTCAACCTCCACAATGGGAGCTTCCATTCGAGCTTATGTGTGATGCGTCCAATTATGCCATGGAAGCAATTCTATCCCAAAGAGTGGAGGGGAAGTCCCACGTGAAAGCTTTGCTTCACGAACAGTTGATACGGTTCAATCAAACTACACAACCATAAAGAAAGAGTTTTAGCAATTGTTTTTGCGTTAGATAAATTTATATCATACTTGCTTGACTCTAAAGTGGTTGTCTTTTCTAACCATACAACTCTAAAGTATCTTTTAAAGAAATTGGATTCCAAGCCTAGATTAATAAGATGGATGCTACTTCTCCAAGAGTTCAATGTGGAGATTAAAGATAACAGTGGAACAAAGAATGTAGTAGCTGATTATTTGAATAGGCTTTTTGAACTTCCTTCGGACCCCTCCCCATTAGAGACATATGAGTATTTTTCTTTTTTTTCCTCATATGGTACTAATGAGCCTTGATATGCTAACATAGTTAATTTCTTAGTTGCATTTGAATTACCGGCATATCAAATCATCAATTGAATAAACTTAAAAGTGAGTCTAAATATTATGTATGAGATGATCCTTACATGTGTTTTTTTGCACATTTTTTAACCTTTACATGTGTTTTTAGTATAGAAATTCATTGGGTGTTTTTAGTATGTAATTTGGTATGAGTTTTTAGCATTAAAGTCTAGTATGTGTACATTTGTAGTGCAGATCGTGTGCTATCATATCTGAATTTTGATGGACTTCTTTTGTGGAATTTTTCATGATAGAATAAATTAAGTTTGAACATTGTAGCATGATGAGAATTTAATCTTGTTTTTTCAAGAATTTAAGTAAAGTGGCAATGATTTTGATTTTAATGAATTCTTAGTGATAGTCTTTTAGCCATAAGGATTTGAACCTTAATGCTAGATGTTATTCTTTCTCTATTGTGAGCATTTCCTATCACTATTTTCACTCTAGAACTTGTTTTCAATCTTGATTGAGACTACGATACATGTGCATGCTTGGAAATGATTTAGATACTTCTTAATTTCTTGGAACCACTTTAGCCAAATAGCCATCATATTTAATTGTTTCCATTGTGTGCCATCTTGTGCCTTTTTTTCCCCTTTTCTTTCTTGTGTTTTCCATCCCCTTTATCCCCACAAACCAATGATGTTTTTCCCTTGTCCTAACTTAGAAATTGAAGAGCATTAAAAATTTATGAAGAGATTTATAGCGTCGTAATTTGTATAAATTTTGGGTTGTTCTTGTGCAATAGATTTTTGCTACTCCAAATAAAAGAAGAAATTGAACATTCATGATGAAATATGAGGAAAAAGATTCTATATGAAAAATGAAAAAAAAAATTGATGGTGATGATGAAATGAAAAAAAAAGAAAAAGAAAAGAAAGAAAAAGAGATGTAGATAGAACTTTTTGTGCCCAAGCTATATGATTCAATCTCTTGTGTTGTTATAGTTAATGCTCTTCACTTTCTTAATTTTTTTCCCCACTTTGCTTCTTGTGCTTTCCCCATCTTCCATTGTTTGTCTACCCACGGTACACCCTTGTAAAATCCTCTTGATTCAAACACACATGTGATTTAACTAGTGGAGATTTAGATAATATATAGACAAGCTTATGGTAGTGATGTTGTGATAGGTTGAGTTTGTGTGAATATTACGCTTAAACACTTGAGAGAATAGAGTGTAAACACTTACATTGCAAGGAGAGTATTTACTTCAATTCATTTTTTATCAAATGAAATGGCCATGATGTTTGAATTTTTAGAAATTTAAGATTGGTTTTCTCTAAGTGCTAGAATCTTTTGAAGTTTAGATTATTTCATTCTTGCATATTTTCTACCCTTTCCTTATTTTATCTTTTGGTGTCATGATTAGATTTTGCTCAGGAGTGCAAAAGGCGAAGTGTAGGGGGATTTGATATCATGTATTTCTATGTTAATTGCATCCCTTTAACTTAGTCGTATTGCAAATTAATCGTGCAAACTCTCTAGTTATATGATGTTTTGGAATTATTTGGGTTTAAATTAAGTATTGATTGAATATGAATTAGTTTCTGATTTTTATGCTTTAAATGATTAAAGACTCAAATTAATCCTTGTGTTAATTATGAAGACTTAATTAATTAGAGAGTATTTGATGACATGGCACTGATTTGGCATGTTTCACTAACATGGAGGTGTTAATTATGTGGATGCTGACTAGGCATTGAATAGGGCTAACTGGGTGTTGACTAGGATGCTAAAATGGCGTAGGACCAACCTGCTATAATTCAGTTCTGAATTAATGACATGTAACCAAAATTTGTAGTCCATAACTTAGCCAAAAACAACAAATTTCATAGGTCATAATTTGTGGATATAAAAGTCAGTTTTACAACCACCCTTTCCATTATTTATGATGTCGTAATGCTGCCAAAGAGGCTGCCACATCTGAAAAGGGAAAGCAACATATGCAGAAGTTAAAACAGAAGGCATCTATAGTAGAATATTCCTTCAGACACACATTTTGTATTAGTTTTAGTTCAAATTTCATTTTTATCTTCTGGTCTTGGAGAATTTCATAGGTCTTTTTCCTATCTCTCCATTTTCTGTTGCGTTTTTGCCTTCATGGAAAACTAAACTTCTAAGTGTAATCAGTCTTGGTTGGAATTATAAGGTGTAGCTTGAATTCATGAGCATAATGAGATAAGTTCTATTATTTTCTATTCCATTTTTTTAATCTAAATCTTTGCCTCTCTATTTATATGTAGTTTGTTTGTTCTGGTTAGACTTTCATAAGCATATTTACTAATTTTATAATAGCATTTGAGGATTCCACTTATTGTAACCTCTTGGCATGGTAGGGAAGATGAAAATGGTCTGTATTGATGGTTGTCATACATGATTCTAGTTAGTTTTATTAGGATTCCAATGCACTTTTTGTTAGAGAAGGTCTTCTTGCTCCTACCTTAGTGTAATCTAGTATAGAAGGTTTTCCAGACACTTTAGATGAAAATCATATGATACACAAAACAAAATTTAATATTAAGATGGAATCAGGATGGTTGCACTTCCAGGAAAAACCATTGACTATGCACCTCTCTGATATAGTTATTGTTCTAATTTATTGTTCTTGTATGCATTTTCAGTTTTTGTCAAAATCCCCTAATCTATAATTAAGTAATTAGTGTAATTAAGCATCTTAACACCTTATTAGTGATAGAAGTATAGGATCTATGAGAGAATATGACATGGGGATCACTATATTGCAGAATTAGCCATAGATTTAATCTTAGGTAGTTTGGCAACTGTAAGTGGCGTGAACCAATCTACCAAGTGGTTAAGTTTGCTAAGGTCTTGAAAAAACTTAGCAGATTATTTGCGTAAAAGAAGAGTGTTGATCTTATGCTAGAGGTTGATGATTATGGTAGCATAAAAGCAAGGGGTTAATCTTTAGCTAGGTTGCTAATTGTACTTGTTATCATTTTCCCTAATAAAATTCTCATATTGTGTGATTGAGGAGTAAACGCAGGAATATCTTTTGTAGATATATCCAAACCACTATATATAACTTGTATTTGCCCTCTATCTTTATTACTCATTAGCATTTTTTTTTCAAAGGAACCGATTGTTTTTTAGCAAAATCGTTTTTTTAAGTACAAAATTACGAAACCAAGGTACTAACGTTTAACTAAGCAACCTACATATATTTCAAAAGTCTTTCAAAAGAAAAATTGTCTTAGTTTTATTAAAATAACCAAGTACCCAATTCAGCCCCCTTCTTAGATGCATATATGTTTTAACAGTTTTTAATGTGCCAAACATGGAAGAAGATGAACAAAGAAGTTCTCAATTCTCCATTCTCTCAAAGTTTTAGAGAAATTGCTTTGAACCTTCCAAGAATGGCACTGTTTACGTACTAGCAGGGGGAGGCCTACTTTAATAAAGATTCTGAAACCAAGAATTATATGTTATCATTGCTTATCCATCCTATTCCTATGTACCAAAGTACAAAGAATTGAAGTTAATTAAATAATAAATCATGTTAATGTCATGTAATATATATTTTACCAAGCAAGTTGTGTGGCTTGGTAGCTCCTAAGTTAATTTTTCTATGAACTCACACTATAAGAAAACCAAATATCAGAGACAGAAAATACTGTCTTTGATTCCAGTGTTGCAAAAAAAACTTGAGGAAGAAAAAAGATTTTGTCTTGAAATATGAGACGAATTTTTTCATCTCAAATTAGGGATCTTAAAATCTTACAATTCTATGTTTCCAAATAACCTGAACAATTTCAATCTTATGTAAAATCTAAATATGCTAGGATCTCAGTAGAATCTCTATTTAAATCTTAAAATCTTATAATTTTACCATTTTATTTATCCTATAACATTTTGAATTTTTGTCTTTTTTACTTATTGATATGTTTCTAATCTATTAGGTCAATTGGGATTTAGTGAAGGCTGACAATGAGATATTATAATATTGTAGCTTTTGAAGAAAAAAATGTCTATTAAGTGCAAAAAAGATATGTTTCTAAATATAATAGAAAGTAGAGACAACTCTATTTTTTTTTACTAATTGAATCTTTTCAAATCTTGTATAATAATGTTTCTTATTATTGTTGCAAAGTGTCTTTTCTATTATCATGTTTTTGTTCTTATTTATTAAAATTATACATTGATTGATTATTTTTAATATAATATTATGCTTATTTGTGCTTGATATATACATAGATATATTTTTAATTATTATATTTTTTTAAAAGTAGAATCTTTCAATACTCAATTCGATCCTGCGATTCGATCTATTTTGTCCATTGTCCGATTTTAAGTAAGATCTCGATTTTAACAACCTTGTCAATGACAAATTTTTTCATCCTTAATTTCGTCTTAAATTCTTTGAACATGCCGAAGAACCAATGAATTGTTGAACCGATCAAATTTTGCCACCAAAAAAAAATTAGCCATAAAAAATAATACTAAATTGGAAGACACATTTATTCTTTAGCCTTTTCTAGACTAGAGTGTCTAATGATACACTCTATACATGAAGGGTGAGAGGGTTATTTTCTAATCTGAATAATGTAGGACTAACAAAATTTGAGATAGAATTTATTCCGTCCCTAATCTGAGACGGAATTTTCAGATTCCGTCTCAAAATTCATCTCAAATTTTTTGACGAGATTTTAGGGACGGAATATATCCGTCTCAGATTTTCAAACTAAATTTTGAAACAAATTTTCAATATTTCATGAATGAAATTTGAGACAAAATTTATTCCGTCTCTAATTTTACTTTTTCTTGTAATGTCAACTTACATAGTGGAAGAAAAGAGAGGGTTTGCTTTTACGCTTCTCTACAAAATTGCACCACTTGATGATATGAGTTACCTGGGTAGATTATACCAATTGAATAATTATGAATATGATTTAAATATAATTTTTAGATGTTTATGTTGTTAGGTTATTTTATTTAACATATTAAATTGTTTGCGTATCAAGTTTAATTCTGGAAAATTCAGTAATTTTTGGATATGAGGAGCTATGCTTTTATCTCTAAGCACTCCAAACAGTTTTGGTAGTGCTGAAATTCCAGGATTCAAAATGAGAATATGGACTCTCAATCTCACTTGAAGATCTCGTCAAAATTCTCATCTCTACACTGGACAGTTGGAAAATTCCCCCTCCTTTGATAATGGACACCAAATAGGCAAATACGCTTCGAATATATTAATATTCAGCGACATTTTAATGAATTTGTTCAACATATTATTTAATTACATAAATTATTAACAATATCTTTACATAATGACTTAAACTAATTATAATTTTAATAAGATAAAACAGATTATCGTAAATTAGTCAAAAAAAATATCTATAAAAATTTAAAAAAGAATAAATATCAAAAAGCAATAAATTTGCACAAATTAGATAGATAACATAAGTTTTTCTATAAAAATTAGAAAGGTAAAACAATTGCAATGAACATTGGTCATTCACGTAACCACCATAATGTGTTAGAAAGACTTTCTTTTTTAATTTTAGCAGTAGTTTAAGCCGTTAAAATTTTTTTTCCTTTTGTCATAGGTAAGTAAAACGGTAAATTACTATTTTGGTCCTCAAAGATTAATTGTTTATTATCAATTTAATCTCTAAAGATTACGTGTATTAATTTGGTCTCTCCATCGGCAAATTTAAACTTCTACATTGTTAGTGTAAGATTTCTTTCTTAATGATCGAATTTTTTATTAATTAATCATTTTTATGAAACCTAAATGACCCTTAAAATAATCAAAGTTTGGACAATAAATAGCTTTCTGAAAATGGGTCTACAACTTTTTTTGTAGTTTGTTGAAACATTGGGCCTACTTTCTGAAAATGGGTCCAAACTTTGTTAAGTTGCTGAAACATTGGGCCTAATGTATTGTCATGTTACGCCTATAAGATAATGACCATAATATTGGGCCTCACTCCTAACATACTCTTTCCTTGCTGAAGCATATTCAAAAAAGAAATTCCTAACAAATCTTAAATGGCAGGTAGTTCACGTGAGCTCGAAAAAGGGGAACATTTTGGCACTGTCAGGACACACATACAGAAAAGACAGTATTAGGGGATGAAAGCATAAGTGTACAGAAGAAAGGGGATACTATAAGAGTACTTTTTTGAGAAAAAGCAACCGACAAAGTTTTCTCAACAACAACCAAATGGTTAAAAGGACACACCTCACGGTTTTATATAATATATATATATATCCCCTCCTTCTCTACATGCTTACAAGACTTCAGGGACACCTTAGATGAACCATTTATTGGAGAAGATATCCGCAGAGGAAGCATTTATTGAAGGAGAAAAACTCATATGTGCTTTAATGGTAGAAGACCATTGGAGTTCAAAGCTTGAATGACCCTTCTTCAACGATTAGAATTCAATCTGATCAGTATTTAAGTCCTTCTTTTACCACAAGTTGCAGTATTGATTGCTTAGGAAGAATCTTGAAAAATCACGAGAGCTTAGAGTTTTTCTCTTCTCAGTGATTTTTTTTCTTTCTTTGAGAGATTTTTTATACATGTATATTCCTCTGTTTGAGTTTATCTCTCCTATTATTCTAAGATAACAAAGTTCAACATATTGTTTTATTGTAATAGTAATCCAGAGAGAGTGGGCTAGTTGAAGTTACAAGGGATCTTTTAAAAATCCTAGGTTTTGGTGTAAAGGCTTGTTACTAATCCTCTTAGACAAAAAGGATTGTAAAGACTAGAGTTGATTTACCTTGTTAGAATTTTGTTAAGATCTTGTACAAACTTAGTAGGGTGCTGGCATAAAAGCAGGTTGTTGATCCTCAGGGGTTGAGATTGCTATTTGTATCATTTGTGATTTCCCTTTATAAAATTCTCTAGTTGTGTACTTGAAGAGTAGGTAGTTAAAATGAAGAAAGGTATCAGGAGTTATTTGTGACCGGAAAGTATCTGATAAGCTCAAAACGAAGTTTTATCGTACTGCTATAAGACCAAAAATATTATACGGGAGTGAATGTTGGGCAGTAAAAGGTCAACAAGAACAAAAAATTGATGTAGCAGAGATAAAGATGTTGAAATAAATGTGTAGTCATACAAGACGAAATATAAGTAGAATTGGAGTGGCACCTATTGAGGAGAAAATAGTAGAAAATTGTTTAAGATGGTTCGGACATGTTCAAAGAAGATAGTTGGAGGCGCCAGTAAGGAGAGTTAGCAAATAGTATGGAATCTTGTAAAAAAATGTTGAGGAAGACCAAGAAGGACACTTAGAGAAGTTGTGGAACGAGATCTTCTAATAAATAAGATACCTAGAAAGTTGGTTATTGATAGAGGTCAATGACATCATGTGATTCATGTAGCTGATCCCACTTAGTGGGATAAAGCTTTATTGTTGTTGTTGTTGTGTACTTGAAGAGTGGAAGTAGGGATCTCTTTCTAAGAGATGTTGAACCACTATACATAGATGTGTCCCTTCTTCTTTATCTTTCGTTTTCTTTTTCCAAATACTTTTATTGTTACTACAACCATAGTTTGAAATGAAGTTCTTTACTCTTTATTTACAAGAAAACCTCAAACAAAAGGTTGTTTTAAAAAGGATCTTACTTAAAAGATAGAATGATTATCTTCAAAGTACTTTCCTAAAAGTCTTATTTCTCAAAAGTTAAATATGTGGAGAGAACTCACTTTAAACTTTTAACTATTATAAGTATAGTTAAATAAAAAATATTTTATATAAATTAAAAAATTAACAGAGAAAAAAATTATCCTCCTAAAAAAAA
Organism: Biancaea sappan; assembly: GCA_037074585.1. Taxonomy (NCBI): domain Eukaryota; kingdom Viridiplantae; phylum Streptophyta; class Magnoliopsida; order Fabales; family Fabaceae; genus Biancaea; species Biancaea sappan. Next base: position 8,805,189 of record CM073499.1, read on the forward strand.
CTTTACATTGATCAGCCTAGATTTAAGAAATCTACACATGTTAATCAAATAATGTACCTAAGAAATGGGGTTGAATTGGTCACAAAAGATTTTCAAGAACTTATTGAATTTTTCCAAAACCTTTTTCTTTGTAAAATAGTATCCTAAAAGATAGGTTGATAAATTTGAAAACTATTGGCTAACTCCTTGTTAGGTAAAAGATTGAAGGACTATTTGATGATTAGTTTTATCCTTTGACAAGATAAAATGTAGTAAAAAAGTTTATGTTTGCTAAGAATCAATTTACATTTCAAGAATCTCAATAAAACTACGATTTTAAGAATAAACAGGTTCCTAAAATAAACTAAAAAACAAAAGCAAGGAAAAAAAACCATAGCATGATTTATAATAGTTCAAGTACTTCTAAAAAGAAGCCCCTAGCTACATTCACTCCCTAAACACACAAGAAGAGAATTTTATAATAAAAAAAAAAGGAAATCACCAATATTACAAATAACAATCTCAACCCTTAAAGATCAATACCATGCTTTTACACCAACAACCCGCTTAGTTTGTACAAGATCTTAGCAAACTTAACCTAGTAGACCTGCACTGGTTTTTTACAGTCCCTTCTAACTAAGAAGATTAGACCAACTAAATTTTACACCAAATCCTAGGATTTGTACAAGATTTATAGAAACTTAAACAATTAGTCCTCTCACCAGTGCCCTCAAATCACAAATATGGCAAGATGAGTAGTAACTCACTAAGAGCAAGATACAAGAAAGAATGTCACAAAGAGAAAAGATACAATAAATGCTCACCCTTTTCTCACAAAAATAAGATGAAAGAAATATCACAAAGAGCAAAATATCACTATAAAATATCTTTCTCTTATCAAGAATGAATTTTAGAAGCTCTCAAAACCTTCAATATGTATTTTCCAAGCCTTCAATCATGTTGAGGGAGGTTGGAAAAGCTTTAAATAACCTAACTTCAAGCGACTAGCTATTCGAGAGAGGAGGCTCCTTCATTTGAATTCAACAGTCTTCTTCCATTATGGTCTTTTCTATGGTTTCAACTTTCATTAAATGCAATGTCTCTTTGCTCCTACTGCAACTCGTAGGTTATTGAGGGAGATGTTTTGATTATAGCCTTTGACTTGGGGAAGTTAAGGACATAAGCTTTTACCCGCAAGTTTTTTGCTTTAACTCTTTTGTTCCTCACTTTTCAAAAACAACAATTCACTTTTTAGAAATAGCAGTATGCAGCTCTGCTTTTACTGCCATCAATGTTGATTTTTCCTCTCTCACTTCTGCACTTCATGGCTTTTGGGGGGAGAATAATAGAGTTCATCATGTTTGACTTGAAGGAATAGAAACTGTAATACCCAAGAAAAATAAAATATAAATATTTGTTTACAAACTACTGTTACTATTTCAGTATACGGTACTATTCACCTGTATAATACTATTTACGTATATGATACTGTTCATTTATACAATCGAAATGTCAAGTACTAGATGTTGTTTGGTCATAAGAGAAAACTAGAAAGAAGTTCGTAGGAGAAACTGACGTTTTATGTGTGAAAATACCCTTAGGGACTAAAGTGAAAGGACTGAATTGAAAAGAAACTTAAAGGTTTAAGGTGAAAGGATATTTTTCCCTTTTAAGTTTCCAATAGTAATAACAGAAAAATTTTCGCGTGAGGTGCACAGTAACTGCATTATTAGAAATGTCATTTTCATGAATAGTAAATTCAATATTTTATTAGCGCATAGTGTCAAATAGTACCCTTGACTTTTGCTATAAATAGGCCCTTCCATTTCACTTCTAAACTCACACCTTCAACTTCTCTTCTTCTCTCCTTAAGTTTCTCTTACTCCAAAGCTAGGCCTCTGAGATTTTGGGCCTTTCCTTTTCAGCTTAGGTAAGGATACTATGCCCTTTCTATGTCTTTCAAATTTTAGAAGTTAATTTCTTAAGTATGCTCTGTGGTTGCGGCCTTGGCTGATCTTCCACATCAGAAAAACTGTCCTTAGCTGTTTATATGTTATTTTGATTCTCTGATTACCGAAATAGAATGTAATCTGTGAAGAATACATGTCTAGGAAAGTTCTGGCTAAGGAAAGACCTGGTTTTTAAGTGTGTCCAGTGTGACCCTCCACTCTTTCCTGGGAACTTACCTGGTGTACTCTTTTACAAATTGTATTCTCTATTTCTGGTATGAACAGTAACCGTACATATGAACAGTATCTATACGAAAATAATCCTGATGTATTTTCTCTAATCTTTCATGAAAATCTCCGTAGCAGAACACCGAAATTCACCTGAGAACTCTTGTCTGTAATGACTTAGAGAAGCGATGTTCGTACGGAATCCAGGTGAGTGAAACGACCCCGTTTTAATAGAGTTTTAGCATTACTGGTGATAAAAAGTATGTCGTAGGACACTCCCAAGATTCATAGGGGGAAATTGGATTCAGAATGACGAATCTAAATGAGATAATTAATCCATAAGTATGGATAAAATGAAATAAGTATCTTATGATGATGTGAAGTTTGAATGTTTTCAAAAATGGATTAATTGTTATCTTGATATGTGGTTTATAAATCCATAATATAGTAATATACTATACCTGTTATATGGATGAATATTATATTGAGCTTCTGATTATGATATGAAATGCTATTGATTGTGATTGAGCGGGACAGTACCCCCTCTCACGGCAAGGCGGAAAACCCGGTTGACAGGGTGTCTTGACCAATGAGTGTGGAGACAACGATTCCCTCAGTAGGGATATAGCCCGGATTGGTGATAAATCCGTGAGGCGCCCTAGCTAAGAGGATGAGGTTGTGCGTCATGGCGGAAATATACATAATTGGTGAGCCGGCCTGTGTGCGCTCTCCGGGATATATTGCCATTGACGAGTACTAGTAACGTTTGTTGAATTGGATGAATTTTTATCTTGTATGTAAGAGGATGATGTTGTGCGTCATGGCGGAAATATACATAATTGGTGAGCCGGCCTGTGTGCGCTCTCCGGGATATATTGCCATTGACGAGTACTAGTAACGTTTGTTGAATTGGATAAATTTTTATCTTCTGTCTATTGGTTGAGTATGAGCCTTTGGATATGCTTGCATGACTGGTAATGTATTTGAATTTTATTAATGCGAGGCCAATTCGCTCATTGAGTTTAAAAGCTCACATTGTTTGTACAACCTTTTTGTTCAGATCAGGTTGCCATCGAAGAATATCTGCTAGAGGAGTAGATCACTTTGGACCTTCCCGTTGTCGGGTAGACCTCTCTTCTGTTATAGATTATGTTGCTCTGTAATCGTCTAGGACATCTAGTTCAGGGGTTCGACATTTGGCTTGTATGTCAGTATAATAATGTATTTTAAATTGATAATCTATTATTTTCAGATAAGAAAATTTGATATATTTATCGGAAGGCTTACAGTGATGAGAGATTCATCATTGTGCCGGTCATGTGCCCAGAAAACGGGTCGTGACAAAGTTGGTATCAGAGGCAATGGTTGTTAGGTCTCCTAGTGATTACAGAGCAAGGTAACCTTAGTGGGACCTCCTCTATCGTTGTGAACCCGGGCACAACTATAGAGAGACGGCTCTACTGAAGGTCCTGTAGGATGTTTTTATTTCCTTTCCCTCCGAGACTTATCTCTTCTTAGAAATTATGTTGTCAGGTTTAATTTTAGATAGATGTGGCTACACTTTTGAACTTAGTAAAGGAAAGGTTATTACTTGTTTTGATTCCGTTGTTGTCGGATCAAATTTTTATATGGTGGATTTTATAAGCTGAATTCATGATTGAATTTGTGTAGCTATATTATTTTAGGGTACCAGCCAATAAAAGAAACCACTCGCATTAAAAACAAAAAAAAATGAAGGATTACATTGCAAAAAAGAAGAAGTTTACTCATGCATGAGTAATCTAAAAGCGAGGTGGTCTTGGATTAGGAGGGTTGTATTGTATCATCACCCCTCGACCATTCCTTAGAGCAAGGGACATAGCAATGTCGCGGAGGGTAGTGTAAATCCCATTCATACAATCAACACTTCTTTGTTGTTGATTGCAGAAGCACTGGGTAGACCAATAGAAGAACCTGTCTATTCTTGAAGTCATTTCTGCATGATTGCGTTTAGTTAACTTCTCCAGGTCTCCTATCATCTTTTTCAGATTTTTCACCTCCTGCTCTAGACAGGCGATTTTGTCCTCCGAGGTATGGCCCGTGCTAGTCTCCTCAGTTTCCTCGATCTTCTTCATTTTCTTCTCCTTCTGTTTCTCTGGAGACCCCTCAAAAGGTCTTTTGCCCTTGTCTTTGCCCAGACTTAAGTTTAAGTCGAGCTCTTCTTCCTTAGCCTCTACTGTGAGATCAATGTACTTCCTTGCGGACATGATTTGGAAAAATTTAGAAATTTTTGTAAGAGTATGAGGCGAGAGGAATACTGGGGGATTGTAGGCTCGGAGATTATTACTCTTTGTGGTGTGGTAACTGAGAACGCTGGGATGGTTTTTATAGAGAAAAATTAGGACTTAGAGACAAAGAAGATATCTTTTCACCGCACCCCTACACGATCAACCTATGGATTTCTGCAAGCTGGAAGCCAGAAGTCTAGGGTAGGCGTGCACACCAACAATGCGTCGCATTAATGCCAAAACCACGAAAGTCAGTATTCGGTGGATTTGCGGCCGATTTTACTCGGTTTTCCCATTTCTCCCGTTGGCATTTTCCGAAATTCAAAGAAGTTGATAACATAGCCATCAAAGATTGCCTTGGATGCTTTTATGATGAACTGAAATACATTTCTCCGTTTTATTGTGTTGTTCTTAATAGCCTTCAGTTGAGTATAATATACATAATTGATTGAATCATGTTGTAATTACATGTATGTATGTTATTTATGCATAATGAGTGAAGGCTACGATCAAGGAGAATATGTGATGATCCTACATATACTCATAGAGATGTGAAATCAAAATGACTTGGATAGAATAAAATGTGTAGATGATGATATATCTTCATGGTTACATATACTTACATATAATGCTCTCGTGGGCAAATGAAAGGCAGTGATTTCCTTACATCATGATAATGCTTAAGGCATGTGACCGTAAGCAGTTAACTTTGTTTTAAAATGTATATATTGATATACATATATTATGTGTAAGTCTAGAGTAAAGACACCGATTAGAATCTAAGATACGGCCAATATGAGGCGACCTAATCATAGAAGGACATCGTGATATAGGATTACAGAATAAAACAAGTTTAGAGGGAGAAAATCTCAGACTAAAGAGCGTAGTTAGTCAGAACTTTGCGAAAGGTCAAGATTAGCCGAAATTTTTTTGAGGAAATCTTTGACTTATGTTAATTGCATTAAATTATATTTACTATTTACTTGCATGTCCGACATTAATTGCTGGCATTGCGACGTATGTGATCTGTAAACCTTATAGCAAGCGGCGTGTAGGTTGTGGTGGCTTTAGCTCCAGGGGCTTCGGGTTGTCTATAAATCTTGTATGCCCGTTACCCTACTCATCGCACCAAGCAAACCTACTTCTTTCATTACATACCTATTTCTCAATCTCCATTCCTTTCTCATTCGAAGTTATTTCTGAGATCCCTAGAGCAATGGCCGATAATAAGTCTTTCAACTTGAATTTTGAGACTGGCAATGTAGAGCTTGATTTAAATCTAAGTCTCGGAAACAACAAAGGGAAGAGACCTGTAGACAGGTCACCATAAATTAAGAAGAGAAAGAGGGATGTAATAGAGTTGGAGGAGGACAGTACTGCAACATCCTCAGAAAATAAGCTTGCATTCCTAGAACGTAAGATAGAGAGCCTGGAATACAAGATAGAGGACCAGAAGCGACTAATAAGTCGTCTCTTTGAAAACCAAGAGAAACTGATAAACCGTCGTTTCGGGGAACTGGCTAATCGAGTTGATAGACATTCCATGTTTGCAACTCAAAATTTTCGTGACCAACAAGCAAGGTGTATTGACTGTATGAACGGAGTGACTTATGCTCTTCGCCAAATTTCTCAGGCGCTTCCTCCAGAAACTCTTTCTAGGCTGCAACGATTAGCTTCCTCCTTAAGGTCTGAAGCACCTTCCTCTTCTAGACCTGGAGCACCTTTTACATTTCAAAAGCCTCCTCGTCCTTAATTTATTTTTCTTTTGTTTGTACCTAAAGCTACATTTGGTGTAAGCTTCACGTATTAAAATTATCTATGTACTAGAAATAAAATTTAAGTTAGTATCTAGATCTTCTTTGTTGAAGTGATTCATTTTACTGAAAGAACTTGAGGAATGAGAAGATATTGGACTTGTTATATTTCATACTTGATTCTAAAGCATAGTATAGTAATATCTTTTTGACTGAGCAGAGTTACTAAAATGATATTTCATTGCACTTCTGAGCTATGGAGGAATGCTGAATAAGTATTTTATGAACCTATAGAACTATGGGTTTGCCTCAATCATTGAAGGGATGCGACTCTATATGAGTCATTGAGGTGAGAGGAATTTTCATATATATAATTATGCGTAAGAAGTATGTTATTTACTTATCATATTTTCTAGGATTGTTCTTCCTAGAGAATTATGTAATAATTTTACGTGATTTTTCCTTTTATATGACGCCATCAGCTGAGAGTGTCGCCTTAAGGTAGAAGGATCGCCTTCGGGCAAGAGTATTGCTTATGGCCAAAATGATGCCTTCGGGTAGGGTGCTTGTATTCGTAAAAGTTATAAGCTATGTGTATGGTAGCTTGTGTTCTGATATTCAGTATGAACTAGAAAGACCATGTGTCACTTTTGAGAAGACACCTATTTGAGGTTTTATATAGAGACAGAGTTCGTCTCTAATCAGGTGGTTTGAGTTTGGTAAAGGTTATGAGGATGAGACACTTTATGGTACAAAAGGTTGTGGAGAAGATTAAACTGATGAGAAAGAGATTACTTGCTGTCTAGAAAAGGCAAAAGTCTTATGCAAATTATTGATAATGCGGTTTAGAGTTCACAGTCAATGGTATAATGTTCTTGTAAATCTCACCAAGGATGTGATGAGGTTTTGGAAGAAAGAGATACAAAGAATGAGATATAGACGAAGTAATCACACTTATTTCAGTCTTGAAATGAGTTTTGAATTCGGGGGACCGAATTCTCTTAAGGGGGTGATAATGTAATACCCAAGAAAAATAAAATATAAATATTTGTTTACAAACTACTGTTACTATTTCAGTATACGGTACTATTCACCTGTATAATACTATTTACGTATATGATACTGTTCATTTATACAATCGAAATGTCAAGTACTAGATGTTGTTTGGTCATAAGAGAAAACTAGAAAGAAGTTCGTAGGAGAAACTGACGTTTTATGTGTGAAAATACCCTTAGGGACTAAAGTGAAAGGACTGAATTGAAAAGAAACTTAAAGGTTTAAGGTGAAAGGATATTTTTCCCTTTTAAGTTTCCAATAGTAATAACAGAAAAATTTTCGCGTGAGGTGCACAGTAACTGCATTATTAGAAATGTCATTTTCATGAATAGTAAATTCAATATTTTATTAGCGCATAGTGTCAAATAGTACCCTTGACTTTTACTATAAATAGGCCCTTCCATTTCACTTCTAAACTCACACCTTCAACTTCTCTTCTTCTCTCCTTAAGTTTCTCTTACTCCAAAGCTAGGCCTCTGAGATTTTGGGCCTTTCCTTTTCAGCTTAGGTAAGGATACTATGCCCTTTCTATGTCTTTCAAATTTTAGAAGTTAATTTCTTAAGTATGCTCTGTGGTTGCGGCCTTGGCTGATCTTCCACATCAGAAAAACTGTCCTTAGCTGTTTATATGTTATTTTGATTCTCTGATTACCGAAATAGAATGTAATCTGTGAAGAATACATGTCTAGGAAAGTTCTGGCTAAGGAAAGACCTGGTTTTTAAGTGTGTCCAGTGTGACCCTCCACTCTTTCCTGGGAACTTACCTGGTGTACTCTTTTACAAATTGTATTCTCTATTTCTGGTATGAATAGTGACCGTACGTATAAATAGTGACCGTACGTATGAATAGTGACCGTATGAATAGTAACTGTATGTATGAACAGTAACCGTACATATGAACAGTATCTATACGAAAATAATCCTGATGTATTTTCTCTAATCTTTCATGAAAATCTCCGTAGCAGAACACCGAAATTCACCTGAGAACTCTTGTCTGTAATGACTTAGAGAAGCGATGTTCGTACGGAATCCAGGTGAGTGAAACGACCCCGTTTTAATAGAGTTTTAGCATTACTGGTGATAAAAAGTATGTCGTAGGACACTCCCAAGATTCATAGGGGGAAATTGGATTCAGAATGACGAATCTAAATGAGATAATTAATCCATAAGTATGGATAAAATGAAATAAGTATCTTATGATGATGTGAAGTTTGAATGTTTTCAAAAATGGATTAATTGTTATCTTGATATGTGGTTTATAAATCCATAATATAGTAATATACTATACCTGTTATATGGATGAATATTATATTGAGCTTCTGATTATGATATGAAATGCTATTGATTGTGATTGAGCGGGACAGTACCCCCTCTCACGGCAAGGCGGAAAACCCGGTTGACAGGGTGTCTTGACCAATGAGTGTGGAGACAACGATTCCCTCAGTAGGGATATAGCCCGGATTGGTGATAAATCCGTGAGGCGCCCTAGCTAAGAGGATGAGGTTGTGCGTCATGGCGGAAATATACATAATTGGTGAGCCGGCCTGTGTGCGCTCTCCGGGATATATTGCCATTGACGAGTACTAGTAACGTTTGTTGAATTGGATGAATTTTTATCTTGTATGTAAGAGGATGATGTTGTGCGTCATGGCGGAAATATACATAATTGGTGAGCCGGCCTGTGTGCGCTCTCCGGGATATATTGCCATTGACGAGTACTAGTAACGTTTGTTGAATTGGATAAATTTTTATCTTCTGTCTATTGGTTGAGTATGAGCCTTTGGATATGCTTGCATGACTGGTAATGTATTTGAATTTTATTAATGCGAGGCCAATTCGCTCATTGAGTTTAAAAGCTCACATTGTTTGTACAACCTTTTTGTTCAGATCAGGTTGCCATCGAAGAATATCTGCTAGAGGAGTAGATCACTTTGGACCTTCCCGTTGTCGGGTAGACCTCTCTTCTGTTATAGATTATGTTGCTCTGTAATCGTCTAGGACATCTAGTTCAGGGGTTCGACATTTGGCTTGTATGTCAGTATAATAATGTATTTTAAATTGATAATCTATTATTTTCAGATAAGAAAATTTGATATATTTATCGGAAGGCTTACAGTGATGAGAGATTCATCATTGTGCCGGTCATGTGCCCAGAAAACGGGTCGTGACAGAAACATTTGAGTTTTGTCTATTAGTTCAAGGACTTTTCAATTGGTACACTGCTTTTTCTGAACCAACAGTCTAACAATGCTTTGTCGCCACTATCACTTTTCTGCACAAAGTGTATTCTATACTAAAATAATGCTATTTGTTTCTGCACATAAACCAACCTTATCAAAAGCAAAAAAGTGATCCATAATAAGCATATTTCATAAGAAACAAATGAAATGGGTAATTTGATTTTATGAACAAGATGGGTCAAAAAAAAGCATTCAATTTAATAGGCCCAACTAATTTAGTAACTTAAAATATTAAGATAGAAAATGAGGATTAAAAACTTTTAGAAGCCCAAATAAGTTTTAAAACAAAACAAGTTCACATTTAATCTAGGACCTAATAATCAGTTAGAGCTTAGAACTTAGGCTTTAATTTGAAACATAATTTAAGAAATTAGCAATCCAATTTTGTCACACTCTAAAAATTGAACACATGAATATACGTAAATCCTAGGGTATATCTCCGTAGTAACCCATAAATTTCATAAACAGACCTAATATCTATAACTATGCAAAACGTAAAGTTTTAAAGAAAATTAAAATTACATAGTTCACAAAGCAAATTACAGCCAATATACAATAAACTTCCTAACTACAGCAGAACCTATGTGACCTATAGGAGAGTGTTCCTCTTGGCATTCAGCCCAAAAATTGGTTCCAATAACTCTTCAATAAAAAATGGAGTATGTCTTCAAAGCTGCTAAATCTTCAGCGGTTTCCCATCCTCCTCAGCTACTATATCTGAAAATGATAACCACAAAGGATATGAGTTCATCAAAACTTAGTAAGTAAATGATTGTACAAATAAAATAAGGCATTAGTACAAATACCGGAATCACAACCACAACTAGAATAAATACCTTTAGCATGCACGGGCACAATTATATATACACACAAGCATACCTCTTTGTACAATTGTGACGCGCTATTCTCACGCAAGTCTACACTCTCGCAATTTCTTAATAAACCACATCAAATACTCTAACATAACTCCAAAACATGTTTAAGCATAGATATTTCACTCACACAAAGTATGATTATGTAGACAATAACATGTTTTCCTACTTGTGAGTCTATGTTCTCACATAATATGCCGTCCTACTCATAAGTCTACATTCTCGCATAGCATGCCTTCCTACTCATGAGACTACATCTCATATATACTGTATTGAGTCTAAATCTCAATACTCACATTTCCCAAAGTATTTTTGCTAAATAGGTTTTCTCTAGAGGTCTACATTCCTCTAGTATTGATTTTTGACTTTCGTCCGCACGAATGGTGCCCTCCATGAATCTACTAATTGGTCATCCTTTTGTAGGTTTACACTCCCACATAATTTTCTTTAAGTCGTCGAGGTTCGTCCATAAGGAACTCGACTATTCCAGGACTACTACTCGGCTTAGACTGATGTGTACATATTCCTATGATTTCCTTCCCTTTCGGCAAGGACAAACAATCATCACATAATGCATAACGCAAGAATCAATTATTCATCACAATGCATTAATTAAACTACTCAGTAATAACCCACAAGTTAACCTTCCAGAATCTATAAGAAAATTTCATACTCTAGTTAATATCACTAATTAGAGAATTTAGTAAATTTAAATCCAACTATAGTGTAACTGTGATTTATATTGTACTTGAGTAATTTAAATAAAATCTTAGTTAGTAAGGTTACCCACTCACCTTGAAACTGACAAGGTTTTACCATATAAAAAAATCGAGAAGTGAAGCCAACGAAACTCCCAAACCACCTAAAAACCAAACCAAATTCATTCAACATACAATAAACCCATTTTTTTCCATTTTCTATCTTTGCCCAGTATAGGCCACCTGGGCACCTAGCACTACAAAACTCTCCAAAAGGCTGAGGCCTCTGTCCAAATGGCACATGGGCGCCACAAAGCCCAGAAACACATTACTTCAAGGCGCCTGGGCACCAGAAGTCCTGCAACCTCTCCAGACTTGGGCACCCTGGGTCTGGATCTCCCCTGTTCTTCACAATTTCACACCCAAAAATCTTCCAAATTTTATCCTTTAATTCTTTGCTTCTCCCACTTGATCCTGAGTGGGAGGGTTAAAAATCAATTCTTAAAGCAAGGATATAGTTGGTTCTTGATTTTCCCTCAATTTCCCAAGGTTTCTCATAAATGGGTTTTTACCCAAAAAAAGGAACTATAAAGCCAACTCTTTCCTTAAAACAATTCCCTCCAGCACCCTCAGCCAAGAAACAAGAGAAATAAGCAGAGAAAACTAATTTTACAGGAAAAACCAAGAAAACCCATTTTTTCTTCAAGAAGAGCATCAATGAAGGAAAAATGAAGAAGAGGAAGATAAAGTTACCTCTTGCCTCAGAAATCCCTGCTAAGCCAAAAAGTAACCGAAAACAGGAAATCAATCAGAAGAAATGGAAGAAGAGATTAAAGAATTTGAGAGAAAAACCTCCTCCTTGCTCCTCTGCACCTCAGATCGTCAAAAAAGAAAAAGGAAAGAGACAAAAAGGAGATTAAATGGAAGTTGGGTCATGGGGTAGATCATGGTTACCCATGTCCAAATATCCTAAACCTGAGTGATCCAAATATAATTATTTCTCAATAATCAATATAATAGACTAAAACAATTACACTCTAAGGCATTAATTGTCGATAGGTCATTAAATTATTATAATAGAATAAATTTAAATGAATAAATTTGGTAAATTAATAAATTTGGTAAATTAATCATATCACATTAAATGAATTTGAAAAAATTAAGGTATATTGCTATATAATTGGTTTATAATTGATATAATTACTATATAATCACATTATATGAATGTTTAAAAATTAGGGTAAATTGCTATATAATTGATATATAATTGCTATAATTGCTAAATAATTGATAAATTAGGTAAACTTTTCAATTGAAATATAATATATTGTTATTTGGTAAATTAGCATTCATTATATACAAATAATCAAATAATTAATTGTTATATAATTGTTATATAAAAACTTACCTACAAGTATTCATATTATTTATTTATCTTCTTAAATAATTATAATAAAATTTAAATTACTTCTATCATATCAAACTATAATAATAAATTATTACTTATTTTTCTTTTTTCTATATAAGCTCGCTAGACTTCTTTATTGCATCATCATCAATGGCCAATCTCCTATCTTCATGTAGAGGTTTTTTAAAAAATGACCATTACAATTAGCCAATTTTGAGGTTTGTTCGTTCTTCAAAATTAAAATTTTAAAATTCAAAATCAATGTGGATATTTACATATTTCTTTTGAAAATCTCATCCATATTTGCATATCTCTTTCTCTCACACAATTTCCCTTCTTTTTTCTCTTTGATTTTGCTTCTTCTTCCTTTATATAGATAAAGGACAACAATGACAATTTTTCATCAAAACTTTAAAGTGATATTTCTCTCACATCATTGGGTATCATAGCTCAGTTTTCTTTTTATTTATTTTTTTGATCTATATAATTCATGTACTATTCACATTCGCGAATATTGTTTATTCTATTGTGATTTATAATTTTCTATTTCTCTTTCGCTCTTTACATTTTTTTCCTATTTTATTTGTTTATGTATTCGTTCTTCGTTGTTATTTTCTGAGTTTTTGGTTCGTCTATATTTCTGGTTTTGGTCTTCTGGTTTTTTATTCCTGTCTGTTGTATTTCATTTATGCATTGTTCTAGTTTTCTAATTCTAGTTTTGCTTTGCTGTTTTTATCATTACGTTTTCTTGAGAAAAGCAGGTCATGAGAAAGATCAAAGCCTAAAAGAAAAAAATGATACCATTAAAGTATTTACTTATGTTTGAATAATATAATTTGACTATTTTTAAATTAAATTTTTTTTCTTGGTTTTCTCATCTAATAGAATTAATGAATAATCCTTTTTAGGCTTACTGTGAGCAAAAAGTAGAGCCCTCCCTATGAAGAGAAACTTCAGGCAATGCTGAGATTACATGTGTGTGGATTGATTGAATGCTAATTTAGGATTTAAAGTATTAAATTTTAAAGTTAGGATGTGATGTATATTTCCCTTGATTATCTTCTTTTTGTTGTTTTAAGATTTTGTGGGTATGTAAGTTATGTTTTAAATTTCAATAAACCTATAGTTGTTATCATTGTTGCTAATCCAAATGTATATTTGAACAAATAGAAGAAGAAAGAATCAAAGAAAGACAATGATTTTGATTCTAAATGTAATACCTCATTTTTTGTTCTTCTTTTCATTTAATGTTATTCACATTCTATCTTCAAAGCATTTATATATAATGAATCATCTTATATATATCTTAATATAGCTTGAATGTCTTATTATTTTTGTATATGTATTCTTTTATATATTTTTTTAATTATTTTTATTTATTTGATAAACAAAAATTGTGACATTTGTGCTCATTCGTGCATCGCACGGACACAACACTAGTTATATCAATTTCACTTAATTTTATCTTCCTCTTGTTTTTCTCAACTCTCAAAAAATACCACTCGCAATAAAATACTCAGTTCAATCATTTATCTCAATTCTTATAAATAATCATTCAAAAAAAATAAATTAAATAGTAAAAATAAAAATAACTAATTTAAATTAAATCATATTACAACGTAAAACACCGTAATATACCAAAACATGTAACCCAATTATGATGGGTATTACAAATTTCTAAAACCCATAAATGTCCTTGACAATATAATTTCTCTTAAATTCAAAATGATTTAATTAATTAAAATTTCACTTATAAAAATCCTTGCCAAAACAATACCCACACCCAACATGCTCTCATGTGAGGGCACAACTTCCTTCATAAGGCAATATATCTCATGCGACGACTGTAATACAACCACCGAAAAGCAATTTGGAGAAATTTAATAAAATTTCAAAGGCCAAAATGTGATTTGAGTCTCTTAACTTTGTCTCAAGTTTTATTTTAATCTCTGAAATTAATTATATTTCAACTTAGTCCATTAACTTTACCTTTGATTTTATTTTGGTTCCTTAATTTTATTTTATTACAATTTGATCCCTTAAAATTTTCCGTAAGCATTGTTATTGTCCATTCATTTTTTTTTGGTTCCATTTTGATACCTTAATTTTATCTTTTATTCTTTTATTGTCTTAATTTTATTTTGTTTCAATTCAGTCCTTTAAAAAATCACTCAAATGCTTTTTTTCTTCTTACTATCAAGATGCTTAAAATGATGTTTTTGTGATTATCAAAGTTAAGCAAGACACCATATAAAAATTTTCTATTAAGCATCTTAGTGTAATTAAAGAGAAGAAAACATTTTAGTGGTCTTTAACAAAATAAAATGAAGTAACCAAAGTAAAACTTAAGTACAGTTATGGGGCCAAAGTAGAATAATATAAAATTAAAGTATATTTACAGGACCAAATTGAAACAAAATAAAGTTAAGGAACTAAAATGAAATTTGATGCAAATTTAAGTTACTAAGATAATTCTTATGCCAATTTCAGAATTTCTGGGAAATATTTATAAACACGAAAGTCCAAACTGAGAAATTTAGAATATCAGCAAATAGAAAGATTGCAAGTTATGTGAAACATTAAATTTAATGAAAGCGAGTGAAACAGCATACGCGATGGTTGAGAGGGCCGGTTTCTCTACCGTGAGGACAACCTAAGTTAGGGCGCAGTGGAATCTCAGCCCTTGGATTTACTCTCATCTTGCCACGTGGAAGGATGAGACATGTACCAATTCTATTAGTCTGCGTTGGAAATTTATATATATATATATATATATATACACACACACACACAAAGTGCTCAGAAATTTTATTTGTTTCGACTTACATATTAATAATTATATATGTAGATATATATATATTGTTATATATTAATTAATTCCTAAACACATGATCTATATGAAGTTTATATTTTTCATAGAAGCCTATTTGATATATTAAAAGTCAATTTGAGATAATGGTAAATTTTAATATCTGTTATCCAAGTAATAATAATGATGAGAAATTATTGAAATAAAGTCCATGTATGGTTCGACTCACGGGCATATATAGTGGGTTATAATTATATGGGGTTACTTTTGTTTTTGTTCACACACCATTAGTTGAAACTTAAGTTTCTATCAATTTAGAAGAGCCTAACCTGATTAGAGAAAAAAGTTATGGATTATGATACGCCCCCCTATTGTTTATACTCTTATATTGTTAAATTGCCCACTACCAAAAAAAAATATTTTAAGCATTAGCAGTGACAGTTAATACATCCTTCTTTTGTTTATATTCTTATAATGTTGTTAAATTGCCCACTACCAAAACAAAAATGTTTTTAGCAGTACCTTTTTTTTTTGGGGGGGACATTTAGTGGCAATTAGTACGTCTTTCTTTTGTTTATACTCTTATAATGTTGTTAATTTGCTCACTACCAAAAAATGTTTTTAGCAGTAGCTTTTTTTTTTTTGGACATTTAGTGGCAGATAATACGGCCTTCTTTTTATATTCTTACAATGTTGTTAATTTGCCACTACAAAAAAGAATGTATTCAGTGGCAGCTTTTCTTTGCACTTAGCGGCGGTTCACTGTTACTAAATGCTCCTGGCGATAGTTGAAAAACCACTGTTGGTGTATGCATTGGCAAACATTTAGTGGCGATTTCTTTTTTAAAATGCCAGTATAAACATTGATAAATGGAAGGGGTGGTTTTGAGTGTAAAATTGCCACTAAATGCTTCTCGCAACAGTTGAAGAATCGTCGCTGATGCATCCGTTGGCAAACATTTAGTAGCAATTTTTTTCAACTACCAAAAACTGAAAGAAGCAGTTTTGAGTGTAACTCGCTAAATGCGATTTGCCTGCTTGTATGAAAACTTATTTTAGCGGCGGTTTGTAAATCCCTTTTGGATGAGATTTATCTTGTACAAGAATTACGGATTTCTTTTAATATTAATAAAATTTCTGTGTACATACTATTAAAATACTAATTTAAATTCTCAATCATAGCTAAAACTTCAAATTATATATTTAATAAAATTACTAAAAAAGCAAGTAAAATGTACCAAAACATAGAGATAAGAAGCAAGTCATATATAATTTAACTATATACACATATTCCTACTTATGTTCTTTCAAGGAATTTCAAAACATCCCTGAAAGTTTGGCAATAATTTACACGAAGAAGAGAGAAAATAAAGAAACCAAAAAGCTTCCAAACTGACTTGTTACATATACATACATTGTACACTACACGAAATGAATATGAATGAGAAGTAGTTTTTCCCATCAACTACCACATGTCTCACCCTTTTTCTATATCTTCGCACTTTTTAATTACTTGCCATTTTCAAATACATTGTACACTACACGAAATGAATATGAATGAGAAGTCGTTTTTCCCATCAACTACCACATGTCTCACCCTTTTTCTATATCTTCGCACTTTTTAATTACTTGCCATCTTTAGTTCAAAAAAAAAACCAATATCAACCTAATATAAAAACAATCAGTGCTAAGAGAACACTGGACAAAAATCACATTTCATCAATCATAAAGACAATTGCAATGCAATGCTTACTTTAAATTAAACAGTCAAATTAAATATATTGAAATTCAATATCATTTTATTGGGAAGTTATTGGACAAGAAGAGATAGAGTAAGAATTTTGCAAGAAAACAATTTAGAAAAATCTAAATCAATGAAAATAAAACATGAGGTGGCGTGATTTCTTATATGGAAAGAACAAAAATCTACTGAAGACGGTGAATTAATTACTAACTTAAGAAGATTGGATGGTTTTGAGGAGAGAGTACCCGGAAAAATCTCTCCACATATATTAAAAAATTGTAATCAGTAGAATTCTGTGGAATGATCGCCTTAGGTGTGGTACAAAGCTTTCAAACTGACTTATATTACATATACGTACGTTGTACACTACATGAAATGATGAGAAGTAGTTTTTCCCATCAACTACACGTCTCACCTCTCTCTCTCCCTTCTCACTTTTTAATGACCATAGTGCCATTTTTTAGTTTCAAAACAAATCAATACCAACTTAATTTAAAATCTATCAGTGGACATTTCATCAACATCCGAAAGCATCACTACAATGCTTATTTTTAATTCAAAAGTCAGATTAAGTACATTGAATTCGACATTATTTTATTCAAGAGCTCGTTGAACAAGAATTCATATAGGAATTTTGGAAGACAAGAACAACTAGTGGATATTTTCACTAAGCCAGCCATCATGGAGAAATTAATCAAATTTAAATAAATGTTTGGAGTTATAGATTTTTCTCAAGATTCAGAGAAGTGGATCGAATTAGCTAATTCGACCAATAAACTGATGAGTGTTTAAATCGATGGAAAATCGGTCGAAGTAATAAAACCAATTGGTTTAGCCAATTCAATTCTTTTTGAAATTTTGAATTTTTTAATTGTTTTTGAATTTTTACTAAATATTATTATATATTTTAAAAAATCTTCAAAACTTCAAGCTATTAAGAGAAAATCAAGAACTTGTATATATATATATATATATATGTAACATGTCTTAAATATTTTAATATTATATATTATATATTATATATTTTAAGTACCACTAGTTCGAATTCGGTTAATCATTAACCATTGAATCGATATCTTGACCAATTTAATGATCAGTTCAATTTTTTGAACCTTAATTTTTCTAAATTATCAAGGAATATTAGAAAATAATTTAGAAATATCTAAATCAATGAAAATAATACATGAGGTGGCGTGATTACTTGTATGGAAAGAAAAAAAAAATCTACGTAAGGCAGTGAATTAATTGGTTAATTTAGAAGATTGAATAAATCTCTCCACAGATATTAAAAAATTGTAATCAATGGAAAAATCTATGTCCCGCCTTTCTTTCTCCCTTCTCACTTTTTAATTTCCATTCCATAGAGCCATATTTTAGTTTCAAACCAAATCAGTAGCATCCTAATTTAAATTCTATCATTTTTAAATCTTGTTTTTAAACAAATATTCCAAAAATACTTTTTTTATTTAAATTTTAAAATTATTTTAAGTAAGATTGTCAAACTCGAGAATTTACATAAATTTAGAGAAAGAGAATAAACTCGACTCATAAACTTAGCTTGTAAGATATGTCCCTCCTCTTTTAATAAAATATTAAAATTATATATATATATATATATATATATATATAAAATCAAATATTAATATCTTAATTCATAATTAACATAAAAAATAATTAATATCTTAATTCATATTAAGTTAAATCGGTATAAACTCAATGAATTTGACCGAGTTATGATTTTAAAACTGAATTTATTCGATTTAAGGACCTAAACTCACAAACTCATAAGTTTAAGAGTTAACTCAAGAGTTTAACAATCATAATTTTAAGAACAAATAGTCCTAACAGGTTTTTCTTTGTTTTTATATCTTAAACTTTGTTTTTGAAATACTGTAACAAAACTTGTTTTCAAAATAAAAATGAACAAAATTAAAACACAACCAAACACACCCATAGAGTCTGAGGTTCACTTTCAGAACAGAATTTCTGATTCACAAAATTGTTTTTATATTTATGGATCTCTCGACCAGAAAATTTTTGGCCCTCAGAACCGAAATTTTTTAGGATCGGGATCGCCTGCTCTTCGCGCAAGAAGAGCAGGCAACTTTGCGGATTAGCAACGGTTTTAACTGTTGCCAAAAAATTTAGCAACGGTTTTAACTGTTGCTAATCAAGGAACCGTCGCTGAAAGTAAAAACTATTGCGAAATTTTTCGCCACGGTTTCTACTTTCAGCGACGAAAATTTTCTTGCAACGGTTTTCTTGATTAGCAACGGTTAAAACCGTTGCTAATCCGCAAAGTTGCCTGCTCTTCTCGCCCGGTCAAATTTCTTAAGGATCTTGTAATATGACATGACTTCTACAAAACAACTCACGTAAAGGTCAAGGAAGAAAATATTATTAAAAAAATGTCTTCAACATATAAAAACGCATGAGCATGGTGAAATCTAAGGCAAAAATTTTCTTTTCAAAGTAAAATGGGTCTCCACCAACTTGCCTTACTCCCAAATTATAGTCTCTTCAACGTGTTCCAACCACCACAAGCAAAGCCCTTGCTTTTTACAAAAAGGAGCTCTTATGTTCTTCCGACAATTCAATGCAAGACTCCAAACATTAGTGATTCTAATCAAACCAATAATGTTCGCCGATCTGCAAACTTTCAACCTTCAAGTTGGAGTTATGATTATATCCAGTCATTGAGAAGTGACTATGGGGTATGGTTTTAACCTTTCTTGTTTACTTGTTTTGGCATTATTCTAGCAAAAGCTTGAGTTCTTCACATAACTTATCTGTTTATAGGAAGAATCATATATACAAGAACGTGATCGGTTGAAGGAAGAAATAAGACTGATGATTTCCAAAATGACAAATGATTTGGATAAACTTGAGCTTATTGATGTCTTACAAAAGCTTGGAGTGGCTGCTCATTTTAGACGTGAAATAAGCAACATATTGGAAAATGTTTATCACAATAACGATAGATTAATCAGGAAGGATGACTTATATGCCAGTGCTCTTGAGTTTAGACTCTTCAGACAACATGGTTATTATGTATCATCAGGTAATCAATTTCTAAATTTTATGTACAATAATTAATGTCTAATTAGGACAGATAATTCATGACCTAGAGGATTCTTTTCTATTGCAGAGGTTTTTAAAAGTTTCCAAGATGACAAAGGAAACTTTAATACTCAACTTTCGGTTGATATGGAGGGTATGCTCTCACTGTATGAAGCCTCATTTCTTTCATTGGAAGGTGAAACTATATTTAATGAAGCAAGAGAATTTTGTTACTCTTATCTCAAAGAATTTGTTTACAAGAACAAAAACAATGAGATATCGGTCTTAATTAATCACGCATTGGAGCGTCCATTACATTGGAGGGTACCAAGACTTGAGGCTCGTTGGTTCATTGACTTCTATGAAAGGAGCCAAAACACGAACCCAACTTTGCTTAAGCTTGCTAAATTGGATTTCAACATAGTACAAGTTGCCCACCAAGACGATATAAAATATGTATCAAGGTAAAATCACAAACTTATTGTTCTAAAACTGGATAAATCTTCAACAATATTGCCTCATCATATTCTTGTGAATTGTGATGATTGGTCATCAAAATTTGAGAAAGAATGAAAATTTCGGGTATAGAAGGAAAGTTGATATTTTGATAAAGGGGAAGGCATGTGCATGAAATATTCAACTCATTTAGTTTTAATTTTTGATTTAGATGATGAAATATTTCAATGAAACTAATAGATCAAGGGTCAAATGGATTGTATTTTTTTATAGATAGAAGGGGACATTACAAAAAAAAAAGGGTAAATACAACTTTTCCTAAATCTTATTACTATGTCAATAATTTTTCATATCATAGAAGAGAAGGAGAATGTTTATACTAACGCTTTTGTTATGTTTTCTATGAATAAAGTTGGTGGAAAGAAACAGGTCTTAGAGAAAAGCTCAGTTTTGCTAGGGATAGGCCAATGGAAAGCTTCTTTTGGAGCGTAAATATGGCTTACCAACCTGACTTGGAATATTGTAGAAGAGAGTTGGCTAAGGCCGTTTTAATGTTAGTCACATTAGATGATATTTATGATGTGTATGGCGAATTGGAAGAGCTAGAACTCTTTACAGAAGTAGTTGAGAGGTTAGTACAAAAATCTCTTTCCTATGCTATATATTCACATGATTATTGATTTTGCCCCCAATATTTAGTTTTATTTTGTTTGTTATTCTAGATGGGATGTAAATGCAATAGATATTCTTCCAGAATATATGAAATTATGTTTTCTTGCACTCTATAACTTTGTCAATGAAGTTGGTTTTGACAACATGAAGACTGGGTACAACATCATTTTGTGCCTCAAGAAAACGGTATGTATTTATTTCATTTATATGTTCACAATTGATCATAAAACTTCAATTGATTCATAAACATAACAAATCATGATTCTCTAATTCAATGTGTTGTTGTGTCTAATTTTCTCAGTGGGCAGATCTCTGTAAATCATTTCTGACTGAGGCAAAATGGTACTACAATGACTATATTCCAAGTATGAAAGAATATATGGAAAATGCATGGATTTCAACTGGTGGAGTTCTCCTTCTTGTTCAATCTTATGTTTTGATTCCAAATTCAATAAGAAAGGACATAGAATTTTCAACGAATTACCCCAATCTCTTTTGCTTTTCATCGACTATTTTCCGCCTTGCTAACGACCTAGGAAGTTACAAGGTACCATGGCAGTAGTTATCCTTTCAATTTACCAATTTTTTTTGGCAAGCAATATTATGTTGATTTTTCATTATATTTCTTTTCTAGCGTGAAATGGAGATAGGCGATGCTCCCACATCAATTATATGCTACATGAATGAAACTGGAGCTTCTGAAGCCGATGCTTGTGAGCATGTAAAATTTTTAATGTGCCAAACATGGAAGCAGATGAATGAAGAAGTTCTTAATTCTCCATTCTCTCAAAGTTTCACAGAAATTGCTTTGAACCTTTCAAGAAATGCGCTATTAATGTACCAACATGGAGATGCCTACTCTAACAAAGATTCTGAAACCAAGAATCATATGTTATCATTACTTGTCCATCCTATTCCTATGTATCAAAGTACAGGGAATTGAAGTTAATTAATAATAAATCATTTTGGTGCCGTGTAATATTTATTTTGCCAAGCAACTTGTGTGGCTTGGCAGCTCCTAAGTTCATTTTTCTATGAACTTAACTTACATTGTGGAAGAGAAGAGAGGGCTTTTCTCCTACACTTATCTACAAAATTGCACCACTTGATGATATAAGTTACTTGTGTAGAAAAGTATCGAGTTTAATTCTAGAAAATTTTTTAATTTTTTGGATATGAGGAGCTATGCTTTTATCTATAAGAACTCCAGACAGTTTTTGTAGAGCTAAAATTCTAGGATTCAAAATTAAAACAAGGATTAGCTTTACACCCCGAAATAGGCACGTGACCAGCACAATATGTGGAGATTGTTGTAAAATTTACCGTCACCAACACAGTCTGAGTCGCGTCTTTTAAGAGACACTGTCCTTAAAGAAATTATTTCGCGACTACAGAAATTATTCTGCGTCTACAGAACTTCCTCCAGGATTAAACAGACCCTTCTGAATGTTCTCTCAAGAACTAGAACACTCAGGTGCCAGAATAGCAGAAAATAAAACATGTAACCTAGAAAGTTTGAGAGAAAGAAAAAAAGAGAGAAGACAACTTCTAGTTATCTCTATATCTCAAGTGAGGGGAAAAGAGCCTTTTTATAGGCATAAAAATGTAACGGTAAAAGACATAGACATAAAAGACTTTTAATAGAAATTAATATTTCATAACCGTTTTTATTAATTGCTATTAAAACTTGGCAATTAATATCAATTAAATAGCCGTTACGAAATATTAAAAGCAATTAAAATTCTCTTATTCCTTTTTTTAAAAAAACCTTTTTGAAATATCAAGCTCATTAAAATGTTATTTTTCCAACAGAGATTACCCACTACTGTAAGCCTAAACTTATCCTACAACATGCATGCATAGATATATAATATATATGTACATCCATTTACAACCACAAGATTTTTTTCAAAAGTATGTATTACCTTGTATTGTCAAAGATGAACTTTTCATCAATGTATCTATTTGTTAACATTCTCATTTTCCAAAATAAACAAGAATACGATAAATAGATTTCCCAAAAGAAAACATTCTATAATCAACACATAATAATCATCATTCACAGGCAAGGAATCTCACATACCCAATTACAAAGCTCATTCTAGAGTTCATACAAAAAGGGTAACAATACCAAAAGCTTGACACATCAACCTAGGGCAATTGGGGTGATGACTCTGAGTGCTACTCTGCAAAGGATACCTCTTCTACTTCAGAAGGATCTAAAAGGGGGGAAGAAATGAGTGAGTATAACATACTTGGTGGGGAAAACAATCTACACTATAAAACAAATAGTTGTGCAATCAATTACAAGCCTAATTGTAGCTTATCGATGTACATATGGCATAGCAAGCACCAAGAACAATAAATCACACATGCACAACAATCAGTTTCAATCATGTCGTCCGTAACTCTTACCACCCTTATTGTTCCAACTTGCTCAAAGGCTATACACTGTCATTTTATAAAATGTAGTATGGCAAGTGAAAAATATGAGATCATAATCACCTTATTGTGCATGCCCCTAAAGCATCCTTATTATCTGCCTTTAAGGCAAACGCAAACACAATCAAACACTACACAAAAAAAAAGTAACTTAGTGGTGGTTGTATAGTGACGATTAGAAATAACCACTATTAAACAAGAAAATAGTGGCCATTTACACAATGACCGCCACTATTAAGTGGTGGTTTTACGGTAATCACCACTATATAGTGGCACTTGGAAGTAAACTGCCACTACATTGTGGTGGTGTAGTTCAAACTACCACTATGTAGTGGCAGTTAAATGTACATAGTGGTGGTTTGAACAAAATTGCCACTAGTTAGTAGCAGTTGCCAGTTGGATTATGACTGTCACTATGTAGTGGCAATTAATGTTAGTGAGTAACTGCCACTAAACTCCTAAATTCCTAACCCTAATTTCATTTACATCCCCTCTTCACCATCGATTGTGTTTCTCTGTTGTCGTTGTCACTATCCACCCCCTTCATTGATAGGCATCATTCTCCTACCGTTGGTAGCCAGTCACTTGTAGTGTTGCCAATAGACTCATGTTTCCTTTCCTCCTTGGTCACCACTACGGGTTCTATTGAATATTTGATTAAAGGAATACTACAAGAGTTAAACTTCATGCTTTCTCTGCTGCCATACTTTTTTAACTTCTCCTATATTAAGACATTAGTTTTTACTTGTTACAAAAGGTTGTTAAACAACTTATGTTCATTGTTATAGTGAGAAGGAGGTGGCTATAGAAACTTGACCTTGTATTTACTTTTGTTTAGGTATCTTGTTCTTCATCGTTAATTAAAGGTATGCTACAACAATTTAGATTGCAAAGAATTGAAGTTAGACAGGGTTGGAGACTCCATAATAGAGAAAGTTTGCTAAGCTTTGCGATTGATACAGGAAATTAATTTACTGTTCTTTTTAGTATTTTGTTTTGACGCACACTATGTCTTTTTTTCATTTTTGTTTAAAAAATTTTAGTTGGTTTGAAATTTGGATTATAGTTGAACTTTTGTGGGTTTTGGTGCTCCTCAATTGAGTAAGTTTATGCCTCAATTTAAAAATTAGATAGCTTGAACTCACTGCCATACATTTCATTGCAAAACAAAGCATGCACATCATCTACATCAGGATATATAGTCCATTTTTGCTAAAGATATTTTTGAAAAATTAATTAAGGATTAAAATCACTTTGATTACAAATTATAATATAGTGGCAATTGGACATAAACCGCTTAAACCACCACTATCATAAACCGCTTAAACCACCACTATATAGTGGTGGTTGGACATAAACTACCACTATATAATGGCAATTTTAGGTCAACCATCGCTATATAGTGCCGGTTGTCTACAACCGCCACAAAATTTCCCTTATTTAGTGGCGGTTGGACTACGACCGCCACTAAATTCACTAAAATCCCTAAGACACACTTTAGTTTCACTTTTTACCGTTGTTCCTTATTTGTTACCACCATACCCAGTACCATTGCCTTCGATCACGAGTCACCATCACTTTGCCTTTCTTTGTGGCCCTCCACCGTCGTTTGCTACCACAAGCTCGCTGTTGCTCGACCCCCTACCTTGCAGTCGCTCGTTAGTATTATTTCACATCACAAGTAAGGTTTCGTTTGACCCAGTCTTTTGTGTGTTTTATTTTCTATGAGTTCTGTTGCAATCTTTGCAGTTTCGTATCATTGTTGCAATAACTTTAGGGTTGGGTTTTTGTTTTTCGTATCACTACTGCAATTTTTGTAATTTCATATCATTCTACCAGTCCTACTTTTTGTGTTTTACTTCTTTGAATCATTCATTGGTTGTAATTATGGTTAGGTACAAGCTAACAAGATTTAATTAAAAGGAATATTAAAGCCTTTGGTGAATTTGATGAAAATTTGGTGAAGGAAAAAGAAAAAAACAAAAATTTGGTGAATTTGCAATGAAGTGTTTTAATGTTAAATAAGTGTTTGGAAAGCAGCAAATATCTTCCATTTTCAGAATTCAAGCTACTCAGAATGCAATTAAACAGTGAAATGTAGTGAACTACACTCAATGGTGGGGTCTAATCATTCTAATGGCCATCTACACTCCAATGGAAATTGAAAACTACACTCATTTTCTTTACGAAAATTAGACAAAGCCCAATCCCCAAGCAAGGTTTATTTGCTTTTGGGACAGTTTATAAATCAATGGAAAATCAATAAGAAAATATATAGCCTAACTAAATCATAGATTTATGATGGCATACGTTATGTATTTAAGGTGAAAATTATATAAATTCAGGCTGATTTCCTTAAAATTAGAGTAGCCATTCTGCAATTGGATCCCTTTTCTCCTAAAGCCCAACCTTTTAATCAATTCAATACCACCAGGATCACTCCCACTCCTACTTCTGCTCCTCTACCTACACTACAAAAAAATGTACATTTCCCGATGGTAATTTCCCGACGGTTAAAGAAAACCGTCGGGAATTACAACAATTCCCAGTAGTTAAAGTCATCGCCAGCAATTGTATTCAATTACCGGTGATTTTCATGTAATTACCAGCGGTTGATACAATTTCTGGTGGTTTTGATGCAATTCCCTACAGTTAATAAACCGTCAATAATTGCAGTTAAAAAACCTTGCCCTTTTCTATTTTGTTTTGTGCCGACTTTATCTCCCTCCATTTTTTTTATCTCTCTCCATTTTTTGGGTTCTGTCCCATTTTGATAAAGCATAAACCCATTTTCATTCTCTCCCTTTTCATTCTTTCCCATTTCTTTTCATTCTCTCCCGTTGCTCTAAAATTCCACCATTTTGGCCAGCAACACTAGTCGACACCGTCATATTGTAGTTCAAATATGTGGTTTTTGTTTCATTTTCACAGTCGACGCCCTCATCTAAAGTCTCCAAATGCATCTCAAGTCTCCCTTGCTTGCTATTTGGATTTGATTGTTTAAACGCTTGCTTCATATTGCAGTTGAGGAAAGGGGAAATGGAGTTCAACTTGGCCAGTGAGGTAACCCTTTATCTGTTTCTTGTGATTTTGGTGAAAATGGAGTTCTCTTTGAGGTCTTACGTTTCTTTACATCTTTTTCTTGTCATAATTTCTGTTGTGTATATTGTTTGCTTCTGTTGGGTCCTTTTTGAGTCAGTACACTGAATTTGTTCTTGGTTTGGTTGTGGGTTTTCACTCGTGTGGTTCAATGTTTCATCCGAGCAAAGAAAGGGTTTTTTAAGCAATACAGGAATACCAGGGCAAATCTTGAGACACATGGGATAAAATTTGAATATATATATCTTTTTCCTCAGTATACATTAATCAAAAGTATATATCCAAGGGAGGATGATCACTTTCAATAATAATCTCGAAATCATTTTAGGTATGATTTTTCTTCTCTTCTCGAAATCAATTCAATCCTTGAAAAATTCAATGTCTCAATTTAGTCTCTAAAAAACTATGTTTGTTGACATTTTTGTCCCTTTGTTTTGTCAAAAAAAACTTTTAGCAATGAAAATTTTGAGATTTAGTAATAAATTTAATAATTTAGCAACGAAATTAATAAATCAAGACAAATGCAATCTTTTAACAATTAAATTAAAATATTTTATATTTAAAAAACTAAATAGAAAATAAGATTATGTTTCAAAGACCAAATTAGTATTCTACTGTAGATAAAGAGAAAAGCTTAATCAATTGTTCACAAAGAAACTAGAGTCCTTAAACTTCAAGTAATGACACTAAACACTTGTTGCTAAGTAAACCTAGAAACCTTAACCACACTACTGTCATTACTATTTTCAATGTCACTTCAGAATTGGAAAAAGGAGAGATCAAAAGAGAGGCAGAAAAGTTAGTGTTGCTACTGCTTATAGGCTTAAAGCAAAAATAAAAGAGTAAATTATTAATTTGGCCTTAAAAAGGTTATAATTATCTCAGTTTAGTCCCTGAAAGGCCAAAAGCCTGTTTGATTTAAACATTTTTTATTTTCATTTTCATTGAAAATAGAAAATGCATTTGGTTAAATTTATTCTTAAAATAGGCCTAAATATGAAAATATCAAAAAATAATATTTTCAGTATTTCTTAAAATACATTTCAAGAAATGAACAATAAAAACAAAAATAGAAAATAGAAAATATTTTTACATACCTCAAGTTTTCCAATTTAGTCCTTTTGATTCAATTTGATTCATTTCTTCGTCAAAGTAGCTTTTAGCAAGAAATATTTGAGATTTAATTGTAGAAGCTTTTTATTTAACAACGAAAATAATCAAATTGAGATATATGTAATTTTTTAAAAATTAAATTACCACACTTGATATTTTTAATATCATATTAAAAAATTATAATTATTCAAGGACTAAATCAGTAATTCACTCTCGATAAAAAGGAATAAAGCTTGCTTAACTAACTATTAACAATTATTAATACATATACACAAAGGAACCAGAGTTCTCAAACTCTTCAGTAATGAAACTAAACATTTCTTGCTAAGTAAACTGTAAAACCCTAACCACACAACTGTGACTAACTATTTCAATGTCACTTTAGAATTGGAGGAAGAAGGAGAGATCAAAAGAGAGGCAGAAAACCTAGTGTTGCTTCCACTTATTGGGTATGAATGTCTAACCACCTTCCCTCTTGGCTCTTCACTTGAATGACTATTATCGCCATTACCATCTTCTTCCTGTTGATTATTTGCAGAAGATCCGTGAAGAAGCATGTCAACTTTCTGATACTCCTCCCTCTCCACCCTGATCTCTTGGAGCATTGCAGTCACATCCTTCATGGTTGGCCTATCATCCGGACTAGGGTTCACACAGAGCAGAGCCACCCCTAAGGTCTGCAATACCTCATCTATTTCTGGTTCAGGCCTGGCACACAGGCCTGGGTCTAGAACTTCGGTTTTGGATCTCTTCTGTCTCACCCAATCAACGATGTGGAGCCCGTCTGGGATTGTTGGGTCAATGGGTTGCTTCCCTGTTAGCAATTCTAACACCACAATGCCATAGCTGTACACATCGCTTTTCTCTGTTATCTTCATCATGTATCCATACTCTGCAGACCATTCCAAGCAGGAAAAGTTAGTGAAGTGAACTGATATGGTAGTATGTTACCGTGAAATTTTTACCAAATCATGTCTCTCGGATTGATTTTTTTTTTTTATGTTGATTATGGTGACAAGTAGCACCGTCACGCAGGCCATATGGGCCGGATCAGCCATTAAACGAGCTGGGGGAAGACTAGCCCATTCAATAAATGGGCCACTTTTAAAGTGTCCATATCCACTTCTTGTGCCCTCCCTGCCACTTTTATTTTTAAAAAGAAAGTTTATATTTAATTATTAAATGTTAAAACCTTTTTAGTAGAAGTATTTCAACAATTTTTATTAAAAGACAATTCATACACGTAAAATATTACCTCTTTAGTGCTTCTTAAATTATCAATAACCTTAATTTTCATAATAGCTTTTTAAATCAACTACATTATATGTAAATTTGAGTTTTGTTTTTATATTCATTTAAAAAATTACAAAATTTTCATATCTAAATTTGTTATATTTATTGAATATAATTTTATAGAATATAAAATAAGATGAGGTGAGGTTTTATATGCAAAATAAATTAAATTTCGCAAAAAACAAGAGAACAAAGAAAAAGATAGAATGGAGGACCATAATTCCTGTCTTAATAATGTAATACATTTTTTATGTACATAAATAATTTGAATAGTATAATTCACATCTTTATATTTGTAGACTTTTTGGGAAAATAACAGAGTAAGGTACTAATATAACATATTTGACCTCTCAATATGTGTCTATGCTTCATATTTGTAAGATAAGGCATGAGATGAACAAACATATAGAATATAAGATAATGCAATCATGAAGGTATGTTACTGTGGAAATTTTACTAGATCATATGTCTAAGTTTGGTTTTCATATTCCTAATCATGGATTTATGGTGACAAACTCTTCCTAAGATATAAGCATAAGAGTTTAACTAAATATTATCAGTTTAACTTTAGGACCGTAGTAATTAGTACTAACCAGGAGCAATGTAGCCATATGAACCAGCAAGTGTGCTTGAGGATCTTGCAAAATCTCCATCATCAACAAGTTTAGCAAGCCCAAAATCAGCAATGTATGGTTCAAATTCAGGACCTATAAGAATATTGTTGGCCTTAATGTCCCTATGAACAATGGGAGGAACACAATCATGGTGAAGATAAGCCAAGCCCTGAGCTGCCCCGAGCAAAATCCGGTATCGGATGTCCCACTCTAAGCAGTTTCCTCCACTTCTTTCATGAAGCAGACTTCCTAAGCTCCCATTTGGCATGTAGTCATACATAAGCAGCCTAGTATTTCGGTTCCAGCAGCATCCTAGGAACCTCACAATGTTCTTGTGCCGGATGGAGCCAAGGGTTTTAACCTCAGCTGAAAAGGAATCACGAACTCCTCCTCCATGGACTGCTAGCTTGTCATTTTGACAATCATATTTTGTAGCCATTGTTGTTGGCCATAGCTTCTTCACAGCAATAACGTCGCCATTTTCCATTTCTGCGCGATAAACAACACCGGAACATCCCTTTCCTATTACATTGGAGTCAACCAGACATCTTAGGACTTGGTCCACAGAGAAGTTCAGTTTCTGGAATGGTGTGAACTGCCAAGGCCACGAATCCCCACCAATTTCAGAATCATTGTCGTCTTGAGCCATTTTCCTCACTCGAAAGACGGTAAAAACTCCAAAGATTGCCATTGCAACAGTGAAGGCACTGAGCAATCCTATGCCTATTTTGATCCTCTCTGCCTTTTTAGAATCGCTATTACTTAGCATTTTTGTCATTGCAGAACTACTTAAGAAACACGAATCACGCCCGTTTGGACAAAGCCTGTCATTTCCTTCCAGATCTGTTGACGATAACTGGTGGAATAACTTGAGGTCTGGAAGATAACCAGTGAACTTGTTGTAGGAGACGTTGAGCGAAACAAGATTCTCGAGTCCCGAAAACGCCACCAAGTCACCTTCAAGCTTGTTGTGCGAAAGGTCTAGAACTGAAAGCTTGTTCAGAGAAGAAATCTGTGGAGGGATTATTCCAGATAATGCATTATGACTCAAGTTTAAAGCAATATCAAGTGCTTCAATTTCAAATAATTCCGATGGGATGCTTCCCGAGAGGTTGTTGCTACTAAGATCAAGAAGTTGAAGACCTGAACAGAGGCCGAGCGATGAGGGAATCGATCCAGAGAACGAGTTTTTGCTAAGGATGAGCCTGAGAAGGGAAGTTAGTTGGCCAATACTCCCTGGAATTTCCCCAGAAAAGTGATTCAGAGAAACATCTAAAACCTCAAGGCTTGTGAGAGAAGACAAAGAGATAGGCAAATCATCCGAAAGCGAGTTATTGCTGAGGTTCAACATTTGCAATGCCTTGCAATTTCCAAGCTCAACTGGTACAGCCCCAGTGAGATTATTCTCTGACAGATCAAGGAAGCTAAGGTTATCGAGATAACCAAGTTCTCTTGGTATCTCTCCGCCTATTCTATTGTTCAAAAGCCGAAGCCGAATGAGAGAACTGCAGTTACCAATCTCCTGAGGAATGGTACCAGATATATGGTTCGATATTACTAGAAGCTTAGTCAAATTGCGAAGCTGAAACAAGCTAGGAGGTAAGCTATCAGTGAGAGCATTATATGACAAATCTAAAGCTTCTAGGCTTGTACAACCACCCAGTTCAGAAGGAATGCTTCCTACAAGCTTATTCTGCCAAGCGAAAAAGACAGTAAGCTTCTTCAACTTCCCGAGTTCAGCCGGAATCAAACCCGAAATCTGATTAGTATCTAACTGAAGCTGTACAAGGTTCAAAAGATTGGACATCACAGGTGGGATTGAACCAGATATGTTATTGTTACTCAACATAAGCTCTTCAAGATTTGTGAGGTTCCCAAAAGTTATTGGTATGTTTCCAGACAGAGAGTTTAAGGAAACATCAAAAAACATCAACTTTCTACAGTCACCAATCTCCTGAGGTATGCTTCCAGAAAAATGGTTCTGCCATAGTAACATTTTCTGAAGCTTCTGAAGCTTACCTAGCTCTTTTGGAATTGAACCAAACAACTCATTCTCATACAAGAACAAATTCACAAGTTCAGAACAATTCCCTATCTCAGGAGGAATCTCACCAGACAGCAAAGTATTATAAATAGAGATTGTCTGAAGCATCCTTAACTTACCCAAAGAAGCAGGTAATGAGCCAGAGATTTTAGTGTCAGCGAGACCCAACACACTCAAATTCCTGCAATCTCCAAGAGAATCTGGAATCTTCCCCTCAATTCCACTGTTTCCTCCTGCTCTTATAACTTCAAGGCTTGAAAGCTTCCCCAACTCAACAGGAAGAACCCCACTGAGATTATTATCGAAAATGTCAAGGTTTCCCAAACTAACACAATCCCCAATCTCCTTAGGGATTGACCCCGAGATCTGGTTAGAGTTCAAGCTCAAGTCTTGGAGGTTTTTAAGCTTTCCGATGGTTGAAGGAATGGTACCCACAAGACTGTTTGAGCTTAAATCAATGGTTTGAAGCTCCGGGCAGTTTCCGATGTCGGGTGAGATAGGCCCAGAGAGGTTAGCACCGGAAATGACGAGGGTTTGAAGAAAGGGAAGAGAAGAGATATTGGGAGGAAAAGGGAGGGCGAGTTCTGTGGCTTGGATGTTGATTTCTGTGACGAAGTTCTGGGGAGAGCATTTGATGAAGGACCAGCGACAAGGGTTGGGGTCTGAAGGAGGAATGAAGGAGGAGGAAGTGTAGAGCCATGAAAGGAGAGCTTGCGATTCTGTATTTGCAGAAGATGAAAGATGAGGAAGAAGAAGAAGAAGGAGGAGGGGGAAGAAGAGAGGATGAAGGAGATTGAAGGAGAGGTGCCTCGGCATTTGGTGGTTGTTGTTGTGGGTGCCGAATAACCGCCTCGGCATTGGCATTGCCAAATTTGCCTCAAAACCCATCCAAGAAACCAAGTACTACTACTCCTCTTGGCTTTGCTCTGGCTGTCTCTGTCTCTCTCTCTATCTGAGAGTGGTCCAGTGTTTACTATTTTGCTTAACGAGACATTGCAGAGAGACCGAGTCTGAGACTAAGGATACGTAAAATATATCAGAATAAATATGCGCTATGAACATTTTAATCTGCAGGTTAATATTCTTTGGTGAAATTCAAGTTTGAAAAAATTAGATTAAGACATCGAATTAAAAATTATAATTGATCTGGGACTAAATTAATAGTACTTAAAATATATTAAATTATTAAAATATATAATTAATGTATATATTGCAGATATTAAAATATTTTAAACATATTACAGATATATATTTAAATTAATTATAAATCTTTTTTTAATTACTTAAATTTTTTGAAATTTTTTAAAATATTTATTAATAATCATTAAAAATTAAAAAAAATCAATTCAACGAATTTTTTATCAATTCCCTAATCATCTCATCGATTTTTTGATTGAACACATGTGAAATATGCTATATGATAATCTTTTTTTACGTCACAAACTTCAAAGTTTCGTTTATTTTATGGGAAAACATATTGAAAAAAAATTCAAATATTTATTTATAAAACAAAATTCTATTGTTTGTTTCATTAAAAAAAAATTAAGAAATTTTTTGTTTTGGATTCAGATGTAACTCATAGTGAGTTTTAATGATGATATTAGTCTGTAATATGTGACAATGACCATAGTGAACTAAAAACAACAGGGTATCGTAATTATTTATAGCCTACTTATTTAAAAAAATATTGATTAAAATTTAAATTAAAGGAAATACTTTCGAGACACTAATTGACAAAACAATTTTTTGGTCAAAAAGTATTTCAACAAAAAAATTAGTAAGATATACAAAGTTTAACAAATAATTCGTATAGAATAATACATATTCTACATTTTCTATTAAAGTGATTTGGTCATGAAATATTATTTATTAATATGGTGCTCGAAAAAATCAAACGTCTCTAATTAACTCTTAAAAGATTGCATTTATTTATATTTTTTTATTTATTAAAATAACTTTTAATAATAAAAACTTGACATTTAACAATAATAAATTATATAATTCATCAACGAAGAAAAATAAATTAAGATAAATATAAACTTTTAAACTTAAATTGATACGTTTAATCTTATAAAAATAAAATAGAAATAACTATGACTATTTAAGAATTAAATTATAAATTTACTTAAATATATAATTTTTAAGTATAAGAAGAATAGTTTACATTACTATGAGTATCCAACACAAATTGAACACGTGTCCAGTATAATAACTTTGTAATAAAGCAAGAGAAGAAGACAGTGTAATTTTTAATAAGATTTTGCATTGAGAAGGGTGAGGCCACCACCACCTCCACTGCATCCGGGTTATGTTCTTTAATTATATGTGTGTATACATATACATAAAAAAATATGGTGAGTTTGAAAAGTGGAAGCTAAGAGAGAGGCTTGTTTGGTAGGAATGAGCAGAAACCACATGTGGTGTTGCATAGTTTTGCTCAACCTAGTGAGTGCTAACATGGGGTGTGTTATGTTAATATATGTCTTGAATGTTGAGAAACGAGCTGGTTCTTTAATTTGAAGGGGTGGTGGTTGTAGTTTACATTACTTTTATGGCCTTTCGCTCTCTTGTTTTCAAGGTTGTATTCAAACCAGATTCCCTCCCTGCCATTATCAACTTCATTAATAATTTAATATTGCTTATTCGCTTAGCAAGCACCATCTGCCCTTTTTGAAGATTTGATAGGTCATCTTGAAATGTTTGAAGTAATCTTTTTCAGTAGAATAACTAAGGAGAGTCGGAGTGACAAATGATGGTAGGGTTGAGGGTAAAGATGGATAGGTAATACTTTTTAGAAGGTTTGAATTCACAGCTGGCATGATTACAGTAAAAAAACATGTTGATCAATCTTTTCACTCAATATTACTCCTCAATAATAGTTACTTGCGTCTGTCTATAGAATCATATGCTCTTTGTTAGGAATCTTGAGAGATGGAGGATGATCATTTATGTTTCACAAATTTCAAATTGATCCATTCCTCTATGTTTTAAAAATTTACTAATTTGGTCTTTTTTTTTTGTTAAAATCGTTAATTTATGTAACGGAGTAGACATGTCATTCTCTAAATGTTAACATAGTTGATCTACATAGTTATTAAATATATATTAATATCCCACATGTAACTCTCAAAATGCCCAAAAAAAAAAAAAGACATGTGGGAAAACGGAGGAAGGATAAGAATATTTTGAGAATTACACGTAAACATTAAATCTAGTTTGCAGCGATGTAAATCAGTCCTGCCAGTATTTGGAGAATGACATATTAATTTTGTTATATAGACTGACGGTTCTAATAAAAAAAGAATCAAAATAGTAAAGCTTTAAAATATAGAAGACCAATATAAAATTTCTAAAATATAAAGGACAAAAATGAAACTAAAAATAAACATAGATGAACAAAATATTATTTTTTTTCAATGCATAAATAAATAAAGTATATCAACATTTAATTAGTCCCTAAAAGATATAGGGAACGATTATTTAGTTCAAAAAAGTTTAACTCTATGATCTAATCCATATATGTTATAAACTTGTTAAATATTATTATTGAAGTAGTCCCTCAAATATAGATAAATATATAATTTAATCATATAAAAGGACCAAATTATATATTATAATTTATATAAACTAACTCCTTCAATGTTTAAATTCAAGGTCAAATGATTAAAAAAAATTGCATATTTTGATGACTAATTTATATGTTAATCTAAATTTGTATTTAAAAGATGTATTTTTTTTTATTATTTTAGTTGTTAAAATTTAAGTATTAAATAGTTATTTTTTTACCACTTATGGAATCAATACAAATTAGTCCATTTGTAAAGTTGAGTTGTATATGTACTTTGTTTTTATGAGCTAACAGGACAACAATGTGTAACAAATTCATAACATTTGGCAACTAAATAGTCATCAATTTATATATTTATGAGTAATTTATTAATTTAATTCTTAAAAAGTATAGTTGTCTCAATTTAACATTTTAAAGATTAAAGGTCTCAAAAATTTGAATTAGTCTAAATTTAGTCTTCTTTTTTTTCCTAGACCGCAAAACCTAACATTATTAAAACTTAAATTTTGTGTTGTCAAAAATTACTTTGACCAATAAATGGACATAATTAAGACAAAAACACTTTAAGAACAAAATTAAGATGCTTATTTTTTTAAAAATATCAAATTAACACAACTATAATTTTGTTGAAAGCAGATTAATCAGCTCTATATTTAATTTAATACTATATTACTAATTTTGATCTATTAATCTTTTTAAGATCAAGTGGGACAAACCACCTCAAAGATAAGTTAATCCGTTTGGAAACTAGTGACTCTGTACATATACCTTATAATGTGTTTGGTAAGTAGCACTAACGGATCTTTATGGTGACAGGGGGTAACAGTCCTCCCAAATTTTTTTTCTTAAAAAATATTTATCAATTTAATTTTTTCTATTAGCCTCTTCAAAAAAAAACATTTAAGACCCCTCAAAAAAAAATTCAAGATTCGTCCTTGGTAAGTAGGGTGGTAATAAAAGAGAGAATGAGTTAATAGGAGAGATAGTAAGAAATTGTCTAAATTACCCTACTAAAAAATACTAAACTTTCTCTTTTCTTTAAAAAAAATATGGGTATTTTAGCAAAATATTCTATTTTTATTCTCGTTTTCATTTCCTTTCAATTTTTCTTTCTCCGTACCAAATACACTATGAGACACCGTTAGTTATTTTATATGACTTTGGGCCTAGGGCCCTCCCACCTACCAAAAACAATACAATAATTTTCTCGCTACAAAACTAATAATTACTAATTAATATTTAAACATCTATGATTAAGCGGTTATATATTTATTTATGCATGATTTTAATTTTAATAATAACAGGATTGTTTTCTTAATTAATAGTTTAATTGAAAGATCTTCGCTTTATAATTTGATATGTATTTATCTTTTTTCTCCTTTTTTCTGATCTGTTTTCCTATTTTCAAATTTTTAATTTTCAATATTTGCAATGGGCAATTAAATACTTATTTATATACTATTTTAATTTTAATAATAACAAAAATTGAAATATCTTAATTAAAATTTTAATGAAAGGTCTTCTTCTTTATAATTTATAATTAATTAATCAATTTAATATTTTATTTATGTGCTATTTTAATAAGAATTATACTTAAAAATTAAAAGGTCATAGGTTACAATTTTTGCCACTATAAAATGAAAAAAAAAAGTTATTGTTGTCAATCAAACGTGTGTTATAATTTTTAATTAATTAGACAATTTAATACTTATTTATGTCCTATTTTAATTTTAATAATAACAAAACTTTTGTTTTAATTAATAGTTTGATTTAAAGGTCTTCTCCTTTACAATTTTTAATTGATTAGGAAGTTTAATACTTATTTATATGCTATTTTAATAAGAATAATGCTAAGAATTAAATTGTCTTTAAATTACAATTTTTTTTACTATAAAATGAAAACAAAGTTATGTTTTCCAAACAAACTGTAAACTTAGATATTTTCTCTATGTTTTTATTTCCTCTTATTAATAGAGATTGATGGATTTACAGTAATAATACAAGATAGTTGTGGACGCAAGTTTGATTATAATTAAATACTATTTCTTATTTCTCTAATTATGAGTCTATGTGTGCATTGTTGTCAAACCTGGGCCGGTCATTGATTTGGGCAGACTTTTGGGTAACTGGATCAATTGTTGATCTGAGTAAATAAATTAAAAATTAAAAATTATATATATACCTATATATTTATACAAATAAATTTAAAAATAAATAATATATATACAAATTTCAAACTTTAAAGTCTTAAAATTATCGTCATTAGTCATAAATAATTAAAATATAAAAATTCATAAATAATGTTATTAGTTATAAAATTACAAATATTTTTTAAAATACTTTATTTTTATTTTTTATATTAGATGATTAAATAAAATTTTTTCTTGATTTAATTTTCTTGCATCAAATAATTATATAAATATAACTATTTTTTCTTATCTCCTAATTAATTAGGTATAATATACTTATTTTTTGTTAAATCAAATGTCTTTTTTATTTTAGTTTTTGTCATCTTGCCAAATGTATATTTTAGTTTTTGAGTTAAAATAATTTTAGCACCTTATATATATATATATATAATATTTCATCTATATAAATTAAGAAGAAAATGATAATAAGATGATAAGATATACAACCTATAGGTATGGGATAAAGTTTGATCATTGATAAGTGCATATTTTTTTAAATTTTTATACAAATTTAAATATTTTAAAAAAAAAAGAGGTCCGGGTCAACCGATCGAATCTTAACCAGGTCACTTGTAATCCGGTCTGAAGCCTCAACTTAGACCAATCCCGGCACTGGGTCGCCAGGTCGTTGGGTCGACCTGGCGATCCAAGTTAGGTCATACAACAGTGTATGTGAGAATTAAAAAATCATATATATATATATATAAGACTACAGAAAGGTCGACCTCTGTAAATGTTGACTTTCTTTGTCTTTCACACGGGTCGTTTTACATGATAGTTATTTTTTTTTAAATTAGGGGACGCCTCCTAAAAAAATTTTAGGGTGAGAGAAGTCTATCTCTACATAAGTCGACCTCCCCATATAATTACACAATATATATATATATATATATACACACACATATAACTTTTTCCTTCTCTTAGAACATTTCTAATGAGTTAAATAGTTTCTTAAAAATGAGAACCGAATCTTATTAAGTTTCATCATTAAAATTTGCTAGAGTACCTATCATATGTAAGAACTTTTTTTATATAAAAATCAATTTTTAATAAAAAAAGTTAATAAAAAGTTAAAAAGTAAATATTAAATACATATATATTAATTATCTTATATTAATTAAAGTAGTAGAGAGTTACTTGAAAAAATTATTTGTAAATTTTTAAGAATTATTTAAAATACTAAAAAATTACTTAAAACTAAAAACAATAATGTAACTTGAAATCTATAATAAATAACTTGAGTTATCTTATTGAACATACTTGGTCCAATTTACTCATGCTCCTTTTTACCTGTAAACAGTGCTATTCGTACTGGAATCCCCTTTCTAAGATGACATTGTACTGTAACGTAGATTTGGAATCCCCTTTTAAGTTACTCTTCAAATCTTTGTGTGTGTATATCATATATATATATATATATGTGTGTGTGTGTGTGTGTGTGTGTATATATATATATATGTGTATGTGTGTGTGTGTATATATATATAAATGATTGCAAAACAGGGAGGTATGGCCAGAATTATTAAAAAGCAGAAAGGGCGATGCTTGTGACACAGATTACTAGACCACAATCACCTTCTCTCTCTCTTTTACTTTCACAAATTCTCACATTTTCTCTGAAAACTATGCCCTATTTAATAATTATACCTTAAGCTTCCCTTGTGCTTATCATCTGAATGGACGATCGTTAAGAGTAAATTATTAATTTGATTATTAGATAATTACAATTATCTTAATTTTTTTGGTTTAAACTATTAATATTTAAAAATTTATCTAACTCTGATTAATCTAATTTAAGTAAAATCAGACTATAAAGATATAAATTTCTTTCAGAGCTATTTTTTTCATTTACAAGACTAATTTAAAATTTTATTTAAAAAAATAAGTATCAAATTATTTAAAATAATCAACGTTAGCCAATTATCTTAATTTGATTAATGAAAATTTAAGTGTTTCAAATTTTGTCCTTTTATATGTTAAAATGATATTTTAACAATGACAAATTTAAACTTTAATAACCATGGATATAATGATTTAGTATTGAAAATAATTTAACAAGTTTAAGAATTAAATTGATCATTAGATCTTTTAAAGGCCAAATTAATATAATTATAATTTTTTATAGACCAAGTTAATAATTTTCCCTAAATCTTAGTCAAACTTAGGTGGAAACATCATTTTTTAAGAAAAATAAATCTTAATGGGAACTAGGTGAATACTTTTTTTTTTTTAACAGAATGAAGAAGATATCTAGTTGAGGCTGATGATAATATGTATACTTAATTATTCGTTTAATTTTTGAATATATTAATAATAATAAGAAAGAATAGTTTATATAAATTTTTAAATAATCAAATAAGTAAGGGTTTGAACTCTCAGGAAAAAGAACCAAGTGTGACAATGCTCGTTTTCTAAATGTTTCTAATGTGAGGACAGTTATTGTTGTCCGTGCAATTATTTATTGGTTTTCAATCTTGGTTTGAGAAGCACTGTTTTGGCCTTTCTTGCCTGTCCACCATTCAACATAGAATATTTTAAATAGATTTTATTTAATAAAAAATAAATAAATTTAATTTATAGTTAAATATATAAATATATATTAAAATCAATATTATACACACACATATAATCAATTTAATTGTTTCATAAATCCAATATACTAGAAGTGTCTAATTTTTCCATTAAAAGATAATAAGTTTTATTTAATAAAAAACACCGTGTTTCTTACATTTTGTCTGATAATATTAAAATTTTCTAAATATTTTTATTTATAATTAGTAAAAAAAAGTTACAGTTTAAAAAGCATAAAAATAATATTTAGTACAAATTTTATACAAATTATTCTTATGGATAGACTTATATACAGTTTGTCATGCCCTCAACTCGAGAGTTGTGACCGACGCAACAAGTGAGTTAATTTCTCACTGCCGTCACCCTAACACCCAAACACAATATGCACGCATTGACATATAACAATATACATGCTCAAACAATAAATAAAAATAAAGGTAATTGAATTAACAGCCATAAACATAAGCCTTCCAAAATATAGATTTCATTTGTCAAAAGGAAAGGGTTACAAGATCAATGCCAAATTATCTTCTTATGTTCTTAGTCATTCCGATGTTACAACGCAAAAGCTTACACGAAATACTTAGAACTAGGTGCCCAAAAGAACAGAGATAAAATACTATTATAAGCATTACATATATCATCTTTACCCTTTCTAAATTCTACTTAACTACTAAGCACTTCTAGAGTCACAAAAAAAAATGATATTTACATCAAATGGGTCTCCTTAGAAAAACAAAAGAAAGGGGATTGTAAGACCTTATTGACTCC
Organism: Biancaea sappan; assembly: GCA_037074585.1. NCBI lineage: Eukaryota > Viridiplantae > Streptophyta > Magnoliopsida > Fabales > Fabaceae > Biancaea > Biancaea sappan. The sequence goes on from CM073499.1 coordinate 8,846,085, forward strand.
ACTACTGATGGGGCGGAACCTCCTCTTCAACCTAATTATCTTTTAAAGGAAAGAACAAAATGAGTTAACAACTCAGTGAGATAAGCAATTCTATCATGCTAAGAACATGTCAAGTCAAAAAGCAATAATGTAATCAAGGGTAAACTAAATAACTACTTGCAGCACAACTATCACAACATTTACAAATTAACACTCAGTCAAGCAATTGTATCCCTGTCACAATATCATCACTTCTGTCGTTTCCTTCCCTATACTCCATAAATTATAACCTTCCCTATGCTCTAGCTTATTGGACTCGAATTCATGTCATCCGCCAATGAATCAACCAATATCATGTACACATAAACAATTACTAATGTACATGCAACTTCCAAGTAATTAAAAGTAAGCATCAAGCAACAACAAAACTTACCTTTTATAGATATTACAACATAATCCTGATAGTTGGTCACTTATCAATATTTTTCTCAATCATGCTTTAATTTTCTTTGCTTAAGAGATAGGGTGCACATGAAACTAAAAGCCATCAAGCACCATACTAAGTGAAACTAAACTCACATAATATCAAGAGTAATCCAAAGAGTAAAAGGAAGATCACATTATGTCTTTTAGATAGAGTGAGGTTAATTACAATCACCTTGGCTAGGAGTTAAGGGCAAATTTACTACCTTTCATTGAGTTAAAGCTTGTTGGTTGGGAACCCCCAAAGACCCTATGAAGATAACACAAGAGAACATAAGAAATAAGGGGAAAGTGAAGTTGTAGGCATGCTTGGTGCCTAGGACGCCCAGTGTTGCAGAAGCAGCACCAACCTTTAAAACTTATCTCTTTTTCACCTAAACTTCCACCCTGCCTTCCTCTTTCATAAATACACCCTATGGGACAACATAAATGTCCCAACTACTCAATTTTTTGCCTTTAAAACCTCCATACAACAAGAAATTCAAGTTTACACCATGAAATTCAACAATCAATATCAAATTTCCCTAATTCCACTTAATTAAGGTTCCATGGGTTCTTCAAAATTTCTAGCCAAACCACAATTCTCATAAGACTACATTATTCATTGGAGGCCTTAAAGGGACCTTTCCCCTCCAATTCACAAGAGTTTTACATGAGTTCTTACACAATTTCTTCTATAGGGTGCAAAATTGGAAGAAGAGGGAGGAGAAAATGTTTTTCTTACCTCAATGTCTTGCTTCTTGATGTTGTGGAGGAATGTTGGAGTGCCCAAAACGTTGGAGAAGAGTGTGATGGTGAGGATTTATGAATGGTGCTATAGGTGTGAGTGTGGAGGGAAGGAGAAAGGAGAATTGCTTAAGTGTGGGAAATGGCTCACTATATATATACATAAGTGGGAGAGATCAAAATGAAATTTTTAGACAACAACACATGAACATTTAAATGTAAGAAGCATCAAACTCATCAAAATTCATTATCTTAAGTCACATATTCAAAATTTATAATGTTACACACTAACTTTTGTTTCCTTCAGTTTAGTCCCTCTAGACACATATAGCAATACACACAAAAGATAAACATATCATCCATATATATACACACAATTATTTGCAGGTATGACAAAGTTCATTATATCTTTATTATTAGATTCTCCAATAAAATAAGAAGAAAAACAAAAACTTCTTATAAAACCAATTATGTAATGAGGAGTTGTAAAAAATATACTACTATTCTAAAAATCATATATTTGTTATGTTTTAATTGAAAAACCGCATAAGAAAGATATATGATTGCACCTCAATTTTTCACACATAGACACACACACACACGGGCAAAAGTACCTTTTATACTTCTAAACTTTGACCAATGTTTCAATTGTGCTGCTAAATTTTACTTTATGTTAATTATATCTTATATCTTTTCAATTAATTTCAATTATGCCCGTAGTCTAATGCATCTAAATTGTTAACGCAAATGCTAACATGACTACCTCTTTTACACACGGTAGTGCCAACTCATCCATGTAGGCATGTCCATGTTAGCTTTTTTTTTTGAAATGACAAAATTATCCCTCTTCTTCATCACCTTTTTTTTTCTCTTTCTAGTAGTGTCAAAACCAGACTTAAACCTATAGGCCAGCCTGTACTTGCTCGTATTTGGGTGGGCTTAAGCTTTTAATTTTTTGCCTATTTAAAAATGAGCTTAAACATACCAACTTGTTTAGCTTGCTAGCTAAACAGGCAAAGCTTGCGAGGCTCGGATGACTTGTTTTTTTAGGTTTTTTAATTTTTTTTGCAAAAAATGATTTATTTTATATAAATAATCTCATTTTATCACATTTTCATATTTTATAATTCTATATTTAATAGATATTGTAAATTTGGGCATGAATTTTTTTTAATTTTTAAAACAAGAATATAAAAATTTCAAATTTAAATATAATATAGTTAATTTAAAAAGGAAATATGAAAAATTAAAGTTATTGATACTTTAAGAATATTAAAGAAGTAATGTTTTACAAGTATAAATTATATTTTTAATAAAAATTATTAAATTTTTTTAGTAAAAAAATTTAATATTCTATTATTTAAATATAAAACATTTTTTTAAAAAAAAAAGAGTGGCTCTTGGGCTAACCCGTTTAAGCTCGTAGGTCATGCAAGCGAACTTGGGCATTGAAAAATAACCAGTTTAGTAAATGGGTAGGGCCGATTTAGAGGGTGGCTCGTGATGAGTTGGCCTATTTGAAAATACTCTCTCTCTTTCTCTCTCTCTACTTTAGGGATAAAGTGATACCAAAAGTTGAGTCAAACTTTTCTCTGAACCCAAAATATATCTTTAAAAATTATACTATATTTTGGTTATTTTAAATTGATATCTAATGTAGAATATCCAAGGTGAATGATTTGGCATTGATGTGGGTAAGATGGGATGCCACATTAGTGTTAGCCATTAAATTTTTGGATGACATTAGACTTAGAAGATTAATCGAAACTAATTAGAAATACATGGATTATAATTAAAACACTGATTAAAGTTCAAAGGGCATAAATAATATTTTTGCGTATTTATATGTATGATAGGGGTTATTAGTTATGCACTTAATGAAAATATTGAGTCTTAGGTACATTTGTTTGCATTTGATAAAAGTTTAAATCAATTCATTTAGATTTCAAATCATTAAGTGCTTGTTTTTTTATTTTACTTAATTACTTAATTAATTCATTTTATTCAATCAGATCTTATGAAAAATTTGAAAAATTTTCAAACATTAATTGGTTTGGATATATCTTTTACTAAAATGTAATTAATGCGTATAAATGTAAAAAAATAATTTTAATTATTTAGCATTCAAAATTAGAGATAATATTTTAATATTTAGATTCAAAACTCTTAATTTAAAAAAAAATGCCTGCCAAACCTCTATTACTTAATTTATGACTTCTTCTTTTCTTTTTTTTTTTTGAAAAATACACAGATAGGTCAAATCTTACTTTAACATTAGGATTAGGGTTCTAGTTTCAAGGAGAAATATTTTAAGACCTGTTTTTTTTTGGTCAGATATTTAAGGCCTGGTTAAATGGTAACTAGTGTCTGGTCCAAGATTCCAGGCCCAATATCTGTATATGGAGTTAATGTACAGTCGGTCCATTAGAGGGTCAAGGTCTAGTCCAATGGATGGGGCCCAAGTTCAGTCAAATACCCATATTTAGTGTTTTGGGTTTGAGGCCTAGTCTAGGGTCCAGGTTTGGTCTATAGAGCTAAGTGTGAAGTCCAATTTAATTAGTCTATTCCAAGTCCAACTTGAAATATATGAGAGCATTGAAAGAAAATCTTTTCAATCCAAAAGGAAAAAAAATTCAAAATTTCTCTTACCAAAGAAAAGAAAAAACTTCAAAATTTCATATATGATATTCTCTATTTTTGACAAAACAATTCCACAATTAAGTTACTTTGAATTGTTATAAATTGTTTGATTTGATATCAACAATATATTTTGTATTATGATTTAAAAACACTATAAAATATCTTCATACAAACTCACACTTAAAAATATTTAGTAGAGGGTAACAGCATAAGTACTGGAATAATGTTGTGAGGGCTTTCACATTTAGCGTTCCTTTTTTTTCCTCCCCCGTGGTGGTTCTGCTTTAATTGATATCATGAACTACATAAACTTAATTAAAACGTGATAATCTAATTAAAACGACCACTAATTATTTTTGTAAATTTTAAAAAAAAAGTTCAAACAAAATCACATGCCCACAATAATATATAAGAAAAAACTTAGATGCAATTCCTTATATATTTCATATCAAGTTTTCCAGTTAGAATATGAGGAGTGAGTAATTCTTCAACTAGAACACAAGTGTTGGGTTAAATATATTTAAGACCTAATTGGTTCAAATATATCTAAGGCCTGCTTGTGTATCTTTTATAATGCCCACCATTGTGTTGTTTGGGTTATTCTATCTAACTTTCTTAAAAGCCCATTTTAGTTCTTGACTCATTTCCATATTTATTTCAGATAATGTTTTAATCTTATTATTCATGCACAATTTTTGAGAGAAAGTTTCTCTTTCCTGACAATTAATTTTTTGTCCCCTCTGCCAGTTTTAGGAAAAAGTCCCTTTGACACAAGTACACAATCCTAGAGATAAAAGTCAAATCGTGTTAGGAAGCAGAAAGAGTAAATGACAACTCCTAGGAACCAATGCTTGTACCTGATAAATGCTATATTTATAGCTCCATGTTACTTCTTCCATGTCCCTCTAAGATATGCATTAATGAAGGTTGCAGAAGAGATTGTGCATTTATTAAGAGACCTATTAGAACTTCTTCATGTACCAACAACTACTTTTCTGCTCCCTTCTATTTAAGGCTTTAGGTGCTCATTGAAGAAAACTCAATGAAGTGAACCAAAATTAATTGAAAGTCTCTCTTCTTCACTTACTCTCTGCAATTCCTCTTAAGTGCTCAATGTGAGCTTAGACATTAATTTTTTATTGTGTTTGAGAGATCTTCATTTTTTTATTATCTTGAGTTATTGTTTTCTTGATTTGCTTAGAAAGGTTGTAATTTGGTTTCTTTGAGAAAGCATTTCAAGTATGTCTGATTTTTAGGAAGTACAGGCTTTAAGAAAGCTTGTTTCTAGTGAGAAAACTTAGGATCTTCGAAGTTTATAAAAAATCCCCTTTACTTGTGTGTATTGGGAGAAATACGTAGGATCCCAAGTGGTTGAGATCCGAACCTCTTTAAATCTTTTGTGTAAAACTCTTCTTCTCTTACTTCTGCTTATTGAACTTTATTTTCATTCAACCTTCTAAGGAAGATAAAATATTTTTGAAAAAGAAGTTGAAATTGTCTATATACACAATTTAACCCCATTCTTGTGTATATTTGGTCTAACAATAAATGTATAATCTTTAAAAGATAACTATATGTTTTTTACAACTCATCATTGCATGATTAATTTTTCAAAGAAACTTTTTGCACATGCTATGTTTCTATTGAAGAACTTGATAACAAAGATATAAATAACTTTATAAGTTTTCTCCTATTATATATACCTTCGTACAATTACGGTGAAAATACATAGTTATAAGTGGAAAAACTATCAAATTGGAACAAAGAAAATGGTCCTCTTTGTATGCTCGTTGTGCGGATAGTGGTTACATCCTTAACATAATCCTGTGGCTGGTTTAGGGTCTCTTCATCGGCTTAATATGTCAGTGCAATTTGTGTCATTTACGTCTTGTGATTTTATTCTATGGAAGATTGGAAGTCATTTCAGTTTAATGAAGAGAAGGAAGAGGTTGTTGAGGAGAAAGATTTCCATTGACACTAAATCACATTGATAGACTTTTCACATGTCTTAATATGCTAACTTATCACAAGGTCAACGTCAAAGGTATTACCGAGGTTCAAGCGCCTCATGAGCCCAATCGAAAAAAGCTTAGCACCAAGATATATGGATAAAGTCTCTAATTTCAACCAATTAAACAATTATATTATGGTGAGGTAGGTTTGTTTACTCACTTTACCACCAAACTATGAGATTCTCGCTACTCATAAATGGTAAAAACCTTGTGAAAAGCCTTGCCCATGGTTCTATAAAGATAAGCCAAGAAAAAGGAATAAGAGAAAGGAAATTTGGAGAAGTTGTGGCATCGAGTGCCTAAGGCTTTGTGTGGTTGACACCTTTGGTGTCTTGGGCGCCACACCTTGAACTCACGGGTAGGTTGGTGCCTTGGTTTCCCAGACCTAAAACAACCTTCAAGCTTCAAAAATTTTCCTTTTCTCATACCTATCATTCACCACCTTCAAGCTTTAATAATTTCCCTTTTCTCACACCTATAATGTACCCAAACCATCAAACCTCCTAAAAGTTTCAATTGGACATCACAAAAGCTTTCAGTAACCATAAAATTCACAATCAAACATTAAAATCAAGTTACAAAACCACAATTGACCAAGAACCACCAAAATCCCCAACTTCTCTCAATTTAGGGTTCATAGAGTTTTGTCCAATATTCCAATCATCAAGCTTCAATTTCAACATTATCTATGTTAAATCTGCCTTAGGGGAGCATAAAGAAGCTTCCCTAGCACGTAACTCTCGTTCAAAAACTCATGATCCCATTTCCACTTGTGCTAGGGTTTGAGAGGGTGAAAATCACAAGGAAGAAATGGGAAAAGGATTAATTCTTACCTCAAAGATGAGTTAGGAGGAAGAGGACTTTATGGGAACTTAACAATCATTCAAGGAGGCTAGAAGATTGGAGCCAAGTTGATGGAGAGTTAGGAGGATGGGTATAGAGTGTAAAGAGCAAAAATAATAAAGTCTCAAGGAGGTCATATATAGATAGGTGGGATCATGGATTGAAAAATCAGATCGGATTGGCCAGTCAGACTTGTTGGACTGGTGACTGGCCTAGGGTCTGGATTGGTTGGGTTACTGGTTTCACCAATTCCTTCTTTAAAAAAAAAAGCCAAAGATGAACAAAGCCACGGCCTTCACGAAGTAATTGTGAAGCCACCGCCAAAGGTTTTCAACTATGAAGCCACTGCAAAAGGTTTATGTTGACGAAGAAAAAGAAGCTATTGAAGGGAAGAAGAAGTCGTTGAAGGGAAGAAGCTTGCAATGACGAAGAATAAAGAAGAAGAAAAATAGAGAGAAAGGAAAAAGAAAACCCTCGAGAGAGAGAGAGAGAGAGAGAGAGAGAGAGAGAGAGAGAGAGATAAAGAGAGGTTACATTTGATTGAAAGCTACACAGGGACTAACATTACTTTGCATGAAGGAGGAGCTTATTAGCAGTGTGATCTGACTACTCTTATTTTAAATTTTCTTTCTTTATTTCTTTTATTTATTTTTAAAATTATATATTAGCAGGTACCCTGTGTGTGTTTATAAGAGAGAGAAAGTTTTAATTGATTTTATTTGGAAAAGTTAGACATGTATTGGGAATTGAAAATGTTAAAAAATTATTTAATATTTATAATTTTTATAAAAAATTAATATTTTATATTAAAAAAATGTTGTTTTAATTTTTAATATAATAAATATATATAATAGTATTTTTCAAAAAAAGAGTCATTCTTATTTTTTAATATACAATTAATATATATATATATATATATATATATATTTTAATTAGTACCGGTTTAACCACGGTTGAACCAGTGCCTTCACTGGTTTAATGATCGGTCTTGTTTTTAAAATTTTGGGTGGGAGGGACCAAAATGAAATTTTCTTGCCAAGGACACAATTGATCCACAATATCACCGAAATCATCAAGAATCACCGTATACCACATAAGAAGCTTAAATTTTCATATTACACATTTTATCCCAAAATTTCTTATAAATTTCAATTTAGTCCCTTTCATGCACACAAACATAAGTCAAAGTGATTCTAATCACAGGGTTTCCATGGGTATTATAGTTCTCGAGAAGCAATAGAATTTTGTGGTCTTCAAGATATGGGTTTTCAAGGCTATTCTTTTACGTGGTCTAATGGTCATTCTAAAGGGAATAATATGCAATTGCAGTTGGATCATGCTTTGGCAATTGAACAATTACTTTTAAAATTTCCTTATGTCAAAGTAATTCATGGTGAAAGATTTAGAAGTGATCATTCTCCCATTGTTATCCATTTGAACCATTCGAATAAGCATGTTTTTTTAGAGCAATCATCTTATTTTTAGATTTGAGGAGAGTTGGACAAGGAAACCTATTTGTGAGGAACGAATTAGAGAGGTTTGGAATTGTGGTGTCTCTTTGAGCAATAATTTACAAGTTGTACAACAATGTCTGATCAATGCTTATTTCATGGGTGCAACAAATTTTTGGAAGGAAAATAAAGAATCTTGAACAGGCTCTTGAACTCTATCAAGCATTGCCGCCTATGTCCCATAATATTGCACAACATAGATCTCTAGGTTTCGAAACAAGTAGAATTTAGTCGCTTGGATCTAAAGTGAGTAGATAACCCTACCCTATTAAACTTTTCAACTTTTACCACTTTTATTCATAATTAAAAGTCTTGAATATTATGTCACAATTATTGTGGATGGTTGTAATATGATTTAAATGGTAAGATTATCACTCTTTAGTCTATTCTTGTAATATCCATCATTTTCAGACATTAATTTACTGAAATTTTGTTAAAGAGTATTCTGAGAGTAAGAAAATATAGAACACTCTGGAGAAACAATTGAATGGGTAGACCACGTGGGGGAGTGAACTTCTGAAGATAAATTATGAACCCATCCCCTTGAAACTGTTGAATTGAGGTTAAATGGGTGCTTAGACACCAAGAAGGACTGGAATGAATGAATGTGAAATCTCAGCATTTTATTAGAATGGAGGCGTGATGATGTGTACTTATAGGAATGTGATTGAGTGTTTTTATAATGACTGAATTATCCTTTTACCTTGTGAGATACTGGTTAGAAGTGCAGTTACGAGGAACCAAATTGGAAGATGGATAGGTGGACCCCACACATAACTAATCTAAATACTCTCATTCCCTTTTTTTTCATTTATTTTTCCTCTCCTCTCTCACGCCTTCTCTCTTCATCTTGGCACCCATGGACCTTCTTCCCTTCATTCCCTCCCAAGCCTTCATCCAGGCATTCAGTGACTGCCCTCTAACAAGGAGACCGAACTCCGGCAAACCACTACACCAAAAAAGTGAGAAAGACAAGGTGAGTAACTTTCTTTTTCCCTTTGTACTCTATTTTAAGATTTTAGGGATTTTGGGAGAGGAATTGATCTTTTTCAAATTATGAGGTTTGGGTAACATTATAAAATACTCTTGGATGATTAGTGATGAGATTAAAACTAAAAATTTGTGGTTTGTCACATTTAAGAATGGATTTAAGTCATTGAAGGGGGAATGGTGAAAGTTAGGGCTTATAGTGAAATTTTATTGATTCAAGCTTGTATGCATAGTCTTAATTGGGGGATTTGGTGCCAATCTGACTCTTGGTCATTAGGGATGAAACCCCATTGAAAAAATAAGGAAAGTGATGGAGATTTGAGGTTCTTGGCCTCAACCCTAACTATCTATCGTGGTTGTAGGTCGTGGCGACTAGGGCACTAGGCTTGGCGCCTGAGGCACCACGAATTTGATGATGGCAGAGAGTTCAAGGGATGGCACCTTAGGGCGTTGTGCATGACGCTTGAGGCACCATCTTCTGGGCAGCGTTTATGGCCTTAGAGAGGCCCTGGAGCATTGAGGACTCTTTAGTTCTGAGTTTTGAATTGCTCTGGATGTTTCGTAGGCTTGAGCATGGTTCGAGGTTTGCCTGGAATATTCTTTGGAAGTTAGAAGTGTTTCAAGTCCAAGTGAGGGGACCTCTATCTTACCTTGATCATAAAAAAAAAGTGCATTTACAACTTTATATATTTAAGTATAAGGTTTGAAACCCTTGAGAATGTTTATAAAACGAAAGTATGCCATTGTCTGAAAAGAACATAATTGTTCGATGGTCAAGTGCACGTTGATCTAATAGATACAAATTGGCCTCAGCCATAAAATAATTATGTGTGCTATATATATATATATATATATATATAGATCACCCATGGTAAAGTACATATGTTTGCTATGTGTGTATATATATATATATATATATATATATATCTATATATATATACGTGAACATATGGAAATTCTATGAACTGTGTGTATGGTTACTTGTCACATAGGAACTTTATTGATGCTGAGGTAACATTTAACTACGTTGGGTTGTATACAACAGTTAGGATGAATAAGTGGCCTTGCTCATTTAGATAATTATATAAAATTATTCTTCTATTTGGGTTGGTAAGGGTGACGTGAGGAAGTAATCATGTCTAAATAGTTGATTGATGTGTAATTAATTAGGAAGTATTGTACTATGTTTGTGTGATAGACTTACTATGTTATTATGAATACGGGTGACCTCAATTGGCATTGAGGGCAGAGCCCTATGATATTATTTTATTATAAATACGGGTGACCCCAATTGGCATTGAAGGAATAGTCCTATGATATTATCTTATTATAAATACGGGTGACCCCAATTGCTATAATAAGTGCATTGAGGGAAGAGCCCTATAAGAAGTCGTGATATGGCTAAGCAACTAATTCCTCAAGAATGCCACACTCGAGATGCCGCCTTTGTATCAGAAGGGTGAGAGAATTATATTCATGAGGCTGGCCAAAAGGGAATCATATTCATGAGGCTTGCCAAGAAGGAATTATATTCATGAGGCTTGCCAAAAGGGTTAGCCCCTTATATGTAATTTAGAGGGTTGACCCCTTATATATAATTTAGAAGGTTGGCCCCTCATATATAACTTAGAGGATTGGCTCCTCACATTCATTAAGTTTATCATAATATTATTATTTCTGCATAGTGAGGAAACTACACGAGATGACTAAAGCTCGTAAAGTTTTCTTTACTGAGGTTATTGCTATGTATGATAGTGTGTATGTTCAATTCCATATTTGTAATGACTGTAGTCAATGGCCTGGAATGGTGGACTTATGCATAGATTAGGTTTATGTTAACTTAAACAATCATTCATCTACTGTGTGATTTCTGTGGGGGCGTTAAATTTATCTATTTAAAGGATGCTTATTGTTACACGTTAATCTTGTGTGATTGAGTCATGTAACGGAATGGGCTTTTGTACCTCCCCTGGTAAGATATGATTTAATGATAAATGTGTGCATTGGATAGGATTTATTCTCCTGATTGTGTAGGATGAGTGGGACGTGATTTGGGTCTAGTGTTGTCGGATGGACATTAATTTTGTGTCCCGTCCTTATGAATGGCACATGGTGCTAACCTTTTTAGTATAGTTATGTTCCTCACTGAGTATTTTCATACTCACCTTTTTCTCATACCCTTACAAGATCCAGTTAGTTGGTTGGACTCTATATGAGGAGTAGTGATGCTTCCTTGTCATCAACCTCTCTTTGGGGTTTGGGTCGATGCTAAGTCAGGTATGTTTGATGTTCCTTGAGTCACTCTGTAGTAGATAGAACTCCTAGGTATTCTTTGTATGTGGATGTCTGAGGGTTTTTTGAATATCATGTACGGTCGTTTGGTCCAAGTACATGTGAATTTAGGCTTACGATGGATCCTACTGCCGTGTCGGTCATGTCCCCGATTTCGGGTCATGATAATTCTATGATGCAATTTGATTGGTTGCTATAATGACATTGAATAATAATGGGTTTCTACCTTAGCTCACACATTTCTTATGAAGAGTGATAAGTTGAATTTGTGAGTTTACCTTGTTCTTGAATTAGTTCTTGTGCAATTATACTAAATATGAATTATTGCCATGTATGTGCTTGTGATTGTAAATGATAAGTTAACTATGAAGGTGTACCCCATGAGATAAGGCCGAGCAAGGCTGGTATGGTATTGAAATAAATAGGGGAGCGATAAGGGCAAAGAATCCATAATGGAAGGACAAGAGTGGATGCTGCTAGGGTTGTGAGCAACAGATCATGATAACTTGGATGGTCTTGGAAAGGTTAGGGGATTGATTGTTCTATTGAGTTTATGTGTTGATGTTTATGTGTGTTGCATGATTCTATGCATTGACCTCTTTATTTTAAATCTTATGACTAATTTCACAAAAATAATTATATTTACGTGATTTTATTTTTCTTTCATAGAGTGGAGTTATTTGCTCACTAAATTCATACTCATTCTTTTCTTCTCTTATGTTTTTCAAAGCCTTTGGTAGAAGAGGAGCCTACACTTAAGGAGTAGTGGAGTCTTTGAAGTCGAGACCCCTCTTTGCTCTAGGGGTTGGTCTTTTTGTGTAATACCCATGAAAAAAAAAAATAAAATATAAATATTTGTTTACAAACTACTGTTACTATTTCAGTATACGGTACTGTTCACCTGTATAATACTATTTACGTATATGATACTGTTCACTTATACAATTAAAATATCAAGTACTAGATGTGGTTTGGTCATAAGAGAAAACTAGAAAGAAGTTCGTGGGAGAAAATGACGTTTTATGTGTAAAAATACCCTCAGGGACTAAAGTGAAAGGACTGAATTGAAAAGAAACTTAAAGGTTTAAGGTGAAATGATAGTTTTCCCCTTAAGTTTTCAATAGTAAGCTGCCTGCGACTTTTCCGTAATTGCACAGTAACTGTAAATGATTAACGTAGATTATTTTATTAGAAATGTCATTTTCATAAATAGTAAATTGAATATTTTATTAACGCATAGTATCAAATAGTACCCTTGACTTTTGCTATAAATAGGCCCTTCTATTTCACTTCTAAACTCACACCTTCAACTTCTCTTCTTCTCTCCTTAAGTTTCTCTTACTCCAATGTTAGGCTTATGAGATTTTGGGCCTTTCCTTTTCAGCTTAGGTAAGGATACTATGCCCTTTCTATGTCTTTCAAATTTTAGAAGTTAATTTTTTAAGTATGCTCTGTGGTTGCGGCTTTGACTGATCTTCCACATTAGAAAAACTGTCCTTAGCTGTTTATATGTTATTTTGATTCTCTGATTACCGAAATAGAATATAAACTGTGAAGAATACATGTCTAGGAAAGTTCTGGCTAAGGAAAGACCTGGTTTTTAAGTGTGTCCAGTGTGACCCTCCACTCTTTCCTGGGAACTTACCTGGTGTACTCTTTTACAGATTGTATTCTCTATTTCTGGTATGAATAGTACCCGTACATATGAATAGTAACTGTATGAATAGTAACTATATATATAAATAGTATCTGTACGTAAAAATAGTATTTATACGTATGAATAGTGATCGTATGTACGAATATTATCTGTATGTATAAATAGTATCCGTATGTATGAATAGTGACCGTATATATGAATAGTGACCGTATATATGAATAGTACAGCATGTATGAACAGTATCTGTATGAAAACAATCCTAACTTGTTTTCTCTAATCTTTCATGAAAATCTCCGTAGCGGAATACTGAAATTCATCTGTGTACTCTTGTCTGTAACGACTTAGAGAAGCGATATTCGTACGGAATCCAGGTGAGTGAAACGACCCCGTTTTAATAGAGTTTTAGCATCACTGGTGATAAAAAGTATGTCGTAGGACACTCCCAAGATTCATAGGGGGAAATTGGATTCAGAATGGCGAATATAATGAGATAATTAATCCAGAAGTATGGATAAGAAAAAGTAAATATCTCATGATGATGTGAAGATTGAATCTCTTGAATTGTGGTTTATAAAGCTATAATATAGTTATATACTATACCTGTTATATGGATGAATATTATATTGAGCTTCTGATTATGATATGAAATGATATTGATTGTGATTGAGCGGGACAGTACCCCCTCTCACGGCAAGGCGGAAAACCCGGTTGACAGGGTGTCTTGACCAATGAGTGTGGAGACAACGATTTCCTAGTAGGGATATAGCCCGGATTGGTGATAAATCCGTGAGGCGCCCTAGCTAAGAGGATGAGGTTGTGCGTCATGGCGGAAATATACATAATTGGTGAGCCGGCCTGTGTGCGCTCTCCGGGATATATTGCCATTGACGAGTACTAGTAACGTTTGTTGAATTGGATGAATTTTTATCTTCTTGTATGTAAAAGGATGATGTTGTGCGTCATGGCAGAAATATACATAATTGGTGAGCCGGCCTGTGTGCGCTCTCTGGGATATATTGCCATTGACGAGTACTAGTAACGTTTGTTGAATTGGATGAATTTTTATCTTCTGTCTATTGGTTGAGTATGAGCCTTTGGATATGCTTGCATGACTGGTAATGTATTTGAATTTTATTAATGCGAGGCCGATTCGCTCATTGAGTTTAAAAGCTCACATTGTTTGTACAACCTTTTTGTTCAGATCAGGTTGCCATCGAAGAATATCTGCTAGAGGAGTAGATCACTTTGGACCTTCCCGTTGTCGGGTAGACCTCTCTTCTGTTATAGATTATGTTGCTCTGTAATCGTCTAGGACATCTAGTTCAGGGGTTCGACATTTGGCTTGTATGTCAATGTATTTTAAATTGATAATCTATGATTACATGCAAATCATCTCTATGATTTTCAGATAAGAAAATTTGATATATTTATCGGAAGGCTTACAGTGATGAGAGACTCATCATTGTGCCGGTCATGTGCCCAGAAAACGGGTCGTGACATTTTGTAAAGTCTTTATTTGGTTTTTGAAATTATAGAATTGCTATGTAGTCACATAGGTTTTGTTAGGAAGGCATGTCTATGGATTGTAAATTTGATATGTGTGGGAAATGCTTATTTTTTATTCTTTTATAACCCATGTTTTTTGGCATTCCAATAGAGTAGTCATTGTGTAGCCTATGAGAATGTTCGAAAACTTGGTGGATATGGATGACATGGAATTCCTTTGAACTTTTGTTTATGTAAAATGAAGAAATTATGTTCTTGACATCTTTGGATTGTATTTGACTATTGCATGTGGTTAATTTTGGCATATGTCTTGATCCTAGTTTAGGCTTATGGTGGTAGGGACAACTTCACTAACTGTGCCAATCACGTGCCCTCAGGTAAGGTGTGACCGTGCACCCACAACCTTCAATGCACAAGAGAAGGAAAATGAATCAATAACATAATTACAATCTTGAGCCACTGACAAAAAAAAAACTGTAATGCTATCACCAGGCCTCCCATTTTGATAGTAGCTTGAAATCATAGTGGTCTAAGAAACAAAGTCCCTTGAAGGCATTTTCTCAAACAGGTACTCTGCTTCTTTCATCCTACCTAAATTAGCAGGCCCATGAATCATTGTATTCTAAGTAAAGATATTACGATAATTGTTTTCACGAAAAACCCCAAAAATAGCATCTATCAAGCCATAGTTGCAATACATATGTATCCGATTGTTCTACAAGAAAGTAAAAGTGTCCAAACCAGAGATTGAGTTGGGCATAGAGATTCCTTGCAATGGGTATGGAATTAATTGAAGTACAAGCCTCCATAGCATCATAAAACTTTTGGGTTATTTCCATGTCATATAAGTGAAAAGAGTTTGTATGGCTAATAACAAGTTTGGGAGACATGTTTTGTTGGATAGAAGTTGACACATAACGAACGAATAAACACAAAAGATGTTGGAATGCTTTGACTTGACTAGTACTTGAGATTGAATACTTATAAAGTTTAACTCTGATTTCATCAAGAAATATAAGGAATTCAAATGAAGTTTGAAGAGGGTTTTTCTCAACTATTAAATAATTGAACAAAGTAGAGAACTCACTGAATGAGACACATTTTCACAATAGTCTTCTACTGGACTTACCATAACTCTAACAAATCACAAGGTAAATTATTATTATTTTTTACCATCATTTTTGTATGGTTCTTTAATCTCAACTTGTGACGTGATTTTGTAATACCCGTTAATTTCAGAATATAATTCGCTTAAGAGTATTTTAGAATTCTACGTTACTTTAGTTATTGATTTTGGTCATTTTTAATTTTCATATTTAATTGTTCTCTTTGAATATTATTTATGAAAATTGAGTTAAATGACTGGACTAAATATTTGCACAATGAGGGATATATTCTAAGAATGGTGAAATTCATGGAAAAGTGGTTTCAGAATGGTCAATTAATCCATTTATTGTAAATTGACTGGATGGGTTTGGATGTTGGGTTATGGATACCCATGGGTTATTGAATAACCCATTAGAAATATTTAATATAAAGTTTCAATAGTAACCCTCATTTTTTCACTCAGCCGAAGGAAGCAGAAAAGATTTCTCTCTCAGTTCTTCATTTTCTTCTCAAATCATTTCCTTGATCTTCAGAAGTTCGATTATTTGTTCGGTTCAAAAGCTTTGTAAGGATCAAAGGTAAGCTTTAATCCGATTATTTTCCTTAAATTTCAGTTTATGTAGAAGATCAGAGGAGGTTTTGTTCTTGAAGATTTTGATGATAATTCATGAATCTCAGTTATTTTAGAAGTTATATTTGAGTTATAATCGGTTAAAAGAGTTGAAATTCTGGTTTTGAAACAAGAAAGGAAAGGATGAATTTTTGAAAGATTTTTCTGCAAAACCGAGTTACTGTAGCAACTAGGGATTTCGAAACAAAATCTGGAAAATTTTCTTCGGGTTACTGTAGCAGTACTGTAGTGTCGGCAGTCAACGGTACTGTAGCAGTCAACGTTACTGTAGCGAACCGGTACTGTAGTGAACCGTTACTGTAGCGAACCGACACTGTAGCAAACCGTTACTGTAGCAAACCGTACTGTAGCAACCCGTTACTGTAGCAGTCAGAAAATTTTACGTATTTTCGTGATTTTGTTTCCTTTCTTATGATTCCTTGTAATATATTTTACTAGGAAATTTTCCTACACAAATTCTAGTGTGGAACAAGGTAAAGTTGGACAAACATCAAGGTGAGTGAATAACCTTGCTCAGCTAATTTGATATTACTAGTCAAAGTACAATATAAGTCCCATTTACAATATTATTTGAATAATAAGCAATTAATTTTTCATATGGGAGTATATGATGATCAGTAGAAATAAGAGTATGAAGAAATTATTTATCTCATGACAATTGTAGTATGTGATGAATTCTCACTATTTTATTAATGAGTAAAGATCTACGGGATCTAATACACGAGTGTGAAAGGGTTAAAGTCCCATACTACTCGGTGTATATCTAAGAAATCTTATACACGAGTTTGAAAGGGTTAAAGTCCCATACTACTCAGTGCATATCTATGAAACATATACACGAGTTGAAAGGGTTAAAGTCCCATACTACTCGGCGTATACCTATGAGATCTTATTCACGAGTTTGAAAGGGTTAGAGTCCCATACTACTCGGTGTATATCTATGAAATCTTATTCATGAGTTTGAAAGGGTTAGAGTCCCATACTACTCGATGTATAAGATAATTAATTATATGAGTAAATGTGGTATTTGTACTTTTGATATTTTATATAGTACAGTTATTTACTTACTGAGTTTTTAAATAAACTCACACTCCCTATGATTATTTTTTTCAGATACAGAAAATAAAGAACAAGAGTATCCGTTTGAAGATTAGAAGCCCCTTGGGTTTATTCTCTATTTCTGTCTGGTGGGACACCAGTACTTATTAATGTGGATATTAGAAAAGCTCTGTATTTTCTATAGGTCTCCTAGGCTTGCGATGAGATAGAAATATCAGACTATGTATGTCTATATTTGCTTATCAGATGAATATAATTCTGTAGTGTGGAATGAATGATTAAGGTTGAATGTAAAACCTTACAGAATATATGTATATAACGTATGTTTGAGAATTACATCAAATGAGTAGTATCTTGTCACATACTCAATTTTTGGGATGTGACAAATTTGGTATCAGAGGAAAGGTTTTATAGGTCCCCTATAGAGTACAGAGCAAAGTGATCTTTGTGGGCCCTTCCCTATTGTCGTGAGCCGCGGCATGACCATAGGATTAGGTTCCATAAAAGACCTTGTAGAGTATAACGTCATTTTATAGATAACTTCTCAGTGGGGCTAGTAAGTGATATTTTGTTTATGTCTGAAAATTGTTTGTTATGTGTGTAGATCTGTGACAGATCAATGTCAGAAGGATCTTCTAATAATAATGAGCATATGGGTCCAAGGAGGGCCATAAATCTACCAGTACATGTGCAAAATGATCCTAACCGTGGTGATAGTTTACATGCTCAAAGTACTGAGGGCGCAACTAGTGAGCAAGCAAGAAGAGTCGAACCTGATGCTCATGTCGGTAATGCAACTATTGCACATGTGATTCATTTGATGAATGAACGATTTGACCGATTTGAGGCTGAAATGAGAGGTCGAGCTGCACAAGCTAACCTGCCAGTGGATCCTCCTATTGTTGAAGCTGAAAATGTACCACCAGCTCCGTTAGCGGGAGGAGTTAATGTAAGAGAGGTAAGAATGTCTGAATTCCAGAAAATGAGGCCTCCTACTTTTTCAGGGGAAGATCCCAAAGAGGACCCACAATATTTTCTTGAAGATTGTGAAGCAATTTGTGATGCTATAGGGTGTTCTCCTACTCAAAAAGTAGAATTCACTTCCTTTCAGTTAAAAGGTAGGGCTGGTAAATGGTGGAGGAACTGGAAGAAAGCTAGAATTCAAGGCGCACCGCCAGTTATGTGGACAGAATTTTACAGATTGGTTATGGATGAATTTCTTCCGGCAAGTGAACGATCATCCAGGGCCAGAGATTTTCTGTATCTACGGCAGGGAACCATGACTGTTGATGAATATTCAGCTCAGTTTGTTAAATTATCTGAATATGCCCCTGAAATCATTCCTTCTGAAAGGAAGAAAATAGAAAAGTTTGTGGAAGGGCTTCGTGATGCCTTATATGATCAAGTGGGTTCTAATATGAACGATTACTCTTCGTACTCAGAGGCTGTTGATGTGGCCCGAAGAATGGAAAAGAGGTCAAAGAATAAAGAAGAATATCGTCAAAAGAAGAAAGCTAGATATAAAAGATCTTTTGATCAAGGGGAAGACTCAGGAACTTTGAAACCCCTTACTGCGTCACAAAATGCTCCAGCCACTCCTACTAAGTCAACTTATTCTACAGCCAGTGTGGCTAAGCCTCGTTCAGAGAGCAGGGGTGGTTTTAGCTCTTCTAGTAGAGGAGGTACTCAAGGTAGAAGGGAAAAACCTCAATGTCCTGAATGTGAAAAGTTTCACTTCGGAGAATGCAGGTTAAACACTGTTGGTACAGGCTGTTTTCACTGTGGACAAAAAGGACATTTTATAAGGGAGTGCCCTCAGCTCATGACAAGACCAGGTCAAGGGTCTACTTTGCCACCTCGAAAACAATCTATTACTCAAACACCAACCCCTTCAATAGGGGGTAGTATGGGAAGAGGTTCTGGAAGAGGCCAAGGTGACCGTGGAAAACAAGCTGCTGGCAGAGGAAATGCAAGAATATATGCTCTAACCCGACAGGATGCTCAAACATCCAATGCTGTAGTTACAGGTATATTATCTGTTAATACTTTTGCTGCACGTATTTTGTTTGACCCCGGTTCTACTCACTCATATGTGTCACCCCTATTTGCCAAGAGATTTGCAATTGATTCGATTATTCTTAAAGAACCATTCTTGGTTTCCACACCGATGAGAGAGACTTTGATGGTTAAAACATGTTATCGTTCTTGTAAAATAATCGTTGGAGGCATGGAAACTGAGATAGATCTTATGGTTCTCAATATGTTAGATTTTGATGTGATTCTAGGGATGGACTGGCTATCTTCTTGTCATGCTACTATAAATTGTCGTGACAAAGTTATTTCCTTTAATATACCGGGGAGGAGTAATTTTGTGTTTCAAGGAGATCGAAGTGATGTACCTTGCAACATGATATCTATGTTAAGTGCCCAGCGTATGTTGCGAAAGGGATGTCAGGGATTTCTAGCTTTTATCAAAGATTTAGAAAAGAAAGAACAGAAGTTAGAAGACATTCATGTGGTTAATGAATTCCCAGATGTGTTCCCAGAAGATTTACCTGGATTACCGCCAGAAAGAGATATTGAGTTCAGTATTGATTTGGTCCCAGACACAAGACCAATTTCTATTCCACCTTATCGTATGGCTCCTGTTGAGCTAAAAGAACTTAAAGAACAATTGGAAGATTTGTTAAACAAAGGGTTCATTCGCCCAAGTTTTTCACCTTGGGGTGCTCCTGTTCTTTTTGTGAAAAAGAAAGATGGTTCTATGAGATTATGTATAGATTATCGTCAGCTGAATAAAGTCACAGTGAAGAATAAGTATCCTTTACCAAGGATAGATGATTTGTTTGATCAGCTTCAAGGAGCAAAATACTTCTCAAAGATTGATCTAAGGTCTGGATATCATCAGTTACGAATTAAGAGTGATGATATACCTAAGACTGCTTTTCGTACACGGTATGGACATTATGAGTTTCTTGTGATGTCTTTTGGGTTGACAAATGCACCAGCAGCATTTATGGATTTAATGAACAGAGTGTTCAAATCATTCCTTGATAAGTTTGTAATTGTGTTTATTGATGATATTTTGGTATATTCAAAGAGTCATGAAGAACATACTGAACATTTGAGAAAAGTGCTTCAGACTTTGAGAGAGCATCAGTTGTACGCAAAGCTCTCAAAATGTGAATTCTGGATGAGTCATGTAACATTTTTGGGACATGTTATTTCCCAAGAAGGTATTCATGTAGATCCAAGTAAAATTGAAGCAGTAAAACAATGGCCTCGACCAACAACTGTGTCTGAAGTACGTAGTTTTCTTGGCTTAGCAGGGTATTACCGTCGCTTTGTCAAAGATTTCTCTAAGACGGCTCTTCCATTAAATAAGTTAACCCGAAAGAATGTTAAATACATTTGGGATGATTCATGTGAACAAAGTTTCACCCAATTGAAAGAGTGTTTAACTTCTGCACCAGTCTTAATTTTACCATCAGGACCAGGGGGTTACTCTGTATTCTGTGATGCCTCAAAGATAGGCTTAGGATGTGTGTTGATGCAACATGGTAAAGTCATAGCTTATGGCTCACGTCAGCTTAAAAAGCATGAATTGAATTACCCCACTCATGATTTGGAAATGGCAGCTGTAGTGTTTGCCCTAAAGATATGGAGACATTACTTGTATGGGGAAACTTGTAAAATTTTTACAGATCACAAAAGCCTTAAGTACATTTTTGAGCAGAGAGATCTCAATCTAAGGCAACGAAGGTGGATGGAACTTCTGAAAGATTATGATTGTACCATCCTTTACCATCCAGGTAAAGCAAATGTAGTGGCTGATGCTCTAAGTCGAAAGTCTATGGGAAGTTTAGCTCACATTGCCACTATAAGGAGGTCTCTAATACATGAACTACAAGAGTTGGAAGCTGATGGAGTATTCTTCGAGATCACTGAGTCAGGTACATTTCTGGCTCATTTAACAGTTAGATCATCCCTTGTAGAAAAAGTAAAAGCAACTTTAGAAAATGACATTGATATGGTCAAAATCAGAGATAAGGCAAGGCAAGGTCTAGCACCAAGTTTCTTGGTAGATGAAGAGGGAGTCTTATGGTTTAATGGGAGACTCTGTGTCCCCAACATTGAATCTTTGAAACATGAAATCTTAATGGAAGCTCATGGTTCGCCCTACGTTGTACATCCTGGTGCTGTGAAAATGTATCAGGACTTGAAACAAGTTTATTGGTGGGAGGGCATGAAGCGAGACGTGACTGACTTTGTAGCTCGATGTTTGACTTGTCAGCAAGTTAAAGCTGAACATCGACGACCATCTGGATTGATGCAAAAACTAGATATTCCCGAATGGAAGTGGGAAAGGATCACTATGGATTTTGTAGTAGGTTTACCTTGGTCAACAAAAGGAAATGACTCAATATGGGTCATAGTGGATCGACTTACTAAGTCAGCACATTTTCTTCCTGTTCATACCACTTTCAGTGTAGCAAAACTTGCTCGAATTTATGTTAAAGAAATAGTGAAACTTCATGGTGTACCAATATCCATTATATCAGACCGAGGACCTCAGTTTACTTCTCGGTTCTGGAAAGTCTTTCAAGAGGCTTTGGGTACCAAAGTGAATCTTAGCACAGCATTCCATCCTCAGACTGATGGACAGTCCGAAAGGACAATTCAGACTTTAGAGGATATGCTAAGAGCTTGTGTGATGGATTTCAGTGGAAGTTGGGAAGATCATTTGTCTCTTATTGAATTTGCTTATAATAACAGTTACCAAGCCAGTATTCAGATGGCACCTTTTGAGGCTTTATATGGGAGACGGTGTCGATCTCCTATAGGTTGGTTTGAACTTGGTGAAACCAAAATATTTGGACCTGAGATGATTCAAGAAGATATAGATAAAGTTAAACTGATCAGAGAAAAGTTGTTAACTGCTCAGAGTAGACAGAAGTCTTATGCGGACAACCGACGACGTGACCTTGAATTTGCAATAGGTGATATGGTTTTCTTACGAATCTCACCTATGAAGGGAGTAATGAGATTCGGGAAGAAAGGCAAGCTTAGTCCGAGGTATGTTGGCCCATATGAGGTTGTAGACAGAGTGGGTAATGTGGCATATCGCCTAGACCTACCTTCCAACCTAGAGGGAGTTCATCCAATATTTCATGTGTCCATGCTACGGAAGTATCTTCCTGATCCTTCTCATGTCATTCAACCCCAAGAAGTTCATTTTGATGAAACTCTCACCTACGAAGAGGTACCAGTAGCTATCCTTGATAGAAAAGTCAAGAAATTGCGTACCAAAGAAATTCCTACTGTCAAGGTTCTTTGGAGAAATCATTCTCGCGAGGAAGCTACGTGGGAGGCAGAAGATGAGATGTGGAAAAACTATCCACATTTATTTGAAACTTGAGGTACGATTTTAATTCGGAGGACCGAATTCTTTTAAGGGGGGTAGAATGTAATACCCGTTAATTTCAGAATATAATTCGCTTAAGAGTATTTTAGAATTCTACGTTACTTTAGTTATTGATTTTGGTCATTTTTAATTTTCATATTTAATTGTTCTCTTTGAATATTATTTATGAAAATTGAGTTAAATGACTGGACTAAATATTTGCACAATGAGGGATATATTCTAAGAATGGTGAAATTCATGGAAAAGTGGTTTCAGAATGGTCAATTAATCCATTTATTGTAAATTGACTGGATGGGTTTGGATGTTGGGTTATGGATACCCATGGGTTATTGAATAACCCATTAGAAATATTTAATATAAAGTTTCAATAGTAACCCTCATTTTTTCACTCAGCCGAAGGAAGCAGAAAAGATTTCTCTCTCAGTTCTTCATTTTCTTCTCAAATCATTTCCTTGATCTTCAGAAGTTCGATTATTTGTTCGGTTCAAAAGCTTTGTAAGGATCAAAGGTAAGCTTTAATCCGATTATTTTCCTTAAATTTCAGTTTATGTAGAAGATCAGAGGAGGTTTTGTTCTTGAAGATTTTGATGATAATTCATGAATCTCAGTTGTTTTAGAAGTTATATTTGAGTTATAATCGGTTAAAAGAGTTGAAATTCTGGTTTTGAAACAAGAAAGGAAAGGATGAATTTTTGAAAGATTTTTCTACAAAACCGAGTTACTGTAGCAACTAGGGATTTCGAAACAAAATCTGGAAAATTTTCTTCGGGTTACTGTAGCAGTACTGTAGTGTCGGCAGTCAACGGTACTGTAGCAGTCAACGTTACTGTAGCGAACCGGTACTGTAGTGAACCGTTACTGTAGCGAACCGACACTGTAGCAAACCGTTACTGTAGCAAACCGTACTGTAGCAACCCGTTACTGTAGCAGTCAGAAAATTTTACGTATTTTCGTGATTTTGTTTCCTTTCTTATGATTCCTTGTAATATATTTTACTAGGAAATTTTCCTACACAAATTCTAGTGTGGAACAAGGTAAAGTTGGACAAACATCAAGGTGAGTGAATAACCTTGCTCAGCTAATTTGATATTACTAGTCAAAGTACAATATAAGTCCCATTTACAATATTATTTGAATAATAAGCAATTAATTTTTCATATGGGAGTATATGATGATCAGTAGAAATAAGAGTATGAAGAAATTATTTATCTCATGACAATTGTAGTATGTGATGAATTCTCACTATTTTATTAATGAGTAAAGATCTACGGGATCTAATACACGAGTGTGAAAGGGTTAAAGTCCCATACTACTCGGTGTATATCTAAGAAATCTTATACACGAGTTTGAAAGGGTTAAAGTCCCATACTACTCAGTGCATATCTATGAAACATATACACGAGTTGAAAGGGTTAAAGTCCCATACTACTCGGCGTATACCTATGAGATCTTATTCACGAGTTTGAAAGGGTTAGAGTCCCATACTACTCGGTGTATATCTATGAAATCTTATTCATGAGTTTGAAAGGGTTAGAGTCCCATACTACTCGATGTATAAGATAATTAATTATATGAGTAAATGTGGTATTTGTACTTTTGATATTTTATATAGTACAGTTATTTACTTACTGAGTTTTTAAATAAACTCACACTCCCTATGATTATTTTTTTCAGATACAGAAAATAAAGAACAAGAGTATCCGTTTGAAGATTAGAAGCCCCTTGGGTTTATTCTCTATTTCTGTCTGGTGGGACACCAGTACTTATTAATGTGGATATTAGAAAAGCTCTGTATTTTCTATAGGTCTCCTAGGCTTGCGATGAGATAGAAATATCAGACTATGTATGTCTATATTTGCTTATCAGATGAATATAATTCTGTAGTGTGGAATGAATGATTAAGGTTGAATGTAAAACCTTACAGAATATATGTATATAACGTATGTTTGAGAATTACATCAAATGAGTAGTATCTTGTCACATACTCAATTTTTGGGATGTGACAGATTTTATGTTGAAAATTGAAGTCAAAGATAGTTTATCTCTGTGACGTGTCTTCATATCGTTTCAATCATCCTTTAATGTTGCAATGACATTGCTTACTTAAATGCATTAATATATTAAACTGCATTATTTTATGAATAGCGAGGTTATTAAATTAAATGGGCTTAGCCAATATTTACACATTTTTAAATAATGGCTAGTCACCGAGGTTTTTTTTTTTTAAAAATACATGACCATAATTTAAAAGTGTTTGAAGTTTGAACCAGTATTACCTAATTTGTGATATGCTATGATATAGTACTTGAAGCATCAAATTATATAATTTGCAACACATATTGATATACTTAGTTGGTATGCTTTCTATCACATTAGGTTATATACCATATTATTTATTGAAAATTTTTAAGAAATATAAATATCATACCTCAAAAATTAAACACAATCCTCTTAATTGTTTCTCACTAGTCATATCCTATAAATTTTCCTCTATAGTTTCTTTTTTTTTCTTGGAATACAAAGACAAAAGGTTCTTGGTTCTGAAGCAAAGAGAAAAATACTTTTTTTGCAAGTTCAAACTTTTTGCATTAATGGCCCATTTCTTAAATAGAAAAATATGACTAGGTACAAATTTTAAAAAAATTACATGGCAGAAGCTTAGAGTATTGTACAATAGAAAAATGTTTTAGTTTATTGAGCCAAGATTTAGTGAATGAATTAATCCCCACAAGGCACTGAACTAAGTTATTAAGGAATATGTTAGGTAACTCTCTAAAACAGAGTGTGCTTACAAAAGAAGCTCACTATGAGAGATGAGAAGCAATAGAACACTCAGAGAGGAATTCGGACAAGTTGAGAGTGTTATTAGCTTGTAAAATGATCCACTATAGCTCAAAATTTATAGGAAAAAGTGTAAAAGAGACAATACAAAAGGTTTGAAAGTTTTTTTGGTATGAAACTAACTATTATTCTTTTTGTCTAAACTTTTCCATATTGTTATTAGCCGACTGATTGACTATAACAGTCAACTAATGACAATTCTTTAAGTCATTAGTAGATTGATGGGTGCCTGACAATTGATTATGCTCTTCTGTCAATAATCTTGAGTCTTGGCAGAGGCCAACTAGTCAATTGATCACTAATAATCAATCAACTAATGAGTGTTTATGAAGATTCCTAGTATTGACAAAGAGGAGCCAGTCGATGGATGCTTGAGCATTGGTAGACTGATCTTGAATCCTTTTAAATTGAGAGTAATAAGTCGATTGATCTATATATATTAGTCGACTAATAACCTCTAATTTTGAAAAAATATGACAAAGGCCATTTAGATCAATATCCAATCAAACCACCAACTCTAAAGTTTTCAAAACTCTCAATTGTCATGATTTAAAAACAAATTAAAAGGTTTCTTTGCTTCTCAAAACTCTTACATTAATTTCTAAGTCCTAAAGGCTTAAGTATGATAAAATTCTTTAACTAGAAGTTTGGTGAGCCTTGGACTTGATTTCTAAAAAATTGAATCATTTAAACACAAGGAAATTCAAGATGCACTTTATCTCAAATGTTTGTATTCATCAAATTATTTTAACACATGATGGGATCAACCATCTCCTCCTTTTTTATGATGACAAATATTTTGACAAATAAGGTATGTTTTTAGAAAGACAATGAGGTCAAAGGAAGTCAAGCTCCCCTTGCCCTTTCATCACATATTAAAAACATGAGTTTTCAAGTTATAACTTCTTATAACAGCAAAGGATTATATATAATTAGTACATCCAATATCAACATTGTCCAAAATATATCAATTATATAAAAACCAGTCATCCATAAAGAAAATATAGCCATTAATAAAAGCCAAACAAAAAACCAATTAAAAATATTCATTATATAAACCATTACAGACCCATAAGAGTCAACAAGGTCTCAACAAAGTCATAAACAACATCTAGAGTCTAAAAGGTAGCTATGAACATCAACTAGTGAATCATAAAACCAACATAATAACAACTAAAGCATAATACCATTCAACTAAAGCTATCATAAAACGAGCATAATAACAACTAAAGCATAATAACATAACATATTCTCTCCTTTTTGTCATCAACAAAAAGGGGTCTTCAATCTTTGAATCCTCATCCCCAATTTTTAAGTGTTGCCTACATCTCATTGCTTCATGATCCTCAAAATTTTAGAGATGTCATAAGAGTTAGTAGTAGTAATTTCTTCAAGGGAGGTTGTGAAGGTGGCTATAAGTAGGAGGTGCCAATGTTTTCATGGTCTTCATGCTCCTCTTTTTCTTCCTCAGACCCAAGATCTATTGGATATTATTATAAAATATTAAATTAAGATATTATAATTAATTAGTTATATGCATATGTTGGAATATCTTAATGGACTTAATACATATTAATATAGTCTTTTATTCTTTTGTATGTTTGGCATTGTGCTTTAATTCACAATCAACATTTTAACTCCTTTGTATGTTGCCAACGGGAAGAATATGGGAGACAACAAATTTCTCTATATTTATGTGTGTGTGTGTGTGTGTGGGGTTTTCTATATATAATAGAGAGTGGAAATATGGAAGAGGGTATATATACATAAATTGTGTTAATGTGAATATATATATATATATATATATATATATATATATACATACTTATGTGATATTTTGGGTAGAAAAAATGCGGGAGAAAGTGAGTCCGATTTATTTCCTACGTACAGAGGTAGTAAACAAAAAAACGAGTTTTAGACTGTTGTATCCTAAAAGTAACACGTCTGTGTACTACTGCACTGGGTAATATAGCAAAGTTAACCTGTAGAAGACATGAAAATTACTATAAAAACAGTTGAGATACTTAGACCTCAGTCTAGTACTACATAATTTATATTTTTACTCTAATCTTCAAATTGTCTATTTTGTATTTATTCTTATTTTTCAGATGCTGCTTTAACAAAATCTTTTATTTCATCATCTTTCTCTTCCCTTTCTCTTCTCTCACTTGTCTTTCTAATAGTTGCATTATGGAAGTTCCTTGCATATTCATTATTAATCATGATAAAGTTCATCCATATAAGAGAACTCATGTCAATCATGCGGACTCTTCAACTTCATTTATAATATTTTATGAGATTTGATTGGATAAGATGAATTTAAAGTTATTAAACATTTAATAAAAATAAAAAACATAATTAAATAATTAAATTCCAAACTAATTATATTGAGATCCCATTAAATGGAAGCAAATATCCCCTAACTTGGCACTCTCTCCACTAGTGTTGTTAAATGAGCCTGCCTATACCGTCATGGGTCACCATTTTAAACAGTTTAACCCTTCTCAAGTTGTTTATTTAACTAGTTATTTTTAAATGTCCAATCCCATCTTGCATGGCTCAAGCAAATAATATTTTATTAAAAATACAATTTTTACTTGTAAAAAATTATTTTTAAAGTATCAATAACTATTATTTTTCATTTTTTTAAATTAAATATATTATATTTAAAATTTGAAATTTTTATATTCATTTTTTAAAAATTACAAAATTTTTCATATCTAAATTTATTATATTTATTAAATATAATGTTTTAAAATATAAAATAAGATTATTTATGTAAAATAAATTATTTTTTGCCAAAAAAAAAAAAGGCCAAACCACTGGTCTTATGGGTTAAACGAACCAATCAAACGGGCTAAAAATTCAACGTGCAGGCAAATATAGGCAGTCACTAGCCGAACTGCAGGCATAAACCTGTCTTCACACTATACTCTCCCCTCTTCCACTCTCTCCGTTTCTCATCGAGCAGCACTTCTTGGTCTCGCGCATTCTCTCTCACTCCCTCGCTGCCCCGCTTACTCTCCTGTGACCCACCAATGACGGCCAGCCACCCTCAGCCACTTTTGCTCCTCACTGTTCCGGCTGCAGGTGAGGGTTCATTGTATTTTGAAAATTCAATTTTCAGCTCTGGGGTTTATGTATTTTGTGTATGTGTGTGTTTGGGGGGCGGGGGGGGGGGGGAGGTTTGGTTCATTTTTGTGGTCTCGTGGTTGTGGAACATCTAATCATTTGCTTTGCTTAATTGCTCTGTTCAGTTCTTCTGAGCTTGAAATTTAATCAATTTGCCAATCGAAGTTTGAAAATTAAGCTTCTCTAATATGTGCATATGGGTTTGTACCTCTCATTTCCATATACAGAGGGCGTGATTGATGATGTTTCTTAGTTTCCTCTTTTTTTTTTTTCTTTTCTAATTTTCTGTTGGTGGGTTATTCAAGGGTAGTTTTATTTCGAATACTGAATTGAAAGTGAGCAGAGCAAACTGTAAGAGAAGATATTGAAAATCAAAGATTTATGGTTATTTGGGATATTGAAGATCAAAGATTTTTTTTTTTTAATTATTTTCAAATTTCCATCACTCTGTCCAGTAAGGAAAAACTGAATATAAGTTATTTGGGACATTGGAATCATGATTAGAGTTCTGAAATAATTAAAGATTCGTATGCTTTCATTTATTTTAGATTCGATGCTAACTCTTTTTTAGCTGAGATTGCAAAGGGGTCTGGAACTGAGCTTGCCTTTGGGTCCTGTTTTGTTTCAATTTTCTGATTCTGTTTATGACTTTGATTATGCTTTGGGTCTGCTAGAGTGCTGTTATAGAGGCTTTCTTTAGTTCTATTTCTGGCCTATTCTGGCTTGATTTTGTCTATTTATAGGAATAATTTCAGTGCTGCATTTCTGTCTGCTCAATTATTGTGATTCTGCAGTCTTTCATTCTGGTTCATATTTGTTCCTGCATGTTTCGTCTCTGTTTTAACATGACACTGGCTTGGTTTTGTCCATTTAGGAAGCGTGAATTCAGTTTGTTCATTGTCTCAAATTTGGTTTCAAGTGCGATTTGACAAGGAAGAAGGATTTAAGGGCTGATTTTGTATAAATAAGATTTTAGTTTTGTTCTTATGTTGATATTAATTCAGTTTTACACTCAACAAAACAAGGAATTCAAATCAGTTTTGCAAATGAATTAACTTTTGGTAGAGCGTACACTAAAAGTTAATTCATGAGGTTGGATAGCCCAAAGTTCATACAAGGCCCACACAAGAGTCTCATACTTCCCATTTGCGACTCAAGTCATCAAACATCTTGGGGCATGATTGCTTTCTGGTGCATGGTTTTAATTTAGTGCATCAAGGTACTTTGTTTCCAAGTTTGCACATGCTCTGTTGTCTCATTGTACTTTATAAAAACGTATTTCTAATCTCCCACCCTGTCAAGGAAAAAAAGACCTATATCTTTAATTTTCATATTTTGTAATCCAGTTATACTCAATTCCCTTAGTCTGTCCATGGATAATGGTCCTATTTCTGATTTTCTAAGTTCACAAGGTGACCAATGCTCCTGGAATTTCCATTTCCCTATAAATCTAAATGATAGGATTGTGGATAATCTTGCTTTGATGTTAGACACTTTAGTTCCATTTTGGATCTCTTCTTTGTTTGACTAGAGGCTGTCAAAGTTGCATTTCTCATCTCCTATTCCTGTGCTTCTTTCATTAATTTTCTGATTTGAAGCCCACATACTTCCTTTCCTCTCAATAAGTCTTTTTCAAAAGTCAAGGTGCTGTCAAAGGTGAATGCTTTTGTTTGGGTAATGGTACTCAATAGAATTAATACAAATGATCTGCATCAGACTAGGTAACCTAATAAAGCCCTCTCCCCTAATGTTTTTGTTGTGTGTTTTAATCAGACTAGGTAACCTAATAAAGCCCTCTCCCCTAATGTTTTTGTTGTGTGTTTTAGTAATTCGGAGACTAATAACCATCTTTTTTTTATTTATTTTTTTGTGAAGTGTCCTGGACAATTTGGAACAGATTATTTGATTTATCTGAGGAGAGTTGGATGTGCCTGGTTGACCTTAGAGCTTTCATTGTCAATAATTTAAGGGTATTGAAAGAAAGGAGAATAAGACTTTGTGGAAAGCTGCAATTTTTTGCGGTGTTGTAGTGTTTCTTGATTGAAAGGAATGCTAGAGTTTTTAAGCACCAATTTCCTGCTCCTCACTTGTCCTGGGATAGGATTTTCTTTTTTTTTTTGCTTCCCTTTGGGTTTCTGCCAATGGCTATTTTGGGGGTTGTCCCTCTTGGATTTCCAAAGGGATTGGAAGGCTATGTTGTATTAGATCCCAGGACTAGTTTTGTGGATTGTGCACATATGTGTTTTTTGTTTTTAGGAGGATCTCTTGTCCACCTCACATATGTGTTTTTTGTATTTAGGAGGATCTCTTGTCCTCCTCCGCCTTATTTATCTTCTTTCCCTGATGTAATATCTTCTTCTCTTTAATAAATTATTTCTTTTTCCATAAAAGAATATCATATTAGTTATCCTCAGTAATGTTTGCTAATAAACTCACTCTGTGTTAATATCAGTTTTGCAGGCAAGAAGCCTCCGAAGTTAAGATGAATTTCAGATATTCGGAATCTAAAATGGTTAGCTTCTTTGTTCCTTCCAAATTGACTTTTTCTTAGAGGCTTCGCCAAATTAACATACTGCATGTAAAATGTACACAGTTAAGTGGTCAACTTTGTTTTATTTTGAATGGAAACGTCATAACAAGGAGAACAAGTTAGGATGTTATGTTTTTCTGACATTATTCATCCATCAATGCAATGAAACACTGGATGTGTTTTGAATATCTTTGTTAACAAAGCATATGTTTTGAATATAATCACATTTCTTAGTACTTAGTTGATAAACCCACACAAATCAATATCCACATGAAGGTTAATTTACACGAGTCTGGATCCTTTGCAAAGGGCAGTTTCTATCATGACCATTCATTTTAGATTAGACAGTTAGCATTGAACCTCATGAGGTGAAAAAAAAAAAAACCTTAATCTCAGTACATGTGCTATAGTCAAGGGTAATTTGTAGACTGCCCTCTGCAATTATTGCAAAGGATCCATTCTAAATTTATACCCGTGAGTCTGTCTTTATAATGTATGATTTGTTTTTTCAAAAAATTATTTTACTTCTACTGTTTGTAGTATTAAGAGGTGATGATATCTAGAGTGACATCCTTAACCAGGGATCATGAGATCACTGAAGGCAGTATAAAATCCATACAAAAGTAACTTTGTTTCTTAAATAATTATGAAAATTTATAATTCTTAATAGCTATTTTATAGTAGCAACCTTTTGTGAAGTTTTTTATGATAGCAATTTTCCCTAGTGGTCACTCCCCAATATGTAATTTTCAATTTTGCCGTGTGATTAGTGTTGGTTTCTTGAGGTTCCCAATAAAAAGAATTGTCACTAGATGTAATTAGAACTTTTGAAAGATTTAAATGCCAAAGTGACCAAAAGGAAAAAAAAATTTCTGTTATTTTCTCTCATGGAAACTCAAGAATTAGAAGATAGGAAGCTGTATATTGTATAATGGGTTCTTTATGAGCAACAGTATAACTTTTATTTATTTGAGTCCAAGTTTTATTCTAGAGAATCTAAAGTTCAAACTTTTTTTTTTTTTGGGACAATTAAAGTTAAAACCAGTGTACTGTTGGGCCCCCAATCAAGTTACAGTATTACAAGAGGAGGGGAACTAAGGAAGATATTGGGCTAAAGGAGTCTTCCCAAGTGGGCCTTATGGTTTACTCCAGGAAAGACAAAAAAGAGAGTGAGTTGGCAGTAGGGAGAGAACCCACTAACGACCAACAGCAGAGTATTGTGGGCGAGGAGGTTAAGAAGGACAGTAAGGGGTGAGAAATGGGCAGGAAAGGACTAAGGGACTTGGAGGGAGAGTGCTAGCCTCTTGAAAGCTGGCTGTTATGTGTTCTTGGCTGTTTAGGTGTATTTGCTGCATTGTGTTTAGTTGTTTTGTGAGTTTATGTTGTTGAGAGAGTGTTTTATTGTTGGAGAGGTTTACAATTCTGTTGCTGTGAGTGTCATTGGTGAGTGTATTCATCTTTACCCCACTGGTAGAGATTCATGGTTATTTAAATAGTATTTTCAACTATATTTCTACTGTATTTGTTGTGTTCTTTATTATTGTATCCCTGGGTTCCCATCAAATTGGTATCAGAGCGGTTCCGACAGGGCATGGTAAGTACGAGAATGGAAGGAAGGGTAGATGGTTGTAATTACAGAGAAGATGATTTGAATATTGTAATTACAGAGAAGATGATTTGAATATTTCTCTTGTGTATTTCATTCATAGGCTACGGATATATATACATGGGAATCATAAAAATAATCCCTAAAATCAAGCTATACAATCCCTACAATCAAGCTATACAATCAAACTAATCAATCCCTATAATAAATCATAATTACTGACAATATAATAAATCCCTATAATTAAGCCTTTATATCTTAACACTCCCCCTCAAGCTGGATCATATATGTTAATCATGCCCAGCTTGTTACAAATGTAATTAATGCGAGCTCCATTTAGGGCCTTAGTGAAAATATCTCCCAACTGGTCTTCAGTTCTAACATATCCTGGAGTAATGAAATGATCTTCAATCTTTTCACGAATGAAGTGACAGTCGATCTCAATATGTTTAGTTCGTTCATGAAACACGGGATTAGAAGCAATGTGAAGAGCAGCTTGGTTGTCACACCATAATGTTGCTGGTAATGGGGTCTCGAAGCCAACTTCTTTCAATAGTTGGTATATCCATACAGTTTCACATACTGAGTTTGCCATAGCTCTGTATTCTGATTCTGCAGTTGATCGAGAAATAATATTTTGCTTCTTGCTCTTCCATGAAACTAGATTCCCTCCTACAAAGACACAATAACCAGTAGTAGACCTCCTATCATCTTTGCACCCTGCATAGTCTGCATCAGAATAAACTTCAATCTTAGTGTGTCCATGATACCCATAAAATAATCCACGTCCTGGGGCTCCTTTTAAATAGCAAAGAATTTGTTCTAGGAGTGCCCAATGGTTGACAGTCGGAGAGGACATAAAGCGACTGACTACGCTAACTGAATATGCAATATCAGGGCGAGTCACGGTCAGATAATTCAATTTTCCCACAAGTCTCCTATACCTCTCAGGATCATGAAATGGCTCACTGTCATCCTTTGCAAGCTGTATGTTAAGAGTCATAGGGGTACTTGATGGCTTAGCCACCATCTTTCCTGTTTCTGTCAACAAGTCAAGAACATACTTTCTTTGGGACAAGAAGACCCCCTTCTTATTTTTCAAAACTTCAACCCCTAAGAAATATTTCAAAGGTCCCAAATCCTTTGTCTGAAACTGTGACTGCAAGAAAGTTTTAAAGCCAGAGATACTAGAACTGTCACTCCCGGTTATCACAATATCATCAACGTATACCACAAGAAGAATGATACCATCCTTAGATTGCCTATAAAATACCGTGTGATCAGACTTGCTTTTCTTCATTCCATATTCCAAAACAACTTGGCTAAACTTGCCAAACCATGCACGAGGGCTCTGCTTCAGACCATATAATGATTTCTGAAGTCGACATACTTTCCCATACTCTCCTTGAGCAACAAACCCAGGTGGTTGCTCCATATAGACCTCTTCTTGAAGAATACTATGAAGAAAAGCATTTTTAATATCCAACTGGTGTAGTTGCCAATTATGAGTGGCAGCCAATGAGATCAACAAACGAACTGAGGTAAGTTTGGCAACTGGAGAAAAAGTATCTGAATAATCAGCACCATAAGTCTGAGCATATCCTTTCGCAACAAGACGGGCCTTCAACCGAGCTACAGAACCATCAGGGTTGACTTTAATTGTAAACACCCATTTGCACCCAATAGCTTTCTTCCCAACAGGTAAATCCATTAATGTCCAAGTGTTGTTATAGTCCAGTGCATTTATCTCTTCTATCATAGCATCACGCCATCCAGGATGGGCCAAAGCTTCATGGACAGTCTTAGGAATGGACACAGAGTCAAGGTTGGCCAAAAAAGACCAAGAGGTAGAGGATAAATGATCATAAGAAACAACTGAGGCAATAGGATAAGTACAAAGACGTTTACCTTTGCGAAGGTCAATAGGGAGGTTCGGAGAAGCTAAATCAGGATCCGGCGACGAAACAGATGGTGGAGGGCATAAATCTGAGCCTGCAGGCGATTGTCGTCGAGTGTAGACATGAACAATTGGTGGCCGAGTGGTTGCCAAAGAAGGTATAGGAATATCTGTGGATGGCTGAGAATAAGGAACAGTGTAGACGAGCAGATCATCATCTTCCCTCGGAACATGAGAAGAAGAAGAAGTACAAAAGAATGGAATGTCTTCTTGGAAGGTAACATCAACAGAAACAAGATAACGCTGAAGAGTAGGAGAGAAACATCTGTATCCCTTTTGGAGACGAGAATAACCAAGGAAGACACATTTAAGAGACTTAGGGTCTAACTTTGTGACCTGGGGTCTAGTGTCCCGAACAAAACAAGTGCTGCCAAAGATACGGGGCTCAATAGGAAACACAACTATGGATGGGAACAAAACAGAATATGGAATCTTTCCCCCAAGAACAGAAGATGGCATGCGGTTAATCAAAAAACAAGTTGTGGAGACAGCATCAGCCCAAAAAGGTTTAGGAACATGCATTTGAAACAAAAGAGCTTGAGCAACTTCAAGTAAATGTCTATTTTTACGTTCAGCAACTCCATTTTGGGCAGGTGTGTCAACACACAAGGATTGATGCAAGATGCCACGTTGAATCATGTAAGACTGGAAAGTCTCAGAGAGATACTCTTTAGCATTGTCACTCCTTAAGGTTTGAACAGAAATATTAAATCGTGTTTTGATTTCAGCATAGAAAGCACAAAAATGTGAAAAAACTTCAGAGCGACTTTTCATTAAATATAACCAGGTAACACGAAAGTGATCATCCACAAAGGTAACAAAATACTTAAAACCTGCCTTGGCCACAATAGGACAAGGACCCCAAACATCAGAATGAACTAATTCAAAAGGGGACGTAGCCCGTTTATTAACTCGAGACCGTAAGGGAACACGATGGTGTTTGGCAAATTGACAAGACTCACAAGGTAAAGATGATAAATGTCGAAATTGGGTATAAAGCTGCTTGAGAACTGGGAGAGACGGATGACCCATCCGACAGTGCAAATCGAAAGGAGAAAGCGAACTAGAACATGCCAAAGATTTTGGTGTCTGAGTATCAAGAGTGTAGAGGCCGCCAGACTCATGCCCGCTACCAATAATCTGCTTCGTCGTAAGATCCTGAAAAATACAATGAGTAGGAAAGAATGAGACACTACAATTTAGGGCACGAGTGAATTTGCTAACGGAAATCAGATTAAATGAAAAATTAGGTAAACTCAGCACTGAAGGTAGAGATAAAGATGGGGTCAGGTTAATGGTGCCAGACCCAAGGACACGGGGTGTAGAGCCATCAGCTATAGTCACATGAGACGAATGGGCATGAGTATCAAAACTAGAGAAAAGACTAGGATTACCTGTCATGTGGTCTGAAGCACCAGAATCAATAACCCATCTGGACAACGAAGAGATGAGACATGTGGGGGATTTACCTGTATCAGCAAAGGCAGCAGTAGGAGTAGAAGTTTTAAGTGATTCTTGATATTGAGTGAACTTGGCAAAGTCATCAGCAGAAACCATAATAGTCTTATCAGCAGATGAGGCAACATGGGCAGATCGTCATGTCTGATTCTTGTTGACAAGTTTCTTGCAAGTGCGTTTTGTATGCCCCAGCTCATGACAGTAATAGCACTTAACTTCACCAGACTCCTGACCCCGGTGTTCTATATTCTTGTTACGATTGTGCAATCCTCCCCGTGAACCATCTCGAGATCCACCACGACTAACAAGAGCACTGCTATTATTAGTAGTGATTTGAGAAGGTTGAGTTTTCTGTACGAAGAACTCTAGCAAAAACTTCTTGCAAAGGAGAAATTTCAAATGCTGAGAGAATTTGAGATTTGACTGTTTCGAAATCTGAGCGCAAACCTGTTAGGAAACTCATAACTGCCATTTTCTCTCTCTGAGCTTGCTGAACCTTAATATCAGAACTAAAAGGGAGAAGCGTATTTAGTTCTTCATAGGTTTTCTTAAATTCCATGAAATAAGCAGTAAGAGACTTGTCTTGCTGTTCTCCTCGATAAAATGACTTACATACCTCGTAGATGCGGGATATGTTTCCTCGTCCAGAATGCAAAAAATCCAAATATTCCATTAATTCTTTCACAAATTCACAATGGTTAATCAAACCAAGTACCTCTATGTCAATAGAGTTACGAATTTGCAAGAATAGTCTCGTATCATCACGCAACCACGCTTTTCGGGTGTCGTCACTAGGGGGATCAGAGATGAGATGATCATCCTTTTCAATACTCCGTAAATATACGCGAACGGTTTTACTCCAATCTAAATAGTTGGAGCCATTGAGTTTGTGCTCGGTAATCTTCGTCATCACAGGAACTACCTCAGCCATAACTGTGGTTTTACTGTCTGCCATAGATAGGAAAAATACACAGCACACAAACAAAAATAAATGGATTCATCCTAGAATAGTAATCCAAAGAGAACCAAACCAAACCAGAAGGTCAAACAGCAGGGAAAACGCCGAAAAGGACAGGAAGTCGCCGGAAAACGAGCGAAAACGTCAACGAGGCAAAACGGAGAGGAAGACGACGTTGGACGCGCCGGCGCGTGGATCCGCTGGCAGAAAGAACGAGTGGCGCGTGGAGGTCACGCTCTGCTGATGGCTTCCGGACTCTCGGGGTTCGCCGGCCGGTGAAGTCTGAACGTTTTTGGGGGGGGGTGGTGAGAACCAACAACCACTGTAGAGGGCTGGGCTCTTTTCACGCACACACAAGCAGTAACGCGCAGTGCCTCTGTTACCATGTAATTACAGAGAAGATGATTTGAATATTGTAATTACAGAGAAGATGGTTTGAATATTTCTCGTGTATTTCATTCATAGGCTACGGATATATATACATGGGAATCATAAAAATAATCCCTAAAATCAAGCTATACAATCCCTACAATCAAGCTATACAATCAAACTAATCAATCCCTATAATAAAGCATAATTACTGACAATATAATAAATCCCTATAATTAAGCCTTTATATCTTAACAATGGTATAGAACAAGAGGTGGGTTCATTAAGGGGAGAAGTGGCAGTAGTGAAGACAGATATAAACCAAATAAAAATTATTATGATGGAGTTGCAAGAATCTATGTCCAGACTTGAGAATAGAAGGAAGGAGGTGGAAGAGGCACCTGATAGAGAACAATCAGAGTCTAACGCAGGGGACAATAGGGAGGCACTGGAGAGGGAGAGAGACGCAAGCAATTATAGGAAGCTAGAGATACCCGTCTTTGAGGGCAATGACCCAATTGGCTGGCTATTCCGAGTCGAACGATATTTCCATATTAATGGCGTGGTAGACGCTGAAAGACTAGAGGCGGCGGCCGTGTGCATGGAGGGTCGAGCACTTGACTAGTTACAGTGGCTGGAGACTCGAAGCCCGGTGACCACTTGGGCTGAGTTTCGGAGAGAGCTTATCGACCGGTTCCACCATTCACAGCAAGGGGATTCGTACGAAATGTTAATGGCCCTAAGGCAGGACGGCACGGTCACGGATTACAGGGAGCGTTTTGAAAGGCTGACTGGTACCATGAAGGAAGCATCTGAGGCGTGTCTGATAGGGGCTTTTAAAAACGGGTTGAAGCCAGTAATCAGGGCGGAGCTCCGACTTGTGGAGGTTGGGTCACTTAAGCAGTTAATGGGCCTAGCCCATAGAATAGAGGAGAGGAATTTGGTGCTGGAGAAAACAATGGAAAAAGCCCAAGAAGAGTTTCTAAACAAACACTTCAGGGTCATGACAAGCACTAGGTTCAGTGGACCGAAGACAGCGTGAAACAAGGTTTCGGGTCACCTAGAACCGGTTCGCACCCACTCTTTGGAAACGAAGGGCAGCACGAACACGACACAGCAGAGTCGCACGATGGAGTTGAAGACTGGTTCGAACAACAAGGGCTCGATAGCAGCAACGTCGTCCACGGCCAACAAAGGGAGCAATGTGCGACGGATTTATGATGCAGAGGCAGTGAGGCGAAGGGCCTTGGGGTTGTGTTTCAAGTGCGAGGAAAAGTACAGTCCGACCCATCAGTGTAAGAACAAGCAATTAAATGTGATGTTATTACAACACATTAATGAGGCAGGGGAAGTTGTGGATGGAGAAATGGAAGAAGGGAATGACGAAGAGGAAGAACCCGAACCACCTGTGCTAACTGCGATGGAGTTGTCAATGAGTTCAGTAGTGGGATTGACAAACAATAACACTATGAAGGTCATCGGGAAATGTGGTGGCGAAGAGGTTATAGTGCTAATTGATAGTGGGGCATCCCATAACTTTATCTCGCCTGAACTAGTGGAGCGGGTAGGGGCTCCTACTATAAATATTGGCACCTACGAAGTGTCATTAGGAGATGGGTCTGCCATACGGGGGAATAGAATTTGCCCTGAACTGCAATTGGAGATACAAGGGATCAAGACCAAACAAACCTTTTATTTATTTGACATTGGAGGGGCTGATCTGGTTCTTGGAATTGAATGGCTGAAATCATTGGGGGAGGTGAAAGTCAATTGGGGGCAACTTACGATGAGGGTGAAGATTTGCAGAGAGGAAAAATGCTTAAAAGGGGATCCTACACTCTCTAAGAGATTAGTTTCACTAAAATCCATGCTCAGGACAATGAAGAGAGAAGACAATGGATACCTAGTGGAGTTTGGGGAAATGACAATAAGAGAAGTGGAAGAAGAACCCCTTGATGAATCGGTGCAGCAGATCCTTGAGAATTTTAAAACTGTTACCACGCCCACTATCGGTCTTCCACCTCACCGAACTCATGATCACGCTATTATTATCAAAAATGGGGAACAACCCCCCAACATTTGGCCCTACCGGTACCCTCACTCACAGAAGACGAAGATAGAGATGATGGTTAAGGAAATGTTGACAGCAGGGGTTATTCGACCAAGTAAAGGTCCTTACTCAAGCCCCGTGCTCTTGGTGAAGAAGAAAGATGGTAGTTGGCGGTTTTGTGTGGACTATCGTGCGCTCAACAAGATCACAATCCCTAACAAATTTCCCATACCAGCGATTGA
This sequence comes from Biancaea sappan, assembly GCA_037074585.1. Classification (NCBI taxonomy): domain Eukaryota; kingdom Viridiplantae; phylum Streptophyta; class Magnoliopsida; order Fabales; family Fabaceae; genus Biancaea; species Biancaea sappan. The sequence continues at coordinate 8,886,089 of CM073499.1, forward strand.
TGAATTGTTGGATGAATTAGGAGGCGCTTCGGTTTTCTCAAAATTGGACTTGAAGTCGGGGTACCACCAAATAAGGATCAAACCTGGCGATGAAGAAAAGACAGCCTTCCGAACTCACTTGGGCCACTATGAGTTCATGGTGATGCCTTTTGGGCTTACGAATGCACCGGCCACTTTTCAATCACTTATGAACGACATTTTCCAGTAGCATCTCCGACACTTTATTTTGGTATTCTTTGATGATATACTGGTCTATAGCCCGGACAAAGAGACACATTTGAAGCACTTGGAAGAGACACTGAGGATATTGCAAGAGCATCAATTAGTTATCAATTTGAAGAAATGTGCCTTTATGAGGAACAAGCTAGAATATTTGGGACACCTAATTTCTGCTGAAGGAGTGCAAGCGGATCCAGAAAAGGTGGCAGTGATGGTTGACTGGCCAGTACTCAAGAATCTCAAGGCTCTTCGGGGTTTCCTTGGCTTGACCGGATACTATCGGAGGTTTGTAAGAAATTATGGCAAAATGGCTGCACCCCTCACTTCCTTACTTAAGAAGGATGCTTTCAAATGGAGTGATGAAGCACAAGTCACTTTTGAGAACCTCAAACAAGCCATGATATCGGTACCGGTCTTAGCAATGCCGGATTTCTCCTTGCCCTTTGAATTGGAAACAAATGCTTCTGGGACAGGAGTAGGGGCTGTCCTAATGCAAAAAAAGAGGCCCATCGCTTACTTTAGTCAAGCCTTGTCAAATCGGAAGAGGATGAGTTCAGTGTATGAAAGAGAGTTGATGGCAATAGTGTTGGCAGTGAAGAAATGGCACCATTACCTCCTTGGGCATTCCTTCGTCATCAAGACGGATCAAAAGGCACTTAAATTTCTGTTAGAACAGAGGGAATTGGGTGCAGACCAGCAAAAGTGGGTGTCCAAATTGATGGGTTACAAGTTTGAAATACTTTATAAGCCCGGCAAAGAAAACAGGGCAGCCGATGCTCTTTCGAGAAAAGGACATGAGCTAGAACTTAAGGCAATGTCAGTGTGGTAATATGATGACCTTGATAATTGAGAGGAAGAAGTGAAGATAGATGAGAAGTTATTAGCAATTTGGCAGAAAATCATCACAGGCTAGCACCCTCCCAAGGGGTATGTGATAAAAAATGGGTGTTTACTATTTTAAGGAAGGCTGGTTTTACCTAGAAATTCCCCTCGGGTCCCTATATTGATGGCGGAATTCCACAAAACACCCATGGGTGGACATTCCGGGTATTTGAGAACTTATAAGAGAATGGCAGCTTTTCTTTACTGGGAAGGCATGAAGAAAGACATATAGTAGTATGTATCCAAGTGTGAGGTTTGTTACCAAAATAAATATGAAGCCTTGAGTCCCGCGGGCTTACTACAACCCTTACCTATTCCACAACAAGTATGGGAGGATGTGAGTATGGATTTCATCTCCGGGCTACCTAAATCCTCTAAGTTTGATACCATCTTAGTTGTGGTGGATAGGCTGTCCAAATATGGGCATTTCATCCCATTATCCCATCCATTTACAGTTAAGGAGGTGGCTGGAGTATTTGTTGAGAATGTGGTGAAGTTGCATGGGTTTCCCAAATCCATTGTATCCGATAGAGACCGGCTGTTCATGAGCTTATTTTGGTAGGAGATGTTCAAGCTATCAGGTACTACCCTTCACTATAGCTCCTCTTACAATTCGGAGACTGATGGCCAAATCGAGGTGGTAAATAGGACTTTGGAGACATACTTGCGCTGTTTTGTAGGTGATAAACCAAAGAGTTGGTCAAAATGGCTAGTGTGGGCTAAGTACTAGTTTAACACCACATAAAACCAATCTTCTAGTATGACCCCATTCAAGGCCCTTTATGGGAGAGAGCCACCAACCCTCTTCAAGCTTGAAGACACACCCTCGTTGGTTGAGGATGTTGATGAACAGATTAAATTGCAAAATGCAATCATTTTGGAGCTTAAAGAGAACTTAGAGAAGGCCCAACATCGCATGAAACAATATGCTGATGAGAACCGAAGGGAAGTGAAATTTGAAGTGGCTGATATGGTGTATTTGAAGCTCAAGCCATATCGGATGAGGTCACTAGCTCGGAAGTCCAATGAAAAACTGAGCCCTCGTTTTTATGGGCCATTTAAGGTCACAGAAAGGATTAGGCAGGTCGCCTACCGTTTAGAGCTCCCTCCACATTCGAGGATTCATTCCGTGTTCCATGTGTCTCAACTCAAGAAGACATTGCAGCCCATTACTCATCCACAAGCCCTACCAGCATTTTTAACAGAAGAGATGGAGTTGCTAATTGAGCCTGAGCTTATCAAACAGATCAGAACTCTTACAGATGGCAGCACTGAAGTTCTGGTGAAATGGAGGCATTTACCTTACCATGACAGCACATGGGAACCATACAGCTCTATAGCTAATCAGTTCCCACAATTCCACCTTGAGGACAAGGTGAAACTTCTTGGGGGAAGTGATGTTGGGCCCCCAATCAAGTTACAGTATTACAAGAGGAGGGGAACTAAGGAAGATATTGGGCTAAAGGAGTCTTCCCAAGTGGGCCTTATGGTTTACTCCAGGAAAGACAAAAAAGAGAGTGAGTTGGCAGTAGGGAGAGAACCCACTAACGACCAACAGCAGAGTATTGTGGGCGAGGAGGTTAAGAAGGACAGTAAGGGGTGAGAAATGGGCAGGAAAGGACTAAGGGACTTGGAGGGAGAGTGCTAGCCTCTTGAAAGCTGGCTGTTATGTGTTCTTGGCGGTTTAGGTGTATTTGCTGCATTGTGTTTAGTTGTTTTGTGAGTTTATGTTGTTGAGAGAGTGTTTTACTGTTGGAGAGGTTTACAATTCTGTTGCTGTGAGTGTCATTGGTGAGTGTATTCATCTTTACCCCACTGGTAGAGATTCATGGTTATTTAAATAGTATTTTCAACTATATTTCTGCTGTATTTGTTGTGTTCTTTATTATTGTATCCCTGGGTTCCCATCATGTACCCAATTCTTTTGTCCTCCTTCCAAACTTTGTTCCCCATCCTCTGTTTTGAAGCGCCATATATTTTCATACTAGAGATTTTTTTTTTTCCAATAAGTATCTTCTATTGGAGGCAATCTTGTTCAAAGCACAGTCAGACACTAAATGTGGGCATTGTCCTAGTGGGATTCGAACCTTGGTTCACTACTTTGTTGGAGACTAGCCTATTCCATGAAATCTTGGTTCAACAAACCAAAAAATTTTTCTATTGTACAATATTCTAAGCTTCTGCCATGTAATTTTTTATATATTAAATTTGTGCCTAGTTGTACTTTTCTATCTAAGCATTGGGCCATTAGTGCAAAAAGGGAGGTTGGAACTTGCAAAAAGGTATTTTTCCCTTTGCTTCAAAACCAAGTACCTTTTATGTTTGTATTCCAAGGAAAAAAAAAAAAGAAACTGTAGAGGAACATTTATAGGATATGCATCCGGCATACGTATTTTTGATTTTCCAATGGATTTACATCTTTCATTAATGGAAATTTTTTGATGTAGTGAGTAATAGCTTCGTTTGTTCGCTCTTCAAGAATTCTTGTTTAGGCAGTTCATAACATCCATACATAATGTTTTGATCTAAGATTTCAATTCTTCCATGTTTCTGCAGTAGCATATTGTTCCATGGAGCCAAGGTCCAAAATATAGAAGAAACAACTCTACCACCCAGTCAATTCTATTTCACTTAATTCCTATTTCATAGCCAGTCCTCTACATGTGTTTAATTTCTGATGTATGATATTTATTTTTCTTAAAAATTTTCAATAAATAATATGGTATATATCCTAAATGCGACTGGAAGCATACCAACTAAGTATATCTTAATGTATTGCAAATTATATAATTTGATGCTTCATGTACCTGTATCATAGCATATCACAAATTAAGTGACGCTGGTTCAAACTTCAAACAGTTTTAAGTTGTGGTTATGTATTTTTTTTTTTTTGAAAAACAAAAATTTCATTGTCTAGCCATTATGTAAAAATTTGTAAATATTGAATGAGCCCATTTGATTTAATAACCTTGCTATTCATAAAATAATGTAGTTTAATATATTATTGCATTTGAGACTTCTTATAACCTTTTGTGAAAGTAAACTTTTCTCTTTTTTTTTTTTTAAAAGGGTTGAAATGCAGTAGCCAATGGGAGGCCATATGTGGTCAAAAATATCATCCCTAGATGGAAAGTGGACTTTGATTACGTGCATCCCAGTTTGTTCTCCATTACTTTGAATGCCAAATCACCATCTTGAGCAAATACAATAGGAGTTAAAGTAAGCGATGCCATTGCAACATCAAAGGATGATTGAAACCTGTATGAAGACACGTAACATAGACAAATTGTCTCTGACTTCAATTTTCAACATGAAATCATGTCACAAGTCAAGATTCAAGAACCTTACAAACATGATGGTAAAAAAAAAAAAAAATTTACGTTGTGATTTGTTAGAGGTGTGGAAAGTCCATTCTAAGACTATTATGAAAATGTGTCCCATTCAGTGAGTTCTCTACTTTTGTTCAATTATTTAATAGTTGAGAAAAGCCCTCTTTCAAACTTCATTTGAATTCCTTCTATTTCTTGGTGAAATGAGAGTTAAACTTTACAAGTGCTTGATCTCGGGTACTGATCGAGTCAAAGCATTCCAACGTCTTTCGTGTTTACTCGTTCATTATGTGTCAACTTCTATCCAACAAAACATGTTTCCCAAACTCGTTATTAGCCATACAGACTCCATTCACTTGTCTTACATGGAAATAACCCAAAAGTTTTATGATGCTATGAAGGCTTGTACTTCACTTAATTCCATACCCATTGCTCAAAAACTGCATGCCCAGCTCATAACCTCTGGTTTGGACACTTCTACTTTCTTGCAAAACAATCTGTTACATATGTATTGCAACTATGGCTTGATAGATGATGCTTTTCAGGTTTTCCGCGAAAGCAATTATCGTAATATCTTTACTTGGAATACAATGATTCATGGGCTTGTTGGTTCAGGTAGGATGAAGGAAGCAGAGGACTTGTTTGAGAAAATGCCTCTAAGGGACTCTGTTTCTTGGACCACTATAATTTCAGGCTACTGTCAAAACGGGAGGCCTAGTGATAGCATTAAAGTTTTTTTGTCAATGGCTCGGGATTGTAATTATGTTACTGATCCATTTTCCTTCTCATGTGCATTGAAGGCTTGTGGGTGCCTTGGTTACATTAGATTGGCTCATCAATTGCATGGCCTTGTGACAAAATTAAATTTATTTAGCGAAATTTGCATTAATAATGCAATTGTTGACATGTATATTAAGTGTGGAGCTGTCAGCTTTGCTGAGAGAGTGTTTTTGAACATTGAAAATCCTAGTTTGTTTTGTTGGAACAGTATGATTTATGGTTATTCTAAATCTTATGGAGTTCAAAAGGCTCTCAGTACATTCTCTCAGATGCCTGAACATGACTCAGTTTCTTGGAACACTATGATCTCAATTCTCTCTCAACATGGCTTTGGTGTCGAGAGCCTTAGTATGTTTGTAGACATGTGCATTAAGGGGTTTAGACCAAATTCCATGACCTATGGTAGTGTACTCAGCGCATGTGCTAGCATTTTTGATCTGGAGTGGGGTATCCATTTGCATGCTCGGATTCTTCGCATGGAACATAGTGTAGATGCTTTTCTGGGAAGTGGTCTAGTTGATATGTATGCAAAATGTGGATGCTTAGAAGTTGCAAAGCGTGTATTTGACAGCTTAGTGGAACATAATGAAGTTTCATGGACATCTTTGATCAGTGGAGTGGCACAGTTTGGACTTGAAGAAGATGCTTTAACACTATTTAACCATATGAGATGGGCTCCTGTGAGGTTGGATGAATTTACTCTTGCCACTGTACTTGGGATTTGTTCTGGTCAAAAGTATGTTGCAATGGGGGAATTACTTCATGGATATACAATTAAGAGTGGAATGGATTCCTCTGTTCCTGTAGGGAATGCTATCATTACAATGTATGCAAAGTGTGGAAATACTGAGAATGCTAACCATGCATTTAGCTCAATGCCGCTTAAAGACATAATATCATGGACAGCAATGATAACTGCATTTTCTCAAATTGGAGACATTGAAAAAGCCTGGGAATATTTTAATAAAATGGCTGAGCGTAATGTCATTACTTGGAATTCAATGTTAAGCATGTATGTTCAACATGGCTATTGGGAAGAAGGTCTTAAGTTGTATATTTTGATGAGAAGGAAAGGAGTTGAACCGGATTGGGTCACCTTCACAACTTCAATGAGTGCATGTGCTGACTTGGCTATGTTAAAACTTGGGATACAAGTTGTATGTCAAGCTGAAAAGTTTGGCCTTAGTTCTGATATTGCAGTTTCAAATAGTATTGTTACCATGTATTCAAGATGTGGGAAAATCATTGAAGCACGGAAGGTTTTTGACTTAATATATGAGAAAAACCTGATTTCTTGGAATGCTATGATGGCAGGATATGCTCAAAATGGTTTAGGTAGGAAAGTAATTGAGACATTCCAGGATATGCTGAAAACAAAGTGCACACCTGATCATATAAGCTATATTGCTGTTTTATCTGGTTGCAGTCACATGGGACTTGTCGAAGAAGGGAAACATTACTTTAATTCCATGGTGGAAGATTTTTGCATTTCTTTGACAAATGAACATTTTGCTTGCATGGTAGATCTGCTCGGACGAGCTGGATTACTAAATCAAGCCAAGAATTTGATAGATGAAATGCCTTTTAAGCCAAATGCTGCTGTCTGGGGGGCTCTGCTTGGAGCGTGTCGGATCCATCATGACTTAATACTTGCAGAAACTGCAGTCAAGAATTTGATGGAGTTAAATGTTGAAAATTGTGGAGGTTATGTTCTTCTAGCAAACATATACGCCGATTCTGGAGAGTTAGAAGGTCTTGCCGATGTGAGAAAGATGATGAAAGAGAAAGGAATTCAAAAGAGCCCGGGCTGTAGCTGGATAGAAGTTGATAACAGGGTACATGTGTTCACTGCAGATGACACCAGTCATCCAAAGATAAAGGAAATTTATATAAAATTAGGAGAGATGATGAAAAAGATAGAAGATACAGGAAGATATAATAGTGCAATTGCTGCTCATCGGAGTCAGAAGTATCATAGTGAAAAGCTTGCTTTTGCTTTTGGCCTGATCAGCTTGCCATCTTGGATGCCCATACATGTAATGAAGAATCTTCGTGTTTGTGATGATTGTCACTTGGTAATAAAGCTAATGTCTTTGGTCACCTCAAGGGAACTTATTATGCGTGATGGATATAGGTTTCATCATTTCAAGGATGGGTTTTGCTCTTGTGGAGACTATTGGTAAATGGTAATCTTTAGTGCAATCTAAACCTGGTTCCTTTCTGATTGCTTTTGCTCCACACATTGTTTCTTCTTCACAGTAGATAATCATTGTTTGATACAACAAGTATAATAGTTGTACTTTACTCATAATGTCAACATTGCTTCTAACATGATTTTTGCACAAAACTTAAGCAATTTGATAGTCAGTATAATGCCTAACTCTCCTGCTATTCCATTTGAAACTTCATTCTATCTTGTTGCTTTTATGTGAAGGAACAGTAACTATCTTGCTATCCCATTTGGTATGAAAATCCCAGCTTTTGATGATTCTGAAACTTCATTCTGAAATGAATTCTTTTTATGTTCAAATCTTGCTGCTTTTATATGAAGGAGTAGATAAAATGACTTCTGACCACAATTGCTTCTCCCTTGCCATCCCATTTGGCATGAAAACCCCAGCTTTCAATGATGCTGAAACTTCGTTCTAAAAATGATGTTTATTATGTTTGAATCTTGCTGTTCAAATCTTGCTGCTTTTATATGAAGGAGTAGATCTTCTGACCACAATTGCTTCTCCCTTGCCATCCCATTTGGCATGAAAACCCCAGCTTTCAATGATGCTGAAACTTCGTTCTAAAAAAGATGTTTATTATGTTTGAATCTTGCTGCTTTTATATGAAGAAACAGATAAACTGATTCTGGCCACTATTGCTTCTCTCTTGTTATCCCATTAGGCGTGAAAACCCCATCTTTTGATGATGCTGAAACTTCTTTCTAAAAATAATGCTTCTCCATGTTTGAATCTTGCTTCTTTTATATGAAGGAAATGTAAATTGAATTCTGACCACAATTGCTTCTCTCTTGCTATCTCGTTTGGCATGAAAACCCCAGCTTCCGAAATGATGCTGAAACTTCATCATAAAAATAATGCTTCTTATATTCGAATCTTGCTGCTTTTATATGAAGGAACAGATAAATTGACTTTTGACTGCAATTGCTTCTCCCATGCTATCCCATTTGGCATGAAACCTTAGCCTTTGATGATGCTGAAACTTCATTTAAAACTAATGTTTTTATGTTCAATCTTGCTGCTGCTTTTACATGAAGGAACAGGTAAATTGACTTTTGACCGCAAATTCTTCTCCTTGCTATCCCATTTGGCATGAAAACCTCAGCTTTTGATGATGCTAAAACTTCATAGTACAAAAAATGCTTCTTATGTTTGAATTTTACTGCCTTTATATCAAGGAACAGATAAATTGATTTCTGACTGCAATTGCTCTAATTTTTGTTCAAAGTACGTTAAAGAGGACAAACCAAAGAGAAATGAGCAAGTAGAGTTTGAATATTTTGCCTGTGCAGCCGAAGAAGCAGGCAATAGGCCTCCCCTTGCTTCTTCTTTAGCATCAATAATGATGATGAGGATGAAATACAGAGAGAGATTGCTTGCTAGGCTAGCCTGAAAAAGGCTCTCAAGGAAGTGAGTTGTCCTTGCTGAAAAATAGCCTTCTTCTTGTTTGTTATCTGTGACAATGTTGAAATTACTATTACATACATATGTAGCTGTTTGTTTGGTCACTTTAATCCTGCTTTTCTTGGTTCTGCTAGTTTAATATTGAGGATCATCAAAAGAAAGTAGTTATAGAAGGTGATAACATTTATGATTATCGTAGTAATTTATGATGCACTTGTAATTCTTGGAATTAGGGTTTGCAATTTTGAATTTACGGTTTATTTAGTGTTATTGGGGTTTCAGAATTTATTTGTTTGGATCTTGAGATATCATATTACAATATTAATTATCCTCAACAAGGTTTTTAGTAAACTCACTTTGTATGTTAATGTAAGTTGTACAGGTAAAAAGCGTCCAAGGTAAGAAGAAAAATATGAGAGATTTACAATATAAACAGGTTGAGCTTCTTTGTTCTTTCCAAATTGACTTCTTTCAAACACTTCACTAAATTAACATACTACATATCAAATGTACACAGGATAACCTGTATTTTTGTATAGCCACTCTACCAAATTAGCATTCACTACTGAAGAAAGTTTTGATAGGAATAATTGGTCTTCTCATCATTCTGATTGGTAACCAAATAAATGAGAATAAATAACAGAAACAAAAAAGGAAATAGACAAAAGGAGAATCACAACTATTTGACTTTTAAGACAATAGAGGGATATAAAGACATCACCTGCTCCAATAAGATAAAATTACAGGATTCAAACACTCCTTCTCAAGCTAGAGAATAGAGTTGATTATTCTTAGCTAAAATCTTAGTTCTTCAAATTTGACTCTTGATAGAACTTTAATTAGGATGTCAGCTACTTGAAACCTAGGAGTACGAGAAAGTTCTAGAACATTTGAATCAACTTTTTATTAAAAAGGGGATTGAGTTTCATATGTTTTGTGTGGTCATGATGAATCTGATTCTTAGTGTGGACGAGATTAACATTTTTTAATTATGTTATTTCATTTTATTTATTTAATTCAGATTCTAGAAGTCAGTTTATTTGTTTCAATTAGTTAAGTCTTATCTTATTATCTTTTTATTATTCCTAGTTCAATTAGGAATAGGTTTAATATATTAGATTAGGATAAATATTATTTTAATATTTATTTTCCCTTATCTGAGAAGGATTGAGTGGCTTGCTTTGTGGCCTCCTTCCTATATTTATATTCAGCGCCATCAACAGAATAAAATATCTTGAAATTATTTATCTATCTAATAAATCATCTACTCTATTTTCTTGTTCTCTACTTTCTCTTTCCTTCTAACGCTACTATTATTTACGGATATTCACATGGTATCAGAGCCTCACGGTTGACGTCCTCCATGGCTGCGAGGGATAGCGACGTGACTTCGAGTGGTGATTCCAGATCACCCTTGTCTGGTCCTACAGTGACCGAGACTGGTTCATTGTCCTTCACTGGAGGCTCTGTGAATGTGGGAAACTAGGCTACCTCATTGGTGAACTGCCATTTCTGAGAGCCACAGATCCAACGTATGAGACTTGGCTGGCCGAGGACTCCATTGTGCTAGCATGGCTCATCAACTCCATGGAACCTCAAATTGGTCACAGGTATCTATGGTTCAAAATAGCAAAATAGGTATGGGATGCTCCTACATGTATGTACTTTGACCTTGGAAATATTTCTCAAATTTTTGAAATTCGTTCAAAGTTAAAGGAGATGAAACATGGTTCAAAAACTGTAACCTAATATTTTTTTTGATCTCCAAGACCTCTGGCAAGAACTTGATTTGTTATTTGAAGAGGATTCATTTTGTGCTGAGTGTAGTTGCAAACAGAGGAAACATATAGAAAAAGAGAGAGCATTTGACTTTCTTGTTGGTCTTAAACGAGACCTTGATGAGGTACGAGGTCGAGTGGTAGCTCGTGATCCCTTCCCGTCCACTGACGAAGCATTTGCAGAGGTGCGACAAGAGGAGGCCTGGTGAAAGGTAATGCTCTCAAACGACAAGGCAATAGTGTCACCCACTCCATGCCTTGGTAGCTAACAAGGCCCACTCATCCGGTTAGCAAAATTAACAATCGATCAAGCAAACAACCTTGGTGTGATCACTGTAATTGATCTGGACATACCTGGGAGAAGTGCTGGGAAATTCATGGAAAACCAGCAAATTGGCAACCATGTAGAAGGAATAAAGGACGACATATAATACTCAGCCCAATTAGTTGCACTCTGACAACTCCTTTCCATTTAGCAAAGAGCAAGTTGACCAACTATGCAAACTTCTAAACAAATCATCTGTCAGTATTCCTCAAAATACTTCTTCGTCCAATGGATCTTGCTTCCTTGCACAATCTGGTAAACTCTACTCCATCTTATATTCTCAATCTAATCCTTGGATAATTGATTATGGAGCCTCGGATCATATGACTGAAAGTTCTAATCTTTTTCAATCCTACACCCCTTGTACCACATATATTACTGTTAAAATTGCTGACCATTCCTTGACTCCTGTTGTTGGGATTGGTGATTGGTGACATACAATTATCTCAAAACTTGATTCTTAAATCTGTTTTTCATGTGCCTACCTTAAAGTGAAATTTGATTTCTGTCAGTAAAATCACACTTGATAATCACTGTGTTGCTAATTTCCTATCTTCCTCGTCTCTTTCAGGACCTATCATCAGGGAAGACGATTGGCAATGCTAGAATTCATGATGGTCTTTACTACTTTGATCAGAAGGACCAGTCAACTCTATTGTCTAATGTTGCTTCTGTTTCTAATACTAGTAAAATAATGTTATGGCACCATAGGTTTGGGCATCCTAGTTTTTTATATCTAAAGCGTATATTTCCATCTTTTTTTAATAATAATTTCATTCAGTTTGAATGTGAAATTTGCCAATTAGCTAAACATACTTGTGCATCTTTTTCTCCAAAAATTTATTCTCCATCTACACCATTTTCTTTAATTCATAGTGACATATGAGGGCCTTCAAAAATCTCTACTTGTCAAGGTAAAAGATGGTTTTTAACCTTTATTGATGATCATACACGGGTTACATGGATGTACTTACTGAATTATAAATCTGAGATTAGTCACATTTAAAATTTTTCACAAAATGATTCAAACTCAACTTCAAACCCAGATCCATATTTTAAGAACTGACAATGGAAAAGAATACTTCAACTCCATTCTTGGGGATTATTTATTAGAAAATGGTATTCAACATCAAACCTCTTGTGTTGACACTCCCCAACAAAATGAGATATCAGAAAGAAAGAATCGTCACCTATTAGAAGTGGCTAGGGCACTCATGTTGGCTATGAATGTTCCAAAATACATATGGGAGGATGCCATCTTGACTGCCACTTACCTCATAAACCGTCTACCAAGTTGCCTTATAAACTTTGAAACCCTGTTATTTGAACTATCAAAAACATATCCCCATGTTTCTAAAATCAGGACTCTTCCATTAAGGGTTTTTGGATGCACAGCCTTTGTTCACAATCAAGATCATAATAGAAGTAAACGTGACCCTTGGGCTATCAAAATTGTGTTTATAGGATGTTCTCTTACTAAAAAAGGGTACAGATGTTACTGTCCAAAAACCAGAAAAATATTTGTCTCATGTGATGTCACTTTCTTTGGTCATTGATAGAGCTCAATGGCGTCGTGCGATCCATGTAGCCGACCCCACTTAGTGGGATAAGGCTATGTTGTTGTTGTTGTTGTTGTTGATGTCACTTTCTTTGAAAACTCACCATATTTTTTCTCAACATTGCTTCAGGGGGAAAAATTGGATGAAGCTTGTTTATGGGATACCACTAACCAATCTACCATTGGTAGTAATCTGAATGATATTAGCCTTCCTGTAGTTGATATTTCACCAGTATTGGAAACAGGGAGAGAATCAACATTGTTGACTCCCTAAATGGCAAGAGTTGAAAGTCTACACTAGAAAGAAAAGATCATACATCATGAATTCTACTGACACTACTCAAGAAAACCTGATGGTAGAGCCTCACTCAAGTAATTCTAATCCTATTCTTGTGTTTTTGATTTAGATATGCCAATAGCACTCAGAAAGGGTGTTAGGTCTTGTACACATCACCCTATTTTAAATTTCATATCTTATTCAATTTATGATCGTAAGTCAACTTCCAGCTATTGTATTATGCTGTGGGGAAACGTGATCACTTGGCGTAGCAAAAAGCAGACAGTAGTTGCTAGAAGCATTGTAGAAGCAGAGTTTAGAGCTATGGCTCAAGGAGTATGTGAACTAATTTGGTTTAAAAGAGTGCTAAAAGTTAAATGTGAAGAACGTATGCTTCTTTACTGTGATAATAAGTCAGCAATCTGTATAGCCCACAATCCAGTTCATCACGACAGGACTAAACACGTAGAGGTAGATAGACACTTTATTAAAGAAAAGCTTGATGGAGACATTATCAAGATTGAATATATCCCTACATCTCACCAGTTGGCTGATCTTCTTACAAAGGGACTCTCAGAACAGAACCATATGTTTCTAGAAGGCAAGCTTGGACTTATCAACATCTACAGCCAAACTTGAGGGAGAGTGTGGACGAGATTAACATTTTTTAATTATGTTATTTTGATTTTATTTATTTAATTCAGATTCTAGAAATCAGTTTATTTATTTCAATTAGTTATGTTAGGTCTTATCTTATTATCTATTTATTATTCTTAGTCCAATTAGGAATAAGATTAATATATTAGACTAGGATAAAGATTATTTTAATATTTATTTTCCCTTATCTGAGAAGGATTGAGTGATGTGGCCTCCTTCCTCTATTTATATTCATTACCATCAACAGAATAAATACCTTGAAGTTATTCATCTATCTAATAAATCATCTATTTTGTTTTCTCGTTCTCTGCTTACTCTTTCCTTCCACCATTATTGTTATTTACTGATATTCACATTTAGCTATGCTAAGAGCTGCAAGGTTATCACAAGACTTCCATTGGTTCAGCCATAGGATATCTGAGAATTCTATATACAACTGCTAGGTGTTCTTCATTCGGCTTGTTCATAAACTGGTTGACCACACTAATAAGAAAATTATGTAGGGTCTGGTATAAGATAGGTAAATGAGCTTACCTACCAACTTTTGATATCTTCCAATGTCAACTGGGGGGCTTTCTTGACTGAACTCGACTTTGTAGTAGGCTTCCAAGGGGGAATCTGCATTTCTACAGCTTGGCATTCATGTTTCTTCAGGTAGGTCTAAAGTGTATTTTTGTTGGGGGAGGACAATTCCCTTTTGGTTCGAGCTACATCCATCCTCAAAAAGTACTTTCTCCAAGTACTTTCTCCAAGTACTTTGATTTTAAATTCTTTGGCAAGGTTCCCCTTCAATCTCCTTATTTCTTCTTCATTACCCCATGTGACAATTATATCATCTACATATACAATTGAGACAATAAATGTTCCACTAGGAGAGAATTTAGTGAATAAAGTATGGTCAAATGGACCTTGAGAGTAACCATAACCTTTAATAACACTGAAAACTCTCAAAAGTATGTTTAAATTTTGATATCTACAGTCCATGACATTGAACAATGTAAGCCGAGTATTCCCTCATTAAATCAAAGTCAATTTCAAAATAATTATTCATTCCATTTAATCAACCTCATTCATATGCATTGCTGTCCTAGAAGTCTCAAACCACCTTAAGTTGGATTTTGGCCAATTTTGGGCTTTGCAATTTTATCCAGACTATTTGTTTTCTATCTTAAGCATTTTGGTGCAATTTGGATATGTTTTTGGTTTTATTTAGCATCCCAAACTCTATCAAGTCTGCATGTTTGCTGTCCAAGACTCTTTGGCTTATTTTAGACGTGTTTCAAGCTTTGTTGCCATGATGTGATCAAAATAATGGTTTTTCTGTCTTCAGGTAGTTTTAACGTGTTTTAAGTTCCTTTTGCATCACATTGTTATCCAATTTGTGGGTTTGATGCTACATGTGTTTTTGGGAGGATTTAGCATGTTTTAGCTTGCTACTGTGTGACAATGCTGTCTAATTCGTGAGTTTGCCGTTACTCAATACATGTTTTAGAACATGTCCTGTGCCAAGTTATTTGCAAAAACAATTTCTTGCTATCCCACAAGTTACTAGCTTGTTTTTAATTTTACTTTTATCTCAATTTAGATGTCAAAATGTTGCTAGAAGTAATTGTAGCTGTCACATTGATTTTCATGTAATATAGGAATATTTTTAGCTTGTTTCTTGTGTCCTAAATTCAAAAATAGAGATGCACTTGCTGTGAAATGTGGTTTGTTTTTGCTGCGAATTTGGTAATTGTTAATGTATTAAATCTATCTAAAATTGCAAGGTACCATCTAGTGTTCTTTTACTTTAAATGTGCTCAAATCTATTTTTTAGGCTTGAAATTTGGCCAAACTTGTGAAATGTTGTCTTGGTTGCTTTAAGCTCGCTTGAGACATTTTTCAGTGTATGAGTAAAAGAAACAATGACTAAGTCCACATAGTTTGTTTAGAAAATCAGTGATATGTGTTGATGTTTTTCAGTTAAGAAGAAAAGAAACAATGACTCAAGGAGTTCAAAAAAAAAAAAAAAAGACATGCTTGGGCTTGGTTGGTAAACTCAAACCGCAGGGAAATACAATCTTATACATACACCCAACATGAAGATCTATTTAGACTTACTGTGACAAGACAATTGAACCAATAAATGATGATATAAGTGTTTGTCAATGCTCTCCTAGGGTTTCAGCACATCCTCTCCGCGTCACAGCCGCTGGTGAGGGTTGCCTCTAAGGCAGCCCTCACCCCCCTCCTCATGCAGTCTTGTTTTGTTCTTTAGTCTTTCCCCTTCCTTTAATGGAAGTGTTCCTCTTCCTATATGGAAGTTTTTCCCCCTCTCCCATAGTTGAGGTTTTTTTCTTGTAGGTTTGTTGATCTGGTCAGCAAAACTCTGAGGCTATTTTGTTGGATCCTTTGGTTGTCGTCTATGGCTGCTGTCAAAGTTGCCTCCCTCTTCTCGTCGCCGATGCTCGACGATCTGCTCCTGCTTTCCACCATCAACGATCGCATCTCGGCTGCAGAGCACCCAATGGCTTGGAGGAGCTGAAGAATCGGTCCAAATCCATATCAAAAAAAAAAAAAATACTCAGTCAGCTGGCCCCTTTCTCCCGGCAGCTGGAGTGACGTCAGAAGCCTACTCGACGCTTGCACCCTTTCGATGAAGGTTTCTTCCTGCCGCCGACCACATCCTTATAGCTCCGGAGGGCATGATGCAGGGACGGGCTTCGGCTACTTCTTCGTCGGGGGATAGCTCCTGGCCCACGGGTCTTTCGCTCGAGATCATTGTTTGTGTTTGTTGTTCTTATATTAAAAAAAAAACTATTGGGCTTTGACCAGCCAACAGGTTGTATCTAAAAAATAGGTTGTTTTTGGGTTAGGTTTTAGCCTTAACCTTCTCGGTCTAGAGGTGTGTTGCCTCTGTTAAGACCTAGATACTTTTTAAGGTGTGTTGCCTTAAATTTATGTACTTAATTTCCCATGAGTTCAGGTCTGACTTGTATTGTATCATCTCGGAGTCCTGTAATATCTCATGTATTCTAGGTTTTATGCCTTGATGCTGTTAATGGATATCATTTCCATTTGACCAAAAAAAAAAGACAAGACAATTGAATCTCATCCAACTAGTTCAACGAATCAAATATTCAATTCCATCATCTATCAAAAAAACACAAAACTAAACCAAGGACTGTTTACAACAGTCATAAGCCCAACTTTATACTCAATCATAACGCAATTATCACCCACTGAACAACATGCCAAAAACCTTTTCAGTAGCTCTTCCACATGTAAATAACATTTAATCTCAAATAGAACTATGCATCATATAAAATCATAATACATTCCCTTTGTGTATATAGTAGAGTAGGGAAAATATTCTTGTGGAAAGCATTGTTTGCATCCTTGAATTCTAAGGGATTGATTGTGTTGAATGTAGCCTTCAATGGAATCGTATCACTTCTCCTTAGTGGAAAAACTGCTCACACTATATTTTGTTTACTTTTGGAGATCGACGAAGATTCTATATCAAGCAATGGAGTGATCTACCTAAATTGATTGTCAATACAAAACTAATAATTGGGATGAAGTACCGAAGACAAATAAGTAGGTTTTGAAGCTTTGTTGATAAGAACTAGTGGGATATATTGAGGTTCTCAAATCTTGATAGCGAAACATGGCCTTTTTGTTGATAAAGTTATGGTATTTGGTGGTAATTTTAGACAAATATTACTGGTAATACAAAATGCATAGGTAAGACACTGTTTTCTCAACAATAAATGCTTTGTATTTACGGGATTATAGCAAAGTGATAATGTTGACAAAATATGAGATTGCAAGCAGGCTATGAAGCTGCCACCAATGACTACATAAAAAATATTTATTCTAAATATCAAAGAAGGCAATGTAAACAACAATATTGATGGTGAATCTATCGGTAACATACCTGACTATATCTTCATTAAAGATGTAGGTGGCCCAATATTGATAATTGTAGATAATACATATTCTAATTTGATTAATAATTTGGGGGCATGTGTGTTACTTAAGAGGAAGAGCTATTCTAACTCCTACACTACAAAATGTTGACATAGTAATGAGTATATGGTATCATTGATCCTAGGTGAAGAAAGAGCTCATCTGAGCTTTGATAGCATGTGTAAATTTGATGTTAATGTCTAGGGGTGAGCAAATGACCCGCGAACCCGCTCAACCCTCTCAATCCGACCCAACCCGCACAGTTGGGTTGGGTTCGCGAGTTGGGTTGGGTTACGGGTTCAGTAGTTTTGAACCCGGACCGACCCGCGAACCCGATGACCTTTTTTTTTTAAATTTTTTATAATATATTGGAATATTAGGAGTGGGGGGAACTTTGCTTTTTTTTTTTTTCTCATTTGTAATTTCAATTCAGATCAGCCTCCCCCTAGCCTCGAGTAGTTGCGTTCGCGTCTCAGCGTCTGAAGACTAACTGATAGTCTAGGGTTCCTAAATTCCCAAATCCCAAATCTCCAAATCCCAAATCTCCCTCACACAATCACACTTCGTTGCCTTGCTCTGACTCTGATTCTCTTTGATGGTGTGTTGCTGGCCGGTGACCGAGGTTAGTCATCACTCACTGTTCTGCTCTCGACTGCGTCTCTCTCTCGACTGCGTCTCTCTCTCGACTGCCTCTCTCTCTTGACTGCGTCTAGTATAGTTTCCTTGTTACCAGTGTTCTGCATCGTCTCCCTGCGTCTCTCTCTCTCGACTGCGTCTGGTGTAGTCTCGTCTTGACTCTTGCTTGTGTTCTGCTCTGCGTCATCTCCCTGCGTCTCTGACTCTCTATCAGTTGCGCTTGTTGTTCGCCGTCCTCTTCCTCTCTCACCGATCAGCCTCAGGTTTGCTTTTAAACTCATTTAAAGCTTGTTTTTCATTTGGTTTGAGGCTTGCGACTGTGATGCCATGGCCCATGGGTGTACTGTGCACGGAAATTTTGAATTGTATAGGACATTATTGCTTTCGCTTGTTTCTAATTGAGATAATTTTTTGTTTCTGAATGTGCTGCTGAGTGCTGACATTTATATTAGACAGATATAGTATTTGTGTAATATTTATAGGACAGTTAATTTTTGTTATCAATATCCTATCTGATATTCAATATTCATCACATATGAGATATTTTTATTTTGGCATAAATATTAACGAGCATCTAAATAACTCAAATTATTATCATCCCTAAAAATTAATTGGAGGTGTCAAAGAATCCACGCGATAAAATTTTCTAGGTCATGCCTGGGATTCTCATGGGACTGCCAAATGTTTCAGACAACACTTTGATCCTATAATCTGATTCCTTACTAAAGATGTTAAAAATGACAGATATTATGGATTGATAATTTTCACATAATGCCACATGATGAAATATGAAAAAGCAAAACAAGGCTGACAGTTAGACTTAGATATAGGATACAAAGGATGCCTAGTTAAGCAGGTCAGTAACTCCCATTTAGACTATTACAAAGGATCACAAGGACACTTATAAAGCAAAGTAAGTGAGTTGGAATGAATAAATAGAAAAGAGACCCATACTATGCCACAATGATACCAGATTTTGAGATAATTTTTTTTTATTTCGAAATGTAACTGACAAGGATATAGTACTTTAAAAGCATCACCTATAAGAAAAAGATATATATTGAAATCTAAATAATAGGATGTGAAGTTAATTTTTTAAAGATTTAGGCCAACTGAATTATGGTTTATATAATTTTCTGAGCCTGACACCTCATGTTTGTCAACTTATTTGTTGTTGGCTACTTGGCTTGTTGTGTTGTTAGACATGGCAGATGATGATGATGTGTCAAGAGGAGTTACACAAATTGGGAGTGCACCAACACCAACTCCACCTAGTGGTGAGGATACTCAAGCTCCAATGACAAATACCACTCAAACCACCACTCAATCACAAGAACAAGGAGATACGGTATGCCTAAAACGAAAACCTTCTAGACCTCCCTCCTATGTATGGAGTCATTTTACTAAGTTGCCTAGTGGAGATAGATGTGCATGCAATTATTGTGGAAAATCTTATGCATGTGGTTCTAGAAGTCATGGAACGAGTAATTTGAGTAGGCATTTGAGTGATTGTCCAAAAAATCCAGAAAGACAAGTTGATAAAAAACAGAAAAAGTTGGGATTTGAAAAGAAATCCGAAGATGTTGATGATGGTATGGCAAATGTCAAAATAATTGAATTCAACCAACAAGAATGTAGAATTGCGCTTGCCAAGATGATAGTTTTGGATGAATTACCTTTCAAGTTTGTTGAGAATGTGGGTTTTAGATTGCTTCTGCATTTACTTTAACCGCAATTTCAGATTCCATCTCGGTTTACTGTGACTAGAGATTGTTATCAGTTGTACTTACAAGAGAAAGATAAGTTGAAATTGTCATTTAGTTGTATGTCTGGAATGATGTCTGTTACAACTGATACTTGGACTTCAATTCAGAATTTGAATTATATGTGTGTCACTGGTCATTTTGTAGATAATGGATTGAATAAAAAAATTTTGGGATTTTTTCTTGTAACAGATCATAAGGGTGAAACCATAGGAAAGGTCTTAGAAACATGTCTGAAAGATTGGGGAATTAAGAAAGTTAGCACAGTGACGGTTGATAATGCTAGTGCTAATAATGTTGCCATTGTTTATTTAAAAAGAAGATTGAGTGATTGGAATTGCACAACTATTTTGAATGGAGAGTTCATGCATTTAAGATGTTGTGCACATATCTTAAATTTAATTGTGAATGATGGATTGAAAGAGGTAGATAGTTCTATTGTTAGAATAAGAGCTGCATGCAAATATGTTAAGTCATCTCCCGCTCGATTAGCAACTTTTAAGAAATGTGCTAGTGATGCAAATATAGAAAGTAAGCTGTCATTGATTCTTGATGTGCCTACTAGATGGAATTCTACATATATGATGTTAGATACAGCTGAAAAATTTGAGAAAGCATTTTATCGCCTTCAAGATGATGATGCTTCTTTTGTCTCTGTTCTTAATACTGATGGGGGGCCTCCTACTTCTGATGATTGGAGTCGTGCTCGTACTTTTACAAAGTTTTTAAGAATTTTTTATGATGCTACCCTTTCTTTTTCCGGCTCTATACATGTTACTTCAAACACATTTTTCCAAAAATTGTGTGACATCAACAAAGTCTTGAAGAAATGGATGATTAGTGAGGATGTCTTATTGTGTAACATGGCCACTAATATGAAGGCTAAGCTTGATAAGTATTGGGATGGGGGTGATAATATGAATTATCTGTTGTTTGTTGCTGTTGTACTTGATCCGCGATATAAGATGGCCTTTATTGAATTTTGTTTTAAAAGGATGTATGACTCCAACAAAAGTAGACAGATGTTGGATAAATTGAGCAATTTAATGAAAGAATTGTTTGATTACTACAAAATAATGTATCCACCTGATACGGAAGACTCTAGCCATATGTCATCTGATCTTACTTCACAATCACGGGGAGGTACTAGCAATAATGATGATGATGAAGATGATGGTAGTTGGTCCTCTGAGTTTTATGTGCAAGTGAAGAAAAAACATTGTGATGATCAGATGAATGAGTTCGAAAGATACTTGGAGGACGATGTTGAAAATAATTATGATGGTTTTGATATCTTGAGGTGGTGGAAGGGGAAAGTTATGAAGTACCAAGTTCTTTCCTGTATAGCTAGAGATGTGTTAGCCATCCCTGTATCCACGGTATCATCAGAATCTGCATTTAGTACTGGAGGTCGAGTTCTTGACCCATTTCGGAGTTCATTGAGTCCGAAAACTGTTGAAGCTTTGATCTGTGCTCAAAATTGGTTAAGGGTTCATAAAAAAGAAATCGATTTGAGGAGTAGCATGGATGAAGTTGAAAGAGTTGAAACAGGTAAATATTTTATGTTGATAATTTTATGTTTAATATTGATAATTTTATATTTATACTTACATTTTTGTTTAATTATTTTAGAGATGTTGGAAATTGATGAATGATGATAGTAAGGGATTAGAAGATTTGAGAAAATGAAATGTTTGAAATAGGTAAATTTTCTAACATTTATAAATTTATATTTTTTTACTTTGACATTGTTTCTATAATACTAATTATTTTTTCAATTATTATTTTAGGACTAAAGAGCTCTCTTGACTTTTGGAATTGAATATTGAAGATTGAAGATTGAAGATTGAACATTGCTTTTGTGTTTGTAATTTGTTGGCTGCTAGTTTTTGTTATTGAAGTTTTTTCTTATTTTGTTTTTTGTGTTGTATTTTGGATTTATTTGTAATTTATGGTTGAAGTCTTGAAAAAATATATTAGTAATTCCAAGTGGAACTGTCTTATTTTCATAACTTTTTATTGAGATTAGATGACAATTTTCAATTTGTAATTTGTTGGTTGCTAGTTTGCTATTGAAAAAAAACAAAACAAAACAACCCGCCCAACCCAACCCGCTGGCTGCTAGTTTGCTACTAAAAAAAAAAAAACTAACCCGCCCAACTTGCCCAACCCAACCCGCAAGAGTGCGGGTTGGGTTGGTTCGGGTTCAGCAATAAAAAATGCTGAACTCGACCCAACCCAACCCGCGCTCAATGTCAACGATGTAGATAACCTATAAATGTGTTGTTTAGAAAAAAGTTGGATAATCTGACTTAGTGTGTGTTTAGAAAAAAATTAGATAATCTGACTTATGTGTTTAGAAAAAAGTTGGATAGTCTGACTTAATACCACCTAGCATTGTCTTTCACGCTCTCACCTTTGCTAGGGTTTTCTTCACAAAGGCGCTGCAACTGGTGAGGGCTGTCTCTTAGAAAGCCTTCACCTGTCCTCTCCCCTATCTTCTTTTTCTTCTCCATTCTCTTCCGTGAGAGAGTTTTCGCTTTTTTTTTTGTAGAAGATTTCCTCTTTTTGTGGGAAGAGAATATTTTGAAGTTTGGCTCTCTCCACTTTCTACCAATTGGTTACTGGCGCCGTGCGACTCGCCAGACGAACCAAGTTGCTGAGCCCATCGCTGCTGCAAGCTATGGCCGCTGGAAATTTCCAGATCTACTCCAACGTCACTCTTTTACGATGACTCATCGATGCCTTTGGGGTGGGACCCTCTGAAGAAGTGAATGGAATGGCAAATCGTCCGCGGTGGCTCACTAGAAGTTTAGCTCTAATATAGGGTTTAGGGGTGTGTTGCTTCTATTTAGACTAACTTTGATTTAGAGTTTATGGGTGTGTTGTCTCTTAGTAGTCTTCTAGTGTTATTGCGTAGGTTTTGATATTTTTTTAGGATGAATTGCCTTAAATTATGTATCTTATTTTCTCATAAGTTCAGGCTTGTGATGTAATAATTGATCTTTAGTCTTGAAATTTTTTTTGTAACTATGGCTTGGTGTCATTTTAATGGAAATAATTTCTATTTTGTCAAAAAAAAAGAAAAAAGTTGGACAAAATTACTTTTGGATAGAGTTAACTTTTAAAATTAATTTTGGACAAATCGAAGTTTGTATGAGCCTAATTTATGTTTGAAAAATATTATAAAAAAATGTGATCTTGGAAAAAAAGATTTTGTTTGGCTATTGATTATTAGAATCACTTTTAGATGTTTAATTATCAGAAATGGTATGAATTATATATTATCTTATTTCATTTACTCTTATTATTTAATTTCACACAATTATAATTTCTAAATATAATAAAATAAATTATATGAATGTTCTAATAATAAAAAATAACATCACCAAATCAACATAAAAAGTAATAGCAAAGACTTAAATAAAAAATATAATTAAAAGAACAAAAATGCAAATAATACAAGAGGGACATAATTGCAAAGAACATAAAATCGAAAAGTCCATTAAACCAAAATGGAATAAAACATAGAGGGGTCAAATCACAAATAGTGAAGAACTAAAATGATAAGAAATTTCTTAACTTTGGGTCATAGTCTAATTTTTTAAAAGTGAGGGCTCAAGATCGTAATTTTGCAGGTCAAAAGTCGTAATTTCGTTTTTCCAAAACTATCAACTTCCAATTTCACCGATTTGAAGCTTTGTTTCTCCTCTTCGATTTCCTCTCTTTTTTTCCTTTCCAACTCTCTCCCTGCACACAACCTTTCTATCCTGCCATCACTCTGAAAATTTTATGATTTTGCCATTTGGAAAGGTGGCTATTCTGGAAACCCGATCCCTTTGGGAGTTAAAGAAAACATTTATCTCTAGTTTCTGATTTGTATCATTGGATGATCTCTAGCTCCTGATCTGTATCATTGGATGATCTTGATTAATTTTGTTCTTTTTTTTTTAAAAAATATTGCATGATTAATTTCAAAAAAAAAAGAAAAAAAATAAAGATTGACTTGTTAAAATTAATCATGTAATTTTTTTAAAAAAGAAAAAACATAAGATTAATTTGGACTGTTGAATATTTTATCTAACAGTAGAGGAAATTGTTCCCTCCAGCTCTTGGAGGGAATCTGATTCCACTATTCTCTTGCAAAAAAAGAAGGGGGAAAGGAGGAGAGATGGGCAAAAGCAAGAAGATGATAGTTGGAAAAATCAATTTTGAACTCCCTCAATGCACAAAAAAAGTAGCTAGGAGTGACATTGGGTAAACTTCGATTATTGTTGCTTGGTGCATGACCAAATGAGAAGAGTTTGATGCAAAACTCAATGTTTTTAAACTCAACCTGACCGGGTCAACTCGGAGTCCAACTAGGTTCGGGTCGCTTCATTAGACAGGGATGTGGTTGGCCTAGTCAAGACTCAGTCAAGTTTTGACCAGACTGGTAACCTGGTTCAACCTGAATCTTTTTTTTAATAAATTTTCAACAAAAGTATATTTAAGGAAAAATAGTTTACTAATATTGAACCCAGTGTCTTAAAAAAAACAATATTTTAACTATCAAAGCTACAAGTTAGGACTATCATGTAAATGCACCAAAAACTATATATAGAAATTATAATAGTATTTTGAATTTTTTGTAAATTATATCATTATATTATCTAAAATGATTTGAAATCCTAAAAGTTGAACAGTGTTAGTAATAAAATTTATAATAGTAATAAAATTTATAATATCATATAAAGTTGAAAATAATTAAATAACTATTAGATATTCAAAAATGAATTGCTTTTAATTTTATTTTTACAATTTATTAATATAATTATAAAAGATTTTATTTATTCATTTATTGAATATGATATTTGTATGCTAAAATTACTTTAAGATATATTTTTTAGGATATTTTGATTGTGAAATTTGCATATAAATTATTTGTTTTACTTATTTTGTTATTTATTTATGAACATATATATATATATATATATATATATATATTATCTATTTCAACAATTGATCCAATGATTCAAAAACCAACTTAAGTTAATGACCGTAGGGCAATAAAAAGCCCATTTATGGCTTCCTACTGAGATTTTGAGCATGCTCTACCGTCATTTGGATTGCCCAATCATGTATTAAAACTAACGATTGGAAATCTTGTTAACAAGGAATACTGATAAGTCATTAGGTTTATGCAATGACACTAGGCTAATTATAAGTTAACAATTATATCTAGAGACAAAGTAAGTTAAAAGGTTTTCATCCCCAGACTGTTTATAACAACATCATATTCCTGATTGTTTTTCAAACTTTGATCAAGACAATTTCCTCTAATTATTTTATTTACTAACACAATTCTCAAGAGTTCACAAATCATCTTTATCGGCCATTAGTATTTATCTTTTTACACTTATATTCTCTCTTGGACAAAAAAAAAATTTAATAATATACATTAATTATTAGCAAATATGGCTTCTCATCTGTTACTTATTATATTCATTTTGTTGACACTATTAAATTTCATTTTTGATACTTCTTTTGCCTTGTATGGGTCTCAACGGTAGTTGTGAAAGATTTGTAATAATGTCAAAATCGGCGGTTGTCTGCAAGCAAACTTATTTAAAGTGTTTGAAGGCAAAACTTGAATTGCTAATTTTTAGCCTTTTTTTAAAAAATTATCTGTTAATTTTTGGTTCATTTTAGAGAAGACCAACTTATTGGGCTTTTGGGCCAGATGTACTAAGGGATTTTTAGTCAACACAAACCAGCCCAACAGCCCAAATCTATCATTCTCGCTCAGTCAGACCCTGATCTCCCTCCCTCCCTCACTCATTTACTCTCGTCCCTCCTCTCGCAGCACTCTCAACTCTTGTCTCTCGCAGTATCTTTTGCTACGCTCTCTCATCCCTCGCTGTCCTCTCTCACTCTCCGGTGACCCACCGGTAACGGCCAGCCACCCTCAGTCACTCTTCTTTCTTTCAGATCCGGCTGCAGGTGAGTGTTCGGTGTATTTTGAAATTTTGATTTGGTTCATTTTTGTGGTGTCGTGGTTTTGGTACATCTGATCATTTGCTTTGCTCAGTTGCTCTGTTCAATTCTTCTAAGTTTGAAATTTAATCTGTTTGCCTACCAAAGTTTAGAATTTAAGCTTCTTTAATATGTGCTGATCGGTTTGTAGCTCTCATTTCCTTATACAGAGGGCGTGATTTATGATGTTTCTTAATTTCCTCCTTTATTTTTTCATTCTTTTCTATTCTAATTTTCTGTTGGTGGGTTATTCAGGGTTAGTTTTGCTTGGGGAATTGAATTGAAAGCGAGAAAACCGTGTGAGAAGATAACGAAAATCAAAGATTTTATGGTATGATTATATGTGATTTTGAACAGCTTAGAAAAGTGTAGTGTTTGAATTCCTCGAGGCTAAATGCTGTAGGAAAAGTTGAGCACCCTTCAAAGATGTTGGTCTTTCTCAATGTGAATATGATACAAAAATGCCTGTTTTTAATTTTTTTTAAGGGCTGGCCTGTGGGCTTGCCGTTAGCTTGCGGGCCACGCATGGGCTAGCCTGCCTTGCCCTATTTTTAGACTGGCGTTTTCTGATAGTGCTAAAGATCTGCTTCTGCCTTGCAGGAGAGAGGGAGGAGGTGTAAGAAATGCCAAAGAGGACAACGCATACATACTCGAGTGAGGATGCAGCACCAGAGGGGCCAGACTCTGATCTCTTTGTCTATTATTGCAAGCACTGTGGATCGCACGTTCTAATAACAGGTTATCCCAAAACTTTTATATCTATTTGTTTGCCATTAGCTTTCGGTATTTCATCAGGTGGCATTATTCTAATTCTGCATCACACCATCAAACACACCATAAAAATTTTTAATGGTAAATATTCTAATATGAAGGTATTAATATTTCAAGCTATTTTTTCCCCTAAAATAAAATACATTGTTGATTGAAAGAATTTGATTTCATATCTATAATCTATTTATCGAGTACTGTCTGACTTTCCAATTCAAGGCCTTCAGTCAAGGCCTTCAGTATTTGGTTTATTAAGAATTTAAGATATTATAAGTTGCGTATTTTCTATCAAAAAAAAAAAAGTTGCGTATTATTTGTAAGGGGAAAGTATTTTTGCTATTTCCTTTCAAGTTAATTAGTGGCAGCTTTCAATCATTATTTGGATCATATCGGGCTTGGTGGGTATCACAGAAACATGCAGTAATATCCTAAACTTTAACTGAGTACAAAGTATAGGAAAACAGAGGTGGAAATTCTAATCTATTAAGTCTTTAGAATGTTACTGTGCAACTTTTGCATGTTTTAACTTCAAATGCCTCATATTTTCCATAACAGCTGACCTAGTCCAATTGGCAATCGTGGCACTGTTGGATAAAAGATTAATACATATAAAACAGAGAAAGCTTGAGGGCGCATAAATTTCAAGCATTTGGAGACAAAGAAAAAAGAGCAGTAAGATTTCAGAAGATGTCTTATCACTCAAACACAAACCTGAACATTTAGAAAATAAAGCCTTCTCCCCTGCTTATTACCTTCAATTAAAGTCCAACCAGAAAAATAAGTTCTTAATATATGTGGAAGTTGAATGAAAAAACTGTTACCCCTTCAAGCATCAGCAAATGGAAATTAAATTGGCTATTTTATGATGTCCTTAAGCTTGTGGACAAGCCTTTTTCATCTTCATGCTGAAATACTAAGTGGAAGTCCGGGAATGCAAAATGTAGACTAAAATAAATTTCATGATGTCTTTTCAGTTTGCCTGATTTGGTATTATAACCCTTGTCCTTGTAGCACTCAAATATAATCTAGGAAACTCTTATGCTGAATTATGTTTGTTATAAGATACCCAATTGCAGAAAATGCCGAAAAGGAAGACTGACAAAGCATATGTATTGGACAAGAAGAAACATCTTGCCAGATTGAACATAAATGAGGCAGGAAAAGTTCTCTTAAAACGGTAATTTGATCATTTGACAAGTTTATGAACTTATCCCTTTACAAATTCTCTTCAAAGTTTGGGTAGGTAGAATGCTTCTTGTTAAAATTGAAGTTGAAAATTTTTGTTTTGATTTTTTTCCCCCGTCTGAATGAGATGTCTAAAATTTAAGAAGATCAAATGGGCATAGTAGACATCAAGGCTACATGTCATTGATGGAACTGACTGGTTCATAAATAGGAAAAGATCAAGCACCATGGTTGTTGTTAGGATTTCAGAATAAGGTACACAAGATATAACTAGTCAAATATGAAGAATGAGCAGCAAAAAGTATCATCGGAGAGAAGGAATATGATGTTTAATGAACTTTTCTATGCTCAAATCTAAAGTTAATTGTATGGTCTCAAAATGGGCAGCCGAAGTGACAGTTAGTCTGAATAATATATATTAATGCATGAGAGAAAAAATTGAGAAGTGCTAACTCTGGTAGGTATCTCCTACCCATTAGGAGTTTGCCCTCCTTCCCTTCCTATCCTCCTTCATTATTTTCTTTACCACCAACACTTGCAGCATTTTGTTTTGGCACCAATGCCAGGTGTATATTTCTCAACATCCTTCAAACATCAACACTTGCAGCATTTTGTTCAGGCACCAATGTCCAGGCATGGCTGCCTGAACATGGTTTACAATATTGGCTGTGGCAGGCACCAATATGAAAATGGCAGGAAGAGAGATTTCGCCAGTTTGTTGTCAAGTTTTTCTTACCTCCAGCGCTTCTTGTTTTTAGGGTAAAGTTTCCATTGGCAGTGTTTGTGATAAAAGAAATCAATGAAAGTGAACAAAGAGGACACAACAGAACAATTTTTTCTCTGCGATCTTGCTGTGCAAGTAAGGTTTTAAATCCTGAGAATCCCCTTGAAGTATCTTCAGGCCTTAAATCTTAATAGAGCTGTTTAAAGTCCTCATTCATGTTACTAGAGAGCTCGTTTAGCCTATAAATTGTTTTATTTTTTCTTCATTATTTTGAATTTTCTACAGAAATCTCTCACACTATCTCTGTCCTTCCTCTCTAAATGACATTGATGATAGCAATTCAAAAGCTACAACCTTCAAAAAAAGAAAAAGAGTTTTAAGTCAACCAGTGGAGATGAAAGCAGTGATGGGATTGATAATTTGGGGGATGAGGATGATGATTCTAAATTCGGTGGAAACTTTATGAGATGATTGTTCTATTCTGCCTATTTATATACTGATAAGCACCCAAACAACTTGGAGAACTCTCTCTTAAAAGCTAGCTTATTTATACTGATAAGCACCCAGACAGCTTGGAGAACCCTCCCTTATATACTGATAAGCACCCAGACAATTTGGAGAACCTTCTTTTAAAAGCTAGCTATTAAAGGGGACGAATCAAGTCATAAGTACTCCAACGAGCATCCTATACTATTTGATGTGGGACTTAGGCTCCTTGTAATATCCTAGTCCCTATCATAGCACTACCCCTGGACAACTGACGTCCCAATGGTTGCACTCCACGGCGTTTCATTCGATGTTGCTTCTCTCGGCCTTTCCGGTCAACTCCTCTGAAGGTAGAAATTTTAGTGCACCGACAACTAGGCTCTGATACCAATGATAAGCACCAAACAACTTGGGAACGAAAAGTTAGTTGTTAAGGGGAAAGAATCAAGTCACTTAAGTATTCTCCTGAGTATCTCATACTATTCGATATGGGACTTAGACACCTCATAATATCACAGTCCCTAGTATATACTGTTGTTATGTGTGTGTTTTTGTTTATAAAATACTTCATTTTTAAAATAATTTTTGAACTGGAGGCCTTGCTTCAATATGGTGCCATGATGTTTTCAGGGCTTGCTGCCATTGGCCACCGTATGTGATTGACAAGGGGAGTAGGCAGAATTGATAGAGTTTAGAGAAGGGAAAAGAGGTGAGAGTGGAGTTGAGGATGAAACTGCATCTTCTTTTGAATGAAGTTGAAGGTGGGAGTTGTCCTTAAAAGAGATGAAACAGGAAAATCAATTTCTGGAAGAGTGGAAGGATCTTGTTCATGTTGTTTGAATATTGTCCGGTTCATGGCAAGGCTTCTCTCAGCAGATTTCTTCTCAACGATTTGGCAATCCACCTTATCTATAAGGATACTGTGTGAAGCTTGATGATTAGGTACATATGGGGATGATTAGGTACAAATGTTGTTACCCATACCCTATATGTACCTGGTATGGGTACGGAACCATTTTTTCTGTACTCTTGCCTAAATGAAAGCATTAGATATGGAGTGACTTATAATTCTTTCCATCTGGTCATGTTTTATTCACTGGATTAAGAGACAAATTATGATCATTTTGAGTAATAAGGATTGAAGTTAATTTGAAATTTTGAATCTTAATTGCAAAGTTTGGATTTGAGATGAGGCTTACGTTTTATATATTAAGTTAAAAGATTGTGATTTTAACTAAGGATTTCAAAAGCTTGAGCTGTTAAGTGAAGGTCCATGAATATTGCGATCTGTAACATGCCCCCTCATGCAAAAGCCTTTTTGGCTTGAAGTGTGGATAAAGCAAAGGTCCACCATACCTTGTGGTGAAACATAATTTTAATTAAGAGGATGAGGGTGTTGAGTGAAGGTCCGTGAATAGTTTATATAAACTGTAGCAGTAATTAAGCAAGCACAAACCCTAATTTTTGTTATACTTTTCATCGTACAGAAATTGCATCAGCATTGTATCTAATCTCTCTCTCTCTCTCTCTCTCTTTCGTTTCCAAATACATGTTGTCATCTAATAATTATTGTGTGTAATTTCAAGTTTTAAAAAATTGCTGCATTTAGCTCAGACAGATGCTGCTCTCATGTACAGAGGTGAAGGAAAGCTGGAGAAACAATTCCGAATGAATTGTCTGGGTTGTGGTCTATTTGTTTGTTATCGTGCGGAAGAAGATTTGGAAGGTGCATCTTTCGTATATGTGGTTGATGGTGCACTCAGTACTGTAGCAGCTGAAACCAATCCACAGGTGATAGATTGCATGCTACAAATTCATTCTGCTGTCCTTGGTTTCTTATTATGATATTTTGTTAGAGAACATTTCATTAATATATACAACACTACGCAGCTCCAAGGTTGGCATGGAATAAAGTCTCCATTTCCTTAACATCTTCACAAATCTGATTTGCTTCTTTTAGGTGTTAATGTTTGATTTTGGATTATTTATTGCTAAAATTGCATATTTACTAGATTGTCATGTCCAAATGACATGTTGTATATGATCTTCATCTTACTTAAGAGCTTCCATCTATAATAATTTGTGACATGTTTTCTTTAGGATGCACCAGTGCCGCCCTGCATATCGCAACTAGAAGGAGGACTTGTTCAAGTAGCTATAGAAGTTGAAGATCGTGCACAACGTTCAGCTATCACGAGTAACCTTTTTATTACTTTGGTTCTATTGACTTTATTTTTTAAATAAAATTTATCATCTTTGGTGCATGAAATTACCTAACAATAACTGAATAAGTTTAATATGTTTTGTACCAGTCACTTCTCTTTTCTCCCTAACTAATTTTTCTGTCTGCCAAAAAAGGTTCTTTGATGCACAATAAACAAGTGCTTGCACTTTAAAAGACTATGAGACAACTTTTTCGGGGGTCTTAAATCAACTGAGAAGGACAAAGAAAGTGAAAGGGGAAATAAGTGTTGGTGGTTAAAAAAACAATGCAGAAAGAAATAACAAATGATACTGTTGAAAGGTTTTCTCACTATGCCATATTGGGAATACTTCTTGAACAATTCAGTGGAGCATTGAGTTGCAACTTATGGCTCACATGTATCAAATTGTCAGTACATAGGTTTGGAGGAGTGGAAATGCCTTTCAATTGACATTCCCTAATTCCATGTGCATAATTAACTGCATAAAGCCTAATCTATGATACTTAGTTATCCGCGCAAGAATATTTTCTTAACACTTGTTCCTGTATAACCAAGTGTCAATTGGGTTTTGACTTTTGAGTTGGTTATTAATAAGTCCACAACAATACGTGGGAATGAAATTTATGTATGCATTAATGTTTGTCAGGAGTAAACGCTGATGATGTTCGAGTCACTGTAGCCGCACCTGCTGCACGTGGAGAAGCTAACAATGAACTTTTGGAATTTATGGGCAAAGTATGTTTTTTTTTTTTTTTTGCTCAATGTTTCCTTTCCTTTTTTTTTTTTCCTGTCTCTGCTTTATTTTCACTTTGGACTTGAGAATACACATATCGTACACAGGTGCTGGGATTAAGGTTGAGTCAGATGACTCTTCAAAGAGGATGGAATAACAAATCAAAGCTTCTTGTGGTGAGTTAAAAACTAATGTCTTCCTTCAAATTGAGGAATGCCCATGGTGTGTGTTTGCATCTGTTTTCTTTATCACTGACGCCAAGGTTTAGAATTTAAATAATCATCTAGTGTAAATTATAGTTCAAACTTCAAACCCCGGGTTTGCTTGAAATAAGTTTGCTTTTGTGTTGTTTACAGTCTCATTCAGCTTTATTGGGGTTTGTTTTCTTACCACTTAACTACATGACGTTTTTTTGTTATAATTTTAAATTTAATCATGTGGAAGTCAAGATGGACAATTTCATTATTGATACTATGTCATGTCTCAAATAGTTTCGTAGTCTAGACTTATACTGGGTAAGTTAACATTTTGAAGTTGGAATTGTTTACTTAATCCCAGCAGACAGCCTCAGAACACTGAAAGTGTTCAAAATATAAATAAAACAGACATTTCTAACTGATATTTTCTTCATTTTATAACTAAAATAAACAATTTCATTATTGATACTATGTCATGTCTCAAATAGTTTCATAGTCTTTTAAAGACTTACATTGGGTAAGTCAACATTTTGAAGTTGAAATTGTTTACTTAATCCCAGCAGCAGCCTCAGAACACTGAAAGTGTTCAAAATATAAATAAAACAGACATTTCTAACTGATATTTTCTTCATTTTATAACTAAAATAAACAATTTCATTATTGATACTATGTCATGTCTCAAATAGTTTCATAGTCTTTTAAAGACTTGTATTGGGTAAGTCAACATTTTGAAGTTGAAATTGTCTACTTAATCCCAGCAGCAGCCTCAGAACACTGAAAGTGTTCAAAATATAAATAAAATAGACATTTCTAACCAAACTTTTCTTCATTTTAACATTCAATTGATATCTTTTTTTGGGTTAAAATTTGGATGTAAAATACTACCTGGTGGTTAAAAAGTAGTTTAACAAACCACATGGTTATAGAATGACCCGTTTTAAATCACGCGGGCAAACTGATCTTGAGCCAAAGCATGGGGATGAAATTGTAATTTACTCCTAGTATTTAAACAAATAATCAGTGAGATAAATTTATTATCGGTCCTCCAGGTGGAGGATTTGACTGCTAGACAAGTGTACGAGAAACTTCTGGAAGCTGTGCAACCTTGATTCTTTGTTTGGAGATGCTCATTCTCTGGCATTTGACCGTGTCAAGTTATTGCATTATACCATTTGAGCTACAATTTCAGTGGTATTCTACTGCAAAACTGAGCCAGCTAGCGCCTTTTATTGTAATTGACTCCTGAACACCTATATATTGTAATTGAGGATTTGGATGTGTACTCTTGGCTTCACAGGGTCAGTGATGCAGTTGAATTTTTGGGCCTAAATCTGATATATTTGAATATAATTATTCTTTAGGTTCAAAAAAGGAAAAAAGAATGTAATTTTTAATTGCTAACCGAAGGTTTTAGTTTTCTTAAAGTAATATTTTTCTTATTAATTAATTTATTTTTTAAAAATATATTATTGAGTTTTACAATACTCAGGAGGGGCCGGGGTGAGGACTACATTTTACTCTCTTGAATCGACTAGTTTTAAAATACATCTCGAAGCTAATGTAGCAAATGATAAATTCATTAATATTATTATCCCAGCGAATTTTCCCGATTAACAAAGATAATGAAGTGACTAGCGAAATGTGAAAAGATCAAGGAAAAAAAAAACAGCAAAAAAAACTCAACATTGGGTCGAGAATATTCGGTCCCAATTGTATGGAGAATATCTTTTTTTTTTAATTTAGTTTCATGTTTTTTTTTTCAATTTTGTCAATAACATTAACATAATTCATAAAAATATTGATGTAATTTTTTTTATGTGACATGTCCATTATTGTGTTATATTAATTGATTTTAATTTTATCTCATACATTCGATTAAGTATTAATTTCGTCCCAAATGTATTTTTTTTTGTTTCTCTCATTCATCTCAAATTAGTAGTTAAACATTTGATGTGTCACATGGAATAGTTTACATGTCATTTGAAGGAGTTCATTTGTCATTCAGAGGATTCTACATCAGTATTTTTCGTCAATTTTGTTAATAGCGTTACAAAATTAAAACAAAAAAGAAATATGTAAAACAAAATTGACACAAAAAAATATTATGGATGAAATTAAAACTCAACAAATGTTAGAGACAAAAATGATATTTTTGCCTAAAAAAAAATTTTTGAAACATAATTGAAATTTGAATAAAACTTTAGGTATAAAAACACCAAAAGTTAAGTCAAACTTTATGTACAAATGTTGAGTCAAGTTTTTTGTCAAATCCAAAATATATCTTCAATGCTTGTCATAAAATTTTTGGATAACATTAAGTTTAGGGCATAATCAAAACTAACTAAAAATATTAGTTATAATTGACACAAAAAGATTTTGGCTTATAATTAAAACATTGCTCAAAATTGATGGACTTAAACAATTCTTATTGTATGTACATATATTAGGGTTCAGGACTTCAGGGCCTAGTTTAAGGAGAATGTATTTTAACTTTGAGGCCTGGTTTTTTCATTTTTTGTTTCAATTACTTTAATTTTAAAAATTAGAGAGAACTAGCTAGTCCATACGCCATAATGACCACAAAAATCATGGCTGACAGCTTCACAACAGTAGCATAACATGGACTGAAATAAAATCATTGCCAAAGGACCAAAATGCAATGAAAATTAGAATTCATGGGTCCATCCACAACTTAAATTTTAAAACAACATAATGATTTAGGGAATGAACTGAAAATTAAATGAAACACAAAAGGTGTCTGATGGCAAATAAAGTAGGTACTAAAAGGAAAAGAATTTTTCTGACCTGGGGTCCAAGTTAAATTTCAAAAAAAAGTTTGGGCTCAAGACTGTAACTTTCTCCAAAAGGTCAAGATTTCAATTTTGCACCAAGCACCTCGGTCCCGTGCATTCTTCGACCTCTGTTCTGCCGTCTCTCACCTTCTCCATTCACGTTCAGCCCTCTCTCTCTCGATCTCTCAATCTCAGTCTTTCTCTCTCACCAAATGCTCTCTCTTTCACCTTCTCCTTCTCTTTTCTTTCTCTCCGTCCCTCGCTCTCAATCTTTGGTTCACGCTTGGTCTCTCTATCGCTGTCTTGCTTTCAGCCTCTCTCCGTCATTGCATGTGCCTCGGTTGCTCTGTTTCGGCCACTCAAAACAGAGGTTTCGATGATCTCTTGGCCCTTTCTATGTCTCGCTTTCAATCTCTCACTCCCTGTCACATTCTCTCTTCCTCTGTTTTTCAGCTCTATCTCTTACTCTTTCTTCCTGTCCTTTCCTCTCAGTCTCACTCTCTGTGTGACCCGAGCCTCTCCTTCTCTATTTTTTTCTTTCAAAAACAGGGGAGCGTTTCGTGAGCGAGTGTGTGTTCATGAATCGTTGTGTGTGCGAGTGTGCTGTTTAAGGTGCGTGTGTGTACATGAGATGATGGTGAACGTGAGAATGTGGAAGGAAAAAAGGAAAGAGAGTGATGATGAGAGTTAGTATATGGACTGAGTGGTGTGTTTC
Organism: Biancaea sappan; assembly: GCA_037074585.1. Lineage (NCBI taxonomy): Eukaryota > Viridiplantae > Streptophyta > Magnoliopsida > Fabales > Fabaceae > Biancaea > Biancaea sappan. Next base: position 8,921,701 of record CM073499.1, read on the forward strand.
TTCTGTGGGTGTTCCAGCGAGGCTGAAGTGGAAAAAAGTAAACAGAGTAATGATGAGAAGCCTAGGATGTAGGGGAGGTTGATGGGAAAGGGTGGCTTGATTGCAATTGTATTAGGATTTTACCCCAAAATTTTTATTTATAACATTTTAGTCCTTTACCCCAAAATTACAATTGCATAAATACAGCCACCTTTATGGTCAAAGGATTGATTGTTCTATTAAGGTTGGCATGATAATATCTTTGTGTGAGGCTAGTATTTGGTGCTTGAACCTATCTATGTTGAACTTTATGTTTGATTTCCTAATTCTAGTTACAATTGTGTCTTTCCTAATTTGAGTCCATATTCACTCTTTCTTCTTTTCTTTTATTTCCAAAACCTTTGATCGGAGGAGTCTATAAAGTCCTTGAAGCCAACGCTCCTTTATGGAGTTGTTCTTTTGTTTTGTCTTTCCTTAGATTGAAGTTCTAAAATATATTTTGTAGTTGCATAGGTGTATCCTATGATGGCTTGAACATGAATTGTAATTTGAATATATGAAAATTTTATTTGTTCCGCTGAATCCATGTTTCGAGACATTCCAATAGTTGTAGCTGATGTTTAGTCAATAAAATGTTAGAAAACATGGTATTAGAGATGACATGATTTTGTTGTAAACGAATACTTAACTACAAATGAAAGAGCATACTCTATCTTATACAAGAAATGATGTTTTGCTAATGTATGTGATTTCGTGAGCTTGGTTTGTTTATGGTTTAGAGTAATAGGGTTGGGGGCAACTTCACTAACCATGCCGATCACATGTCCTAAGGAGGGCCATGGCACTCAGAGTATGCTTTTCCTAGTACTTCATATCCTTCCTTGGCTTTTGTTTCATTTGGCACCTCCTTCTAAAAACATTCTTTCAATAAAGTCACTATTGAATCCCTTGAATCAGAATTTGGCTTTTCAAAGGCATCTTTCTTCCAAAATGACCCCTATGATTTTCATTTTTATTTCCATTTTTTTGGGAACCCACATTAAACTTAGTTCAATTGAATCCCATTTTCAAAGAACAATTTTTCAACTTTTGAGATTTTTCAAAATAGTCCATTTCTTTTAAAATGCATCTCAATTTTCGACAATTTCATTCTTTGATTTTTTTTTTAAATTTTTGATTGTTGATAACATCAAATTTCTTAAAAGTTAAAAATGGCCCGAATAAAATACGGTGTTTATAAATATCCAATATTCATTGTGCAGTTTTTTTTTCCCTCTCTTGAGTATTTTGAAATATTATATACCGGGTTTTACAAATATTAATTAGTGGCAATTATTTCGATGTTGGTCAGAAACTGTCGTTAATTGTATGTATCTCAACACAAATCGCTGCTATTTTTTTTTTAAAGGGCCATTCTTCGTGCAGTTTTATTTTAGTTTACTTTTCAATTTTTTTGTATTTTTGATAGCTCAACTACTCAAGTCTCAAGGTTTGGACCTACTTGCTATTTCATGCTGAATTTCTGCCTCTGTTTTTGTAGTCGTTAGAGAATATAATTAAATTATGGGATGCACATGAATGAGTGGCTCAAATTTGGTAGACTAAACTTATCAAATTATTTTTGGGTCTCAACCATTTTTGAAGAGTTTGGTAATTAGAAGTTATGAATAATTTATGGTGACATGAACATAATTTAATAGAGTTAAAGGATATAGAATTGTGAAAGAGATAATCCATTTTATCATTAGAGAGTTTAATGAAAAATAATAATGACACATTCTTTATAACTTGAAAGTTAGGTTATTATTAATAGGGTGAAATAAATTTAAGAGAGTGATATTATTATTATTATTATTATTATTATTATTATTATTATTATTATTAAAAATAGAAAAATTAAAAGAGAAGAAATAATCTCAACTATTTTGGATTCTTCAATATGGAGGGATGTTGAAAATGAAGTGTGGAGAGGGAAAACCATCCCATCCAACATTTAAAAAGTTTTAAGACACTTGATTTTAGAGGTGAAGAATTCTAATTAAATTATCACAAAAACGCACTATTTTGAATACATGTATTTTATACTATTCCAAAATCAAGAGAATTTGGTATCAATTTTTTTATATTTAACTATTAATTTTTATAAAATATAACCTATACCCTTCCTGTAACAATTTTGAATTATCATACTAAATTTTTCTTAACAGTTCTTAAGAATTAAAAAAAAAAGTCAAACTTGAGTTGAGATTTTTTGACGTATAAATTTCAATATCACTTTGAAAAAGGTATTTGATTGTATTTTGACCTTTGCATCTTATTTCTTTTATTTCAGTTAACATTTAAAATATATGTATTTAATAAACTAATATCTAAAATATCTTGTGTTCTAAGATCACACTAACTTAGATGGTATCACACACTAAGAGTCTATTTGATTTATGAAAATATTTTTTATTTTCAGTCTTTATTTCTTAAAATACATTTTCTGAAACACTGAAAATATCTTTTTTATATTTTCAGATTTAGACATATTTTAAAAAATATTTTTAGTTAACTCAACTAAACGTATTTTCAAGTCTATTTTCTATTTTCAATAAAAATAAAAATAAAAAATATCCAAATCAAACAAGTCTAAATATATGTATAGAAATCTCACATCGTATACATTTACTTTATTGACTTTTCTAAAACATGGGGGTTTTTATTTATCATGTCAAAATGAGTATATAAAAGATAATATTTAATTTTTTTTTAATATTTGCTATAGATTTCTTTAATTAAAAAATAACATACGTGGAGAAGTTTTTCTTTTTTAAAGATTCAAACATATTATGCTAAGTTATAGATAACATTTACTGTCACATTTTAATTAAAAATATCAACAATAAATATCTGAAATTTATACTTAAATTTTATTTTATTTAATATCACTACAATTTTAACCCATGTAATAAGCATAAAATTCTAAAAGCATTATATACATATAAAAATATGGATGCTAAAATACATTTAGTGTCTCTTTTTATTTCAAATATGATAATGGACTCTCTCCAATTTATATATTGTCATTAAAATTAATTTTTCATACAATATGCGTTTTTTAGAAATAAAATTATAAATAATTTTTATTTTGTATTAAAAAATATAATTTTATATTTAACTTTGATTTGATAAAAAAATAAATTACAAGATATATTTTTACACGTCAGAATATTAGAACAAATGAACATAATATTTAAGACAGGAGAAATCTTAAATGAAATTTAATCAAATGTTCAAAAAAATAATGTAATTTATTTAAAAAAGATACACCCTAGATTATCGAAAAGAAAATATTGTCCTGTAAAAATCTAAAGAGTAAAGGATTTCCGTCATAATAATAAAAAATAATGATAACCGTTGAGTGTAGTCCCTCAATATTCTCAAATAGGAAAGCAGGGTTCTTAACGACTTACAGCCGGTTGACGACTGTAGGCCATCACGGTATTTCTTTAACGTGCGATCCTTCAAATGGTGACCACCAACGTCTCAGCTTTCCCAATAAAGAGAGCCTCTTTCTCTGAACGCGCCACCGCCTTTCCCTCCTTCTCTCTCTCTCTCTCTCTCTTTACACTCTGCTCTCACTTCTCTCACTCATCCTACACTCCCTCATGGCGGTCACGAAGCTTTTCTCTCTCTACATTTTCATATCCTTCTTCTTTCTCTGCCACACTCAGTCTCACTCTTCGTCTTCTTCCTCTGACATTGATCTTCTCTTGGGAAAAATCAGAGCATCCCCACAGGGTAACACAAAGAACATCGTTTTGTCTTTCTGGAACACCTCTGTACCTCTTTGCCAATGGAGAGGCCTCAAATGGGTCTTCTCCAATGGCTCTTCTCTCTCCTGCACCGATTTCTCCTCACCCCAATGGACTAATCTTTCACTGTACAAAGACCCTTCGCTTCATTTGCTCTCTCTTCGACTTCCTTCGGCCAATCTCTCTGGTTCACTCCCTAAGGAGGTTTCAGAGTTCCCTATGCTTCAGAGCCTTTATCTCGACATCAATTCGTTAAAAGGAGCAATCCCTCTTGAACTTGGTTATATGTCCTCCCTCTCCGAAATCGACTTGGGTGAAAATTTTCTCACTGGAGCTTTACCCCCATCGATTTGGAATTTGTGTGATAGGCTTGTTTCTCTTAGACTCCATGGTAATCTGCTTTCCGGGTCTGTTCCAAAGCCGGCATTGCCAAATTGCTCGTGTGAGAATTTGCGGTTTCTTGATTTGGGTAAGAACAATTTTTCTGGATATTTCCCAGAGTTCATCACCCATTTTGTTGGTTTGAAACAGCTTGACTTGGGGGATAACATGTTTGAAGGTTCAGTTCCTCAGAGCTTAGGAGGGGTAAGGCTTGAGAAATTGAACCTTTCCCACAATAATTTTAGTGGGGTTTTGCCTACTTTTCAGGAATCAAAATTTGGTCTGGAGGTTTTTGAAAAGAATAACCCAGACTTGTGTGGGCCACCTTTGAGGAGTTGTAGTGGAAATTCTAAAGCTGGACTGAGTTCTGGTGCAATTGCTGCTGTAGTCATAAGTTTGCTGGCTGGAAGTGTGGTTCTATCTTCTTTGTTAATTGGATATATGGAAATGAAGAAACGGAAGAAGGGTAGGGGAGAGAGTGATGATGAATTCGAGGAAGAAGAAGAAGATGAAGAGAATGGGAATAGTAATAATAATTGTGGGGGTGCAGATGGTGAGGGTAAGCTTATGTTGTTCCAAGGTGGCGAGAATTTGAAGTTAGATGATGTGCTGAATGCAGCCGGGCATGTTATGGAGAAGACGTGTGTAATACCCATGAAAAATAAAATAAAAATGCGTGTTTTCAAACTACTGTTATTATTTACGTATATGGTACTGTTCATTTATACAATCAAAATGTCAAATACTAGATGTGGTTTGGTCATAAGAGAAAACTAGAAAGAAGTTTGTAGGAGAAAATGACGTTTTATGTGTAAAAATACCCTCAGGGACTAAATTGAAAGGACTGAATTGAAAAGAAACTTAAAGGTTTAAGGTGAAAGGATAGTTTTCCCTTTATAGTTTCTAATAGTAAATAAACCCGTAAGGTGCACAGCATTATTAGAAATGTCATTTTCATGAATAGTCAATTGAATATTTTATTAGTGCATAGTATCAAATAGTACCCTTGACTTTTGCTATAAATAGGCCCTTCCATTTCACTTCTAAACTCACACCTTCAACTTCTCTTCTTCTCTCCTTAAGTTTCTCTTGCTCCGACGCTAGGCTTCTGAGATTTTGGGTCTTTCCGTTTTTGCTTAGGTAAGGATACTATGCCCTTTCTATGTCTTTCAAATTTTAGAAATTATTTTCTTAAGTATGCTCTGTGGTTGCGGCTTTGGCCGATCTTCCACATCAGAAAAACTGTCGTTAGCTGTTATTTTGATTCTCTGATTACCGAAATAGAATATAATCTGTGGAGAATACATGTCTAGGAAAGTTCTGGCTAAGGAAAGACCTGGTTTTTAAGTGTGTCCAGTGTGACCCTCCACTCTTTCCTGGGAACTTACCTGGTGTACTCTTTTACAGATTGTATTCTGTATTTCCGGTATGAATAGTACCGTACGTATGAATAGTGACCGTATGAATAGTACCCATACGTATGAATAGTATCTTTACGAAAATGATCTTAACGTACTTTCTGTAATCTTTCATGAAAATCTCTGTAGCGGAACACTGAAATTCACCTGCGTACTCTTGTCCGTAACGATTTAGAGAAGTGATACTCGTACGGAATCCAGGTGAGTGAAACGACCCTGTTTTAATAGAGTTTTAGCATTACTGGTGATAAAAAGTATGTCGTAGGACACTCCCAAGATTCATAGGGAGAAATTGGATTCAGAATGACGAATATAATGAGATAATTAATCCAGAAGTATGGATAAGACAAAGCAAGTATCTCATGATGATATGAAATTTGAATCATATAGTTATATACTATACCTGTTATATGGATGAGTATTATATTGTGCTTCTGATTATGATATGAACTGTTGTACTATTGATTGTGATTGAGCGGTACAGTACCCCCTCTCACGGCAAGGCGGAAAACCCGGGTTAAAGGGTGTCTTGACCAATGAGTGTGGAGACAACGATTCCCTCAGTAGGGATATAGCCCGAATTGGTGATAAATCCGTGAGGCGCCCTAGCTAAGAGGATGAGGTTGTGCGTCATGGCGGAAAAATACAAAATTGGTGAGCCGGCCTATGTGCGCTCTCCGGGATATATTGCCATTGACGAGTACTAGTATCGTTTGTTGAATTGGATGAATTTTTCTTGTATGTAATTTCTAACTATGTCTATTGGTTGAGCTTGAGCCTTCGGATATGCTTGCATGACTGGTGATGTATTTGAATTTTATTAACGCAAGGCCGATTTGCTCACTGAGTTTAAAAGCTCACACTGTTTGTACAAACTTTTTGTTCAGATCAGGTTGCCGCCGAAGTACATCCGCTAGAGGAGTAGATCACGTTGGACCTTCCCGCTGTCGGGTAGGCCCTTCTTTTGTTATACAGTATGTTGCTCTGTAACCGTCTAGGACATCTAGGTCAGGGGTTTGGTATTTGGCTTGTATTTCAGTATGATAATGTATTTCGTACTGAGGATCTATTATTTTTAATTAAGAAAATCTGATGTATTTTCTTTGTATTTATTAAGGAATGGTATTTTGAGAATATAGAGATAATGACTAACGATTTTACTTGTGGGAAGAATTTATCGAAAGGCTTACAGTGATGGAATATTCATCATTGTGCCGGTCATGTGCCTAGAAAATGGGTCGTGACAAAGTTGGTATCAGAGGATAGGTTGTTAGGTCTCCTAATGATTACAGAGCAAGGTATCTTTAGTGGGCCTTCTTCTATTGTCGTGACTGCAGCACGACCATAGGATGAAGATCCACCAAAAGCCCTGTAGAGTTTAAAATCCCTTTCTTTCGTGTCTTTACTTGAAGCATAATAGTGACGATATATATTATTCTTAATTGTAGAATAAGTTTAGATGGCACCAAGAAAATCAAACGCTTCTGGAATCCGCACAAGATCTGGCAGGGCCTTGGTCCCTCCAGCTGCTCAGTCAGCAAATGCAAGACTGGAGATGCCTAATCGTGCAGAAGATAACCATGCACAAAACAGAGAAATATCCACTGAAAACCCTGGAAGAAATACTGGAGAACCATCACAAATTGACGCGACTGTAGTGATGGAAGCATTAGCTGCAATGCAGAACGAGGTGAATGGGCTAAAGGAACTTTTGATGGGACAATCATCTGAAGATGGCTCACAGGCATCAGTACATGCTGCAAAAGTACAAGAGACAGACCAGATGCCACCTCCACCCCCTCCTCAGGATTGGGTAGGTACAGAGGTCAAAATCTCAGAATTTATGAAGCTGAATCCGCCAACCTTTGCAGGAGATGTTAATGAAGACCCACAACGTTTTCTAGATGACTGTGAGAAAATCCTTGACACGTTAGAATGCCCTGAACCTCGAAAAGTAACCCTTGTTACCTTTCAGTTAAGAGGTAAGGCCGACCGCTGGTGGCGAACATGGAAGAAGGGCATGGCCAGAAATGCCCCACCCATTAAATGGAATGACTATAAAAGAATTTTTCGAGAACAATTTATTCCGGAGAGTATACGAGAAGCAAAGATGAATGAGTTTGAGGCACTCCGGCAAGGATCACGAACCGTCGATGAATACGACAATCTGTTTATAGAGTTGTCTGAATATGCTACTCACATGGTCCTAACTGAGAAAGAAAAGATCCGACGGTTTATTAAAGGCCTTCGAGAATCTTTATTTGACAGGGTGGGATCGAAAATACGAGATTTTTCATTTTACACAGAAGCCGTCGACATCGCCCGTATGATGGAAGAAAGAGATATACAAAAAGAAAAATGGAATAACAAAAGAAAGAGGAAACAAGATGAGAAATCACGCTACCACGGAGAGAGTTCTGGACGTGCAGCCTCTACTGCTAGTGCACCACAGCGTCAACAAAGTAGTACAGGGGGTCAACAAAGGCCCTGGTGCTCTAAATGTGAAAGAAATCACTTCGGAGCTTGTTTTGTCAACAACAACACTAGGGTCTGTTACCAATGTGGTCAACAGGGCCACATCAAAAGAGATTGCCCCCAACTCTACACGAGATCTGGCCAAGGGTCAGTACTCCCTAATCAATCAGAGGCTACTGTTGCCAATAGATCCCCTGTAACTGTAGGAGGCAATGGAATCGGAAGAGGTGCTGGCAGAGGACAAGGTGGTCGAGGGCAGGCTTCAGCAGGCCGAGGGAACGCTCGAGTATTCGCTTTAACCCGTCAAGATGCTCAGGCGTCTAATACGGTGGTAGCAGGTACTCTTCTGATTGAATCAAATTTTGCACATGTTTTGTTTGACTCTGGCTCTACGCATTCCTATGTGTCACCATTCTTTGCTAAGAACTTTAAGCAAAAAGTTGTTAGATTAGAATGTCCGTTTTTAGTAACTACGCCTACTGGAGGCACCTTACTAATAGAACGAGGCTATCGAGCTTGCAAGGTAAGAGTTGGAGAAATAAATACAACAGTAGACCTAATGCTGTTAGATATGACAGACTTTGATGTCATCTTGGGCATGAATTGGCTGGCATCTTGTCATGCCACCCTGGATTGCTATAATAAAATAGTTAAATTTAATATTCCGGGGGAGCCTTCTTTCGTATTTCATGGTGAACGGAGTGAAATTTCTGGGAATCTTATATCTTTAATGTGTGCCCAACGTTTATTGCGAAAGGGCTGTAAAGGATACTTGGCATTCGTTAAAGATATTAAGAAAGAAGAACTAAAAGTAGAAGACGTTCCAGTAGTCCAGGAATTTGTAGATATCTTCCCAGATGATCTACCAGGTATACCCCCAGATCGAGAGATTGAGTTCCAGATAGAGTTAGCACCAGATACTCGCCCAATCTCCATACCCCCTTATAGAATGGCACCAACAGAATTAAAAGAGTTAAAAACTCAGTTACAGGACTTGCTAGACAAAGGCTTTATAAGGCCAAGTTATTCACCTTGGGGAGCTCCTGTTCTGTTCGTGAAAAAGAAGGACGGATCGATGAGACTATGCATAGATTACAGGCAACTGAATAAGGTAACTATCAAAAATAAATACCCGTTGCCTCGCATCGACGACCTTTTCGATCAACTTCAAGGAGCCAAGTGTTTTTCAAAGATTGACTTGAGGTCTGGTTATCACCAACTCAAGATCAAGGAGGAGGATGTGTCTAAAACAGCCTTCCGTACCAGATATGGGCACTACGAGTTCTTGGTGATGTCATTTGGATTAACGAATGCACCAGCTGCTTTCATGGATTTAATGAATAGGATTTTTAAATCCTTTTTAGACAAATTTGTCATTGTCTTCATAGACGACATTCTGGTGTACTCAAAGACTTCAGAAGAGCACGAACAACACCTTCGTGTTGTGTTGCAGACATTGAGGGATCATCAATTGTACGCCAAATTCTCTAAATGTGAGTTTTGGATTGATCGTGTAACTTTCTTGGGACATGTGATCTCCAAAGATGGCATCCAAGCAGACCCAAGCAAAGTAGAAGCGGTCAAAATGTGGCCTAGACCTACCTCCGTCACGGAGATTCGCAGCTTCTTGGGATTGGCAGGATATTATCGTCGTTTCATCCAAAATTTTTCCCAGTTAGCCGCCCCTCTCACACGACTGACTAGGAAAGGGGTAAAGTACCAATGGGATGACGCTTGTGAAGAAAGCTTCCAAGAACTCAAGAAAAGGTTAATCTCCGCACCTGTATTAGTCTTACCCTCAGGACCAGGAGATTTTACAGTATACTGCGATGCATCAAGAGTAGGGTTGGGATGTGTTCTCATGCAGCATGGCCAGGTAGTGGCATATGCATCGAGACAACTTAAGAAACATGAACAAAACTACCCCACCCACGATCTGGAAATGACAGCAGTAGTTTTCGCTTTAAAGATATGGCGACATTATCTATACGGAGAAACTTGCGAAATCTACACTGACCATAAAAGTCTAAAATATATTTTCGACCAAAAGGACTTAAACTTGAGGTAGAGGAGATGGGTAGAATTACTAAAAGATTATGATTGCAATATTCTTTACCACCCAGGCAAAGCAAACGTGGTAGCAGATGCCTTGAGTCGAAAATCTATGGGTAGTCTGGCCCATATAGCAGTAACAAAAAGACCCTTGATCCAAGAACTACAAGAGATGAGAGCAAAAGGTGCTACTCTTGAGGTTACAAGGACAGGATCATTCTTGGCCCATATCAGGGCTAGATCTTCCCTTGTTGACCAGATACGGATATCTCAAATGGAGGATCCTGAGCTTGTCCAAATTATGGAAAAGGTGAAGATTGGTGAAGTGAATAGTTTCACACTCGACGATACAGGAGTCTTACATTTTGAACAACGGTTGTGTGTACCACATGTTGGAACTCTTAGACGAGATATCATGGAAGAAGGCCATCGTGCTGCATATGCTGTACATCCAGGAGCCACCAAGATGTATCAGGATCTGAAACAGATCTACTGGTGGAAAGGAATAAAACAAGACATAGCAGAATTTGTATCTCGTTGTTTAACCTGTCAACAGGTTAAGGCTGAGCATCTAAAGCCAGGAGGCTCGTTACAACAATTAGAGATTCCTGAATGGAAATGGGAACGAGTGACGATGGACTTTGTTGTTGGTTTACCTCGTTCCACAGGAGGTTATGACTCAGTTTGGGTCATTGTTGACCGACTAACCAAATCAGCACACTTCATTCCAGTCAAAACCACTTATGGTGTAGTAACGTTGGCACAATTGTATATTAAAGAAATAGTAAAGTTGCATGGAGTACCTATATCTATCATTTCTGATAGAGGTCCTCAATTTACCTCTCGTTTCTGGAGAAGTTTTCAGGAGGCATTAGGTACTCGAGTAGACCTTAGTACCGCTTTTCACCCACAAATAGACGGACAGTCAGAGCGGACGATTCAGACGCTAGAGGATATGTTACGAGCTTGTATTCTAGATTTCAGTGGTAGCTGGGAAAAGCATTTATATCTTGTAGAGTTCGCATATAACAACAGCTACCAGGCCACTATTGGGATGGCACCCTTTGAGGCCTTGTATGGGAGACGTTGCAGATCTTCGATCAGTTGGTTCGAGGTAGGTGAAGCAAAAGCATTAGGACCCGACTTGGCCCAGGATGCCCTAACCAAGGTTAAGACAATACAAGATAAGATGCGAGCAGCTCAAAGTAGACAAAAGGCATACGCTGACCACAGACGACGTGATTTGGAGTTCTCAGTCGGCGATATGGTATTCCTTAAGGTCTCTCCAATGAAAGGTGTGTTGAGATTTGGAAGGAAAGGAAAGTTGAGTCCTAGATACATCGGGCCTTATGAGATTCTAGAACGAGTGGGAAAAGTGGCTTATCGGCTTGCCCTACCTATGGATCTGGAAGGGATTCACCCTGTTTTTCACGTATCCATGTTAAGGAAGTATCTTCATGACCCTTCTCACATACTTCACCCTTCTCAGAATTATTCTATCCTAGTAGATGAAAACTTGTCATACGAGGAGATACCGGTAGCTATCCTCGATAGTCAAGTAAAGAAACTCCGATCTAAGGAGATTCCATCCGTCAAGGTTTTGTGGAGGAATCAAACTCACGAAGAAGCCACATGGGAAGCCGAGGCCGACATGCGTTCTAGATATCCCCATCTTTTTACGACTTGAGGTAATTTAAATTCGGAGGACCGAATTTCTTAAAGGGGGTGATAATGTAATACCCATGAAAAATAAAATAAAAATGCGTGTTTTCAAACTACTGTTATTATTTACGTATATGGTACTGTTCATTTATACAATCAAAATGTCAAATACTAGATGTGGTTTGATCATAAGAGAAAACTAGAAAGAAGTTTGTAGGAGAAAATGACGTTTTATGTGTAAAAATACCCTCAGGGACTAAATTGAAAGGACTGAATTGAAAAGAAACTTAAAGGTTTAAGGTGAAAGGATAGTTTTCCCTTTAAAGTTTCTAATAGTAAATAAACGAAAATTTTCGGTAAGGTGCACAGTAACTGTATTATTAGAAATGTCATTTTCATGAATAGTAAATTGAATATTTTATTAGCGCATAGTGTCAAATAGTACCCTTGACTTTTGCTATAAATAGGCCCTTCCATTTCACTTCTAAACTCACACCTTCAACTTCTCTTCTTCTCTCCTTAAGTTTCTCTTGCTCCGACGCTAGGCTTCTGAGATTTTGGGCCTTTCCGTTTTTGCTTAGGTAAGGATACTATGCCCTTTCTATGTCTTTCAAATTTTAAAAATTATTTTCTTAAGTATGCTCTGTGGTTGCGGCTTTAGCCGATCTTCCACATCAGAAAAACTGTCGTTAGCTGTTATTTTGATTCTCTGATTATCGAAATAGAATATAATCTGTGGAGAATACATGTCTAGGAAAGTTCTGGCTAAGGAAAGACCTGGTTTTTAAGTGTGTCCAGTGTGACCCTCCACTCTTTCCTGAGAACTTACCTGGTGTACTCTTTTACAGATTGTATTATGTATTTCCGGTATGAATAGTACCGTACGTATGAATAGTGACCGTATGAATAGTACCCATACGTATAAACAGTATCTGTACGAAAATGATCTTAACGTACTTTCTGTAATCTTTCATGAAAATCTCTGTAGCGGAACACTGAAATTCACCTGCGTACTCTTGTCCGTAACGATTTAGAGAAGTGATACTCGTACGGAATCCAGGTGAGTGAAACGACCTTGTTTTAATAGAGTTTTAGCATTACTGGTGATAAAAAGTATGTCGTAGGACACTCCCAAGATTCATAGGGAGAAATTGGATTCAGAATGACGAATATAATGAGATAATTAATCCAGAAGTATGGATAAGACAAAGCAAGTATCTCATGATGATATGAAATTTGAATCATATAGTTATATACTATACCTGTTATATGGATGAGTATTATATTGTGCTTCTGATTATGATATGAACTGTTGTACTATTGATTGTGATTGAGCGGTACAGTACCCCCTCTCACGGCAAGGCGGAAAACCCGGGTTAAAGGGTGTCTTGACCAATGAGTGTGGAGACAACGATTCCCTCAGTAGGGATATAGCCCGAATTGGTGATAAATCCGTGAGGCGCCCTAGCTAAGAGGATGAGGTTGTGCGTCATGGCGGAAAAATACAAAATTGGTGAGCCGGCCTGTGTGCGCTCTCCGGGATATATTGCCATTGACGAGTACTAGTATCGTTTGTTGAATTGGATGAATTTTTCTTGTATGTAATTTCTAACTATGTCTATTGGTTGAGCTTGAGCCTTCGGATATGCTTGCATGACTGGTGATGTATTTGAATTTTATTAACGCAAGGCCGATTTGCTCACTGAGTTTAAAAGCTCACACTGTTTGTACAAACTTTTTGTTCAGATCAGGTTGCCGCCGAAGTACATCCGCTAGAGGAGTAGATCACGTTGGACCTTCCCGCTGTCGGGTAGGCCCTTCTTTTGTTATATAGTATGTTGCTCTGTAACCGTCTAGGACATCTAGGTCAGGGGTTTGGTATTTGGCTTGTATTTCAGTATGATAATGTATTTCGTACTGAGGATCTATTATTTTTAATTAAGAAAATCTGATGTATTTTCTTTGTATTTATTAAGGAATGGTATTTTGAGAATATAGAGATAATGACTAACGATTTTACTTGTGGGAAGAATTTATCGAAAGGCTTACAGTGATGGAATATTCATCATTGTGCCGGTCATGTGCCTAGAAAATGGGTCGTGACAACGTGTTATGGGACTGTGTATAAGGCAAAGCTTGCTGATGGAGGAGGCACTATTGCTTTGAGGTTGTTGATAGAAGATTGTTCCAAGGACAGGGCTTCAAGCTTGCCTGTTATAAAGCAATGGGGGAAAATTCGTCATGAGAATTTGATTCCATTGAGAGCTTTCTATCAGGGAAAGCGAGGGGAGAAGCTCCTTATTTATGACTATTTGCCTCACAGAACACTTCATGATCACCTACATGGTAAACATACAATCTTCCCTTATGTATTTTCTTTTTGTATTCTATATATTTTCCATTCTATATATGTGTATTTTGCATATTTGAACCTCTATGCAAATATTCTGTTCTTGTAATACCCAAGAAAAATAAAATATAAATATTTGTTTACAAACTACTGTTACTATTTCAGTATACGGTATTATTCATCCGTATAATACTATTTACGTATACGATACTGTTCATTTATACAATCGAAATGTCAAGTACTAGATGTGGTTTGGTCATAAGAGAAAACTAGAAAGAAGTTCGTGGGAGAAAATGACGTTTTATGTGTAAAAATACCCTCAAGGACTAAAGTGAAAGGACTGAATTGAAAAAAAACTTAAAGGTTTAAGGTGAAAGGATAGTTTTCCTTTTAAGTTTCCAATAATTTTCTGAGGTGCACAGTAACTGCATTATTAGAAATGTCATTTTCATAAATAGTAAATTAAATATTTTATTAGCGCATAGTATCAAATAGTTAGGCCCTTCTATTTCACTTCTAAACTCACACCTTCAACTTCTCTTCTTCTCTCCTTAAGTTTCTCTTACTCTAAAGCTAGGCCTCTGAGATTTTGGGCCTTTCCTTTTCAGCTTAGGTAAGGATACTATGCCCTTTCTATGTCTTTCAAATTTTAGAAGTTATTTTCTTAAGTATGCTCTGTGGTTGCGGCCTTGGCTGATCTTCCACATCAGAAAAACTGTCCTTAGCTGTTTATATGTTATTTTGATTCTCTGATTACCGAAATAGAATGTAAACTGTGAAGAATACATGTCTAGGAAAGTTCTGGCTAAGGAAAGATCTGGTTTTTAAGTGTGTCCAGTGTGACCCTCCACTCTTTCCTGAGAACTTACCTGGTGTACTCTTTTACAGATTGTATTCTCTATTTCTGGTATGAATAGTAACCGTACGTATGAATAGTGACTGTACGTATGAATAGTAACCATATGAATAGTAATCGTATATATGAACAGTAATCGTACGTATGAACAGTATCTGTACGAAAACAATCCTAACGTATTTTCTCTAATCTTTCATGAAAATCTCTGTAGCAGAACACCGAAATTCACCTGAGCACTCTTGTCTGTAATGACTTAGAGAAGCGATGCTCGTACAGAATCCAGGTGAGTGAAACGACCCCGTTTTAATAGAGTTTTAGCATTACTGGTGATAAAAAGTATATCGTAGGACACTCCCAAGATTCATAGGGAGAAATTGGATTCAGAATGACGAATCTAAATGAGATAATTAATCCATAAGTATGGATAAAATGAAATAAGTATCTTATGATGATGTGAAGTTTGAATGTTTTCAAAAATGGATTAATTGTTATCTTGATATGTGGTTTATAAATCTATAATATAGTTATATACTATACCTGTTATATGGATGAATATTATTTTGAGCTTCTGATTATGATATGAAATGCTATTGATTGTGATTGAGCGGGACAGTACCCCCTCTCACGGCAAGGCGGAAAACCCGGTTGACAGGGTGTCTTGACCAATGAGTGTGGAGACAACGATTCCCTCAGTAGGGATATAGCCCGGATTGGTGATAAATCCGTGAAGCGCCCTAGCTAAGAGGATGAGGTTGTGCGTCATGGCAGAAATATACATAATTGGTGAGCCGGCCTGTGTGCGCTCTCCGGGATATATTGCCATTGACGAGTACTAGTAACGTTTGTTGAATTGGATGAATTTTTATCTTCTTGTATGTAAAAGGATGATGTTGTGCGTCATGGCGGAAATATACATAATTGGTGAGCCGGCCTGTGTGCGCTCTCTGGGATATATTGTCATTGACGAGTACTAGTAACGTTTGTTGAATTGGATGAATTTTTATCTTCTGTCTATTGGTTGAGTATGAGCCTTTGGATATGCTTGCATGACTGGTAATGTATTTGAATTTTATTAACGCGAGGCCGATTCGTTCATTGAGTTTAAAAGCTCACACTGTTTGTACAACCTTTTTGTTCAGATCAGGTTGCCATCGAAGAATATCTGCTAGAGGAGTAGATCACTTTGCACCTTCCCGTTGTCGGGTAGACCCCTCTTTTGTTATAGATTATGTTGCTCTGTAATCATCTAGGACATCTAGGTCAGGGGTTTGGCATTTGGTTTGTATGTCAGCATAATAATGTATTTTATATTGAGAATCTATTATTATGTGTAAATCGTCTCTATGATTTTCAGATAAGAAAATTTGATATATTATCGGAAGGCTTACAGTGATGAGAGATTCATCATTGTGCCGGTCATGTGCCCAGAAAACGGGTCGTGACAGTTCTAGAGACATAAGATTATGCCAATACACTAATTAGTAATGAATGCTACTGATATGTAGCAGTTCATGATAGCCATGTTGAGGAATTCCATTTTGAAGCTAGATTGGTTGCATTAGTGAACTTAATTATGAGACACTCCTGATTCCTCTACCAGTGAGATGGCTTCTATTTATAATAGATTGAAATTCCAAATAGTATATGTAATTCTGTATACAATGTGTTTTATTTGTTTAGATTATATTTTTATTCAATGGAAATAAGTGAAAATGGTGTGTTGTTGAAGTTAAAGAGCTGTATGGGTTCATTAATTTGAAGACTGTTTATAGTTTGGCATTGACCACCAACAATTTGGTTTGAGTAACATACACCAAATGGCTAATTACTATTGATACCCCTAAAAAATTTCACTTGGTTCTACTGACATTTTGAATTTTGATATATATATATATATATATATATCAAAATGTTAGTAGAAACCTCCAATCCAATTTATGTTTGTCAAAATAAGTTAACTTTCTAAACGAGAGAGTAATATTATTCTTAATTTGACAATAAATAATTCTTAAAATGACAATAAATGATACAATCATCCAACTTGTATCTTATGTGTAACATCTTCATTTTTAATAAATAAATAGAGATGTTACACATAAGATGCAAGTTGGGTGGTTGAAATGAAGAAAGACATCAGGAGTTGTTTGTGATTGGAAAATATCTAATAAGCTTAAAAAGAAGTTTTATCGCATTGCTATAAGATTGACAGTATTATGTGGGAGTGAATATTGGGCATTGAAAGGACAATATAAACAAAAAATTGGGGTAACAGAGATGAGAATGTTGAGATGGATCTATAATTATACAAGAAAAGATCTAGTCCGTGATAATTATATATGAGGTAGAGTTGGACTGGTACCTATTGAAGAGAAAATGGTATAGATTATTTAAGGTGGTTTGGACATGCTCAAAGAAGATAGTTGAAGGCGCAAGTAAAGAGGGTTAAGTAGATGATATGGAGTCCTGTAAAAAAAAAAGTTGAGAAAGACTAAGAAGGACACTTAAAGAAGTCATTTTACGAGACCTTTTGGTTAATGGAATATCTAAAAAGTTTGTTATTGATAGAGCTCAATAGCGCCTTTGCAATCCATGTAACTAACACCACCTAACAGGACAAGGCTTATTGTTGTTGTTGTTGTTGTTGTTGTATGACAATAAATGGTTTTAAATTGACATAAAGCTCTAATATAAGATTGTGATTTTATTCTCCATATGACAGCAAAAATTGTTTAGTAATTTTATTTTTGGAAAGAATGCATATAATGCAAAAAGTTACTTTGTCGACAGAGAATTAATTGGAAGGAAGTATGTGTAAATTACTCTTTTGGTTTTTTACAGCAACTAAAGCAGGAAAACCAGTGCTGAATTGGGGTAGGCGACATAAAATTGCGTTAGGTATAGCTAGAGGGCTTGCATATCTTCATACAGGACTTGATGCTCCAATTACTCATGGGAGTGTTAGATCCAAGAACGTGCTTGTGGAGGATTTTTTTGTTGCCAGGCTCACTGAGTTCGGGCTTGACAAGCTAATGATTCCGGCTGTAGCAGATGAAATGGTGGCACTTGCCAAGACTGAAGGCTACAAGGCCCCAGAGCTCCAACAGATGAAGAAATGTAATGCAAGAACGGATGTTTATGCATTTGGCATACTGCTGTTGGAGATTTTGATTGGGAAGAAAGCAGGAAAAAATGGAAGAGCTGGTCAGTATGTGGACTTGCTGTCAATGGTGAAAGTGGCAGTTCTGGAGGAGACAACAATGGAAGTGTTTGATGTGGAGATTTTGAAAGGGATAAGAAGTCCCATGGAAGAAGGGTTGGTTCACGCATTGAAGCTAGCAATGGGATGCTGTGCCCCGGTGGCTTCGGTTAGACCCACCATGGATGAAGTTGTGAGACAGTTGGAGGAGAACAGACCAAGAAACAGGTCTGCTTTATACAGCCCTACAGAAACAAGAAGTGGAAGTGGTACTCCTCTTGGATAGGATATCTCTTATGATATGTATCTGTTTCTGTTTCTGATGGATGATTGTAATTATTTTCATCAAGAGAATGCATTAGCAGGAATGGGAAATCTTTTTGTTTCTGTTGTCCATGGAAGCACAGCAACTGAATGTATCTTGCAATGCTGTATGGATAAGTTTTGCCGAGGTTATGTATATATGCTTTATGAACAACATAACTTTGTAAAGTTTTAAGATCATAATGCATTTAAAGCATGTGAAACTTATGTCAATTGTTAAAATAAAAAAATTGGTTTTTCAACAAGAGAAAAACAGATCACTGAGAAGGGCACATGATAAATGTAAGGCGTAAGAGATGATAAGATTCTGATTCAAAACAATTACACAACATACTATTGCAATAATACATTCTTTTTTTCATTTTTGCCCATTCATTTGGGACAAATCAAGAGTTCTCTAAAATGAAGGGCTTACAAACATATTCTTGAGGGTGCTAATAATAGACAAGGCCAAACTCTATATATGATAGAAGATGAAAACAAGCTAAAGGGGAAGATGTGAGAGTAGATGTGGTTTCCCTCTCAAATTAAGAGGACGACTCTTCTCTTGCACGGGTGAAGCAATCTGAAAGTGGAGGAATGGCTTCTTCTGAGTATCAATTTCATAACAGTAGACACGATAAAAAGAAAAAAAATGTACACGCTTTTTCCATAAAATGGGGATCTGACCAAAATGGCTGCAAACTCACTCAATACACCTAAATAATGCAATAATAAGAGAAGAAAGATTGAAAACTTCTCTTTCTTCCTTTTCGTTATCCTCATCTTTCATTATTGTACTTTTTTAAGGAGTTTTTAGCTGATGGTGTTTAGGGTATTAACATGTAGAGCCTCTGCGGCAGTTAAGAACGCCAGAACTAGAGGTAAGTTCACCAACTACAGAAGATGATTTGGCTGCTAAACTTGAAGCTCTGGCATAGCTAGCTCCAGCTCCAGCTCCTGATGCAGTGAAGAAAGCTCCATTCAGCATAAGATCTCCCTGGGACCTCCAGTTCCAATTTTTCCATACGCCGGATGCTGTGTCAACCCTCTTCGTCACCTGCCAACATCAATTTTCCCTCCTTTTAGACACTAAAATCATCACCTCAACTAACAGCCGCCATTACAACTTACAGAGAACTTTATATTTCTTTTGGAGAACCTAACAATAAACATTTAATAAAAATTGAAGTATTTCCTTATACCTCCTTAGCAAATGCGTTCTGAGGGGCAAGGTATCGGTTGCCCTGGCTGTTAATGGTGGGATCTGCACTTCCACCAATTGCATACATTTCCCAGTGGGTGTAGTCATTGTTTACCACATGGAAATACCCATGTCTGCACCTGCATTTTTGTATCCCCAACCTCTATTAATATCATTTGACGCAACAGAATATCTTTAAGCCGTATGCAACCTAATACCTAATTCAGATCTTCAAAATCCCATCAAGAATATTGTTATTAATGACTTGATTAAAAGATGTTTTACCTTGGCATTCTTTGAATAAGACCCTCCCCAAAATGGTTGTAGGCAATGGTCACTTGCATCTGCTTATCTCTTACATACGAGTCACTGTGACCCAAAAGCATAACCTGTGTAATTTCGAAAACCCATGAACAAAATATTTCAGTTGAGCCATTTATTTTAACCACTACAAAGCTGCACCTAAGTTTTGTCCATATGATTTACCTCATTGTGGTGGGTGAAGTAATTGTTGGATATGGTAATGGCCGTTGAACCCATTACAGCGTCAACAAGGCCATCTGCACAATTAGAGAGTGAGTTGTGATCAATCCAGATGTGGCTCGAACCAAAGATGGAAATTCCATCCCCATCAGCCATGGTCCTCCATCCATAATGTGATGGTGAGCTACGAACCATTGCGTTACCAGTTTGCTTGCAATCATGGATGTGCAGGCCATGGATGATAACATTAGTGATGTATTGGATAGTGATACAAGCCCCATAGGCAATGTGGACATTGACGCCACGCGCATCAATGGTCTTAAAGCTATTCATAATAAGCTCTTGCTTTAGAGTGATCACCATGTCCCTTTTGAACACAATCCATAGGGGCCTGTCTTGGATTACAGCATGGCGGAGAGTGCCTGGTTTTGGGTTGACCGGGTCGTCATCGCTTGGATCAGACACAACATAGTACTTCCCATCTCTGCCACCAATGGCGTTGCGTCCAAAGCCAATTGCACAATCGGCCAAGCGCTTCCGGTGGAGGTACCAACTCCGGTCGCACCGCCAGCAGTCATCAATTGGATTTCCGGTCACACAGGAGAAGAAAGCCAAATTCCTTCTTTCTGTATGATTGCGTATGGTCCTGTAAACATTCACAGCAGGTACGTTAATACCAGCAAAGTTTTTGATTAATTACAATGTTATCTGCATTAATTCTAGCCTAAGGAACATGTATACAAATACACATGAATAGAACATGATATAATAAATAGTGTGACAAGACAAATAATATCGTGTAGTATTCCGATTTTAAAAAAGGAATGCTTCAAAGATTGGAGGAGATATTTGAATAAAGACAGAAAAGTGTTCACTATTTTAACAGTTTCATATGCTCCTCTGTTAAATTCATGACATTGACATCAATACCAGTAAAACATTTGATCAACACTATCTTAAGAAGGACATAAACTCTGGATCCGACATAATATGCATGTTGCCATATTAATAATACATAAGTATGACTCGAAGTATTAATATTTAACAGTTTCATGTGGTCGTCGAAAGCGAAGTACGAGGAAATTTCATGTTAATATTATAATGTCCCACCATAGCTGAGACTGATGGGTCTCCCTCTGCAATTATGCATAGGGATAGGATGATACGGTCCATACGGAAAATGGGGATTGAGATCTTCCCTGAATTTCTGTACAGGAAAGAAAAGTCAAGGTGGAAAGGAACTAATATGGCCTCGTACTTGGGGTGTCGGTGGTGATACTCTAAGCAGTAATATCTTATTGTCAATATGGTCAATGGGGTCTCATTGAATAATGTTGTGTCAGACAGCATCCACTGGATCAGCCCGAATACAACTATATATGTGTAGAAAGTATTGCGATGGAATCAGATCTTATCTCAAGTTTGGAGCTTATGCATTATATACAGGCTGGAGAGAGGGAACCCATTCATGTGGCTAACCCCACCAAGTTGGAAGATGCGGGAACTGCATAAATTCCTAACACCCTTAATTGAAAATTGAATTGTTCGGTTCCATTGGGACAGAGAGATCATGTGGGGAAGCAAACAAAACAAGAGAAGAATCATGAGCCATTGATACAAGGATGAGTAGATCCATGGCTATGAAAGAGGGATTTGCACAAAGCATTGAATTTTCTGTATTTTGGGCAACTTTTTACTGTGTTTTTTGGCCATGTATCTTTTTAGTTATCTTTGAATTTTTTTAAAAAAATAGATCCTATCTTCGCAAAAAAAAAAATCCATCATTTATAAATATAGAAACACAGTACTATATATATATATATATATATATATATTATCAAATTTAGTCCTGCTAAAAGCTTTTAATCTTACCGACCAAAACGATCCGACATGGGACATTAAGAATAAACTGCCCTTTATATAAGTTATTTTACAATGGGCCATATTAACACCTAAACAATATAAGAAAATGGAAAGGAAACATATATGATATGAATGAATGGCTTTTTTTTTTATTTTCCTTTTTGGATAAGAAAAGGAAATATATATTAACCACTATTCTGAAAGAGTGGATTATGAAAAGGTAGCT
Organism: Biancaea sappan; assembly: GCA_037074585.1. NCBI lineage: Eukaryota > Viridiplantae > Streptophyta > Magnoliopsida > Fabales > Fabaceae > Biancaea > Biancaea sappan. The sequence continues at coordinate 8,943,946 of CM073499.1, forward strand.
TTCACATATTGTCGATCAATGAATGTGATTAGGGAAACAATGAAGAGGACCTCCCAAGGCAAAAGTTAGATCATTATTACATGGTTAATTTAATAATCATTTTAGGAAGAATAAAATAGTACTTGCAGAAGGAAAAGAAAAGACAAGAACTTAATAATAAGTGACAGGGCCAGATCTCGCAATATAAGCATGTGGCTAAGCTGGCAAATAGAATATAAGGACTTTAACTTTTAAGAGATTTTATCTACAAAGAACATGGTGGTTGATTCCTTAGAGCCAAGAAAGGGAACTTCAGAACGCAAGCTATTAATTAAAACAATAATTAAATTTATATTATACATATACACTCTGTTTAAGTAACGTGCAAAGTAACAGCAGCCCTACATTCGTCTCAGTATAAATGGCATCAGAAGAAAAAAACAATTAAAGGACGATTAATAAGGAAATCGGATGTTACTATTTTAGGCAAAAAAATGTGGATTTTCATCAAATGGGTCCCATTTCAATCAGCTCCAATTCTAGCTTTTTCTGAGGCAAATAGCTAATTGCTGTTTAATCAAAGTAAAATCTGTTCAAAATATACATATATTGGTTCTAAATTTCTTAGTTGTAATAAGGTGGAATTCTTTTTATTAAAATCATTTGTATCTAGAAACTTAAAAAGCTTTAATTAATTTAATTTAAAATAGGTCTAATCATAAAAGTATAAAAACTTGACATTGATTTTTCCATTGATAAGGTGGGATTCATATAATTTGTCTCTTGTGTTAGCTTGAATTTTGGGAAATGCCAAAAAAATGAAAATTTCTTGAAGCAAGCAAGCATGTATGTGACTTCTAAGCAAAGGAATAGGGAAAGAAAAAACAGACGGCATTTACCTTTCATTTAACACTTGCATTGACCACCTTGTCCGGGTTTTCAAAATAGTAAATGATTAAAAAGAGTGAAAAGGACATCTAATATTCTAAAAGTGGATTCAAGATAAAAAAAATTTCTGGGAATTTTTATTCTTTTCTTCTTCACCACAATATGGCTCAATCACTATGAAGTCCAAGTGGGTTTTCGTCCCCGATAGTGTATTATTGGCCTATTAGGCCATGTGATTTCCCTTCTCTTAGCCCAAGACAAAATTAAACTAATATACCAATCACATGACACATGAGACTGTAACCAATAATATTAGTAGAAAAAGCCTAGAGTTTGTATATTATATAAATATATATATATAGAGAGAGAGAGAGAGAGACATTACATATCAACCATAGCAGCTATCTCCTCAGGATTTTTTACTGCATGCTCATTCAAAGTATCATTTGACCTGAAAAAAGACAAAAATATCAACTGATGCTTGAAACAAAGGTAAACGGCACCGTTTACATGCTAAAATAACTGAAATAACATCGTTGCGTACGGAGACATGCAAATTTTATGAAACTGCTTGCTGTTTTTTAAACTTAAGGTAATGAAATTGTTAGAAGCTGTGGCTATAGTAAAAATAAAGCGGGTGATCTCAATGTGAACACTTTCCTCGTGAGGAGAAGACCGAGAGACGGAGGAATCATGAAAGATACAATAAACTAAAATAACAGAATTAATGATTCAGATTTTTCAGAGCCGATCTGAATGGCTCAGATTGATCCATTTTGAGATTCGCTCCCAGTTGGAACGACTCCTAATCCAACGGCTGCTGGTACGCCCAATTCCACGTGGACGGAGGAGATGACAAGTAACATACCGTCTTCGTAGATCTAGACCAGAAGATGAAAAGCCGCGAAAACGGAATCAAACTGTTAATCTGTAATTTAACACTAACCTTTCCGCCATTGATGAGTTCTTCAAGCTCCACGAATTCTCCATTTCTACTTCACTGTTGACATGAACACCGAAATTCAGACAAGCCAACTTAAAAATGCATTCACATTGTGACTTCAGTGTGAAATTAGTAAATTGCACGACGAAATTGATCCGAAAATAAAATCACAGAAGCTCACGAAGCTTATGGAAGGAAGAAGAAGCGTGAATTCTCTTTGCTTCTCTATGAGTATACCTTGACTGTACAAGACGGTCTTTCTCATTCTCATTCAATGCCTTGACGCCAGTTAAAAGTAATGCCGTAACCAGACAGCAAACAGTGAACCATTTCACAGAAACCTCCATTGTTACTTCTATTCTCTCTCTCTCTCTCTCTGTTTCTCCTCACTGTGTGTGTCTCTGTCTCTAACACACTGTTTCTCTCTCTGTCTTTTCCGTGTGTGTGTGTGTCTGAAAGACGATGAAGAAGGAGGAGGAAGAGGAAGAGGAAGAGGAACAAGAAGGAAGCAAATGAGCCAATGAGAAATGCGATGGAGTGGTGGGTTTTATAGCAATGAGCGGAGAACGTGGTGGACTAAAGTTGCCTAACCCGAGGTCTTAACCATGGTTAGTTAATTGACTTGAACATTAACCCCGTTTAACCAACTTACCACCTGCATAACTGTCATTAACTGCTTCATCTCTCTCCTACGTGTCATCACCTTCGGTCAGTGTCACGTGCCACGCTTTTCTGGGATCAATGCGTCCAGGTAAGCACTCTTAAATTTTTTCATTTTTCAGAATGAATTGATAAAACTTTCTAAAATAATTCATAGTCATATTTTAATTTTTTTATAAAATATATTTTTTATTTTTATTAAAAAATATTAATTTCGATTAATCTATTTCAAGACAGGGTCAAATGGTTGAGATATAAAGTTCTTCTAATATTAATTTGTTATTTTTTGGAATAAATTGATAAAACTTTCTTTAAAATAATTATATTCATATTTACTTTTTCAATTTCATCGTCACATTAAGCGTCAATATAATAGATAAAAAATTTTGATGTGACTTAAATAGTTGGATGATTACAAAATATACCGTAAGTTAGTTTTATTATACTATTTTAAGTTCGATAACTACTTATCTAAGGCCTCAAATTAACTTCATTTCATATCACACATCTGTATAATGTCACAAGAGTGGCGCATGCACCTTAGTGTTTCTTTAATTTATTTTTAAATTAAATTGTTGAACATGAAAATAATTATATTATATTATATTTGTATTTTATTTTATTTATCCACTAACATATGACTTTAAGGGAAAAAAAAGCCAAAAGGCTCCAACATCACATATAATAATATAAAAATTATTAAAAAAATATTTAACGTGGGAACAATTTTTTTTTTGAAGAAAAATACTCTTTACAGAAGACAAAAATAAAACATTAAAACAGAGATAAATTATTTTTCCCTTCCTAAAAAGATATTCAAATCACATGTCCTTCTCTTTTGTTTCTGAAAATTGCATTCTCATCCCCTAAAACCAAGAAATGCACTATATTTGCTTACCTTACAACAAAATATATGTTATAAATTTATATATTTTGATCCAAATATCTTTATATTTATACTTATATGATATAAAAAATATTAAATATATTTTTAATCAATATCAAATAATAAAATTAAAAATCTAAAAATTTTAAAATATAACATATAAATAAATAATATATTAAATTGAATTAAATAAAAAATGTAATTTTAAAAATTAATTTAAATATAAAAACATCGTTTTAACAATAAATATATATGAATTGATATAAGTGTTGCCATAAATTCAACAAAATTTTGAAAAACACTAAAATATATTATTTTTAACACACAAAAAATATTGTTAAAATAAAATTTAGAAATACGTTTTTAGTAAATTATGTTTTTAATAAATATTTAAAAATTCGTTATTTTAAACAAATAGAATAAATTACTGATTTGGTCTCTATAATATCACAATTATCTTAGTATAGTTCCTAAAATATCATGCATTTCAATTTAATTTTAAAAATATTATATTTATCTTAGTTTAATCATTATGTTTATCAAAATAACTTTTAGTAACAAAAATTTTAAAATTTAGCAACTGTAATTTTTTTAATTTTTTAGGAATAAAATTAAGATACTTAATTTTTTAATAATTAAATTAAAACTATGGTTTTTTAAAAATTGAATTAATAATTTACTCAATATATATGGAATTTTTTAATTTACTTTTTTTTACTGAGTGTGAAAACTGACATCCGTACTCTCCCGTGATACTCGCAAATGCTACTCGCCTTATGTGCGGCACGTTGCTACAAACTCACAATGCCACGTGGATTGCGGGGGAAGAAAGTGGCGTCGAGGAAATTCAGATAACCGTACGAATCTTCCTATCGAAAAAGAATCTCTGATCTGTCCACTGACAGCTGTCTTTCTAGTTCGTTAGTACGGCCATGTCCACCGTCGTATTTCCCAAGTTTGAGCTTCGTACAGTATTAGGTCACCGGTTCTTCCGGTAATACAAAATGTTTATTTTTATTATTATTTTTTTGAATTAATTTAAATTTAAACTTAATAAAATTATAATAGATAATAAAATTCTTTCTACAATTTTAATATCGTTACATTCCTAAAGAATTAAACATAAAATTTTTAATTAAATTAAAATAAACTCTTACCAATTAATTTACGTGTTTGGTAATTTTTATTTATTTTTATGTTCTAATGTTTTTGCTTGCAAAGTATCACATTTTTGTGAAATTTTTAATTGTAAGGAGTGAATTTATATTAATTATAATATTTTCAGTTTACAAGATACATGTTTATTAATTAATGAATATCCTTTTTTGATGATCAAAACCTTTATTGCAACAGAAGCTGCTAAAAAGGAGAATGCTTCAACGTTGACAGTTGACCCACCCCAACCTCATTTACAAAAAAGAGTGACAGCTTAGTATATTGGTAAACACATGTTGACATACAAATCCTCAATTCAATATTTTGGAAAAAAAAAAGAGCATAATTGCTTTTAGATTGAATTGATTTTCAAAAATGATTCTAAGTAAAAGGGGGTTTGCATGAACATGAATTATATTTAAAAATTATTATTAAAAAAAGTAATTTTAAAAATAAATTTTGTTTGAATACTAATTACCAAAATCATTTTTGAATATATAATTATCAAAAATGGTATGAATTTTATATCACCTTATTTCATTTACACTTAGTGTTTAATTTCAATCATTTTTAAATATAATACAATAAATTATATGAATATTCTAATAATAAAATTTTTAACTATTAGTAATACCTAATAATATTTAATTTAATTTTTAGTGATTCATTATTTAGTTATTGAATTAAATTAAACCATGGTTTATAATAAAAACTACTATTGAATTGACACAAAAATAAGATCAACAAACCCACATAATAAATCATATAAGTAACAGCTAAAATAAAATAAAAAATCATAATTAAAAGGAACAAAATGCAAATAATACAAAAGGGACCTAATTGTAAAGAATCTTGAAATATAAAAGTTCATTCACAAACTAAAACAACAAAAAACTGATTAAAACAAAAATAGCGGGTTAAATCACAAATATGATGTAGGGATTAAAATGAACAGAAAGTTTTTAATTAACTTGCTAAACATAAAACATGTGACCATTAAATAATATAAAGAGAGAAGTTTAATATAATATATCATCTAATAATCTAATAGTGTTCTCTTCTTCCTCTCAAGTTATTAGGTCAAATGATTACGTTGACGGTGTAATATCTATAATTAAATCCTTTATTAACAGTTACACTTTAATAAGCTAGCTAGCTAATTTTGTTAATAATTTAGAGACGCTAGCAAAAACTTGTGTATTTTATTTTATTTTATTTTTCACACGGTTTCAAGTGCACTTCTCCATATCAACCTAAGAAATAGGTTCTAGAAGTTGCAGATTTAATTCATTAATCTGATGTAGCAACCAGCTAAGATGGCGATTTTTCCTTGTGCTTTTTGGCCTAGAAATTAAACAGAAGAATGCTTTCAATTTTATTAGTCTGCTTTTAATACGTACAAGAAAAGCATCAAGATGAAGAGTCATGAGCACTCTTACATGCTAACATTATAGCTAAAAAAATAAAAAAGATATTTGAATTTATAAGTTTAGATCTCCAAATTAAGTAAACTCAATCAGAATCAAAAATAGGTCAAGCTCATTACAACTCATTGAGTTGATCGAGTTGACTCAATAGAAATCCAAAAAAAAAAAATTTCTAGTACACAGCCCAAAAAAAATCGGGTCACCCATATCGAAAACACAGTACCAAATGAGGAAATTGCAATTTTTAATATATTTGTTATTAGATTTTGTAATTAATAAAAATAATTTGTGTTTGTTGGGTAACGTTCTTATCAATTGATATTTTACTTTATTAATTTGTATTTGTATAAGGAATCAATTAAATCTAAGAAGAGTAATATCAAAATAATTGAAATTAAGTAATTTTATATTAATTATAAAATAAGATATTGTTTATATGTTAGAATATATATAATTTCAGTAGCTTATTGAACAGGAACTAGTCACATGTAAACTCTTATGATTTTACCTTTTAAATTGACGTTTTGAGTTTATCTCCGTTATCAAGTGTAGGTAAACTCTGAAAAATTTGACAACTTTGACACGCACTCATATATTTTCTAACCCTAATTAATTAATTTCTCAGAAATATGTAAAATCTGCCTGACTACCTGTGCATGTTTCTCACTTTGAAGATGATGCAAAAATGAACGCATTGTTGACACTTTTAGTGGCTTCTTTAATTTTGCTTTTGATTTTTGGCATATATACCAATAATCAGATCATGATAGCAAAGTGCATATGGGCTGTATCAGATTTTGCATACAAAATAAAAAGGGTTAATTACTTTATTATTTCTCGCATTGTTCATGAAGTAAGTTAAATTAACTACACGTACGTTGAGTTAAAGTGCTAGATTTATTATGTGATGTGTTATATAATCAATTCTTCATATTTACCTTTCCAGCTGGTCTGCTTCTGCCATGGATGAATCTTGAAAAGTCACAATGATGATCCTAAGAAAGAAAATTAAAGATGAATGCCAGTAGGTTTTTCTCTTCTTTTTTTTTTCTTTTTTTTTGCCATTTGGTTTTGCTTGTTTGGTCATAAAATGCAGTGGCAAAGCTTGTTGATGGTGACCGGCGATGCTTGAGTCTAGTGAAAAGAGTTAATTTCTCACAAGGTAATAAATTTAGATCTGAATTTCTACTGAAAATTTACCTAGTACCCGATAGCACCTCAAGTAGGATTACTTCCGATTGAAAATACTTATGACAAATAGAAAAATGTTGACAATATTGAAAATGTTTAATGGTGATAATGATGACTAGTGTCAAAATGGCCCCCTTTTTTTACAAAATTATATTATTTAATATAAATAATCACACTTAATCACATTTTAATATTTTATAATATTATATTCAAGTAAATTTGGATATGAAAAAATTTAAAAATTTTTAAAAATTTTCAAATTTAAATATAATATAATTAATTTAAAAAGAAAATATGACATTATAAATTGTATTTTAATAAAAAAAGTATTGAATATTTTTACTAAATAAATTTTAAAATTATATTATTTAAATATAAAAAGTTAGAAGAATAAAAAAGGCTCGTAAGCCATGACAAATAGTTTTGGGCATTTAATTTGAGGCTAGTTTATAAATGGGTCTGCCTGTTTATCTCTGGCTTGACACGAACCAGTCTGAACCAACCTGTTTGATGTTGTTAATGATGATGGTTGAAACGACAGTGGCAACAATGATAACAATTGTAAAAAGTTTATTTATTTATATATATATATATAAGGGTAAATTATTATTTTACTTCTTGAAATATTACAATTATTTTAATGTGATTCTTAAAAGATCAAATGTCTTAATTTAGTTATTAAAATATCACATTTATTTCAATTAGATCTTTTTTGTTGCTAAATACTAAATTTATTGTTGCCAAATCTCAATTGTTTTAATTGCCAAAAGTTATTTTAAATAACAAGAGGAGGAAAAAATTGAGACAGATTGAATGTTTTAGGGATAAAAATTGAAACGATTAAAATCAAATTGAATGAGCAAATTAATAATTTACACTGTAAAGATTCTTATTCAGTTACACAAAATTATTAATATTTAATTTTTAAGAAATAACAAAACAAACGGAACTTTTGATCGAATATTTTAGACTTTACTTACTATTTAAAAAATTGTTATTTGAGTTTAATTGATAAATTAATTCCCAGTTATAAAAACTTGCCATAATTAATGCTGATTTTTAAAACCCGTCATGCTTACCCAAAAAAAAAAAATCAGTCATGCTTCAACACTGACTATCCATTGTACGAAAGGCCAAATGATTGACAACACAGGCTTTCACGTCTAAACCAACTTCTAAGTTTTATCTATATCTTTATTTTCTCATAGAAATTCTTATCTGATCATTAATTATTAATTAGAGGACTGCACAATATATAAGAACTTAGGCTTCGATTTGACCCAAACATTTTAATTCAATTCTTAATTAATTCAACTACCACATCGCAGAGGACATTCAGTTATTGTAATATTAGTACAAGTGCATGCTCACATGCATATTCATGAACCATTAGGTCTACTTAGTCGCTTCCCATTTCAATTACTATAATATCACACACAGAACATGGTTCACATATACCAAAATTGTTCACTATGTTTCAATTTTTTTTCTTATTTTTAAATATCAATAGCAATTTTAAATTGTCATTATATTTAAATAGACATTTCTTTTTATTTGAACCACCGGTTCTGATTAATCTAACTTGAATCAGGTCAATCATGAAAAAATAAAAAATAAAACTCTATTAATATTAATTTTTTCTAATCACAAAATTTGAACTTATTAAGACCTTACTTAAGAAAGACTAAGTACTTAATAACAATTTTGAATTGTCATTGTAGTTATTGTAGAGATTATAAAAAAAAATGAACACATAAACACAAATCAGAATCTCACACACATATATCGATCTGACATTAATTAATTGTGTGTCCAAAAATTTTGCAGATGATTATGGATGAGAATCATATCATGTGGGGATAAGATTTCTTTCTTTTCACGTCTTCCTGTATTTGAGTCTGGTTTGGCGACAATTCTGACCCCATTTTTTGTCTTGTATCCTTCACAAGACCAAACTATATACCAAATCAAGTTTATGAAATGCCCATTGGCCAATATTAACGTTAACAAAGATTTTTAGATTTATTTTCATTTGGCTACAAATTAAATTATGTGTTCTTGTTATTTTTTTGTTAATCCTATGAACATCAATTCTGTTTGTTATGTGTACATATGTACCTATAAAGTCAGCCTGCTGGTTCTCATAATTAAGGTCATAATCTGCCATCAATATGTATCTCTGACGTTTTAAATTATATATATATATATATATATATATATATATATATATATATATATATATATATATATATATATATATATATATTTGATGTTATAAGTAACTTGTCAATATGTATCTCTTAATTAAAAAAAAATATGTATCTCTTAAGTTAATTTGAGTCATAAGATTGGGTCAAGTAAAATATGATTTATCAATATTGTATATATAAGGTAATCTTTTTCGGACTTAATTATTGAGTATATATAAAGGGCAAGCTCTTCAAATTAGTGTTTTTAAAATCAAATTATTATTTTTTTTTTGAGTTCAAACAATCATTATCACTACAACTAAGTAATCAACCAATGTTAAGTATACCACTAATATGTATGTAAAAAAGAATTTTGATAAAGACATAAAAAAGAAAAATTCCATGTCAGTGGATCAAGTTATAGAAATGGAAAATAATTGATTACGTACTATTGTTGATTAAACAATATTATAGTACGATATTGTGTTCAAAACATTAAAATTCTAGAGTCAACCTACTTTTTAGTCGGTAACAGTTTGATTCTTAAAAGATTGTTACTAATCATTTTAGTTCTTGAATTTTAAAATTATTACATAAAATGATACAAAAATTGATATTATCATCATAATCAATATTTTTTGATGTGTACCGTTATTTATTAACGTGATAATAACGTGACAACTTAACATATTGATATGACTAACTACTTTACTCTTTAAAATTTGAAATTTTTGAACAAAACGATCATTTTATTCATTGACTTGACAGAGATGTTAGACAAATAGATTATTTTGTGTGATGCTTTCAAGATTCATAGACTAAAGTGGTTAGTCATAATCTTTCAGGGACTAAACCGTCATCGAAGTACAATTTTTAAAGACAAAAAAAAAAGTTCACTGAAAATTCTATTATCCTTCATAAGTCAACATATGCATGCTTGATGGTTATTGGTTTGGCTTAATAGAGCAATTCCTTATTATGCGTTTGAATACTTTACAGCTAGTTGGAGAGTTCAGTTCTTTTTAATCACAGTTTTGTAATTTTTAGCTACGGTTATAATCATAGCCAAAAATAACCACAGTTATAACAATGGTTAAAAGTTACAAAACTGTGGTTAAAAAGAATTGAACTCTCAAATTAGCTCGAATGAATCTGGATTCCCTTATTACCGCGGCATTTTTTCTTGTTTATGCCTCTCAAGGCAAAATATTCTTCAATTGTTGGGTACACCATAATTAATTAATTATCATATATACGATTCAATGTTTTTATAACAAATTTAGTAATTAGGGATTTTTTTTATAATTATATATAGTTATGGATATTCTATAGTTCTCCTCTTGGAATTTTCTAACCATTAAAAAATTGTCTTTTCGAATGATATTGGGATATGTACTTCTTTCATCGATTTGATGCACTTAGGATTATTTTAAAAATGCTTTTGAAAATTTTAATTGAAGGAGAAATTATATATATTTAGCCATCCCTAATCTTGTCTTTAATTACATTCTCCTAAATTTATTAAAAAAATTGCAATTGATTCCCTAATCCAGTAGTCATATGAAAGTATATATACATATTCATGTCAGCGATTATTTTAAAATAATTATTTTTGCAGACACATAAAACATGTTTTCATCTTTTCATTTATAAAATAATAATTTAAAAAATTGTTTTTAAAATATATATTTCCAAAACAATATGCCAAACAAATCTTTTTTTATTTTTAAAAAATAAAAACAGAAACCAAGCAGCCGTAAGTCTCTTCAAATCCACAAACAGAAAACACAAACCGTGTTGTTTGGATAAAATCTTGGTCCACAAAAATCAATTTCTGAATTATAATATCACTTCAATTAAAGCAAGAACATGTCGTTGTTTTTATAGTGTTTGTTTGAGACATGACAAAATGGATTAGAACCGAACAAAATTGATACCTAACCAAGTTATAAGCACATGATATATAGTTCAATGTGAAAGGGGTTTTGAACATATATATAGGCTTTGTCTCAAGAAGTTTACGTACTGAAATTAAACTCCAGGAATTAAAGAAATATTAGAATTTCATTTATCAAATCTTTGTCTTTGAGCTTTCTGCTCTTATTATCCCAAATCAATAATATATATATATATATATATATATATATATATATAGGCAAAAATACTTTTTGCGTCTTTAATATTTACACCAAGTTTTAATTTTGTTTTTAATTTTTTTTATCGATTATGTTCTACATGTTTAATTTTTGTTTTAAATTTATCTTTTTTAATTACTAACCACTTAATCAACATTTTTTATTAGTAGAACAGATATCGTTAGTAAAAATGATAAATTTAAAACAAAAATAAAATATGTAAAATATAACTAACGTAAAAAAATTATGAATAAAATTAAAATTTGGTACAAATGTTAGAAATGTCTAGCCAACCTCTTGACGGCATGCTTATTATGAGATTTTGTTTGATATATTATATGAAAATATTTTTATAAATTTTTTTATTAGAAATAATCAAAAACTCTTTACAACTCATATCTTAATTTAAAATATTTTCGAAATTTAAAAATATTAAGAAATTAATACTTATTTTGTGTGTGTGTGTATATATATATATATAGCAAATTCCTAAATATATACATATTAATATAAATATGTTTATAGCTTTCTTGAATATTATTATTTTAACATTAATATGGTGGAGCATAGTTTCTGTTTGATCCATATGATGACTTTATAATTGACAAGAAAATGATGCTTAAAAAATTTTTCATTATAAATATCAATTTATTTAATAGTTGATAATTATCAGTAGTTCATATAAAAAAAATACTTATTAGTAGTTATTATTGAATCATACCTAGAGCTTATTGTAGATACAAATTCATAGTACCACGCATCACTTTTGATATACTGAGAAGTTTGCCAATTTCACTAATAAACCATTCTTAAAACTTTTCATTATGCAGGCTTGTGTTAATTTTATAAATTGGGTTCCTAACATCATGTCTCCAATTTACATTCTACTTTAAATTTTAACCCATGTTAATTCATGATAAGAAACGAAATTGGAAATGTACTTGATGAATTCATGGAATCACAATCAATGGGTAACGGGATCATGATCTTCCAATTGTAATTTTATCTTAAGTTTTTTTTTAGATTCTCTTTGATTGGAAAGAAGAGAAAATAGATTGTCTATCACAATTAGAGATTACAATCCCTTGTAAGTAACTTATAAATAATAGTTATTTTTGAAGTTTTTTACAATTTCTAATTCTACCCCTCATCAAATTAAAAAGTGCACTCCTGTATCTATACTTATATATTTTATGACAATTATGCCCTGAAGAAAAATTTATTCTTAATTAGACAACTTTTAATTTTTTACTTATTTAAATGATGACCCAACACATTTCAATATTACATATAAACCCCAATTAGATAAATAAATCTAACAGCTTGAACCTAAAAATTTGACTAAATTAATTAAAAAGTGAAAATTGTGATAATGAAAGCTTAATTAAAGGTTAGTTTTAGTGGAAGATGTGAGCATATAACGTGGGATTATTTACCTTGCCAAATGTCAATGTCGTATATTTGAATTAATCTAACTTTACTAAATGTTTTAAGACAATTTCTAAAATTTTTTTGTACCCCTAATTACAATTGTAAATTAATTTATGATTTAGTTAAGCTATAGGGACATTTATCAAATTACAAATCTTATGTCACTGATGCTTGGTTCAAACAGTTTGTGATTTGTTCTTTTTAAATAAATTTTATATATAAGTTTTGTAAATGACAAAAATTAATATTAAAAAAATTTTATATTTATAACTTTACTTAACTCAAATCAGATTAGATAAAGTAAAATTGTTGCTTCAAAAAAAAAACATAGTATGTCTGTCAACATACACATAATTTGTCGTTACATGCAGTATAGCATTATGTATAAAGGTCACAACGATATTTGTTGAGAACATGACCCTATCCTGACTTTGATTGTGGCCTTTCACTAATTAAAGCAAAAAAAGAAAAAGTTAGTTTGAGATACACGTAAATAATTCGAACATCATCTTAATTACTACAATTGAGAGAGAGAGATAATTCAAACACTTCTTGTGTGTAGATTCTAAATTTTTTTTTGTTTAGAAATATTGGTATTTGAAAATTTACTGAACTCTTATAAATCTAATTTTAGTCAAGTTATATTATAAAATTATAAACTTCTCTCAATATTATTTTTTTATTTATAAAATTTAAACTTAAAATTTTATTTAAAAAAATGCACACACACGCGCACGCACATATATATATATATATATATATATATATATATATATATAAATTAATCAACGATAGATTATGGTGATCATCATAAATTATGGTAGTAGTTGTTGGTTTATGAATGCATACTTGTGGTAAATGTTATAAATTATATGGCAAAAAGTAAACCATTTTTAGTGTAGGAAAGGAAAGGAAAGAAGTATTATTTCAAGTACTCATTTAAGTTTATTATGACCTTTTTTTTTTGGGTTTATTATAAGTTTTTTTATTAAAGATAATCATATTTAAGACGTTGTTGAACATTAAATATGAATATTTCTCTCAGTTAAAATTTGCACATTTGATTCATCACTTTATGTGAGGTTAGTTCATTCTATTAAACTCAACTCTTTTAGTTTCAGTTTACGACTTTGCCAAAGCAATATATTGCTAATTAAGACCAGTTAAAATGCCAAACCTAGGAGCCCCCAAATGTTAATTAATTAGCATGATCCTACTAAGATTAATTAGAAAGAGTTGTGTAACGTATTCGAGTGAAGTTAGTGGAAATTGACATGAAAGTTATAATTACCCATCAAAGGTTGGTTTTTTCTTTCATTCTTTCTTCTTTTCTTCCTTTTTTTTTCTTTTTGTAATTTTTGTCCAATCATAATTCAATTTTTCGATCTTTCAATTCTAGAGACAATTCAATGTATTTTACTCATGAATTCATTGATAAATTTTTTTCCAATTTACATTTCAGTACGAGACCTGTGAAAAATATGACATTTTGATAATGTTTACCATGTATATATTTATATATATACTATGAGAACATTATAAATTTTTTTGTATATACTTGAATATTTTATAATTAATAAAATTTAAATATTTCAAAATTTAGAAAATATATAGGTTAAATTATTTGCTTAGTCGCTATATTTGTACCCAATTTTAATTTGTTCTTTATAATTTAAAATTTTGCAATGTTTTTATCATTTTGTAAATTTTTAATTTAGTCCTCACCATTAAACTTCTGTTATCATTCTTTAAAATTTTGTTGAGACGGTCAATTATGTATATATATATATATATATATATATATATATATATATATATCCTAATACTCTAAATAAGCATAATTTATATTAACAAAAAGATTAAAAGTACCTAATTAAATAAAATTAATTAACTTGCGTATATAGCATATGATGTAACATATATATTAAATAATTTGGAAAAATTAGCTTAATTATATATATACTCACATATATAGAGTGTTATAATATGTCATTGGTTACATTAGCAAAATTTATCAAAATATTGACAAACTTTTAATGTTTGGGACTAAATTATTTTTTAAAATGATAAGAATGTAATTACAAATTTTTAAATTACAAAGATAATATCAAAAATTAAATAAAATTGTAAGGACTGAAAAAGTAATTTTTTGGGTTTCTCACATATATCTCTCATTAGATGCAATCCTGTTCAAATAGATATTAAATGTGAGCACATCTCTTAAGAATAATTGAATTATGTTTTTCTACCTTATAAGGGAGTAGCTCTTTCCACTAATTATAATATTTGTTGGTATTTCACAAATAATTTAATCAAATATATATTAGTTGTCAATGACCAAAATGAGTGTGTGTGTGTGAGAGAGAGAGAGAGAGAGAGAGAGAGAGAGAGAGAGAGAGAGAGAGAGAGAGAGAGAGAGAGAGAGAGAGAGAGAGAGAGAGAGAGAGAGAGAGAGAGAAGATGAAGAAGAAGAAGAAGAAGAAAGTGGCGAATCATACGTTTTTAACAAATATGGCATATTCCCTCAAAAGAAAACAAACGTTTGAAAATTCAGACTTTCTGATTGAATAATAATATTAAGTGTTTGACAAAATAAGTGATTATATATAGTGATTGATTAGTACTGATTAGGATTCACAAAGAAAGAGACCTTTTATTCCCTTCTCTTGACGCGCAGGAATTGATCAATGGCAATAGTACTTTATTATTCATAGTTATTTTATTTATTTATATGCTATTATATATAATATAATTTTGAGACTTTTTGATCATTATTCTTTAAAATCATATGGATGTTTATTCTAGTGTTTTAAAAATTAGATCGATTATTAAACTAAAAAAGTGAGTAGTTTACGGTTTAATGATCGAATCGTGGTCAAACTACAGTTGAATTAAAATATTATAAAAAATATTGTTAAATATATTTTATATATTTATAACACAAATTTTTAATAATTAAATTAAAAAATTTCAATTATAAAAGTATAAATAATTCATTTTTAAACAAGTTATAGTTATTTCTAATTATATATGATATTATAGCATTTGTTTCTAATCTATTTCAATCTTTGTATTATTTAAAATTGTTTTACACTAAAAAATAATATAATTTATTTACTTAAGGATAATTTTGCTTGTTATACATAAAAAAGTTTGACATTGTTGAATGAGTATGGTGGTACACAAGGCAAGCAGCGCTTCTAATAATAATAGTAGTATGCTTCATATGTTGAAAAAGTTCCAGCCTATCAAAGGCAGTCTAACTCTAAACTAGTTTCAGTTTCATATGAATCGGCTATTTAAATTTGATTATTGACTAAATTTGACCAGTTTCTTAAACTATCAATTTTGGGTCTCTTTTGGACCAGACCATAGTTCGATTCCTAATCAGACGAGTTGAACCAGTCAATTTGATCCAATTATAAAAACAATTATTTATTCTACTTGAAAATATCAACTTATATATATATATATATATATATATATATATATATATATATATATATATATATATATATATGTTTAACAAGTTATAAATTTTAACAAACTAATTTAATTTGATAAAAATGTAAAATTAAAGAGTAAGTGCTAAACATATAATTTAAAGAATCAAAATGTATCCGTTTTATTTTTTCAAACTATAATGACATATATTCAAAAAAATAACATATACTTTAAAATTAATATTAATTAAAATTAGTATAACTGATATAAAAAATTATAAGAGACTTGACCCAGGCGAGATCGAGTTCCATGTTTCTCTTTTTTTTTTTTTATAAAAAGGATTGCAATAGGGTGATGTTGCAGCGAAAAAGAAAATAAAAAATATAGGTGAAGAAATAAATAATATAATAATCAAATATGTGTAAATAGTTTTTAAGATGTAGCATTCCGGTTTTTTATTATTTTTTAGCATTAAAGTAAAACAGCCTGAAAATTAATTAAAATTCAATCTATAAATTTAGACATTTTAAAATTTCAACAACCAAATCTATTTTTAAAAACATTTTAAAGATTCAAATTTAAATCTTATGAATAGAGAGAATTAATATTAAGAGAATTTTACACTTTTATAATTTTACCTGACTTAAAATAGATTAATCAAAGTCTAATAAGTTTTTAAAATATTAATAATTTTAATTTTTTTCAAAAATAAAAAAAGCATCCCAAGGTTTTTTTTTTTCCAAAAGTTGATGTAGCTTTTAAAAAACATCGGAAGAAGCATCATAAAATGAATAGCACACAAATTTATTTTTCTATCAAAAAGCTCTCTAGAAACAAAAGCCACGGCAATCCCAAAGAAGCTGTTATTATGTTGTATGAAACTACTGCAACATCTTTTAGGAAGCTATTACAGGGCACAGTAATAAAGCCAATTTATATCTCCTGTCAGTTATTTGATTGTGAATGAATGGTTAGTAATATATTTTTTTAAAGATATTTATTGTCAATTATTCATTTGCGTTCAAACGATTGAAAGGGACCTCAGTTAACTCTTGTACTGGAACTAACCCGCCCGCTATTGCAATGCTTTTTTGACAATGCCTTATAAATTATTGTATACAATTAAAATATGACTTAATTAATTTAAGCAACAAATTAAGACAATAGTATGTATATCGTTGCACAAATTCAGAATATATATGCCATGTTTTACAAAATAGTTGCTTATATATGTAGATTATGCAACTTTAAACAACACTGTAAAGTTCATACTTTGTAGCATAAAAAATCAAAATAAACAACAATTTATAAAATAGTTTTTTATACCAATACTTTAAGCAACGAAATATAAGGTGGCATTTATCTATAATTGTACTTAATGAAGATTCAAATATGATTAGTTCATATTTCAAGTCATTAAGTGTATTTACTTATTTTTTAAAAATTTTGTTTAAGTTATAATATCTAAATACATCTTAAAAGTTCAGATCTTATGATAGGTATTAAAACTTTTTAAATGTATCATTTATTTTACTTTTTGCTTTCTCTTCCCATTTTCCTTTTGGCTTATCATTTTTTTTGTAAAATATATTTAGTTACTAATTTATTTGGATATTATTTTAATTTTTATAAACAATTTATATGTATTCAGGTGTTGAAAAAAAAAGTCCTAGGGGCCAATTTTTTTTTTAAGATTAAGATGTTTGAAAATCTGAATCGAAATACAAATTTAATTGTTAAGATATTATTTTTTAATCTGAATATTGAATAATTAAGACTATTTGTTATTTCAACATCTGAATACCTATAACTTATAAAAAAATTATATTCAAATAATTTTCAAATGAATTAGTTACTAAACATTTGTTCTTAGTCATTATCTTTAATATTATATGGTAATATAAATGTTTTTATTAATTTTTTATAATTTAAAATCATTTTATAAAAATAATAATATGATTTACATTTGTTATATTATATATAAAAACTTACCCTTATATAATCATTATAAGATTTGGTTTAGCTGATTGAAACAATTTTTCACATTCAACATTATGCAAGTTTGAATTTTTTCAAGAGTTTTTTTTAATAAGCAAAATAAAGTAAGGCGGGGCTCAAATTATATCTGAATAGTTTTCATATTTGTCCCAATATCCAATTTGTTAATGGTCTATAATCTAAGCCAATCATATTCAAATTTTCATTAAGTGCAAACAAATGTCCCCTCAATTATTTAGTTATATATTTATATTCAAACACCTTAATCTTACAATAAAATACCACAATAGTAGTTTAAGCAAACAAAATTTAGACAACACAGATTACACAGTTGCAACTTTTGCATAAAATCATAATATGCAACAACAAAAAAATGTTGCTTATAGTAATTGTTGGAACAATGAAGTTTCAGACAACACTCTAAAATCAAAATAATATTTTTTAAAGAAAAAATTTATATATACGTAGTAGTAGGATTAGTAGTATAATATACAAAAAGTTTTTTGATTCTTTTTTTAAATATATAAATACTCATTATTATTGTAAATGAAAAATCTAATGGAAGGTTAATTTAATAGTAGAACCTCCTTGCTTTGAACAATAATGCACCTTTCCCATGATCTTTCCAAGAAAACGCCATGGGAAAGTTAGGGAATTTTTTTCTTTAAGATTAAACATTCTAAATACATATTTGATCATTAAGATATTGTCTCTAAATTTAAATATATATTAAATCATTAATAATTTTCATTTTTTGATACATACATGTATGTACATTATATACTTATCACTAAAAAAAATATTTAGAATAATTATTTAATATCTAAAAAATTTAAAGACTTTTCGTGAAATCAAATTGAATAAAATAAATGCAAAGCAAATAAGCAATATGCAATCAAACACGTCACTCCAACCTAAAATCAACGTTCGGTTGAGAGCATTCTTCAATTATGGCATATAATACATATGGTCACTTCATAGTGTCCTCTTGTCTTGAACGGTATCGTTTCAACCACTTTTGATGGTCAAATACGTTTGACCAACAACAAAATTGAGGGGTTCATAAAAGTTTTCAAACAACAATGAGACCAAGTGATATTACTCAAAGCTTACCTAAATGTTTTCCAAAAATAAAACTCCCAATTAGTGGCAAATATTTCACGTTGTGAATCATTGTGATGTTTGTGTTTTGCACAATTATGCATGCAAAATAAAGCTGATGATCATGATGAATGAGCAAAATGCGTGGCTAGAAATAAGCTTATATTTTTTTTTTTTTGTTTCTTTGGTGTAGTTCCTTTCCTTCACACACGCGTATATACGTGTGTGTATGTCTTTAGGTTCTGAAAATTAGACTGATTATTAATTAAATACTTTCACTAGTTTAAAGGTCAATGATCGAGCCATGGTTGAACAAGTTTACTTTAAAATATTAAAAAATAATATAGATAATTAAAAACTATCATATAAATTTAAAAATTCAATTAAAAATAAAATTTGATATCAATTACACAAAAAAATATTTAAAATCAAAAGTTTACAGTAAAAATTGATCAAATAACAAAGAAATATGATTAAACAATATAATATTTATTCATATTAAATTCATAAATTACCAATATATTGGCATTTCTACTAAAATTAATTAATCTATAATATTAATTTCTTTATTACTTAATTATAGAATAAACAAAATTTAAAATTTTAAAAATAAATAAATAAATAAAATTTCAAATGAATTTATTTAACACTAATTTTTATTTAATTTAATCAATTTAACTGATTCAATTACTAACTAATTTTAAAATTATTTTAAACTAATTTTTAATTTGACCGATCGAACAGATCCAGTTCAACTCTTATAACAACCATATATACAAGTGTGTGTGGGCGCGCATGTATACATACACATTCGGTCTTCAAATATTTGATTAACGTCCTTAAAAAATTGCAGATCATAAATTTGCCAGCGCTGTCTCTCACAAAACACAATATGAGACAAATACATATTAATGGTGTTGAAGGCAATTACATAATTTTTATAAATTAATCCTATAAACCCCCCCCCCCCCCAAAAAAAACCAAAAAGAAAAACCCAAAGCTCAATTTTCGCGGTTTTTTTTTTCATTGATGGTTAAACTTAATTACTCTAATTAGTTTAATAGGTGATTATTTGAATTTTGCATAAATCACTGATGTAGTTCTTGAAAATTATATTTATTTAAATTTAGTATTTTAAATATAAGATATTTTAATTTAATTTCTAAAAATTATATTTGTCTCAATTTTGTTTCTCCATATATAATCTCTAAAAGATTACATTTGTCTTAATTTTGTCCCTCCATGTGTCAATGTGATGTTTTGGCAACAACATATTTAAAATTTTACAATGGCAAATTTGGCTTGGCAAGACCAAATTGAAATAATTACAAATTCTTTTGCATGGATTAAAATTGAAATATTTCATATTTCAAAAATCAATTGAGACATATAGTATTTCAAATATCATTAATAATTATGTGTATATATACAGAAGAAGAGAGACACACAAAAAGAAGGATGTAGATTCACTCCCCTGCATAAGAGGAAGCAACAATTTTAAATGTTGCTAAAAAGCGTAAATTCCTTCTACACAAAGAAGGCACGCTGCATCCCGAAAAGAGAAACAATAGGCCAAGCTCAGTCTCTTTCATCAAATGTCGATCACATCAAATCATAGCACTCAACGACAATTAATGAATGTTGGGTTCAGCATTGTTGAAGTTTCTTATTCAAATAGTGTGAATTGAAAAAATTGACATTAATGAAATTTTTACACTTTACTCAAATCATAGTCAAAATTCAATATGTTTTTGAATATTAGTTGTATCACTAGTGAATGTCAACCATGTATATGTTGCTCTGTTTGTCACTATTAATTTAACTAAAAATAATTATCATAAGTAGAAAATTAAAGTGCAGTTACTAATTATATTTTTTCTATTAAATTCTTTAATTAGAATATAACTAGAATATAATTTTTTAATTAAAATATGAAAAGTTCATAGCCTTTAAAAATGATTGTATATTTTTTACAACGCAACATTACATAGTTTTTTTAAGAAACTTATATGTATTTTTTATTTCTAATAAAAAATTTGATAACAAAAATATAATAAAGTCTACTCTTTATCATAATATTATCAAGTTTGATAAAAAAATTATAAGAAAATTTGATAAAAAAAATATAATCATCGTAAACCATCATGTGCATGCAACCTTCAAGCTTGTTATTAATTGGAGCATCAAGTTTGTGAAGAAAAAGACGATCAATATAAAATTTTAAGAAGTTGAAAAACTTAGAATGTTTACTTACAAAACGATGTTTAAGATGTGCTTTACTTTTATTGCAAAACAATACTTCGAATCTTCGATGCAATAATTGAGTTGAATATATTAACCGAGCCTTATATATATATATATATATATATATTAGGTACTAACATGTGAACAAGAATCCACGTAAGAGAACCCTAATACATTGTCACATGGGAGAGACAATATAAATTAGGTAATTAAACTCAAGAATCGATGCCCTATTTCTATGCTAGCTTTTGAGAGAACTATAACAATAAATATTATTATAATGTTCTGATTAATTCTCGTGTTTGCCAAAATCTATGTAATGTGAATAAGCTTCATATTATATATAATTAATCAAGTTTAATTAATTAATAACCAAACTCCATTGTTAGTCTTATGACCTGCTTTTCTTTATATCTAACTATTTCTTTATAAAGGCAATTAAGAATATTAAATAATTAAATAAAAAACTTTATGTTGACTATTAATTGATGAACACACTTGCATGATTCACTCCGAAAATTTTGGTCATGCCAAAAGGAAAAAGGGTATAATTCTGGGCCATACATACATACATACATACATATATATATATAGATAAATTGTACAATACGTGTCAATTACGAGTATTTTAGAGTATATAAATGTATATAAAATAAAATAAATTATCCTAAACAATTTAATATTCACGAGGTACTTTTTGTTTGTGGAAAAGTGAAGCTATCTATGGATGGTTCATGGCCAGGATGCCCTTTTTTATTTAATTTTTTCTTTCTTTTCGAAGAAGAATGCAAAACGTTGAAGTACCAAAACCATGCAAATCCATTGTTTTTTTTAAAAAAAATTAAAGACATGCAATGCACTACTTGATTAAATTAACCAAAAATTTAGAATCTTCATGAGAGGCAGTTAATTTTTTTATTTTTTATATGTAAGGTAATTGACGAAGTAAAATTATTAATTAATTACGAAGACTTAAAACACCAGTCACTGTCCTTGCCTTATTATTAAGCTCATCATTTCATCATTAATTTTTAAAAAAGTTTATGAAGAAATTCGATTTCTTGAAAATTATTTTATTATTAAATTACTTTAAAATTTATCTGTATAATAATTACAAAGCACTTTACACAAATTTTGATATGATTTAATGTTAAAAAATTCAATATTTTTAAAAAGTTAAACTTTCCATAGATTTACTCTTAATTTTTTAGATGACCTTATCATTAATTTTTTTCATTATGTGATAACACATACATTAAATTATTATTTTTTATAAAAATCAAAATAAACAATCTAAAAGATTTAGAAGAGACACAACAATGATTAATTCAATCGCCAAGATTAAAATGCGTTTCCGCAAAGAATCTTAGTTTTATTTTATTATATATAGGAAGACATTATTGGTTGACATCTTTGCCTCAATTAATGTTTGTTTTAAATAATAATCTATCTATTTTTAATTTTTTTATCACCAAAACCAAACAATTAAAAAGAAGGTCAATTACATGAACTTTTTCTAATATAATGTTTGGTTAAATTACATTTGTTAGACCTCCTATTTATAATATTAATACTCAGGTCTCGGGGATCCCTTAACATTATTTATACATATTGTACAAACTCCCCCTCCAATTTACTTTCATATTTCAAATTAATTAATTAGTTTATTTTCTAAATTATAATTTTATTTTTAAATAATGATAAAGATAGCTAATATTTAGCTCTAATATGAATTGTAATTTTATTTTTAATGTAACATTACAAACTATCAAATAATTTTATTACTAGAAAGAACTGATCATACTGTAAATAAATTAAAAAGAGTTGGGTGTAATTTTTAAACCAGAGAGATATAGATATAAATTGATGAAAAACTTTGTATAATTCACCCATAAAGAAATAATTTGAATAGGCATAGCCAGCCGTGCATGCATGTTGAATCGTGTAATTTATAAGAGATTAATTCTTGAAAATATAAAAGGAAGTTGTGACTTGGAAGGACTGCATAATTGAGCACTTTTTTCATTTTCCAGACCCTTTGGAAGAATAGACATAGATTAAACAAATCATTAGAAGTCATCATTCTCTCTTTCTTAGCCAAAACATCATGTGGTTTTGTGTGGAAGATTTGCTGTAGGGCTTATCAAGAAGCCAAAAGCCAGCTCTGTATATCCATATCTCTCTGTTAATTTCTCTCTCTTATAGGTGGATGCAGCTGCAGCAATCCACAACACTTTCCATAGGAATAATTAGACCCACGACCATGTGCCAGCATATTATATTTTCAAGGCATCAAATTAAATGCATATATATATATATATATATATATATATATATATATATATATATATATATATATATATATATATATAACTCCTAAACTTTTATCGCGTTTTAATTATAACCCAAAATTTTATTTTATGTTAGTTGTAACTCTTTTTTTATAATTAGTTTCTATTATATCTTGAGCTTAATATTATTCACAAATATTTAATGGTAGGCATTAATGTAGCATTTCATCTTACACACATTAGTAGCTACTAACCTTGTTTTTCCACCTGGAATTGGAATTGGTGAAAACCAAAGTAATTATTATTTTACTTCTTATTATATCTGATTATTTTGGTTATTATTAGTTGCAGTTCCACATAGCAAAACTAAAGTGGATTAGTAGGTGCTAATATATGCAAGATGGGCCAGATGCTACATTAATGTTTATCATTAAATATTTTGACGACATTAGACTCAATGATATAATCCAAACTAATTAGAAACATCTGAGTTATTTGCACAAAATAAAGTTATAGGTTATAATTTAAACATAAGTCAAAGTTTAAAGGTGTAAACATTAATCTTGCCCTAAAAAAAAAATTAAATGCAATTCTTTAAATTTTTACTATTAGGTTTATTCAATTAAAACATAACAAGTGTATGGTTTTTCAATTAGAACACAAATGTATGGTCTTTGAAAAATAATTGTATATGTTTTATAACTCAAGCATCGCATAATTGGTTTTTTAATGAACTTTTTTACATATGTTCTATTTTTAGTAGAGAACCTAATCAATAGCAAAGATATAAAAAAAACTACATATAAGTTTTATCCATATATATACACACATCAAAACACTGGTTGGTCCAAGTGAATGAATAATTCAACACTTGTTTTTTTTAACAAGATCTCAAATTTGAATTTTTGAATAGAAAAAATCAATACCAAAAGATCCAGTTACATCTTTGTGGTTTGAATTGACTTGAAACTCAATAGATCAACTTATTGTGATTCAAAACCAAATATATATATATATATATATATATATATATATATATATATATATGTATTAATTTCTGAAAAAATAGGATATTTGTTGATTTATTATTTTTTATAAGCATTAATTAAATTAATCTTTTACAAATAAAATATTTTTCAATTTAATCTTCATAAGCAGATATTTTTAATTTAACTTTTTTACAAATAAAATTATTATCACTAACGTCCTTTTATCAGTATGCTTGATGTTAATAAAATTTATGTCATGATATGTGCAATCTATTTTTTTTTTATAGGTTGCCACTTGTGCAATATTTGAATTGAATAATAATCTTATTATAATAATAAATTGAAAAATAATGTCATTAATAATAATTTTATTTGTAAAACATCAAATTAAAATATATATTTAATTAGTGTTTAAAACTATACGTTAGCAAACAAAAATATTAACATATTAACATATTTAAACTATAATATAAAAAAATGTAAGAGTGAGAAAGTAATTAAGGAGTTAAATAACTTCTCATTATTTTTTATTATTTTAAAAGTTACTATAATTTCTTCTATATTAAGCAAAAATAATTTAAAAAATTTAAGGCATACTTCAGTGCATTCAAATCCATAATATAGGTGTCTTAGATTTTTCAATTAGGAGAGAAGCACGATTATATATTGTGTTATCCATTTCTGGAAAAGTTCAAATTTGATTGAATATAATAACTGAAACTCCCTTCTCCATGTGACATTCAATTTCAATCAAAATGTTTCTTCATTTGTGCATTGCTTTTATGTATTTAATTTTTCTTTTTTTTTTCTCAGAGAAGAAATAAAATATTGTAAGCATAAGCTACCGAAAAGGAAATTTGGCATTATATCTATATATATATATATATCTCTCTCTCTCTCTGAAACTCCATTATCTTATCTTATTATTCTTAAAATAAAAAAATGTATTTTAAGATTAAAAAAATAAAATGTAGATAATTTATATAAAAATTTATAACTCTAAAGAGGCAAATTGACGTACCATCTTTTAGGAAAAAAAGTATTTTATCTGTTATATTTGGGTAAATTATACTAACATTTCTTAATTTTTGACTAAATTATATTTAATACCCATCTAGTTTTAAATATTACTTGACTTTTTTTTTGGTTATTGAAATTAATTTCTTGCACATGTGTTCCTTTTAATATTAAAATTATTAATTAATTTTTATTGTCATATTAAAAATAAAGAGGTATTAAATATAATTTAACCAAATTTTAAGCATGGTTAGTATAATTTACCTTTAATATTTTAGTAGGGTCTTGGTGTTTTAGAACAAAAATGAATTTTACATGCCTTGGAATTGTCGAAGAGGTTTGTTTTTTTTGGTCCAGCTCATATTAGAATCCGGCATTTTTGGGCCGACTGGGCCCATTAACAAACTTGGACATAGCTTGAAAGGACAAAGTTGACAAAAACAATCTCTAAAAAAATCCTCAGACCCAAAAAATAAAAAAGAACCTATGGGAAAATGGAATGAAAAAAGAAAGAAGGGGAATTCTTAAAAAAAAAAAAGCCAACGAAACCAAAAAAAAAGTTTGAAATGACAATATAACCTAATATGTTTTTTTTTCAATAAGGCTTTTTTTTAAATAATTTAAAGTTCAAAATTAATCCAACATATTATACTTTTGAAACATATATAACACAGTGACTAAAAATGATTACGACTTTTAGAATTTTGAATGACTCTTAATTATTATCTTGGATGCACTTTGTGTAACAACATTTATTATTCCCTTAAAGCATTGTGCCAAAAATTAAAAAAAAATCCTTTATAGTTTATATTCATATATATAAGATAGATATAAATATATAATCAAATAATTTTAGCATTTTAAAGTTAAATTTTTTTTTTAAGAATGATGTTTACAACAATAATTTTTAAAAATTTTGTAAATTACTAAAAATCATTCAATATTAAAATAATTTTAATAGAGATTGGTGTCAACTGATGCTTCTTCGGTATAATATTGTAGATAATCTAATTAATTAGAAGGAAAAAGATATAATTAATAAACTGATGTTTCTTCTGTACAATATTGTAAATAATCTAATTAATTAGAAGGAAAAAGATATAATTAATAAAAAACACAACAAAAAAAAAAGAAAAAAGAGCTTGCGAACGGCGTCGTTTGGTCCGCCGATAAGTACGCCGATAATGATATAGTGGATTCTTAAAACTGCAACAGGTCATGGAAAATTTTGCGATCTGCATTTTGTTCTTTCTCTCAGGCAAAAAGCTTTCTAGCCTAGTTTCTTGTCATCCAAACAAATCCTCGAATTCGAAACCTTCGCTGTTTTTACAGAAATGGTGCTAATACAAGAGGCTGAGGAGAAGGAACAAAATGTAAATCCTCCTGAAACTGCAACTGCAAAATCATCGATCACCACCAATGCCCGTGCCGACGGCCTTGAAACCGCCAGTGGCGCTGATCACGGTGCAGCTGGCGATGGTGAAGGGGAGGCGCGTAAAGAACAGCCTCCACAAGGTAGCATACAAGAGCAAGGGCAGGGCATTCCTCGGAGAAATGAATCTTCCCAAGGTGCTTCAGAAAAAGAGGAAATAGGACAGGTTCAGTTTTGGCTTTGTGAGTTTTGTCATTTACGTTTTGAGTTTTTGATTGCTTAAAAGTTCAAATCCCATTCGCATGATTGGTAAAGAAATGCAACATTTAGTGTAAGATATAGTCCTATATCAGCATATTAATTCGAGGTTGCCTGTGGAATTTATAATATTAACCTGTTAGTACCAATCTAAGTTAATGCCATAATCCAAGTTGTGTCACTTTCTCGATCCCTATATTTGTCTTTATCATAGTTGCTGAATATCATACTGGATAGCTTCCTGCAATGCATTTTTGTTTTTAAGAGAAGAATTACTTCTTAAGCCATCACTTTAGAAGGAAATTGACGACGAATTATGAGTTCTGTGAGGCTACTAGAATATTTAATTGGAATTGCTGAGTTAGATGGATCCCTTGTGAATGTCAAATTGTCAATGTTGCACCATTTGATTTATTCATTGATTGCACATAAAGATTATTAATTAAAGATTGGGCATAGGATATATGGTTAATGAAACATCAAGTGCCTCTATCCATTTAGGGGAACATGTATGTGGAACCTTTATATACATTTTCTGGTATTGCATTGGTGGCCTATATGGTTGTTTTGTGATTCTTCAATAACGTTTTTCCCTCCTATTTGAAAGGAAAAGATGTTATTGAGTAATATTTATCTATGTAACAGAAAGCGTTAGCTCAAGCTAATGAAGCAAAACTTGAAGGGAATAAACTGTTTGGAGACGAGCAATATGAGGAGGCACTATCACGATATGAATTTGCTTTACAAGTTGCATCCGACGTGCCTTCGTCTGTGGAGATACGTTCAATATGTCATGCAAACCGTGCCGTATGCTTTATGAAACTGGTATGTGCTTCAATCATTTTTATAACAATTGCAATCTTCAGAACATAATTGTATTTTGCCCTTTTCACATGATAATATATACAGTAATTTTAATCTTTTGCCAGTCAGCTTGTGCCTGCTAATGTCATATCTTGGTTCTTGACTTTGCTGAGATAGAATAGAATTATGTTGAAGGTTGGAGTTAATTATGTTCTCAGCTCGTCTAGATTTTCTGTTACAGATTGGTCCAGACAAGTAGGGAACAGATTAAATATTAACTGATCAGTTCAAATTAGGGTAAATTATTCTCTTCCTAAGAGATGCCTAAATTATATAGCTCTCCTCTGTCTTAAATATGCAGTATGCACTAACATCTTTTGAAACTAAGCAATGACTAAAATTCCCTTATGAATAATGTTGGTATTTTAATTAAAAAAAGTGTATTTCTCAAAATATTAGTTCAGTGTTATTTACTCTTTAAACTAAATATTTTAATTATTATTTTTCAATTGGTGAATTTTAAAAAAACTATTTTTTGTTTACATTTTTGGTTTTCAATAATCATTTATTTTTATCAAATGATTTTATTTTTTTTTGATAGAAAAAGAAGTATTATTAAGGAGAAAATAGAGGTACAAAGGGAATGGTTACAAAAGGTGGAGGACAAGAGATCCTTCTAAAAAAAAAAAACAAGAACATAAAGTAAGAAAAACTAACAGACAGCACAGACACCCCACATAGCCCCTAACAACGTATTAATGCAATAACGTCCTCCAGTCCCTATAAACATCAGATATAGGCATACCCTTGAACAGCCCATTAGCTGAAACCCACAGTGAAGCCACGTAACAAATTCGATCCCATAACATCTGAGTAGGCATACACCGATCATTAAAAACTCTGGCATTTCTTTCCAGCCATATGCACCACACAGTTGCGAACAAAGCCGTATTCCAAAGAGTTCTGTTGTCCTTCCTATGACCAAAGCCAATAAATTTGGTCGCAAGGAAATCACCAAGGTCCTTTGGGCAAACCCAACTCTCGTCAAAGAGATCAAATAACCTATTCCAAATACTCCAAGCCACGTCGCAGTGCAGGAATAAATGATTACTTGTCTCTGAATGTTTGAAGCACATAATGCAAACGTCCGGGGATAAAGCCTTAAGTGGCCTTCTGATTTGACACAGATCGTTTGTATTAATTTTATTGAGCACTGCAAGCCACAAAAAAGCTTTAACCTTTGAAGGAGCCTTAACTTTCCAATAAGATTTTTTAAAAAAGGGGGAGACGATAGGGTTACGAACGAGATAATTGAGGAAGGAAGCACAAGTGTAAGAGCCTGAGGAATCAAGCTTCCACATTCTCCTATCAGGAAAAGGAGAAAGGTGAATAGGATCAAGGATGTTAAGCAATATGGAAAGGTCAGGCAAAAGTCTATCATTAACATTCCTGGCAAAATGCAAATTCCAACAAGGGTGATCCCCTTGTAAGCAAAAGAATTCAGAAATGGGGGCGTCATGGAGGGAAGATAAGGAGTAAAGGCGCGGGAATCTTTCTTTGAACGGGGTGGGATCAATCCAACAGTTCTCCCAAAATCGAAAACGAGAACCATCACCAACAATAAGAGATATCGAAGGAGAGAAGAGGTGATATACTTGAGAAATCGCTTTCCAAGGACTTGCGTGCGTAACGACATCCCCCAAACCAGCGTCCCATCCATTCCGGTGAAGCCCATACTTAGCTTTGATCACCTTGTGCCAAAGGGAGTTAGGCTCTAAGGGAAATCTCCATAACCATTTAGCCAAAAGAGATATGTTTTTAGACACAATATTTCCAAGACCCAAGCCGCCTTCATCCTTAGGTTTGCAACACACCTCCCAACTAACCAAATGGCCCTTCTTTTCCCCCCCACTGTCATTCCAGAGAAAGTCCCTCATAATTCTCTCAATCGTTTTAGCCACTCCGGAAGGGATTTTGAACAAGGACATAAAGTACAGGGGCACACTAGATAAGGAGGCCTGAATAAGGGTCAATCTGCCTCCTAGGGAGAAGTAAGGGCCTTTCCAACTGTCAAGCTTGCGGGAAATTCTTTGAATAATGGGATCCCAAAAAGATTTGGCTCTAGGATTACCTCCAAGAGGGACACCTAGATAGTTAAGAGGCCAGTTGAGAACCGCGCAACCCGCTTGCTCCGCCATCTGCCCGAGAGAATCATCCTGAATGTTAATGCCAGCTAGGCCACTTTTGCCTAAGTTAACACGGAGACCTGAGACCAGCTCAAAAATCTGAATCAGTGTAAGCACTCTAAGAAGGTTATCCTTATCCTTGGGCAAGAAGAGGATTGTGTCGTCAGCAAACTGCAAATGAGTAACCATACATCCATCTCCCTTTATTGATAGTCCTTTGAGAAGCCCTCTCTCGGACCCCCGCCTCAACATGCAGCTAAAAACGTCGGCCACCAGGGTAAAGAGGAATGGAGATAAGGGATCTCCTTGCCTGATCCCGCGTTGCCCCTTGAACCATTCTTTGGGCTGTCCATTGATAATAACCGAAAAGGCGACAGAGGAAAGACATCCATTCATCCACCGTCTCCATCTATCACCGAAACTCTTGCGACGAAAAATCAAGTCCAAAAAGTCCCAATTGACCATATCATAGGCCTTTTCAAAGTCTAATTTAAATACTAAGCCCTGTTGTTTTCTGCGTTTGACATCATCAACTAGCTCATTAGCTATCAAGCTGGCATCAAGAATTTGACGGTCAGCGATGAAGGCGCTTTGGTTCTCCGATATGGAAAACCCAATAACCATACTCAATCTGTCGGAGAGGACCTTAGCGATGATCTTGTAGACATTAGTAACCAGGCTTATAGGTCTGAAATCCCCCACCTTAATGGATCTGTCTTTTTTGGGAATAAGGGTGATGAAAGTAGAATTCATGCTAGTAGGAATACGACCAGTATGGAAGAATTCATCAAAAACTTTCATCAAATCGTCCTTCACTATCGACCAGCAGGCTTGGAAGAAAGCCATATTGAAACCGTCAGGCCCAGGAGCTTTATCCTTATCCATCTTGAAAATTGCATTTCTAACTTCTTCCTCCTCAAAGGGTCTTTCTATCCAAGTCCTTTGGGTATCATCGATAGGGATCCAATCCAAACCCTCAATTGTGGGTCGTTCTTGCATGTCCTCCTTGTAGAGTTTCTTGAAGAAACTAGTCGACTCTTCAGAGATCCCCTCATTGTCCTTCACCGTAATACCATCCTCCGTCTCAAGCTCTTTAATGAAGTTCCTTCTCCTCTTTCCATTCACCACCTTGTGAAAGAATCTTGAATTCACATCACCCTCACGAACCCATTTAATGGCGCCATTTTATGTCTTCTTTTTTCCTAATGTTATCCAAATCATTCCTGAGAATCACTTTACGCTCAGCGAGATTCTCCTCAAGGCCACCCTCACTCTCTAGTTTGTCAAGAGCATCCAATTCCTTAAGAATGTTAGACTTTTGGATTCTGATGTCTCCAAAGACTTCTTTGTTCCAGGTCTTTAACTTCTCCTTCACGTATTTTAATTTCTTCATAAACTTAAATCCCTCCCATCCTGGATTTGTGTATTCTGACCACCACTTCTCTACGTTGCTAAAAAAAGACCGGTGTAGAAGCCACATATTCTCGAATCTGAAGGGGGTAGGACCCCATTTGACTCTGCTAGTCTCAAGGATAACGGGGAAGTGATCGGACACCAGGCGAGAGCCAACTTCTTGAATGGGGTCAGGAAACGAATCCTCCCATTCGGGAGTGAGCAGGAATCTATCAAGGCGAGAGGAGAAAATCGAGCCCCTGTTAACCGACCAGGTGAATTGAGCATTAGAAAGTGGGAGATCCTTAAGGCCGCAATCCCTGATAAAGGAGTTAAAACCTCTCATGCTAGCATTGATCCTTGATCCTTCAAGCTTTTCATCAGGGGACCTCACCACATTGAAGTCACCGCCAACACACCAATGGGGGTTACAAAAACCATGAATGTAAGATAACTCCTCCCACAATTCGCCCCTCAACCTAGGGTTCGTCGGACCATAAACATTGGTAAACCACCAACACCCTTTGTCCTTAAACTCAAGAAGCACCGAAAGAGAGAAAGCGCCTTGAAGAACATCCCTTCTTGTGGCGACACGAGTATCCCAAATGACTAAAAGACCGCCTGAAGCACCCGCGGAAGGTAAGTATTCCCAATCCTTGAATTTGAAATCCCAGATGCTTCTGATAAGAAATCTATCCAAAACCCCTAGTTTAGTTTCCTGAATCATCCCAATATCTGGATCCACCCTCCTGAAAACTTCTTTCACCTTGTGCCTTTTGAGGGAGTTACCAAGGCCGTTCACATTCCAACTCAAAATCCTCATAGAGAACCTGACTTGCCCTTTCCTTTCTTGGACGTGCCATAATTAATTGAAGAAGTCAACCTTTTTAATTCATTATCAAGTTTGTTCTTCTTCCTTTGGTATGTCCTAGGGGAAACTGACAACTTGACCTCCTTTCCAGATTTATCTCTCAACATAAAGTTAAGAGACTCCAACAAGGCTTGTGGATCTTGGCTGGCCCTCTCGTCTCCTAAATGTCGAAGATGTATGACTTTTTCCTTTAGATCTATATCCTCCCTACAGACAGAAGATTGTTTGGCGGGATCGGGAGAATGGGAGGACCCTGCTTGGAATTTGTCGCTACGCATGCAAGTCCAGGTCAAAGGCAAATCGCAAGGTCCCTTAAAAGCTCCATCATCCTTATTTTGCACAAAGAGCCGGTGGACATCTTCCAGAGTATCATCGATCTCCCCAATGGAAACATCTTTATCATCAATTTGTTCCTCAATTTGCTGTATAAGAAGACCATCTTCGCTATCGAAATCGGATAGGGATAAATCATCTTCAGAGAGCAACTCCTCCTCCCTTATAGCCTCTGTCGCTGGCGCGCTTTCGGGATCGACAGACCTCCTCAACGACGATACCGAACTCCTCACCGTCGCCCCTTGCTTGAACGGATGAGGGGAATCACGGGGGAGCAGTTGCCGGCCATTTAGATTCTCCGGCGGGGTCTCCGGTACCCCATAGTCTCTGTCAACTGGTTCTGTGCATGTCCGATCGATGTCCGCCTCCTGAGACGCTGTCGAGGAGGGGGTCGAAGGGATCGGGTCGCATTGCTTCTCTGGGGCCCGATAGCAAGGTGCTTTGATCGGATCAGCCCTCTCGGTCCTCTCCACTTCTACTGGACCCGAGATTTGGGCCTTTTTGGCTCTCCAAAATAGGACCCTGTTGGAAGAGGCAGACCCATTGGATTTGGATGCATAGACTGGTGTCTTGTCCAATGGAAGTTTAGACCCAGAGGAGTCAGGATTTGGCTCCCTTCGAGAACAACCTTCTACTCCAACCTGATTTCTCACCAAGGCCCAGTGGACCTTCCTAATCCCCTTTGGATTCACCAAAATCCTGAGGGTCCTCGAGAAAGCTGGACCACAGCCTTTCTTATCATAGTCGTCTGATTTGGAAATAACTGCCACGCCTTCAGCACAATATTTTCCTCTTCTGTGATTGTCATGTTTACCGCGATCGCCAAAGTCAGAAGGGCCTTTCATAACCTTTTTGCCCTTTACAACCTCTGCATATGATCTGTTATCTGTTACATGAGAGCAAAATTTCAAAATACTACCTTTCTTCTCTTGCTTCAACTTTTTGGCTCCTTCAGAATGGACGAGGAAATTCAGCGCATGGTTGAAGAAGCTCCAGCCTCTTCCTCCCTTTCCTTTGGGGATAATAAGGGTAGTTCTCTTACCTCCTGGAAAATTTTTTTTAATAATCAGAAACTCACCCTTATGATTCTTCCCAAATTCTACTACGAAGATGATTCCGTTTTCTCTGCAACTTCTACTTTCAAATCCCTTCCAAAGGGCTGGTTCTAGGGAGTGGGTGATAGAAATTAACCACCTAGCAGTTTTCCACCCCATAGAGATAGAAAACAAGAAATCTCTCCCTTTTTCAGTGATAACAACTATTGGAGCAGTTCCGATATGTTTCTTCACCAAGTCAAAGGTTTTGGCCTCAATTGCAAACCTTTGAATCATCATAGTGACAATAAACAAAATAAAGCAGGAAGACAGTGGGGTAGAAAAGAGGACAATCCTCACAGCTCAGACCATCTCACTTTCAACTTTTTTTTTTTTTTTTTTTTTTTTTTTTTGGGGTTCACTGGTTGAGGGATCGAGCTTCGTCCTCTAGTCAGAGGAAGGGGTCAGATTTTGGGGTAGTCGCCGATGTCTGGATCACCTCTACAAGAGAGAACGCCATGCGATTTCGTCGTCGACAACAAGCACTGTCCCTGATTGCGAGAGGAGTAGCAGATCGGCGAATGAAGAGGAGAAGAGAAGGGCTGATTTGCGAATAACCTAAAAGCAACGGCGAGAGAGGAGAGCGACTGAAACTGAACGACAGCGAGCACGATCAAAGACGATGACGACGGCAGTGAGCACGAGGGCGATGATGGATGAAGACGGCCGGGAGCACAAGCACGAGCACGATGACGGATGGCGACGGCCTGGACCCCGAGAACGAGCAGCACGAAGAGTCGAATTAGGCAGTCTGGGGAGACCCAAGTGAGCTTACTGCTGAGACGGCGACGAGAGAATGGAGAGTCAGAGACGGCGACGGACGGACGCCGAGGGGACCAAGAACGAAGGCACTGGTCTTTGATTTGTTTCCTTTGAAGAACGATGATTGGCTGACCAGAAGACCCATCACCAGCCGAATTCCGGTCAGAGAACGCCGGTCACCACGGTGGAGGGCGGAGAGCTCGCATCGAGTAGCTCTCACTTCTCACACACCCTTCGGTTCACCGCGAGAGCAGGGGAGAACGAAGAGGAGGAACAACAGGGAAGAACGACGAACAGGAAGGACGCGGAGGAAGGAAAAGAAGCCCGAAGCACGGCGGCTGACGGCGACCAGGCCTCTATTCACTGTGGGGTTAGCTACATGGATCGCACGACGCCATTGAGTTTTATCAATGACCAATTATTTAGGTATCTTATTTACTAAAAAGATCCCGTTCAATAACTTCTCTAAGTGTCCTTCTTGGTCTTCCTCGACCTTTTTTCACATGGCTCCAAACCATCCGCTCAACTCTCCTTACTGGCGCTTCCAACGGTCTTCTTTGAATATGCCCAAACTACCTTAAATGGTTTTCAACCATTTTTTCTTCAATAGGTGCCACTCCAACTTTACCTAGTATATGATCATTATGGATCATATCTCTTCTTGTATGACCACACATCCAATGCAACATCCTCATCTCTGTTACTCCAATTTTATGTTCTTGTTGTCCTTTTATCGCCCAGTATTCACTCCCATATAAAATCGCTGGTCTTATAGTAATACGATAAAACTTTCCTTTGAGCTTATCAGGTACTTTCCGATCACAAACAACTCGTGATGTCATTTTCTACTTCAACCACCCAACTTGTATCCTATGTGCCACATCTCTAATAATTTCGCCGTCATCTTGTATAACTGATCCCAGATACCTAAATTTTGACAATTGTGATACAACCTTATCTCCAATTTTAACCTCCAACTCATTTCTAGCTTATCGCTTGTTAAACTTACAATGCATATTTAATATTTTTTATATTACATAAGCAATATATATAAGGGTATTTTGGTTAAATTAATTGTAGGTTATCTTTGGTTGCAAGGGTGGTATATAGTGCACCTTTTGGTTTCATAGGAGGGGAGTATAATTTCTCAGAACAAGGGAAGGGTTGTGTAATTTGGGTATCTCTTAGAGGAGGTGGCATTAATTTGCTCAGTTAAATTTTTTGATGAGGTGCCAATAATTAAAGAATTCATTGATGAAAACTGGCCAAATCCATTAGTTGTATACTTCTGATTGAAAAATGAGTAATTATAAGTAAGCTTGGGTATTCACAGAGTTAAGACTTCCCTAAAGGATTTTTTTTTTTCAAATGAACTAATCTGTCTTAGTGAAATCCAGATAATAGTGGTGGAAACCAGATCATTTATGCTTCAATTAGAAGTTTGACTTCCCCAAATTATAGGTGGACATTTCAACTATTATCTTCTTTTTTTCTTTTTTTAAATTGCTTTTTGCCATTACATCTACTGCAGGTTTCTTATCTTATGTGTTGATTTTTATTTAAAATTACTCCAGATAAAGCTGCTTGTGGACTTGACTTTGTCTCTTTCTTGTAATTTTGTTATACAAGGATTTAATTTGACATATGCCAAACATTATACAGGGTAAATATGAGAGCACAATTAAAGAATGCACAAAAGCGTTAGAACTCAACCCTGTGTATGTTAAAGCTCTGATAAGAAGAGGAGAGGCTCATGAAAAGCTAGAAAATTTTGAACAGGCCATTGCTGGTGAGTTCAAATTTTATATTCTCGTATTAAATAGTATAGTGCTGTCCTTTACCAGGTACTTCTTCTTTAGCTCATAATGTATATGTAGTTGTTTCACTCTCCGAAGGCCTAATTTTTTGAGTTTTTCTTGTTTCAATTGAACTCATATTTTAATTTCATAATTTTTCTTTTAAAATGGCAGATATGAAAAAGATTTTAGAAATTGACCCCTCAAATGATCAAGCTAGGAAAAAAATTTGCCGACTGGAGCCACTGGCTGCAGAAAAGATGGAAAAAATGAAGGAAGAAATGATTGGTAGGCCTTTTTTCTTTCACTTATTTTCTTTTTCTCTTATCTGTGTGGAAAACGTGAGGGTTTTCACTTCTGAGTATACGTATCAGTATCCTCCTTTGCTTACACACAAAATTGTCTGTTGAGGCAGCAAAACTGAAGGAGGTGGGGAATTCTTTATTGGGCCGCTTTGGGATGAGTATTGACAACTTCAAAGCTGTTAAAGACCCGGAAACTGGCTCCTATTCTGTGTCATTCCAAAACTAAGTATCGTTGAGGAGCAAAGTTGTTTAACAACATTGAGCAGAAAAATAGGTAGTCTACAATAATACAGGTATGATGCTTTGTTTTGTATGCAACCGGTCATTAAGAAAATTCAAATGTTAGTCAAGTGAACAAACTTTAGCATAAAGATATAAGTGCTTCCAAAGGGCTTTTGTTGATGGGTGGACAATGTGAAATGGAATTATCAAGGGTGAGTCTCTAATACTCTCTTCTAACGTTCGTATCAGCTTGGAGGTTTCTGAGCACATGATAAGTTATTTATCTTTTGGAAAAACATCACGTTGACAGTTTATACAATAAGGATGGCTTCTAGAGCTCCCCAACTTGACTTTTATTTTTATTGTTTTAGGATTAAATTATTTTTGCATGAGATATTAAATGATGTGAGATGACTAATCCAATGCTTCAAATCATAGTTAAATAGATTATGGGTCTGATTTGCTGCCTGCAATTTATTTTCTAGGATATGTTGTAGATCAGAGCAATAAAACGAATACTGATGGATTTGAACATTCTCGTGAGGACTGTAGATCTGCTCTCACGAAGGTCAAGGGTTGGAATATTTAAGCGTTCTCATCTCCACAACATTTTGCCCTCATAGGTTCATTTTGTATCTGTTGTCACTAAATTTGATTATTTATTTGCATTTTATTATAGAAATTTCATTTTTTGCATATAAGGGACCGGATTGTTTATACCCCTTGGAAACATTGAGGGGTAATTTGATACTTTATTTTGCAAGGAAATGAAAAACTTTCTATTTGTTGGAATTATCAAATGAAGTGTTTTTATGATGGTTGCATTACCCAATTGAACTAGCATGCACAGAGTTGCAAGGTTGTTGCAACTAAAGAAGCTTGTTCACAGTCAAATGGCAAGCTCAAATCGGACTAGTTTTCAGATTTTTGATATAGGTATTGATGAATCGAAAACTAATCCTTTTAAATTTTTGGGTGGAAATAATTTGTGACATCGGGTTAGAGCTTTTGTGACCAAGTTTAAATTAAGTTCTAGTACAAAGTAAACTGAGCTTAAGAATGTAGCATGCAAGGAGGTTTGAGAGGTGACTCGGTCTTCAGTTTGAAAATATCCCTCAGTTTTAAGATGATTTTTATTACAAGTTTGCTTAATGTGTTTGTGAGTTTTAAATATTTGCATAATATTACATTGATTATTAGGGTTGAATAGTTAAGCATATTGGACTATTTGTTAATATAGTTAGACCAAGCGCAAGCCAACTCAATAATCAGTATGCATGACAATGCTGGTTGACACTTGTGAGTGGGTCAAATATTCTGAAGAGTGGGAGTGCATAGAGGCTAGGTTGGTAACCCTCATTCAAGACCAAGTCCTCAAAGGTAATTCTAATTTGGGATTTCAATCATTTTATAATAACTTATCATTACTACTTATTTGTTAAAATAAAATAAAGAGATGTCCACCTCTTATTAGTTATTCTTGGATTCATACATCCAATGAACCAAAGTACAGAAAAAGCCGGTTTTGCTTCGGAAGGAGTGCTACCAAAATTGAAACTGTTATTCTCAGTCTCGCCAGAAAAAAAATGATTTTTCTCAAAAAAAAAAAAAGTCATTCCAGCTTTTGATACCCATTCCTATACCAAACTCTATAAATGAAGGGACAAATCCAGCGTTTGATCTTTTCCTTTATAAATACTCCCAATTCCAATGTTATGATTCTCGCTTGTCAATGACACATTCCGTTGCCAATTCCCAAAGCTTCTGTCATCATTATAAATACTCCCAATTCCAATGTTATGATTCTCTCTTGTCAATGACACATTCCGTTGCCAATTCCCAAAGCTTCTGTCATCATCTTCATACAACAGAGCATTCCCAAACCTACGGGCACCATTTGATCCAAAATGGCCTAATTCCTGATGGGGTTGGAAGTAACGAAGATTTGCAGCATGAGGAATGATTAACATTGAAGGATTCAAAATACCCATTCGATGGGATGGAGGAAAAACCATTTGGGATGTGAGAGGAGAAGAAGGAGAGGAAGGAGATGAATAATACTCAAGAGAGTCCCTTTTGGCTTGTCTTGCAGCTGTTCTTTCTTTCTTGTGGGCATTTTGGTGTCCTCCTAAGGCTTGAGAGCTATAAAACTTTCTTGAACAGAATAGACATGGGAATACTCTACATGCTTCTTCATCTTCTTGGGCTTCTCCTACAATCTTGCAGGTTGCTTTTTCCTTATTTTCCATATCAACTCTGAAACCCAGAAAAGAGTTCATAGAAGGTTAGCAAGTCGCAAAAAGGATGTCCTTATTTTTGCCTTAAGATTACATCAGAGAATTCGGCATTTAGAGAGATTAAACTCACAACCCTTATTTCCATTTAATAAAACATGGATATTTTTGTATGAAGCCCCGTCAATGAAAGAGTATTGTTAGTTTGTTACAAAAAGTTCAACCTTCTTGCGAAGTTGTTATTGTCTAAAATTTATTATATATTTTTTAAATAAAACAACACATCATTAAGTAGAAAACATATGTAAGAACAAGAATACTTCCCTTCAGAGAGAAATTCAAATTTTTCATAACAGCACGAAGAATGCCATTGAAATTACAATATGTAAACTTCTGAATGGGAAATTCAAATGAGAAAACTAAATATACAAATAGGGATAAAAAACAGAGAAGAAAACCTGAGGAATATGAGAGCAAAAGGTTCAACTGATAAGATGACTTGAAGCCGTAGTGTCTGATCTTGAGTGGTGTCAATGAATATAAAGTGCATGGAGAGAGAGAGAGAGATAGAGAGAGATATGTATATGTATGGGCTTGGGAAGTGGGAACAGAAGAGATAAGAGCGATTTTCCATTTCCCAACAAAAAAAAAAAGAAAAATTTTATTTTGATTGGATTCCAGCAATCACTTTCTCGTCATCTTTAGCATGCAAGAAGTCTATGTGATGATATTCTGCCACTTATCCCTGACAATTTTGCGGTTTCATTAGCATTTTGCCTTCCCTTTATAGTCTCTTGTCTATTTCATTTCTGGATTTTGAGGGAGAAACAAGTTCAAATTGCTCACAAAGTTGTTCTCTATATATCATCTGAACTAATAATTCTATAGTTTTTAATTAAGTCTTTATAGTTTATAAAATTTTTAAGTTAGTCCTTGGCACAAAACTTCCATCATTATTCTGTTGAACTTTGTTTATGTGCCTAATTATGTCCATATTGACACTTTAAACATGGACAACTCACACAAACAGAATTAGTAAAAGTAAGTAACTAATTGAAAACAACTATATATAGCAAGTAATGTAATCTATATTAACTAGAATGAATTAATATAAATCATGTATATTTAAAGTGCTAAGATGGTATATAGTTAGCTATGTCAATAAAGTTTAATATAGAAGTTTAAAGATGGAACTAAATCAAAAATCTTTAAAGCTTATAGGGATCTAATTAAAAATTGATTAAAATGAAAAGGATTGAAAGAATAATATAACATTATTATTATTTTATAAAAATTTAAAATTATTTAATAAAAATTAAATAGTTACTAGAATAAAAAAATGTATATTCAAAGAATTTTTAAATAAATTTGAAAAGGCAAAATATATAATATTTCATTTCAATGATGATATGTTTATTAAATACATCCTCAATCAAATGAGCACTATTACAAATGCAATTTTTTTACAACAAATTAAGTTTATTAGTTTTAACAAGAAAATAATATTTCAATAAAAAGGTTTAATAAATACATTTTTCTATAAGTCATATCTTCAGTAAAATAAATTAATTCTATTATTGACAGTATTTTGGTCAAAATGTAGGTTATTAATTTTACGTTTTAGAAGAAAGAAGAATGTTTTTTTTTCGAATGAAAAAAGACTGTAAAACTAAAGACATCTCCTAAAAAGGAGGGAGTAACTTATCTTAAAAAATATTTACTTGTTTATAATTACTGAAAAATATAATAATAACAATAATAAACACTTAAAATTTCAAAAAAAATCTAAAAAAGGCATAAAATGATAATAATAATAATAATAATAATAATAATAATAATAATAATATTTTATTTTTAGTATAATAAGTAACACTTCTTAAATATTATAGTGCTATACAGATAAGAGTCGCATCTTACTCTATGATATCAATATTACCTATTGGCTATTCCTATATCATGATATAGAAAATGTCAGGAACTGTATTATTAAATATATTTATAATGCATGAAAAAACTGAAGACGAGCATTCATTCTCTCTCTTATCTGATCACTGCGACAGCATATCGCGTGAAGCCACCAATCACATTAGAGAGAGAGAGAGAGAGAGAGAGAAGTGAATGAATGAAGCTTGAAGCAAGTGTGCGTGACAGCAGAATAAGAGCAGTTTTGTGATCTCCAATGGGCATTCATTGCAATGTCCAGTAATTATTGAAGGGATGATTTGTCTATCTTAAAAGCCAACAAGTCCACCGTCTCGTCTCATAGCCATTACTTTTTCTTTGTTGTCTAGGCCTCCGACATGCTTGCCAAGCAGACATTGTGTGTCCGAACATTATAATATCTACTAATTCAAATTTAAATTAGGTGAAATTATTGGATAGTAAAATTTTTTCTAACAGTTATAACATAATTACATTTTTAAATAATCAAACTCAAAATTAAGTTTGAATAATTATTTATCAGTTAATCTATACTTGCGGCTTCTTCTATAACTACACACAACGAGTCCGGAGAAAAAGCATGCTCTACATTTCTTCCAAAACGGCAGTGTTTTGGGAGACTTTTTTTTTTTTAATTTTTTTAAAAACAATGGTTTTTACAACACTGCAAAAGGCGCCGCTTAGATGCCTTCTTCCCCGAGAGTTCGACCTTCATCCCTCATTCATTCGACGATGGCTTTCCCTTCTCCCTCTATTAGTCGCCTCCCACAGTCACTAGTAGCGTTGGCTTTCCCTTCTCCCTCAGTCGCTTCCCACAGCCACCGATAGCGTTCGGCCTTCCTAAGGAAAAGCAGGCACGCCAGACTTTCAACGATATCTATGACTAAATTGCCTGAAGAAGTTCTTCTCCTTCTTCTGCTCTGCACCACCTTCACTTTATTAGCTCCTCCCGTTGCAGCGTCGCCCGCAAATCACCGGTACAATGTCGGAGATCTCATCCCATTGTTCGTCAACAAAGTGGGGGCCCTCAACAATGCTAGGTACCCTCCCCATTTCTCTACTGTGAAATTCATTCTATCTTTACTTAGTTTTATGTCAATGTTAGGTTTTCCCATCGAATTTCTATTCCCTAGACTTTGTATTTCAACTGCTCTCTTGCAGTGAGGCCTATGAACACTATGATTTGCCATTCTGCCACCCATGTCAGTATTAGGATTATGTTCAGTGCATTTGGCAGAAGAATCATTAAGATTCAGTGTTGAGATTAGTATTTCTTTATTTTTCTGAGAATGGAGCATTATTTCTGTTGGGTTTGACTTGAATTTTGTGGGTGACCCAGTTTGTAACCCGACCCATGACCCATTTGTCTCTATATATATGAGTGTGAAGGAATTCATTGTAAGAGTGGTTGATGTAATTTCTCTCTGTATAGCCTCCGTCATAAAATAATACAGATATTCTCTCTGTCAGTGGACGTAGGTCGCATTGACCGAACCACGTAATTTCTTTATGTGTTATTCTCTATCCTTCTCCTTGATTAATTGCATTTCAGTAACCTAACAAGTGGTATCAGAGCCTCGGTTCATTTTTGGTTCGTCGGTTACTGTAGCACGTCCGAAAATTTTCAGATCTGGCTCCAAAATTTCAGATCCTGCCTCGATTTAGTTGTTTTGGAGCATAGGAGACCATTCTCTGCATCTTTGGTGCGTTGAAGAACATCGGAGACCAATTTTTGGTGGTAAGAAAATTTTCAGATCTAATTTTAAAT
This sequence comes from Biancaea sappan, assembly GCA_037074585.1. Taxonomy (NCBI): domain Eukaryota; kingdom Viridiplantae; phylum Streptophyta; class Magnoliopsida; order Fabales; family Fabaceae; genus Biancaea; species Biancaea sappan. The sequence goes on from CM073499.1 coordinate 8,987,252, forward strand.
TTCAGATCTAGCTTGATTCGCTTATTTTTTGGGAAAAAGAGACCGTTTATTGCATTTCTAGTGCATTGGAGATCGTTTTTCAGTTGTTTTGGTGAGTTTTTACGGTTGCGAGTACTGTTCATCACCGGAATCTTCATCGGAAGTACTGTTCATTGCCGGAATCATCATCGGAAGCACTGTTTATCGTCTTCTACGGCGAGGCACTGTAGCAGTCAACGGTCAATGGCACTGTAGCGACTCGGATACTGTAGCGACTCAGAATTGTAGCGACTGGGTACTGTAGCACGATCAACGGTCAACGGTACTATTTGGTCAAAGTTACTTTTGGTCAAAGTTTCTGTTTGGTCAAAGCTGTTGTTTGGTCAAAGTTGCTGTTTGGTTAAAGCTGCTGTTTGGTCAAAAATTGCTGTTTGGTCAAAGCTGCTGTTTGGTCATAGTTGTTGTTTGGACCAAATTTTCTGTTGCGATCATTATTATTTCCTCGACACAGTTCTGGTGAGTTTATGTTTAATTCAGAAAAGAATTCTGAATTTCTGTGTGAATTTACTGGATTGTGTTAGATTGTGCTGGATTGGATTTCTGGTTTACTGCTGTGAATTTTGTTGGACTGCTGTGTTGAATTTCTGTTAGTGAAGTTCTGGTCAGTTTGCAAGGTTCTGAACAGTTTTGTGAAATTCAATTTCTGATTGCGAAATTTGCTAGTAATTTATCTGCTGTTATTTGAGAAGATGTCGACTCATAAATTCGACATTGAGAAGTTCAATGGATCGAATGATTTCACTTTGTGGAAGGTAAAAATGAGGGTACTTCTGGTTCAGCAGGGATGTACAGTGGCATTAGAAGGAGAAAATAGTCTACCTAACACGTTGAAAGAAGAGGAGAAGAAGGAAATTTTGGCAAAGGCTCATAGTGCATTACTATTAAGTCTGACAGATGAGGTGTTGAGAGAAGTAGTTGATGAATCAACTGCTGCAGGTTTGTGGAAGAAATTGGATGATAAATACCAGAAAAAGTCTCTCACAAATCGGTTATATCAAAAGCAGCGTTTGTATACCCTGCGGATGACAGAAAATATGCAGGTAAAAGATCATTTTGATAATTTTAATCGGATTATCCTGGATTTACAGGGTGTTGGGGTTAAGATATATGATGAAGATCAGGCTATCATTCTTTTGTGTTCTCTACCAAATTCATATGAGAACTTTGTTGACACTATGTTGTATGGTAGAGATAGTATCTCTGTTAATGATGTCAAAGATGCTTTGCAGTCTAAAGAGCTGAAGAGAAGAGTCTCTAGTTCTAATGAGGATGGTGCAGAAGCAGGTTTGTATGTTGGCAGAGGCAGAGACACTAAAAGGGATGATGGAAAAAGAAGCAAGTCACGGTCTAAGTCGAGGAACAAAGGAGGACCTCGATGTTATCACTGTAAACAGAAGGGGCACATCAGAAAGAATTGTCCACAGAGGAAGAAGGGAAATGACGAGAAGGAATCGAATACCAGTGGTAGTGCTGCGGTGGCGCAAGATAGTTCTGATGAAGAAGAAGACATTGATGTTCTCACAGTCAGCACCTCTGGTTCTGCAAATACTTGGGTCTTGGACACAGGTGCATCTTATCATATGACTTTTTCACGTGAGCTGTTTACTTCTTTTAAGGAGTGGAATGGTGTTGTGAGATTGGGTGATGATGAGCAGCTTAGTGTTAAGGGCAGTGGTTCTGTGCAGATTCAGATGTATGATGGAATAGTCAGGACGCTTGATGCTTGGTATGTTCCTGGTCTACGAAAGAACTTGATTTCTCTTGGTACTCTAGACAAACAAGGGTACAAGTACTTTGGAGAGAATGGACAGTTGAGAATTTTCAAAGGTGCTCTGGTTATAATGAAGGGTAAATTGCAGCATGGCATTTACTTTCTGATTGGTAATTCTGTGATGGGGATAGTGGCTGTATCTAAATCTTTAGGGAAGAATGATGATTGTACAGAGTTGTGGCATTGCCGATTGGGACACATGAGTGAGAAAGGGCTGTCAATTCTAAGTAAACAAGGATTGTTAGAAGGAGCAGAAACTGGGAAACTGAAATTCTGTGAAGTTTGTGTTATGGGTAAACAACGCAGAGTTAAGTTCAGTTCTAGGAAGCATACTTCTACGGATGTTCTGCAATATGTTCACTCAGACTTGTGGGGTCCTTCTCCAGTTGAATCTCAGGGCAAATGCAAGTACTTTGTTACTTTCATTTATGACTACTCTAGAAGGGTTTGGGTATATTTTCTAAAATCCAAAGATGAAGTGTTTGGGAAGTTCAAGGAGTGGAAGACCATGGTTGAGAAACGGACTGGAAAACAGGTCAAAACACTCAGAACTGATAATGGGTTGGAGTTCTGTAATGCTCCATTTGATGAATTTTGCAAGAAAGAAAGTATAGTGAGGCATCGCACTGTACGTCATACACCACAGTAAAATGGAGTTGCAGAACGTATGAATCAAACACTGTTGCAGCGTGCGAGATGCATGCGATTAAACGCTGGCTTGTCGAAATAATTCTGGGCTGAAGCAGTTAATACTGCTTGTTATCTGGTGAATAGATCGCCATCTACTGCAATTGATTTTAAGACTCCTCAAGAGGTATGGTCCGGTAAACCTTCTGATTATTCTGGCCTGCGTATATTTGGTTGTCCTGCTTATGCTCATGTGAATGATGGTAAACTAGAGCCTAGGGCAATGAAATGCATATTTCTAGGGTATGCACATGGAGTTAAAGGGTACAGACTGTGGTGTACTGAAAAGGATAGAACTCCAAAATTTATTACTAGCAGAGATGTAACTTTTGATGAGTCTGCTATGTTTGGTCAGAATGAGGAGCTTGGTAGTCATGCAGGTAATAATGATCAAGGTGCTAACTAGAAGGTGAAAATTGAAGTTCAAACTTCAAAAAGGGTTATAACAGACCCTGTACAGCAGCCCAGGGAAGAAGAAGAATCACAACCTATAGCAACAAGGAGGGAAAGGAGGGAAATCAGAAAACAAGGTATGCAGATTGTGTTGATATAGTTGATATTAATTCAGTTGCTTATGCCTTGGCAGTAGGTGAAAGCATTGATTCTGATGACCCGAGATCATATAAAGAAGCAGTTGAGAGTAGAGAAGCATCAGAATGGCTGGTTGCAATGAATGAAGAGATGCAATCTCTTGAGAAGAATGAAACATGGGATCTTGTACCGTTACCAAAGGGAGTGAAACCGGTAGGATGCAAATGGGTCTTCAAGAAGAAAGAAGGTATTCCTGGAGTTGAACCAGCAAGGTTCAAAGCACGACTCGTGGCCAAGGGTTTTTCACAAAAGGAGGGAATTGATTATCATGAAGTTTTCTCCCCAGTTGTGAAGCATAAAACCATTCGTGTCCTTTTGTCCATGGTAAGTGTTTTTGACTTGGAGTTGGAACAACTGGATGTGAAAACTGCTTTCTTACATGGAAATTTAGAGGAGCAGATTTATATGTCACAGCCAGAAGGATTTCTTGATTCTGGGAAGAAAGATCATGTATGTTTGCTGAAAAAGTCCTTGTATGGTTTGAAGCAGTCTCCTAGACAGTGGTACAAGAAATTTGATGCATTCATGACTTCCCATGGTTTTCTGCGTAATCAGTTTGATAATTGTGTCTACTCTAAGAAACTTGCAGATGATTCTTATATTTATTTGTTGCTATATGTTGATGATATGTTAATTGCTGCAAAGAACAAGGTTGAAATTGATAGTTTGAAAGCCTTGTTGAGCAGTGAGTTTGAGATGAAGGATTTGGGTGCAGCCAAAAAGATATTGGGCATGGAGATTTGGAGAGATAGAAGTGCAGGTTTACTGTATGTATCTCAACAGAAATACATAGAAAAATTATTGCAGTCTTTCCAAATGAATAATTCTAAGCCAGTTAGTACTCCGTTGGCGGCACATTTTAAACTTGATGCTAGTACAATACCTACTACAGCTGAGGAAAAAGGGTACATGAGTTCAGTGCCCTACTGTAATGCTGTTGGAAGCTTGATGTATGCAATGGTGTGTACTAGGCCTGATCTGGCTCATGCAGTCAGTGTGGTAAGCAGGTTTATGAGTAATCCTGGGAGAGCTCACTGGAGTGCAGTTAAATGGATTATGCGGTATATAAAAGGTACGAGTAACATTTGCTTGATTTATGGTACTGATAAATCTGATAGTGGCTTGGTTGGTTATACAGATTCAGATTATGCTGGAGATCTTTTGAGGAGGAGATCCTTAACATGCTATGTCTTGACTCTAAATGGATGTGCTGTCAGTTAGAAGGTAACACTTCAATCTACAGTTGCCTTGTCTACCACTGAAGCAGAATACATGTCATTGGCAGAAGGAGTTAAGGAAGGTATGTGGTTACATGGTTTGATTGATAGTCTGGGGTTAAATATTCAGAGACCTATCATTTATTGTGATAGTCAGAGTGCATTAAGTTTGGCCAAGAATCCAGTCTACCATGAGAGGTCGAAGCATATTGATATTAGATTGAATTTTATTCGAGATGTGATAGAAGACAAGAAATTATCCATCGAGAAGATATCCACAGCAGATAATCCAGCAGATATGTTGACAAAGGCTCTACCTTCAGAGAAGTTCAAGCATAGCTTGGACTTGGTGAATGTTCGCATTCCATGAAGCCCTACAGGGCTTGAATGACATAGATGAATTTGTACTTAGTTCTGGTGATTTGAGAGAATTCAAGTCAATGAGGAAAATTGTTGGGTTTGACTTGAATTTTATGGGTGACCCAGTTTGTAACCCGATCCACGACCCATGACCCATTTGTCTCTATATATATGAGTGTGAGGGAATTCATTGTAAGAGTGGTTGATGTAATTTCTCTCTGTATAGCCTCCGTCAGAAAATAATACAAATATTCTCTCTGTCCGTGGACGTAGGTCGCATTAACCGAACCACGTAATTTCTTTGTGTGTTATTCTCTATCCTTCTCCTTGATTAATTGCATTTCAGTAACCTAACAATTTCTAGTTTTATAGCATTGCTCTACGAAGTTGACAGGCCAGTAAATCTTCAAAAGTCAGCTCAAATTTGTTATATGATATCTCTATCCTTTAATGTTTCATATGATCTCATTCCCCTTACCCCTTGAAATTCACTATCAATCCTGTCATTTCTTTCACTGTGATAGAATATTTGGAATGGTTTGAAAGGTTTATGTAGTTATCTGTAATCAAGGACTCTGTGACTCTGTGACAACTAATTTTTAGGTCATCATTTTCCTGATGATTACTCTTTAACTTGCAAGAATGTGCTGAAGTAAGTTTACATTGAAATTTACATCTACTGTCATTTCATTTAAACATTAATGGAACACTAACAGCAGAATGTATGTTCTAGAAGGTGTAACCCCCTGCATTCAGTTTATGCAGTTGCAAGCTGGAGATACTGGTATGGTTTATTATGCATTATTTAGTTTATTAAAAATGCATATTCTGATAATAGATAGACCATAAGAACTTTCTTATATAAGAAAAAACAAATTGATGTAGTTTGTAACAATGGCAAAATTTGGAGATTTTCAACGTTTGTCTATTTGCTACAAAAATTCATTACTGCCTCTAAAAAGAAGGCCTTGTAGCCCGAAGGATGCACTATTTGGGATGAATGAACCTTCTCAATCCCTAGTCTAAATTAAATGCTTCAAGATACTGGCCACAAACAATTTTCCCCATCTGATGCTTTATTTAGCTTATAAAGTTCTTATAACATCTGTTGCCACATTTTTTTTCAAAAATGATTTTTTTTCTTTGAGAAAAAGTTGTCTGCAATGAACATTGTAATGCCAATATTGCTTATGAATCTTGAATATGTCAATCCAAGGCCAATCACACAATTGCTTACACACACTGAGTTCATTCTCTCCCCGGTTTTCCTGTGAACTTGAATATGCCAATCCAAGGCTCATCAAGTAGTGCTGGACTATTTTTACTGAAATTTTGCTCTATTTATTGAACTGTTTTTGCTTGCAGGGATTGAGTGTTGTGTTTTTTTTTTTGGCTGAATTGAATTTTGCTAGACTGTAAAGGCTCATCAAGTAGTGCTGAAATTTTGCTATATTGTAAAGGCTCATGGATACAATGCTAAAATTGTGCTAGACTGTAAAGGCTCATCAAGTAGTTGTAGGCTATCAAGTAGTTGTAGGTTCTTTTGTAATCTTACTCAAGATGTTAATAGTAGTTGTACGTTCTTTTATAATCTTACTTTTAGTTACGATGCCATTTTTATAGATACAGTAAGCTCTTGTAATCTTTGATCGAAAATTATTATTAATAATATAAATGGTTTTTTCTAGATATAGTGCCATTTTTTCTTATTTTCTTATTCCATATGTTGACTAACATAATAATAAAAGATGTGGATAAAGAAACAGTATGACTAAAGCATAAAGCAGATGGCATTGACTAAACACTGAGCAAGCTTCAGGGAATGTCATTGAGTAAACTTCAGCAAATGGTACATGTTACTAAGCAAACTAACATGATACACATATAACTCAATGGCTGCTTCCTGTCTAATTATGTCATTCCCATCTTTCTTACTTGTATTGTGCGAATCCATCCTCACTCCGAACCCTATTCTTCCTCCATATCTCTTCCAAAAATTCCATCCTTCTTCTATGTTAATGACAACGATATTATGTAGTTAACATAGACTTAATTGTACAGTTGACTTATCCATAACTATAGGCTAATCTGGAGGCTAATACTCAGGGATGTTGTCTAGCATAGTCATAGAGATTGATAGCATAATCATAGGTGTTGTTTTTAGTTTATTTCCTTTCCTAAGTCTATGGGACTTGTGTATAAACCTATGAGGCTAATGAAATAAACATCAGAGAGTTTTTTTTCTCTTTATGTTCATTTGTGTGTGCTCTATTACATGGTACAGAGCTAATTCTGCCTTAGGTCTAATCTTGGTGTTTAGGGTCAATGTGCGATTGCATTAGGTCACTTGGTCACTCAGGAAAGTGACCCTTTGTTTCTCACTGCCAGTCCAATACTGCGGCAGTTCATAGTGCGTGTGAGGCTCAAGTGCCATCTAAAGCTTCGCCAGATAGGGTGCGTGTGACTGAGGTTTAGTCTCGACTATGTGTTCCCGGCCTCAACTCTCCATTTCTGGCTTGTTCCAGTGTCAAATTGTCTATTCGGGTGTGTTTAGATATTGGGTCTACTCTTTCCAGTTGGTTCACATCATTGTGTTGTGCTTAACCCTATTATGTTGTGTTTGGCTCTTTTAGCAGCAACTGAGCATTACCTCAGGCTCTGTCCTTGCCTTGTATCCTTTGTTGAAAATGACACACAAAAACTCATGTTGCTGGATTAATTCCCGCATTTTCAAAGATAACTGAGCAAGGTAAAACCGATCTTATCTCCTCTTCAAACCGATGGGTCATTGATCCCGGTGCCACAGATCATATGACATGTAATCCCAACATTTTCTTGAGTTTCAAGTCACATAAATCTTCAGCTCCTGTTACCATAGCAGATGGGTCTACTTGTAACGTTGAAAGTTTAGGAACTACTAAGCCCACTTCCTTTATTACCTTGTCATCTGTCCTAAGTTTACTCAGTATTTTCTTTAATTTGATCTCTATGAGTAAACTCTCTAAAAACCTAAATTATTGTGTCTCTTTTTTCCTGATCATTGTCTTTTTTAAGATCTTATGACGAAGTAAATTATTGATAAAGGACATGTATCTAATGGTCTCTACATCTGTGATACATGGGAGCCTCAGTCAATTTCTTGTGCTAGTGTTAACTCTCCGTTCGATGCACATTGTCGGCTAAGGCATCCTTCCCTACCTACCTTGAAGAAGTTGTGCCCCTAATTTCGTGATGTAACATCATTAGTAGAGCCTTCAAAAATGGGCATAGCCTATCGGGTTGGGTTTGTTTAGCCCACTCTTTAGGCAAGCTAGGCTTTGAGATATCTGGCCTAAAAAAAAAAAGGTTTTATGGCCTGGCCTGGGCATCCCGCAAGTTACACAGGCTGAACTTGGGTAATCTGTGAGTTATCTATTTTTCTATTTTTTTTCCTAATTAGTACTTCAGTCAATACTTTGTCTCAACTCTTAGACTCAAACCGAGGGCAAGTAGAAGAGAAGGCAAAGACAGCTTACTCTAGTTTTGAGATACCGGAAAATATGGCTTCAGGGATTTCTCAATGGCAGTGGTCTAGGAAAACCATGTTCTCGAAGACCATAGCTAGATCGAGTCTCAGTCTAGTCCTTTAGGCACCCTCGAAGGTGTATACGATGGTCATGGAGGACCCGAGGCATCTCGATACTAGAGCCCCTCAACCAACAGCAGCACGCATGATGTAGCTCTCCCACAGCCCACCCGCAGCAAGCTCCACTCCAGTGACTCCTTTCCGACGAAGATACTTACAGTCGCAGAAGACCAAAAGCTGTAGTCATTCCTCGCACTCTCAAAAGGCTAGAAGCTTTACTTTGACAACTTCTTCTACTTCTGGTTCTCTAGGGGGTTCATTCAAGCATGAGGAAGAAGAAGAAGATCTGAAGTTGAAAAAGAAGGAATGGAATGATTTAGAATGAGAAGCGGATGGATTTGGATCTGAAACTACATTTTCTTTTCTTTTTATTTTTTTAAGATGTAAAAAACAAAAAACAAAAAAAAAGTGGGTTGGCGGGCTAGCCCGTTTAGTCACCAGACAACCAACATGAAGGTCAGGCCCTAAGAATGATGGCCCATTTGAAAAGTGGATCAAGCTGGGCAAATCCACTATTCCTTTACTCGCTTTGACAGCTCTAATCAATGGAGTGTGAATACTGTCATTTTGCAAAACATCATCATAGTACATTAAATCCCAGAATTAATAAAAGGGCTGAATTAGCCTTTGAATTAGTCCATTCAAATATTTGGGGACCATGTCATGTTGTGTCTAAAACTAGGTTCAGGTTTTTTGTTACTTTTGTGGACAATTTTTCTCGAACAACAAGGATTTACTTCATGAAAAACTAGTCTGAAGTGTTTTCACATTTTTCTGCCTTCTATGCTAAGATTAAGACCCAATTCAATGTTTTTATACATGTATTGAGAAGTGATAATGTTCAAGAATACATGTCAGAATTATTTGATCCAACAAGGGATTCTTCATCAAATTTCCTGTGTAGATACACCATCTTAAAATGGGGTAGCTGAGAGGAAGAACAAATATTTTCTTGAGACTGCTCGTGCTTTGATATTCCAAATAAAGGTCCCTAAGCAATTCTGGGATAGTGTTGTTTGCACAGCAAGTTTTCTGATCAATCGCATGCCATCTACGATACATGGTGGTGAAATTCCTTATAGTATTCTTTTTCCCAACAAGCAATTGTTTCCAGTTAAACCATAGTTATTTGGTACCACATGCTATGTTCGTGATATGAGGCCTCATATTACTAAACTTGACCCAAAAGCCTTGAAATGTGCTTTTTAGGGATATTCTTGGCTTCAAAGGGTTACTGTTACTACTCTCTAGATTTGAATAAACACTTGGTCTCAACTGATGTGGCCTTCTTAGAGGAAACACATTTTTTTTCTCACATGTCCCATCTCCAAGTTAGGGGGAGGACGACCAGGAATGATTGATCTATAAATCCACTTCTTCGAATATCTTTTGTCGAACAATCAATGGAGGTTTCGACCACTATGAGGCCACCCATTATTCAAGTTTACTCCATAAGACAAGTAACCAATGATACACTGGCTCCTTCGTCATCGGATTCTCAATCAAGCGATAAAAAATTAATCAGTAATACATGTTCTGTACCAGCTTTATCATCAGATCCTCTAGCAAGTGACCATGATATACCGATTACCCTTCGTAAAGGTAAACTTTAGTGTACCCTTCCTAAAACTACTTATCCCATTGCTAATTTTGTTTTATATGACTATTTATCTCTTGTATCTAGCTCTTTGACTACTTCTCTACTCTATTTCAATTCCTAAAATTGTTAAAGAAGCCTTGGGTCATCCGGGGTGGAATGCTGCTATGCTTAAGGAGATAAAGGCTCTTGATGATAATTATACGTGAGATCTAGTAGAATTACCCAAAGGCAAGAAAGCTATGGGTTGTAAGTAAGTCTTTGCAGTCAAGATTAATGTAAACGGCTCTATAGCTAGGCTCAAAGCTAGATTAGTGGCTAAGGAGTATGCACAGACGTATGGAGTTGACTATTCTGATACCTTCTCACTTGTGGCCAAACTTACATTAATTCATTTGTTCATTTCTATAGCGGCCTCTCAAAATTGGCCTTTGTATCAACTTGACATCAAGAATGCTTTCCTATATGGTGATCTCCTTAAAGAGGTATATATGGAGCAACCACCTAGTTTTGTTGCTCGAGGAGTGTGGAAAAGTCTATCATTTGAAGAAATCTTTGTATAGATTGAAGCAAAGTCTTCGTACTTGGTTTGGGAGGTTCATTATGGCAGTTCAAGTGTTTGAATTAAAGAATAATAGATGTGATCACTCAGTGTTCTACAAACAATTAGTAGTCGGGCACTATCCTCCTTGTTGTATATGTGGATGACATTGTCATCACAGGGAATGATCACGTAAAGATCTCGTCTCTCAAAACATTATTGCATACCAAGTTTCACGCGAAAGACTTGGGCCAGTTAAAATACTTCTTGGGAATGGAAGCGACAAAAAGTAAGAATGAAATATTTCTGTCTTAGACATGCTTGCAGAAATAGGAAAGTTAGCAGCCAAGCCATGCAGTTCCCCAATGATTCCAAACACGCATCTTACAAAAGATGATGGGGATACCTTTGATGACCCAAAGAGATATAGGAGGTTAGTTGGAAAATTGAATTACCTTACTGTAACTCAACCTGACATTGCTTTTGCAGTAAGTGTTGTTAGTCAATTCATGTCTGCACCTACAGTTAAGCATTGGGCAACTCTAGAGCATATTCTATGTTATTTGAAAGGAGCTCCTGGACTTAATATATGATACAGTGATCATCAACATACTAGCATTGAGTTCTTTACATATATTGATTAGGTTAGAAGTAAGGTTGACAGGAGATCCACTATGAGATATTGTGTCTTTGTTGGGAGAACTTGGTATCATGGAAAAGTAAGAAATAAAATGTTGTATCTCGATCGAGTGCAGAATCCGAGTATAGGGCTATGGCATAATCCACGTGTGAGATCATGTGGATACATCAATTATTGAATGAGATTGGGTTAAAGCATTTAATGTTAGCAAAATTGTGGTGTGATAATCAAGCTGCTTGCCATATTGTATCAAATCCAGTTTACCATGAACGAACTAAGCACATTGAAATTGGTTGTCACTTTGTTTGTGAAAAAATTGAGGAAACTTGATTGCTACCGGATATGTAAAGACAGTAGATCAACTTGCTGACATATTTACAAAGGCCCTGAATAGGACACGAATTGATTATTTGTGTAATAAACTGGGTATAATTAACATCTATGCTCTAGCTTAAGGGAGAGTGTTAATGACAGAGATATTGTATAGTTAATATAGACTTAATTATATAATTGACTTATCCATATCTATAGGTTAATACTCAGGGATGTTGTCTAGCATAGTCATAAGGATTGATAGCATAATCATAGGTATTGTTTTTAGTTTATTTCCTTTCTCGAGTCTATGGGACTTGTATATAAACCTATGAGACTAATGGAATAGACATCAGAAAGTTTGTTCTCTTTCTGTTTATTTAAGCGTGCTTTATTACATTCTACATTGTCAAATTTCATCCCAACCTCAAACTCCTAATTTTCTTCCATCATAGTTATCTACAATCAAGCATAAAACATTATCATTTCACTTAAATATTGTTTAGGAGTTCAAACCATTTTTTAAACACCAAATTTAATACACCTACATAGTACTTGAAACTTCAGATTATATACTTTTATTGCAATGAAATTAAAAGAACAATATTTTAACTTCAGATTATATACTTTAACACCCACAAATTTTGCTATTAAATATTAGCATGAATTTATCAAAATACACAATGGTGTTTGGTTAAATATTAGCTCAGGTTCCACTTTTCTTTGCTAATTATATATATATATATATATATATATATATACCAAAGAGACTCCCACAAAATGGAACTTGCAGATGAACCAAATGGAAGGTTACAGATGACAATATAGTGCTCAACGCTGACAGAAGAAAGATGATGATGCTCAACGCTAATGAAAATGGTGGAGAACACTGAACAAAAATTGTGGATGGTGCTCCACGTTGATTGCAAATGGCAAGAAGATGGAAAATTGGTGCTTGGACAAGAAGAAAATAAAGCATGTAGATTTTGGACTGAATGGAAGGGTATATCTGAAAGAAAACTTAACGATCTGGGGTTGTTTTGAAGATTCTTCCTTCACTTCAGTCCTTTTTTCACGACAATAGGAAGGGAAAGAAGGACATGTGTCGCATATTGATTCGCCAGCTATTTTGAAAACAAAAAAAGAATTCTTTAATGAAATGGTGCATTTAGCACAATTTTGGTGAAAAAAAAAAAGCTTAAATGGTGGGTTTCGCACCGTTTAAGAAGAAAAAAAAAGGATGCTAGCCATTGGATCTCGCTAATCCAACGGCCAAAAAAGAAAAGCAGACACCCTGAACTCTGCACAACACTAATAGCTTTCTCTCTTTATCTCTCTCTCTCTCTCTATCTATCTTTCTCCCTCTATATTTATAAGAATAGGTTATGGTATGGGGCTATTTCTCTAGTGCCAACTACATGCAATATGTTACATTTTACCCACTCCCTCACTGTAATATCCCAAGAATTTATATGAATATTTAAAATCTATTTGAAGTTTATTGAAAAATTTAATTACATGAAAAATGTTCTTTTTGAATTAGTGAAGGAAATTTGGGAATAGAAATTTCAAAATTTTAATTTGAGAAATTTTTACAAATTCTCAAGGACTAATGTGAAAAGAAAAGAAAGTATAGAGGACTTTTGAGAAATGACCAAATTGGAACCCGAGAAGAAGAATGAGCTTATAGGAATGCGTTATGAGTCCGGTACCGAAAGGATGATGGATTCGAGGTTAAAGTGGAGTCTGAGACTTTGAGAGGGACTAAAGTGAAATAAGGAAATCTGTGGGGCACCTAGGATTTAGAAACACCTGAGGTGAGATTTTATGAATTTGCTTTTGCTAGTCTTGACTGAGGGTCAACTGGAGAGCAAGTGATAATTTCACCCCAGGCGAGTATATAAGTGGCCTCACCTCTTTTTTCCTCATTTTCTCCTTTCCTCTCTCTCTCTTCACCTTCTCTCCTCTCTTTCTCTCTTTCTTCTCCCTACTTTCTCTCTCTACACTCCAACTCCACAACCAGACTTTGAAGGGCGGATCTCGGGCTACGGGGCGAGCCTCTAGGAGCCAAGCAACGTAGGGAAAGCAAGGAATCGAGGTAGAAATTTCTATTTCTTAAGCTTTTCCCTATTTTCTAGTTTTAAGAGTGTTTGAGGTAAAATTGAGATTCCGGCTTCGTTTCTTGATTAAAATTGGTGCTTTTGGTGTCTAAATACTCCTTAGATATTAAGGGTGAGATCCCATAGAAGAAATCATGGAAAACGGTGGAGATTTGGCCAGATTTAAGCCAAATCCGAGAGAAATCGCGAAAGGTCGCGATCGTGGCACTCAGGTGCCATATGTGGTGCCTAGGCGCCAAGGTTTGTTGGGGAGGAAGAAATGATTGGCGCCCAGGCACCAGGTGTTGTGAATTATTTGAATTATGTTGAATTGTATTTGATTTATTTGGATATTGTTGTGAAATATTATGAATTATATTATATTATATTATGATCGATTACGTATGATTGCTGCATGTTATCATTATGATGCATGATATTTCTTTTGTCAGTGTTGTTGTCTGCTCACTAGGCACGTGGTTTTGCTCATACCCCTTTTATTAACATTTTTTTTTCAGAGTTGACAGTTGAAGGTAAATATCTATACAAAGAGTTATGTATCCTTAGCCCATGATTACCCTTTTCATTTGTTCAGGGTAAAGGTATAATGTTTAGGTCTTATTCTAAGTTGTATAAATCTAGAAAATCTTTGTAATCGGGTAGGTTTATTCAGTGATGTAATGTGAATAACTGTAGTGTGTATAGAGAATTCGGTTTAGCCATATTTTCTTATCTTTTGTGAAAAGATGAATAATTCTCTTATTTTAATTCTTAAATTATGTAATTTAGATTAATTGTATTTAAAAGAATGATATGATGTTTAAGAGAAAGATAGGCTTACGAAAGTGAAATAAAATTCACTTTCCGTGCTGGTCACGTACTCAGATTTTGAGACGTGACACTCACATTCTCCTTCAACGTCATTTTCCATTGACAAAATATAATATTTGTCTCACCTATGTATTGGAAATCGAATCAGACTTGTTAGTTCAACTAATTTTTTAATAAATTGGCAGCATGTTCATTTGAAATAGGGTAGAAATCAATTTTTTGAAGAATGAATTAATATTAAATTATTACATATTTAATAATAAGTTGACAAATAGAAAAAAGCAAATTATATTGTTAATTAATGTAGAATGATTTTAAATAATTATAAAAATTGAAGAATAATATTAAATTATCATATAATATTAGAAAAACAATCAAACATTTTTAAAAATTACTTATTATAATTTTATTCTAGAAACTTGTTAATTTAATTACTATAAAAGATTATACCATTGATGAAGCAAAGACACTTTACGCCCAAAGAGTTTCTTTTGATAATTTCACTCATTTGTTTGTTGGACCCAATTATGATCTTATTCAAAATATCCTTCAGCCTATTTCAGTTTATTCTCCTAAATACATTTTTGTTTAGCCCATCCATTTTATCTAATAGTCCTAATCATGCTTCTCTACTGTCTCAGGAACAATGCTAAAATTTGCTGAACAATGGACCTTTACCCACAGGACAATATATCAGGAGACAAAAGAGAAGTACGTCAACGCCTAGGTTGTCTCACTGTACTTAAAGTCAGCTCCTTCCTTCTCCACATAGCCTCCTTCTGGAAGAGCATTTATGGAAGAAAAATGAAGACTAAGCATCACATTAATGGGTTTAGCGATTGAAACCATAATTTAAAAAATCAGATCGGTTATTAGATCAATTGAGGTACTGATTTAAGGATCAATAGTCAGATTAAAATGAACCATAATTGAACCGGTAATAATTAAAAAATATTTTTAAAAAATATAAATTATATATAATTATTTATAATCATAAATAATTAAATATCCTATAAATATAAATCTACAAATTTACAAATTAAATTAAAAGACTTAACATCTCATAATATAAATTACAAAACAATCAAGTTAAATTCATTAAGTTAACAAACTAACAAAGATACATTGTCAATCATCATAAAGAGGCAACAATTATCTTCTTCTTCTCCTCTCATATTTAAGCATTGAAGTGGCTCCTTAAAGAAATTAACAAAGATATTGAGAGAATTATTGCTGAAAGAATATTCTCAACAAAGTTGTTTATTATTCTCTTCATTTATAAGCTCTGTGTGACAATTAATAGTTGGGTAGTTGGAAAAGTTCTTCATTCAATTTTCTTCTCACCTTTATTCATTAGGGTTTATCTTGTGTTAAAAGGTAGTAAAAGCTTTGCGAGCTGAGTCTTGCGTTTAAGATTGTAATTCCCTTGTAATCTTGTCATGGGTTGAAGTTCTTTGAGTCAAGAGAGTAGAAGTCTAGGAGGCTTAAGGGGTATTCTTGTAAATATATGATTACTTACCCAATTTGATATATAAACTCCTTTGCTGCATGCTTAGGGAGAGGATGTGGGATCTGAGACATTGGATCTGAACTTCTATAAATCTTGTGTGTTATGTTTTCTATTCGTTTTCTCAGTTTTATTTGAAATACTATTTTATAACGTTATCTTCCTGAAAGCAGTAGTGTCCTTTGAAAAGAAAAAAAAAGGAAGAAAATTTTATTACACAATTCAATCTTCTTTCTTGTGTAATATCTACACTAACAACAATAAATATAAATATCATAATTAAAAATTTTAATTTAATCAAATTTTTAATCACACTTCAACTACAATCTAATCACTAAATTGTGAACCACTTATGTTTCCAGTTAAATGATAAGTCCAATTTTTAAGTTATTGATTTTATGTAAGTTATAATGCTCAATATTGGCATTTAGAGTAGTTTTTTTTTATTCTTAAAAATATTTATAATGTTGTTTTATTTTATTTTCATTCAAAGTTAATATTAAATCTAACTTTGAATTTCAAATGTTAGTGTTTATGAAAATATTAAATAAATAAAATGATTAAACAAGAAGATGAATATTTTATTGACTGTGAAATTAGCTAACTTAAATAAAAATAATTTTTGTAAAATATTTATTGTATTAAATAATTCATTAAAGGTAATATTCCAATAATTTTGGATCCTCTCCATACATAGCTTCATTCATCCCATATGTCCCACTATGGATATCCCACATTAAAGGGTATGAATTTAATTATTATTATTTTTTAGATTTTAGATTATTAAGTGTATTTATTTTTTTAATTTTTATTAAGTGCTTAATAGTTCTAAATACATCTTATTAAATCACATCTTATGAAATATATGAAAAAGTTTTAGACATTAATTACTCTAGATACATTTTTACTAATATGTATTTAATGCATATAGAAGTTGAAAAAATAAAGTCTTAATTATTCTAGCATTCAAATAATAACATTTTAATATTCAGATTTAGGGATTATTTGTCTTTTTTAAGATTAAGATGTCTTATCTGAATAGACGTTTCATTATTAAGATATTGTTTCTGAATCTAAATTCTTTTTTTGAAATGACTGAATCTGAATATTGAATCAGTAACATACTATTGATTTTTTTAAAAAAAAAACATTTGAATACATATAACTTAAAAAAATTATATTAAAATAATTTTCAAATAAAGCAGTAACTAAACATTTTTTGTTAATTATTATCTTTATTATTATATGGTATTGTAAAATTTGTTGTTAATGTTTTTATTTTTTATAATTTAGAATTATTTTATACAAATAATAATATAATTTACATTTACTACATTATATATAAACTTTGGCCTTTATATATACTTGGTTGAAGTAATTTTCTACATTCAACATGATGCAATCTAGTAAAATCTTAATAAAAATAAAAATAAACGCATTTAATGATTTGAAATCTAATCTAATCATATTTAAGCCCCTATTAACTACAAACAAATACCCCTTTAAACCTCTTAATCTTAAGAAAAACAAAAAGCCCACTAAATAGGTACTAAGGTCCTTTTTTTGCGTGTGGCTCTATAGTTGAGGTGATAGCTAGAGATGCGAAATACACTCTGTAGAGCTCGCACCTCAACTATTCAAGCTTCTCCAATTGTGTGGTTTCTAGCTTGCCACGTGTCCATCTAAAAAACATGCCACATGTTCCTCTTCTGCCTAAACGCGCTTGCTTTCGTGCTTCCTTTCTTCCATTGTGCTTCCCTTCTTTTTGCTATTGCCTGTAGCTCGCACTTCAACTGGTCGATCTTCTCCAATTGTGCGATTTCTAACTTGCCATGTATCCATCTAAAAAATGTGCCATGTGTTCCTCTTCTTCCTGAATGCGCCTGCTTACGTGCTTCCTTTCTTTCGCCGTGCTTCCCTTCATTCTGCCATCGCCTGCTTCCCTCCCTTCTTCTTCCCTGTGTAGCTCGTACCTCAACTGTTCAATCTTCTCCAATTGTGTGGTTTCTAACTTGCCACATGTTCCTCTTCTGCCTGAATGCGCCTACTTTTGTGCTTCCTTTCTTTCGTCGTGCTTCCCTTCTATTTGCCATCGCCTGCTTCCCTCCCTTTTTCTTCCCTGCTGCCTTCACCATTTGCCTTAGAAATCTCAGAAATATCTATTTTCATTCATTGAAAGCCAAAGTCTGAATACATAGCATTGATTCCATATGATTTCGAGCGACTAAATCTCCAATGAAAGCCAAAGTCTACCCTCTCATCACTTCAAAATTTTTTTGGGCTCAAATCATGGAAGGTCAGACTGAAAGGGCTTCCATCGCCAATTCTCATAATCTAGTCCCATTGAGAGTCATTGGTTAAGTCGTTACAAGCCATTGCTTTGGCCACGAACCCAGTCCATCCAGAGGCATGACCACACCATCCACCTAATTGCTCACATTTTCAACTTCCTCAATCACTCTACTCGAATAGATTGAAGGTATGAACCAATATCATCAAATTGAACAAGCAAAACTTACTTGAAACACTAGGTCGGGCTTGCAGGGACCGGAGAAGATAGTGGAAATGATTTTGAAACAATGATTTTCAAGAGCTAAAACAATGTCGAATTCTACTGCGTAAACTGCTTTCCACACTGCGAGGAAAGCCGTTGTGTCGTCAGATGAACTATCTACGATGGCGTCGAAGGATATGACAGAAAGAAGGGAAGAAGGGAAGAAGAAAGGGAGGGGACTCCTCTGCTTGGCAAGCATGCAAGCTGCTTTCCACACCGTGAGGAAAGCTGTTGTGTCGTCAGATGAACCATCTACGATGGCGCTGAAGGATATGACAGGAAGAAAGGAAGAAGAAAGGGAAGGAGCCCCTCTGCTTGGCAAGCATAGCACCATGCTTGCCAAGCAAAGACTATTGGATCTGATGTGGGCCCCACATACTAGGTGGGGCCCACCCCCATCCAATGGTTCATGCTTGCCAAGCAGAGGACCCAAACCCAAAAGAAAGGAGGGAAGCAGGTGATGGCAGAAAGAAGGAAAACACGGCGGAAAGAAGGGAAGCACGAAAGCAGGCGTTCAAGTAGAAGAGGAATATGTGGCATTTTTTAGATGGACACGTGGCGTGCTAAAAGCTGTTAGATTGAAGAAGATCGAATTATTGAAGTGCAAACTATAGAGTTCGCATCTCAACTATAAAAGAGCCACACACCCTTTTTTTATATGCATTTTCTTGCACATGGTACAATACTAAAAAAAATCAACTACTTTCGTTCTTTTAATGCAAAGAAAATGGATCAATTGTTTATAAGTAAGGTTGTCAAGATCAAGATTTTAAGATCAGTGAATGAATAAAATAGATTAAATTAAAGATGAAAAATCTTATCTTTAAAGAAATATAGTATTTAAAAATTTACCTATGTATATATAAACCACAAATAAGTATAATGTTATATTAAAAATAATCAATCAATGTATAATTCAATAAAGACACTTTGCAATAATAAGAAGAAACATTGTTGTACAAATTTGAAAACATTCAATTAGTGAAGAGAAAAATATAGAGTAACCCACACTTTCTATTGCCTTTAAAAACCTATCTTTTTTTTTTTTACTTAATAGACATTTCCTTCTTTAAAACCTATTATAATATTTCTAACATTTACTAAACTAAGTTAAAAATTGAACAAATTATGAGTGGTAATACTATAATTATATGGTATTAATAAGGGTTTAAGTTACGTTAATCACTTTTTTCCATTTCAATTGGCCTAATAGATTAGAAACATATCAATAAATAAAAAAATAACAAAAATCTAAATTATTTAAGATCGAAAAAATCGTAAAATAATAAAATTTTAAAGTTTAAATCGAAATATTCTTAACAAATTTAAATCTTGTATAAAATTAAAATCATTTAAATTGTTTAAAATTATAAAATCGTAAAATTTTAAGATTTACATTGAAATTTTGACAGCCTTAGTTACAAGTGCTATTATTTCATGGCCAACAATCAACACAGGCAATGTGACATCCAAAATCGGCTAAACCCTCTCAACCTGTTCCGATTAAAAGTTAAAAATAATACCCTCAGTTAAAAAAGCTTTTAGTACACTGTTATCTTAAATATCATAATATTACGTATAACACATTAAATTTAATATGGCTATGTTTTGTTAAATTTATCATAGAAAATTTGAAAAAAATAAAATATTTTATGAAAGTTAACCTTCGTATTTTTTGTAGTAGCATATAATACCACCTAAAATTATAAAAATCATATGCTGCCTAAATATTTTAGATGACACCTATCATCTTAGATACTAGTGTACCAAACACTAAAGATGTTGAGCTTTTTCATCGAAACAGTTTCAACCATTATATGCAGTATGTAGATAATGTGTACATATACATAGGGTATGTGCAGCCTAAAATATTTTTTCCTTCAACAAGAACAGTACTTTTTAGCGTATACGCAACTTCACTGGCTTCAACATGTAGACCGTCTGACCCAAAGATTTCCTGTTTTACCAAATCCTCAAACATGTTCACCAATCATCAAGAGCCGATTATTCACAGGCAAATACATAACAATCATACTACAAATCTTTGCATGCTTTTGATTGACTTCTCACTTTTGAGTCCTTGTTTAAACCTGTAGCAAAAATGATCTATAAAATAATAAACTTCACATGGGTAGATTCATCTCCAGCAATGTCAGACTGGACAAAACTGTGGAAAATATTATTCTCACAGAAACAAATAAAGAAGCCTAGAGACAAAAGAACAGTCGTCTGGTATGCAAATTCATCTTGTAAGACGTATAATATAAGCACTTAAAACTGTAAATTAGTCATGATTACAAAAGAATAAATTAACTGTTTTCTGAAAAGAAAATTAAGTAGACAAGTAAAATTTAACCCCTGCTCTGGTGGATAATTATCGAAAGTTGAAGCTGACATTGAATTAGAAAAATTACATACATTGAAGCTCAGATTGAATTCCATTGATAGAAACATGCACAGCAATTAGTAACCTTATGGGCAGGGCAAAGAGTTGAACACATCTTATGGTTGCAGTATCCATAATTCAATTTAAAAATATAGATGAAGAAAAGGTGGGACAACTTGCATTAAATCAGGCACAACCGAAGCATCTCTTTATAGAGACAAAACTCGACGGTGTTGGCTCTGGCTCAGGCTCGGGTTTCTTCTGAGGAAGCTGCTTAAAGAATGCTTTCACAGCTCCTGCTACTCCATCCTCATTTTCCATGGCCTTAGCAAGTTCAACTGCACGTTCCTTAACCTGGCATCATATTTAGGTTATTAACATGGTGGTTGTCTAATTCTAGAATGTACCCAATAAAAAGAAAAGCAATGGGAGGGTGAGGTATCCAAATTATTGATTGGATTTATATTAAAAAAAAAATGGTAATGTGGTGGGGTGGGTTAGGATGGGTTGAGAACCATCCTCAACCCAACCCACCATGCACCCCAACTTCCAAAACCTTCAAAATTTGGGGTTTACAGTTTCTTTTATATTTTCATCAATCTTTTTACCTCACTTCCCCTTTCCTCTATGTTTCCTTTTCATTTACATAAGAGTAATTTTAAAATTTCACCCCTCAAAACCTATCCCCGTTCCCATTAATGACATCATAACTTCCAAAAAATAAGGAACGAGTTATCACTCATTTTTTTTTTTGATAGAAAAAGAAGTATTATTAAGGAGAAAAGAGAAATACAAAGGGAATGGTTACAAAAGGTGGAGGACAAGAGATCCTCCTAAAAAAACAAGAACATAAAGTAAGAAAAACTAACAGACAGCACAGACACCCCACATAGCCCCTAACAACGTATTAATGCAATAACGCCCTCCAGTCCCTATAAACATCAGATATAGGCATCCCCTTGAACAGCCCATTGGCTGAAACCCATAGTGAAGCCACGTAACGAATTCGATCCCATAACATCTGAGTAGGCATACACCGATCATTAAAAACTCTGGCATTTCTTTCCAGCCATATGCACCACACAGTTGCGAACAAAGCCATATTCCAAAGAGTTCTGTTGTCCTTCCTATGGCCAAAGCCAATAAATTTGGTCGCAAGGAAATCACCAAGGTCCTTTGGGCAAACCCAACTCTCGTCAAAGAGATCAAATAACCTATTCCAAATACTCCAAGCCACGTTGCAGTGCAGGAATAAATGATTACTTGTCTCTGAATGTTTGAAGCACATAATGCAAACGTCCGGGGATAAAGCCTTAAGTGGCCTTCTGATTTGACACAGATCGTTTGTATTAATTTTATTGAGCACTGCAAGCCACAAAAAAGCTTTAACCTTTGAAGGAGCCTTAACTTTCCAATAAGATTTTTTAAAAAAGGGGGAGACGATAGGGTTACGAGCGAGATAATTGAGGAAGGAAGCACAAGTGTAAGAGCCTGAGGAATCAAGCTTCCACATTCTCCTATCAGGAAAAGGAGAAAGGTGAATAGGATCAAGGATGTTAAGCAATATGGAAAGGTCAGGCAAAAGTCTATCATTAACATTCCTGGCAAAATGCAAATTCCAACAAGGGTGATCCCCTTGTAAGCAAAAGAATTCAGAAATGGGGGCGTCATGGAGGGAAGATAAGGAGTAAAGGCGCGGGAATCTTTCTTTGAAGGGGGTGAGATCAATCCAACAGTCCTCCCAAAACCGAAAACGGGAACCATCACCAACAATAAGAGATATTGAAGGAGAGAAGAGGTGATATACTTGAGAAATCGCTTTCCAAGGACTTGCGTGCGTAACGACATCCCCCAAACCAGCGTCCCATCCATTCCGGTGAAGCCCATACTTAGCTTTGATCACCTTGTGCCAAAGGGAGTTAGGCTCTAAGGGAAATCTCCATAACCATTTAGCCAAAAGAGAGATGTTTTTAGATACAATATTTCCAAGACCCAAGCCGCCATCATCCTTAGGTTTG
The DNA here is from genome assembly GCA_037074585.1 of Biancaea sappan. Classification (NCBI taxonomy): domain Eukaryota; kingdom Viridiplantae; phylum Streptophyta; class Magnoliopsida; order Fabales; family Fabaceae; genus Biancaea; species Biancaea sappan. The sequence goes on from CM073499.1 coordinate 9,010,027, forward strand.
CAACACACCTCCCAATTAACCAAATGGCCCTTCTTTTCCCCCCCACTGTCATTCCAGAGAAAGTCCCTCATAATTCTCTCAATCGTTTTAGCCACTCCGGAAGGGATTTTGAACAAGGACAGAAAGTACAGGGGCACACTAGATAAGGAGGCCTGAATAAGGGTCAATCTGCCTCCTAGGGAGAAGTAAGGGCCTTTCCAACTGTCAAGCTTGCGGGAAATTCTTTGAATAATGGGATCCCAAAAAGATTTGGCTCTAGGATTACCTCCAAGAGGGACACCTAGATAGTTAAGAGGCCAGTTGAGAACCGCGCAACCCGCTTGCTCCGCCATCTGGCCGAGAGAATCATCCTGAATGTTAATGCCAGCTAGGCCACTTTTGCCTAAGTTAACACGGAGACCTGAGACCAGCTCAAAAATCTGAATCAGTGTAAGCACTCTAAGAAAGTTATCCTTATCCTTGGGCAAGAAGAGGATTGTGTCGTCAGCAAACTGCAAATGAGTAACCATACATCCATCTCCCTTTATTGATAGTCCTTTGAGAATCCCTCTCTCGGATCCCCGCCTCAACATGCAGCTAAAAACGTCGGCCACCAGGGTAAAGAGGAATGGAGATAATGGATCTCCTTGCCTGATCCCGCGTTGCCCCTTGAACCAGTCTTTGGGCTGTCCATTGATAATAACCGAAAAGGCGACAGAGGAAAGACATCCATTCATCCACCGTCTCCATCTATCACCGAAACCCTTGCGACGAAAAATCAAGTCCAAGAAGTCCCAATTGACCATATCATAGGCCTTTTCAAAGTCTAATTTAAATACTAAGCCCTGTTGTTTTCTGCGTTTGACATCATCAACTAGCTCATTAGCAATCAAGCTGGCATCAAGAATTTGACGGTCAGCGATGAAGGCGCTTTGGTTCTCCGATATGGAAAACCCAATAACCGTACTCAATCTGTCAGAGAGGACCTTGGCGATGATCTTGTAGACACTAGTAACCAGGCTTATAGGTCTGAAATCCCCCACCTTAATGGATCTGTCTTTTTTGGGAACAAGGGTGATGAAGGTAGAATTCATGCTAGTAGGAATACGGCCAGTATGGAAGTATTCATCAAAGACTTTCATCAAATCGTCCTTCACTATCGACCAGCAGGCTTGGAAGAAAGCCATATTGAAACCGTCAGGCCCAGGAGCTTTATCCTTATCCATCTTGAAAATTGCATTTCTAACTTCTTCCTCCTGAAAGGGTCTTTCTATCCAAGTCCTTTGGGTATCATCGATAGGGATCCAATCCAAACCCTCAATTGTGGGTCGTTCTTGCATGTCCTCCTTGTAGAGTTTCTTGAAAAAACTAGTCGACTCTTCAGAGATCCCCTCATTGTCCTTCACCGTAATACCATCCTCCGTCTCAAGCTCTTTAATGAAGTTCCTTCTCCTCTTTCCATTCACCACCTTGTGAAAGAATCTTGAATTCACATCACCCTCACGAACCCATTTAATGGCGCCATTTTATGTCTTCTTTTTTCCTAATGTTATCCAAATCATTCCTGAGAATCACTTTACGCTCAGCGAGATTCTCCTCAAGGCCACCCTCACTCTCTAGTTTGTCAAGAGCATCCAATTCCTTAAGAATGTTAGACTTTTGGATTCTGATGTCTCCAAAGACTTCTTTGTTCCAGGTCTTTAACTTCTCCTTCACGTATTTTAATTTCTTCATAAACTTAAATCCCTCCCATCCTGGATTTGTGTATTCTGACCACCACTTCTCTACGTTGCTAAAAAAAGACCGGTGTAGAAGCCACATATTCTCGAATCTGAAGGGGGTAGGACCCCATTTGACTCTGCTAGTCTCAAGGATAACGGGGAAGTGATCGGACACTAGGCGAGAGCCAACTTCTTGAATGGGGTCAGGAAACGAATCCTCCCATTCGGGAGTGAGCAGGAATCTATCAAGGCGAGAGGAGAAAATCGAGCCCCTGTTAACCGACCAGGTGAATTGAGCATTAGAAAGTGGGAGATCCTTAAGGCCGCAATCCCTGATAAAGGAGTTAAAACCTCTCATGCTAGCATTGATCCTTGATCCTCCAAGCTTTTCATCAGGGGACCTCACCACATTGAAGTCACCGCCAACACACCAATGGGGGTTACAAAAACCATGAATGTAAGATAACTCCTCCCACAATTCGCCCCTCAACCTAGGGTTCGTCGGACCATAAACATTGGTAAACCACCAACACCCTTTGTCCTTAAACTCAAGAAGCACCGAAAGAGAGAAAGCGCCTTGAAGAACATCCCTTCTTGTGACGACACGAGTATCCCAAATGACCAAAAGACCGCCTGAAGCACCCACGGAAGGTAAGTATTCCCAATCCTTGAATTTGAAATCCCAAATGCTTCTGATAAGAAATCTATCCAAAACCCCTAGTTTAGTTTCCTGTATCATCCCAATATCTGGATCCACCCTCCTGAGAACTTCTTTCACCTTGTGCCTTTTGAGGGAGTTACCAAGGCCGTTCACATTCCAACTCAAAATCCTCATAGAGAACCTGACTTGCCCTTTCCTTTCTTGGACGTGCCATAATTAATTGAAGAAGTCAATCTTTTTAACTCATTATCAAGTTTGTTCTTCTTCCTTTGGTATGTCCTAGGGGAAACTGACAACTTGACCTCCTTTCCAGATTTATCTCTCAACATAAAGTTAAGAGACTCCAACAAGGCTTGTGGATCTTGGCTGGCCCTCTCGTCTCCTAAATGTCGAAGATGTATGACTTTTTCCTTTAGATCTATATCCTCCCTACAGGCAGAAGATTGTTTGGCGGGATCGGGAGAATGGGAGGACCCTGCTTGGAATTTGTCGCTACGCATGCAAGTCCAGGTCAAAGGCAAATCGCAAGGTCCCTTAAAAGCTCCATCATCCTTATTTTGCACAAAGAGCCGGTGGACATCTTCCAAAGTATCATCGATCTCCCCAATGGAAACATCTTTATCATCAATTTGTTCCTCAATTTGCTGTATAAGAAGACCATCTTCGCTATCGAAATCGGATAGGGATAAATCATCTTCAGAGAGCAACTCCTCCTCCCTTATAGCCTCTGTCGCTGGCGCGCTTTCGGGATCGACAGACTTCCTCAACGACGATACCGAACTCCTCACCGTCGCCCCTTGCTTGAACGGATGAGGGGAATCACGGGGGAGCATTTGCCGGCCATTCAGATTCTCCGGCGGGGTCTCCGGTACCCCATAGTCTCTGTCAACTGGTTCTGTGCATGTCCGGTCGATGTCCGCCTCCTGAAACGCTGTCGAGGAGGGGGTCGAAGGGATCGGGTCGCATTGCTTCTCTGGGGCCCGATAGCAAGGTGCTTTGATCGGATCAGCCCTCTCGGTCCTCTCCACTTCTACTGGACCCGAGATTTGGGCCTTTTTGGCTCTCCAAAATAGGACCCTGTTGGAAGAGGCAGATCCATTGGATTTGGATGCATAGACTGGTGTCTTGTCCAATGGAAGTTTAGACCTAGAGGAGTCAGGATTTGACTCCCTTCGAGAACAACCTTCTACTCCAACCTGATTTCTCACCAAGGCCCAATGGACCTTCCTAATCCCCTTTAGATTCACCAATATCCTGAGGGTCCTCGAGAAAGCTGGACCAGAGCCTTTCTTATCATAGTCGTCCGATTTGGAAATAACTGCGACGCCTTCAGCACAGTATTTTCCTCTTCTGTGATTGTCATGCTTACCGAGATCGCCAAAGTCAGAAGGGCCTTTCATAACCTTTTTGCCCTTTACAACCTCTGCATATGATCTGTTATCTGTTACATGAGAGCAAAATTTCAAAATACTACCTTTCTTCTCTTGCTTCAACTTTTTGGCCCCTTCAGAATGGACGAGGAAATTCAGCACATGGTTGAAGGAACTCCAGCCTCTTCCTCCCTTTCCTTTGGGGATAATAAGGGTAGTTCTCTTACCTCCTGGAAAAAATTTTTTAATAATCAGAAACTCACCCTTATGATTCTTCCCAAATTCTACTACGAACATGATTCCGTTTTCTCTGCAGATTCTACTTTCAAATCCCTTCCAAAGGGCTAGTTCTAGGGAGTGGGTGATAGAAATTAACCACCTAGCAGTTTCCCACCCCATAGAGATAGAAAACAAGAAATCTCTCCCTTTTTCAGTGATAACAACTATTGGAGCAGTTCCGATATGTTTCTTCACCAAGTCAAAGGTTTTGGCCTCAATTGCAAACCTTTGAATCATCATAATGACAATAAACAAAATAAAGCAGGAAGACAGTGGGGAAGAAAAGAAGACAATCCTCACAGCTCAGACCATCTCACTTTCAACTGTTTTTTTTTTTTTTTTTTTTTTTTTGGGTTCACTGGTTGAGGGATCGATCTTCGTCCGGTTCAGATTTTGGGGTAGTCGCCGATGTCTGGATCACCTCTTCAAGAGAGAACGCCATGCGAGTAATGATCAGAAGCTTCAGATCGGAAGCGAGTCCTCCCCAAATGTCCTTCTCCGGTTTGTAGTCGTGTCACTGACCACAACGATGATAGTTAAATAACTCAACTTGGGAAGTGAAAACTCATCAACTGGGATAGGCGCACACTGTCACTCATTTTTAAATATAACTTTCTAACCATGGACAGCTCTAGTATATCCGAACCTTTGCATATCAATATTTAGACAATGCAATAAGATTCTAGCCTCACTATACCTACTCCTGGAAGAAGCAGGTTCTTGTCTTATGGCTTTAGTAGCATCAATTATCAAACTCAAAAAAGTTATTTAGACAATGCAATAAGATTCTAGCCTCAATATGGTGGTGAGTCGGCGAGAGGGAAGATGGAGACAGTTATCACTCATTTTTAGACAATGCAATAAGATTCTAGCCTCAATATGGTGGTGAGTCGGCGAGAGGGAAGATGGAGACAGTTATCACTCATTTTTAAATATAACTTTCTAACCATGGACAGCTCTAGTATATCCGAACCTTTGCATATCAATATTTAGACAATGCAATAAGATTCTAGCCTCACTATACCTACTCCTGGAAGAAGCAGGTTCTTGTCTTATGGCTTTAGTAGCATCAATTATCAAACTCAAAAAAGTTAATGATTTGAGGGAAGTTTATTTTCCACCTTGGAATCTAGCATAAAATTTATTGCAGCAACCAACTTGGGAAGTGAAAACTCATCAACTGGGATAGGCGCAGGACCAACTCCTCTGGCATGTACTCTCTCGCCCCAGAATGGTTGATCACCAAAGAAAGGAACTATGGTTGTTGGGCACTATCACAAAGCATAGCAATAATAAAAAACCAGAACCCAATTATACAATATTAAGAATCCAAGAAGCAACAAATTCCTTACTGCAGCTTTTAACCCAGCAGCAGTCGTTCCTGCACCTCCATGATGCACCTGAAAACAATATGCAAAAAATAAGATGCTCCTACAAATGATAAAAGGCAAAAACCACAATATTCAAACACCTTGATTGAAAGCAAAAACAAAGTAAAAAAGCTCGTTTGAATTGAGATGGCTAGAAATGTTCTTAGTCGAGCACTTTTTTTTTTACCTTCTTTTTTGGGTCAATTTTTTGTATTGTCATCTACAGCGTTAAAAGCCCAACAAACAATGTCTTCAAATTGATATTTTGTGATCTCAGCCTCACAGCCTAATAGTCAAGTACCATACCATAAGGTGAGGAAGATTGAACCTTGTGTAGAAAAATATCGCACTCTCCCTTCCCATATGATTTTTTTTTTTTTGTGTTGGGGGGGGGGGGGGAACTTTGCATAATTGTTAAAGTTTACCTAGTATCTATAACATCACCTTTTGACTTAAATAACTTGCATTGACCTGATCCTAATTTCAACCAACTTCATTGCAAATGTTACAGTTGAAAAAATTATGTCAAGAATCAAGATATAATATAACCAACTCTGGATGAGTTTTATCTCATCCATAATTTCAGCATTAAGTATGTCAAACTCATTTACAATTCCATTCCCAATACCTGCCTTATGCACATCACTACAAGCAAATTAACAGAACATAACCAAATGGAAAATAAAAAATACTTTTGTCTGTCACTAATATTAAGAAAATAAAATATTCTAGGAATGGCTGGCACAGACAAGTCTCATTCCTTTAGGATATGTTTGGGAGTTGGGAGGGGAAGGGAAGGTTAAATGGTAACTTCCCTTCCCCTTGTTTAAGAAAACTACGTCCATAAAAATCTCCGAGTTGGAGAAAGCTAATATTATAGAGGAGGGAGGATTTCAAAGGATTTTGGAGGGTTAGCTGAAAATCCTCCATCCCTCCATCCCCAAATTTTTTTTTTCTCTCACCCCTTACAACAGGCTTCTAAACAAGAGAGACCTTCCCTTTCCCTCCATTATCCCCTATCCTAGCACACCCTTAGTGTTGCTGATGAATCATATTCCACTCAGCACAGCTTTATTCAAATTGGAAGTTCGTTAAATAATCCAGTCCCATGGGCCCTTCATGTTATGCAAGGAGTGCAACAAAGATATTCAAGTTTTATTGCACAAGATTTCCTTGTGTAGTCAATTATCAACTACAGAGAGAGAGAGAGCGAGAGAGAAAGAAAGAATGAAAATCATCTAACAATTAAGATTAACGCATGTATGTTTTGCATTGAGCTTAATTAATATAAATTACCAAATCTCAGGGATTACCCAATCAATTCAAGCTCTTAGAAGCAGCTGAGAACACTAGTTAGTTAAATTTCCTAGTTGGTCAACATATACAGCACACCAAAAAAGGAATAGATGTACAACTACTTAATTCAGCATCAACACAACAAACTAATAGACTTCTTAATACTTGTTCTTACTGGATCAATGCTACAAGATGACCATGGAAAAAGTATATATATATATATATATATTATATATACTTCAAAAGTCAAACAGGACTGGCAGGGAAGCTGCATCCCACATGGGTGACAAGAACTACAATTCTGCTTAATATTCAGGCCCATAATAATGGCATAGCCTGAGAGAGGGCTTGGTTCAGGATCCAATTCCCCTCTAGTTCCTAATGGCTTCATTAACTCATAATGTTTGGTTGAATTCTTGAGTGATCATGTTTTAAAACAGAACTTAACCACCTGATATGACCACCATCTTGCCATAAATGTATACCAGAGCACACCATAAAGTATATTCTATAGAAACTTTAAAACCAGAGAGTAGCTCATTAAAAAAAAAAAAAAATCCAGCAAACTGCAAGGCTGTTTAGTCACAGGCCCAACATACTCTGTTAAATTTAGACAAGCAGAACTAGCCGGGTAGTCATGACAGTCCTACAACTGCCATATGCTTGAGCATTGCAAATGAGAAAAATTGTGATTTTACAATATCAAGGTTACTTTCAAAATGTGCTGAACTAAGTGTAGCTGAACTAGGTAATCTTACCACAGCCTTGCAACGTAAGAATAGCCAATCATGAGGGACATTATCCAATAAGTATATAGAGTCCTTTGGTTCTTCCACTGGGAACAAGCATATATAGTCAAAAAATAATAACAAACTAATACTATAGGAAAAGAAATAACAAGCATTATTCTTACAATTTCCAAGACCTCCCCATCCTTTATTGATGATGCCCCTCTGTCCAGTTTTATCAAGCGCGTCTACAATTGTTTGAGTCATTTTTTCTGGTTCTTCAACAGGCTGTAATAAGAATATGACATGACTAGCAATGAGATAAAGAAGAGCAAAGATAAATTGGAAAATAATTTATTAAGAGACAGCAAGGAGAAAAGTTGATTTCTTATCAAGTAGGACATTAAGACTGAGCTTCTCATCCATTATTTGAATCACAACAAATGCAAAACCATTATCATTTTTTGGAGAATATTACAGATAGAAAACAATAAGGAGAGCAAAGATGGAAAACAAAATAAAAACAGCCAAGTACTTTGGCAGGACATAATAACCAGAAGGTAATTAACTACTAGCGACTCTTAAAATGGAAAATGATGCTTAGCATGAACAACATAAATCCTCAAACTTTGTGTAATAGTCTTGAGAGCTTTATTTAATTCAACAGTAAACATAAATGTGAACGATTAGCCAGATCATTTTATTCTAATTCAAAATACTAGAATTAAAGATCCTTGGGTCTTGGAAACCGGGAATACAATTTTAGTAGTTACTCCATGCAAATTACTGTTGACACAAGCAAGATAACACTGGATAGATGCTTCTGGGAGGTACCTTGTCATTAGCAACCATTTTGTTACCCATTGTAAAATTGATGGATCAAAGAGCCAAACCATATTCCTAAAGATATCTTCAGAACACAGAAATCATATATGAATAAATTATAAATGAAAGGGATACAAGAAGACACACCAGGCTACCAAATCCAATGTAAACAGGCTTGTCACCAGCTTCAAGCCACTTTACAAGGGATTCAGGAGGTTCATAGTTTGATGCAAGATCAAGGAAGCAAAACCCAACCACATCAATTTTGGGTCCCCAATCTGCAAACCAAGAAATAACAAAGTTTGGATCCATCTGCCAAGAATTAAAGCTGCAGATGATAGCATACATCGTTGTCTCAAACACTAGACATACTTTTAATCTTTAACAGTTAAAAATCCAAATAAAATGTAAAGAAATAAAATTTAATCTTGTAGAAAAGCAGATGAAATAACCCCTTTTGATTCAACTACTGCCAGTCAAGGGAGTTATGCCATAAACCTTTCAATTGATTGAAATAATTGATTCATTAAAATACTCTTCATTTAGTCACAAAGATAGATAAACAAAAAACCAATGAATACATATTGAAGTTCATTGCTATTATTGAAAAGGATGTGTGTATAACACAGCACTAAAATTATGGAAGGATAGATTCGAGGAATCTCAGCTATAATACGAAAAAATATAAGGAATTTAGGTGAACTGCAAATAAAATGATTACATATACAAAAAAGTTATGATTGAGATCTAAAGCAACCACCTTTTGGTTTAGGAACAAGGTGAGGGCTCCATATATATGCATGTGGCACTTCAGCATCAGAGCCTTGTGAACCACTTAAATATGTCACTGGCCGCAGATTCAGCTTTTTCTTCCTAAGATCATTAATCATGTCTCGTATTCCCAGCCAAATCAATGAGTCAACAATTTGATAGGAAAGCTGAGAGCCAAACATGGTCATTTTTTAGCAAAACAAGAGGACAGCAAAAAGAGAAGGATGATAGATAACAAACATAAATCAAATAACTCACCCTATAACCAGCTGGTTGCTTTACACGGGACAAAGGATGTGGAAATTCACTAGTTGGCCTGGATGCAAAAGGAAAAGTACATAAAATGTAGATTTAAATCTCCCCACAAAACTAAAACTAAAACAGTCAATTGGTAAAGCAAATGAAGAAGAAACAGTAGACTAGAAAACAACAACAACAACAACAACAACAACAAACTCTCATAAACAGTAGACTAGAAAACAATTGAAGGAAATTGAGACATCAAGATTACATTACCAAGATGAGACTTACGTCCATGGCATTGTGAAAAAGATATGTATTGGTATTTTCAGCGCCTCCGCCACATGGGTATGCCCTGAAGATCGATATTGCAATTTTCAGCACTAAATTACAATAAGACGTATGAAAAACTGATAAGTTCTTATCTCATCAGCCAGTGAAAAATAAAACTAACGAGCAGTCAAAAGAAGGCAATGTAAAAGAAAGAAAAGATAGCAGTATCAGAAACAGCAACCCAAAATTTGATAGTGGAAGCAGAATTAATCTATGATAATATATAGCATGCCCCTTTTGCTAATCCCCCATCTATAGGAGAATTTCAAGTGGGGAATGAGAAGAAAAACTGGAAGCCAGTGCGATATCAGACATCATGAAATATCTTGTCACTTTTCATAGTTTATTTTGATTGTTGGAGTTCATGGTCTGTGTCAAAGGAAGATTTTCTAGACAATTTTTCGTTCATATTGATAAGAAAAATTTTAATGGGCCTTAAATATCAGCAATCACAAGATAGAATTATATAGACCATAAATTTTTTGGAAAGATTCAAGGGAATAGTAAGAGAGCTATCTTCTCTAATCTGTTCTCTGCTGTCAGTCCTTATTATTAAGAGATTAAGACAGATTATGATTTGAACTTAAATGGAAGAGATTTCTCAGTCAAAAGCGCCTTTAAGAGCAAGCATCGGACAAGCAATCAATTCATTGCAAGAGCTTTCAGTAAGAGGTGATTGAACTTTAAACATCAATTCGAAGGGTGACTGAAGCTAATGGCCTATAGTTTTTCTGATGCACCGAACACAAATTGCAAGTGTTCCAGGGAGTGGAGTAATCTTATGAGATTGTAGCACATCCTGTCAATGACCATGCATTATTTGGTTTCAAAGTTCTACTTTATCACAGTTCAAGGATCCCTTTGCTGAATTTCAAGAGTCACCTCCCTGATCCTGAGGCAAAGTTGCCATTCTCTTGTTTGTATATTGCTTCATTTTGACCCACAATAGCTCGTAGATTACCCTGTGCAATTTGGCTTGATGCCTTTGTGTAAATTCATAAACTCAAAATTACAATCACACCAGCCTGATAGTGCAACATCATTTCATAATTGAGAGCCACATGACAATGACTTGAAAGGCAAAATTGCACAAATCCAACTGACTAAATTTTCAAAATGTAATTGACAGGAAACTATACCATATGCTGGGGGATTCGCAATGATTGCATCAGCCGTGAAGGAGACACCAGAATCCATATCAGGATCCTTACAGGCTGAATACAGGGAGTTAATGATTTCTTTGATTTGATTTCGCTGAATGGGTATCTCGGATGGTCCTGATGGAAGGAAGCCCTTATTTTTTACCATATCTGCTCCAGAAAAAAATATAAAGCAAACAATAGAACACAACTGTACTGAAGACATATATTATCCATGATAAGAACTTGATAAGCACTTCATTCATGACAGACATTAAATCAATATGATAAGTGTTTTACACCATCAGAAGGAAAACAAACTACTTTCAAGGCAAAGTATTTGCCAAATAGAAACTGATTCCACGTGCCAGGTAAGAGCATACATTCATGTTTTCAGCCATGCAAAATATAGAAAATTAACGGTAACAGAATCATAGACAGAGATAACAAAGCAGGATCAAGAATGATTTAAGATACACACACCCACACAAATATAGCACAAATAACCTAAAAGGATAGGGTTTCACCAGGTACTCCACTTCTTGTCATTATCTTAAACACGCCTTGCAACTGTAAAAGGCTTCATATCCATGCCGTTTCATCTAATGTTAGTGGAAAATAAGATATAGAAGATTGATATGGGGGTTTTGGAAGGAAAGGGCTTAATTACTAAATAAGTGGAAGATCTAAGAACTAGAAATTGTTTTGTTGGGTGTCATGGTGTGCAACCCAAGTAAAAGAGACCAATTGGAAGAATGTCAAATGGGGGCTGCTTACGGGAAGCAAGTAAAAAATTTCTAAGCTGCGTCAAAAGGTTAAACGATGTAGTGAAGGAGAGAAGCTAGGATAATGCTAAGGGGGCCACTCATAGGAAGCAGGTCAAAGAATTCTGCTAAGGTCATTGTAAGAGAAAGCATTAGCTGCTGAAGTTCTTAAATTGGCAAAAGGCAACTATGTGAGTCACAATGCTTTGTCTAGGTTTTAAAGTTCCAAGTTTGAACATGCATTTCTTTTATTTAGATTGGGTTTTGTCTGTTAAAAGCTGAAGTTTGAATCATCTTCAGCTTGGGGAGGAGTGTCAAAATAGTTTGTGATGGCTAAGTTAACATAACATGTCAGTGAGAAGCAAGATACCATTCATTTTTTTTTTTTATTAAACTTCCAATCAATGAAGTGGGTTGTCTCTCCCACCCTACTCCACCCTACACACTCTTCAAAATTCTCAATCAAGCCCTTGAGGAGAAAAGCCCCAATAAGTATGCAATGATATCAAGATGTAACCAACTCAATGACCTGTAAGATTTCCAGCCCCCCCCCCCCCCCCCAAAAATGCATAATTGCGCCATTTTAAATAGTTTAAGAGCCAAGTGTTCTACAGAAAATAACCATAAACCAATTTGAATCACAAATGAGAAACAAAAACACATTAAGTGGGAGAGATGATGTCAGATAAAAGTAGCAGAAATGTACACAGGTTTACAGTACATACAACCAGCAAGGACTTTTGGATCACCGCCTAACCGATAAAACTCCAACCCAGCTGCTAGGACAAACTCCTTAAAATTTGAATGAGTTGCTAATCTAACACGATGACCATAGTCCTGCACAGAAATGCATATACAACCGTCATTTTTTTTAACTCAAAAAGTGTTCAATAGAAACCAAACTAAAATTTCAGTCAATACCTCAACAACTACATTTTACTAATAAAGTTTAAGCAGTATAGTCAGGTGGGGACTTATTATTAGTTAGCTGCTAGTGAGCACGTTTATGCAAGAAAGATGGGGGAACTAACACAGAATTGAAATAGCAGAAAAAGCAGGAGCTACAGCTATCAGAAATGACAGAGTGTAAAACAAAGAAAACGGTAGCAAAAATACCAGCAGGATGCTACAAGACACACTGGTTTTCAAACAAAGACTTTCAAATGCCATGGATTTAACCATCAAACACCCAGTTTTGTTAAAAATCTAACTCCTAATTTTATTTATGTTTACTTTCTATTTTTTGTAATTTTAACCAAATAAAATGTGCCCAACACATGTAGACCAGGACGTTACAAGGTGGAGACACAGAGTGACCAAGAGCAATAAGAGAGAGAGAGAGAGAGAGAGAGATGAATTAGGCTGTACATACAAAACATCTAAAAAAAATAAAACAGAAAAGGGGAGAAAACACCACTTATAGAGGCTGATAAAATGAGAAAAGAAGAGTCAAGTCGGGCTGTGTAATATATTCATATTATATTGTCTTCAATTGTTAAACTAAGAGACATGACAATTCCCTCTGTACTCCGACTAGGATTACTACTTAGCTTTAACAAATTTACAAGTGAAATAGACCAATTAAACCAGATAGATAGAAATGATACAATAAGTAATAAACTGAAGTGCATTTACCAATGCAACCACATAATTGATCTTTTATTAGAAGGATGAATAGCAAATGTGATATGTGACTCAGTTGACACCTGTAAAGAAGGCAGATGTACCAATTCAAATATTTTTCTAATTTATAGCACGTTAAGTTACGAAAGAATGAATGGACATTCATCACCTGCAGTCAAATAAAGCTCACAGAAAGTTCTAAGAAATTTCATAATCATATAACAATCTAGGGCAGTTGTTTTCACTCACAGAACTTTTCATAATGACAACAACAACATTAAAATCATAGAGCACCTTGGAATATTTGAAAGTATTCAATACTTTGTCATAAGATCAGTTTTGCCAGCAAATTTAAAATATTCATTCTTAGTTTTCCTTTTCCACTTTTAGAGGAGTCCAGACAGCTATATAATTATTTATTTAATAGAATTGTTTTTCTGTTAACTATGTACTTTTTTTCTTTGGCTACAATATGAGGTTCTTTTTTTCTTTGGTTACAATATGAGGTTTACAACCTTGGAAAAACATAAGGGCATGGGAAACTTAAGACATAAAGAAGTAAATATATACCTGCAATCGTTTGCCTATTGCAATAAATGGCTGCACATCACCACGTGTGCCGACAATAAGCATGACTATCTGTAATGGTGGTACGTATTGAATGTCTAATGCATCAAGTGAATCGTCATCATCTACATTATGTACATGCTTGGATCGTGCACTAAGAGCCTCAGGTTCTAGATCTCCTGGAACTTCAAATTCTACAGTTCCATCATCTTTTACAGTAGCTATTCTGTTTAACAATTTAAGCTGCAAAGTTTTAAAGTTCAACTGAGAGTTCAAGCATATAAGCTTAAAAAATAAGATGACGATAACAATGATAAAAGAAGATAATAGAACATGGTAGAAAAAATACAGGAACCAAAATCAAAATCCTATTTACATGGCAATATATGTTAGATGTTTAGAAAATCCTAACAAAGTATTATAGGGTTAAGAGTTATTAGAGTGTGAACAATAAGGATATTGCTATTCTTAATATGATTAATTAGAGATTAGAATAGGAGAAAACTTATCTAAAGTCTATTATATCTTTGCAATCAAGTTCTCTAATAAAAACATGGAATGTGTAAAAAGTTTCTTGAAAAACCAGTCATGTAATGATAAATTGTAAAAAATATAATTATTTTTTAGAGATTAGACACTTGTCATGTTCTGTTTGGAGAACCACACACTTGTCATATTTTGATTGGAGAACTTAATAACAAATATATAAGAAATTGCACCTAAGTTTTTTTTCCATTAGGATATCAGTTCATAATTGTATAGGGATTAGCGTATTACTCAAACAGTTTATCTTCTGTTTTCTCAGTTTACCACTATCTTCAGTAGTTGTCCATAGAAGAGAGGATGCGACAGTTAACAAGTCTTCCAGTCAAGCAAGTCTTTCAGCTCATTAATATAGTCTTTACCATAAATTTCAACTTCATAGCATAGCCTTATCATTAACCATAGCCCAGATTTTCTTTTGGTTTTTTTTAAACATTATTAACTTATGGGTAAATACTTTCCCCTTCCCTCCCCTCCAGTCTGTTCTGAAAAATTACACTCCCCTCCTCTAAAATCAAAAGGTGCACTACACTTACCTCCCCTACAGCAAAAAATAAGCTACAATTATGCCTATTTTGACCAAAAAAAACCCTTGCAATTAAATATGTATTTGACCAATATAAAATAGTCACTTCTCTAAATTTAGAAAATAATAGTCATTAATAAATATTAAAAACAAAAAAGCATAATGACTAAACAGTTATAATTAACCAATTAAAAGATAACAAGTGATAATATTTCATCTTAACAGTAACATGTACATAAATTATATATTAATAAACACCAACGTTGTCATGGATTTTATAAAATTTTAGTGTACATTAAATTATGATTTTCAATACAAAATAAGTAACACTGAAATAAAATTTTAAGAAATACAATATCTAATAAGTTATAATTTAATAAAATAAATCAATATTATTGTTGAAGTTATTTTGGTCATATCTGGTTTCAGGGGAGCTTCATGTATATTTTGATCTCTCAGGGGAGGGAGAGTAATTTACCATTATTTATTATTACATCTTTTTATGGTCAGTACATTAGTTTATTTACAATTACAACAAATATTTCTACCTCCAATATTTATCTTCCCATTTGTAGAAGTTTCATTTAAAAAAACAAAAATTGCTAGAGTATCTACTGTTCTTGTTGTTGTACCCAGATAATTGCAGATGAAACCTTAACAAATCAATATATCATGTTATTTCCCCCCCCCCCTCTCTCTCTCTCTCTCTCTATATATATATATATATCATGTTATTTTTAGCTTATTTTCTATGAAGTTGGTTCCGTTGCTTGAAAACAAGATTTTATTCCTTCCTAAGGAACAAAATGATATAAATTCATTACCAATATTATTAGCAGAAATATAATCTATCAGCATATCATACACAACAAGCACCATCGTGAGTGTTAAAGCTGTAACCCTGCCTACCTTGGTATACAAAAAAGGTTTCAATCATTGAAAAGTTATTGGCAAAAGAATAACTCAGTTCCCACAAGAGAATCAATTATACAATAAATAAGACTGTCAGAACTCCTTTATTAAGAAATACTAAGAGTTTTATAATAATTAAAACAGATGTACAGAATCAATTTAGCTGGTTTGGTTAGTAAATAGCTATCCCTACGTAATGCAACTGCTAGCACTAGTCACTAAGAGAAAAAAATGAGAGAATGCTTGGAAACTGGGTAGAGAGTGGGGGAAGGGGAGAAGAAGAAAAGACGAGATAAATTTATAGATCACAATAAACTACCTTCTCTTGAACAGGTATTTTGTCATCAAAAATTTGTGCAGCATCTTCGGGCCGTAGATGTCTCTGCCTCTCTGTTTTTGATTTTTCCAACTTAAACTGACTTGAACTTGACTCCAGTTTATCAGTATGTGATAATTCTACAGGCATTGTGGTCACTTTATGCAACCCTCTCCCAGAAATGCCTGAAATAAGAGTAGAAAACGTGACTACTATAGATATGGCCAAGAAATGTGCTACAATGCGAAGGTATCATATACAACGTTTTTAGAAAAAGAGATGTGATGTATCGAATTGCCAGGACGTCCTCGGTACAGTAATACAATTGACAGTGAACTCCACATTGAATTTGTCCGTGGAACTCATATGCCAGCAATGAAGAGAGAAGCAGAATTTGATGCTGGAGAAAAGAATATGTATGAGACCAAGAGGTAACGATGACCACATTCGCCAGTGTAATGTGCTTGGCATGGCATATGTGTCAGCACTAAATGAGCACATCGTGTTCCCCATGTCTTGACTAGTCCTCAGGGAGAAAAAAAAAAAAGGAAAAAAAGTGCCTATGCCACCTGCTATAAATTCCAAATGTTTGTTTCCATCCTATTTTTTCGATTAATTCAGTTTTCTAGCAATTGAGCGAATATGGAGGAAAAAAGAACAAATTAAGAGCAAAAGCTTCCAAAAAGAGTCTCAGGAATCTGTTTTCATAGAACTAAACTCCAGTTACCAACAATGATCTACAAACAAACTCCATAACGCAATTCTTTGTTTCCTTCTTAATCTTCAAAACAGAAGCTCATCATCATCATCAGAAGGCGACGACTCAATATTCAAAGAGCAAACTCTACAAACCTGAAGACGTACTGCTACCATTATCCACCGAACCGCCTCCATTAGCAGCATCTCTGACATCTCTGACTCTACTACGATCCACTCCCTTGCTACTTCCACTTTCAACGCCACCAGGCACTTCACGCTCCACTCTAATCGAGAGATCGCTCGAACTGGCAGAACTCGACGAAGAGCTCCTGCGCTTTCCCGGCAAGTCGGCCATTGCCGTCGCCGATTCCGACGGTGCCGATGTAGATCCGGCGAGAGACAATCGAGGAAGAACCGAGAATTCAGCAAAAGGAATCTCCGTAGACAGAGAGGAGAGAGAAAGAAAGAGAGAGGAGTGGTTGCGAAAAGTGCAAAGAGAGAAGAGGATTGGACACGTACGCAACGCGAGAGGGTGTGTCAGCGTGAGAAAGGAAGGAAATTGAGAATAGAAATTCAGAAGAAAAGGGAAGAGCCCAACTTTACAGTTGAGGCATTCGAATTCGATTCCATTCCATTCGGATATTTGGACCCAAAGAAAAAGCGAGGCAAAGATAATTGTGATGTTATCGGTCTTATATGCCAGAAAGACTGAAAGAGCTTCCCCATTTATATTTTGCGTTGAACAAATTATGACCTTCTTAATTTCTTTCCCATTCAAATAAACAAAATTTATATAAAATTGTTATTTTATTACTATTAAATTCTATGAAAAAGAATTATATGCACCTTCTTATATTTTAATTTTTAAGTTTTTCAATCAGCATATGATAAATATGATTTTTCAATCAAAATATAATAAATATATGATTTTTAAAATAACTATATATTTTTTATAACTTAACATTTCACTATTAATTTTTTTAAATTTTTTTTACAGATATTATATCTTTAGTGAAAAATATTATAGCAAATAATATATAAGAAATTTTATATAAGTGGAATCTCTTATCAATATATGAATTGATTTTTTTTAAAAAAATTATATGTTGTATTTAAAAATAAGAAATTACCATAAAATCCTAGAGAATTATATTTAAATTAATTTATAAATAAATAAATATTAATTCTTTATAAAGAAATTTACATTCGATTTTTTATATGACAAATTAAAAATAAATATTGATATTTTTGGCACAAAATAACAATTTCTTTTTATTCTTCTATGCTATTTGATATAGGAAGAAATACTTTTTATGTCATGCAATATGAATTCTTTTCTGTCATTTTTATGTAAATGCAAAGTTATTATGTGTGTTGGAATTTTAATCTTTGGAAATTTTGAGATTAATTTCATTATAAAATTTAGATTAATTAAAGCAAACATCAAAAACTATAAAAACATGTATCCAATTATGACAAACTTTTAACATATTTACATGTCTTTTATTATTTTTTAGAACTAAATCTTTATAAAAAAAATCTCTTAATCCCAATACCGTTTGAATCTAAAATTAGCATAATTGTCTGATCTATGATTTAATGCTAGATTTTCTTTTGAAACTTTTCGATTACTTTGATATTAAATATTATACAATCTCATGTTAATTTCCACATTAATATAAAATTTAATGATAAAGCGCATGCATAAAATATCTAGATATCAAATCTTAAAAGAAAATAAATCATGCAATTTATTAATTATAGTAACATTTATATCTCAAGTTGATAGATTTGTATCTATTGTAATGGTGATTTTTTTTATTTATATATGTCTCCTAATTTCCTTGATAACATAAGAGGCTTATTATGATTTTTACAGCATATATAAGAGGAGTGTCATAAGATCATTGTAATGATGAATTTGATTTGTGTCCAACTATTTTATATTTGATTATTTGTGTAGAGTAATAATTCACTTGAAATAATAATAAAGAAAACAAAAGTATGCGCATCTCTTATTTTATTTTTTTCCCCAGTACACACTATAGATCTAATTAACTATGAAGTCTAAATTAATTTTATTATGCTGAACAAATTAATTATGTTTTCTAATATTTTGTAATTAAATACCTGTTTTCTAGCATTTTAAATTAAAAAATTTAGATTAAAAAATTATTTCATAAAGTTTGACTTTTTATCTGTTAACGTCTGATTTTTTTGTATAATCTTTTTCTTTGACTTAATGTTTAATCTAAAATTAATAGACTAAATTCAACAATTGGTGCCAAAACTTCTAATTAACGACCCAAGTTCAAGGTCATTTTCTAAGATATTTGCTTATGCATGCCTCTGCAATGGATTATTATGTAATAGATTTTTATTCAAAAAGTTGAATAAATTACATATTTTTGACAAAAAAGCTCAAGTTACATATTTTTTAATTTTAAAAATATATATTCCTATTCCAAGAAATTAAAATATAGAAAATAGCGATCTTCCTACAACCAAAAAATAAGTTACAACTTACAATTATATTTATTTTGAGCAAAACATCTTTATATTAATAATTTATATAACATGACAAATGTTAAACATGTCACTTTTAAATTTATAATAAGCTAAAATTTAGTTTTCAATATAAAACAAATAATATTAAAATAAAACTCTGAAAAAAAATTTATGAGTAATATTTTTAATAAAATAAATTAATATTATGTCAAATATTTTAATATATTCTAGCTTGAAGAAATTTTGTGTAGTTTGAAAATAGAAATAAAGACCGCATAACTTCCATAAATTATAAAACCGGACTAGATCTGTTGATCCAAAAAATCAATCAAGAATTGGTGAAAACCGGTAAACTCGATAAATCAATTTTTGTAAAAAAAAATTATTTACAAAATACAATTATTTTTTACACTATATGGAATTTAACAAACTTTTTTATTTTTTTATATCATGTTATATTTCTTTTTTTCTTCTTAATTGTTTTCTCATAATAATATTTTTTTGCCACAAAAACAAATAAGAGAACAAGAAAATAAATAGAAAAGCAATCACACAAACATATACATACATATACATATATACATACATACATATATATATATATATATATATAAGTTTAATAAAATTAAGTATGAAAATGTTTTTTAATTTATTATATTATATATATATATATATATATATATATATATATTAATATATGAAATTAAAAATATATATTTAATTAGTATCAATTTGACCACAATTAGACTAATGAACCATGAATCAATATTTCTATCAGTTCAATAACCGGTTTGACAGTGCAATTTTTAAAATATTTATAATTTCAGAACCTCTTGGAAGAGGAGAAAAGAGTATAATTTATTTGAAAAAATTCTTAAAATTGAATTTTATATCATTAAATTTCTGTGAGACTTTATGTGTGTGTGTATGTGTAATAATACAATAAAATTAATTTAAATAATTTGAAAAAAAAACCAAAAACAAAAGAGTTCAATTTCTGAAAAGATAAAGTATTATTAATTATTGTTTCCAATTAGTAACTAGCAGGGCAAATCTGTGGATATTATGACCTATTTGGTTTGAGCATTTTTTATTTTTATTTTCACTGAAAATAAAAAATAAACTTAAAAATACGTTTGTTTGAGTTAATTGAAAATATTTTTTTAAAAATATTTTTTAAAATAAATCTAAATTTGAAAATACTAAAAAAATATTTTAAGTGTTTTAAAAAATAAAAATAAAAATAAAAAATATTATCACAAACCAAATAGAGTTTATTGTTCTTTGATTTGCTTCTCTTTGCCATGTCAAAAGAGGCTATTATTGAGCTGTGTATTAGATGGTCCAAAGCATGAAATTAATGGACGTCGCACAAAGTCCTCCACAAACCTAAAAAATATTTGGACCATCTTTCAAAACAACGGCACATCAAGGAATAATAATTATTGTTTGTTGAAAATAAAGTAATTTATACAGGTGGACAAAAATTATATGCAATTTTTTTATCTTTGTTATTAAATTTTTCACTAAAAATATGAAATGTAAAATTTTTTTTAATAGATCAGGCAATATTGAGATGTAAAAAATATATAATAATTTTTAAAGATTATATATTTGTCGTATTCTAAATTAAAAAATTATATACTAGTTATATTCTGATTGAAGAATTTAATAATAAATATACAAAAAAATTAATTTTTTTTATATTATATATATATATATATATATATATATATATATATAAGGGATAACAATCATGTGGTATGAGGATGAGAGAAGTGTTAAAATGAGTCAATTTGACTTAAAATTTAATGTCTAGATTCGTTTGTATTAGTTCGCAGGCTAAACTTTTTTTTAATTTTTTTATATTTAAATAATATAATATTAAAATTATTTTGGTAAAAAATTTAATAATTTTATATTAAAATACAATTTATACATATAAAATATTATTTTTTTTAATATTTTAAAATAATTAATAACTTTAATTTTTCATATTATTTTTTTAAATTAATTATACTATATTTAAATTTAAAATTTTTATATTTATTTTTAAAAAATTATAAAAGTTTTCATATCTAAATTTATTATAATTATTGAATATAATGTTATAAAATATAAAAATGTGATGAATAAAATTATTTATATATCAAATGATATAATAAATTATATAAAATTTAAAAAAAAAAAAAAAAAGCGGACCTCAAGCCCCACAAGCCAAATGAGCCTAAATTTGAATACTCAAATCTGTTCCAAATGCTGGTGGATCTATTCCTACTAGCTAACAGGATCCTCACACTTGTCTCCAATCTTTGTCAGAAAGAGAATTTTTTTTTTCTTTCCTTGTAGTCCACATGGGTCCCTAAGATTTTAACCAAAAAAATTAAAATAGTAACAAAAAGATATTCAATAAAGTATGAAAAACATATATAATTAAACATAAGAATTTAAATTTAAAGCTTAAATATTTTGTTCAATTTCTGTTGACTCCAACAATAACTCAAATTAAGTTCAAGAAAACAAGAAAAAATACAAATAAATAGTACCACAAGTCTACAACAAATTCAAAACCTTAAAACGCTTTAGAACTTCAAGGATAACTTCAAACTCTACTATTCTTGGCCACCACTCACCATGTGCTTAATCACCATTTTAGCCCTGTGTGCAACTTAATTTCCTACAAAATAAAAATTAAACAAATATTTTTTTAAAATAAAAGGAACAAGACATGGGGGCACAATAATTCTGTAGAACTTTATTTAATTGCTTCATGTGATCATTTGGCAAGAAGAAAAATGGCAAAACAAGAAAAAGCAAATTCTAGAAAGCAATCCATAAGTGATGGTGGCAAAGGATGGATGTGACTTCTATGATCACAATGATTATTTCCACTTCAACTTTTATTTGTGTGTATATTATGTTATGATGAAACACTTTTCCTTATGTTGGAAGTCATAAATGTTAGTTATGATGCAACTTCATTTTTTTTTTCAAATACAATAGAACAAATGTTAAAGTATCGTGATTTAACTATTATTTAACCTCTCACCTAAGCTTCCACCATAAAACAATTGTTGCTATAACTTGACCAACATGTAAGTAATAGAATTGGTGGGTCATATTCTCCACTTCTTCTCTTGCATCTTTCAACATAACGCGTCCTTTCAAAACATGATGCTGCAAACTGTATATTTATGATAGGTTAATCACGATCAGACTAGAATCATAAACTTTGACATTTTCCTTATATCATCTCCTTTTAAAAAATACTACCTTGGACTTGGAGTATTTCATATTTTCCATGTTCTATTCAAAGAGCTATCCATTTTGAGTGAATTCCGATTTTCCTTGCTATCGGATGTCATTTTACAGAAAGTGGCAAGAGACAGAAATACAATGCTATAGCACAATACTAGACCAAATTCCAAAAAAACGAAGTTACAAGGAGTAGACCCACTATACTACCATACCAAGAAAACTTAAGCATAATGAAACAAGATATTGTTAGACTAACGGTGAATTTGGTACGGATAACGAGTAAAAAATACAAATACAAATACAAATAAAATTTTTTACTAAAATACCCTTACTTTTTTTAAAAAAGAAAAAGTTTAGTGTTTTTTTGAGGAATAATTTAGATAATTTCTTACTATCTCTTCTATTGCCTCACTCTCTCTCCTATTACCACTCCACTTATCAAACACACCCTAAAGTTGGAGGGAACAAATACAAGACTTTGCCGAAAAAAGCACTACCTATGGTGAGCTTCGAGCAAGTGAATCCCTACCAGAGCCTTATAATTGGGGTGTGTGAATGGGCACGTGGAAAGATTGTTCCATGGAAAAAAAGAACAAAAGAAGAAAACAAGAACTATCCAATTTAAGTTTTATCTTAACCTACCAAAATTAAGAAAGTTAAAAGATATATGTAAGAATTGACCAAAAACAATATCAAAAACAGAGAGAGAAGTGAAAATCACCGACCTTTGCAAAGACATCAAAAAAGGTTGCTCAAAAACTCAAGGATACTTTTGGGTTCTCAATCTTAGATTGAGTTCGGAATCCTAGTTATATTACCATCACATAGTCATGCAACGCTGGATAATTCAAAAGGTTTGTTTGATTAATCAGAACCCAATGAATCTTTAGATACCGGTGATTCTAACAAAAAGAAAAAATTAGTTAGTTTTGGTGGAGTGTGTCATCCCCTTGCAATAATGTAATACATAAACGACACTCAAGTTCCAATAACAAATTATTGTGGTGAACTATTCTCCTAATAAATTAATTTAATATCATGTAAACTCAATGACTCACTTATGATAAAAATAAGTACTACACTTGATTTCAATGAAAAGGTCAAGAAAGGTATGCCTTGAAAGAGGCAAATTAACCTCAGTACTACGGTTAATAATAATATTTCTGTCTACACCAGCGTTTCAAAACTATTTCCCAAATGCTATGGTTTTGGTGAAGTCGAGCACAACCTTGCAATATTACAGGGAAGTTGAGCACTTCTCTTTGTCTGATTTTCTTTATTTTTCAAATATATTGTGCACAACGTCTTTCCTATATGATTTTATTATTTCTTTTAATTTTGAATGTATAAAAAATAAAAAAAGAGTTAGTAAATAAAATGTTATCAAGAATTTTTTTTACAATTTATTATTGAAATTATTATTATTATTATTATTCTGTTAGAATTAATTTTTTTATGTTATTATTGGGTTATGAAGTTAAATAAAATTACATAAAAGAATAAAAAAAATTATATGAATAAATCTGAATAGAAAAAATAGCCTAAATGAGTGAAAGAAAGATTTAATTTTTTTAATACATACAATACAGTTTAACATGATTAATATTAAATATCTTATGCATAATGGGATCATGTTCCACATCTTTTTCCTTCGGTATTCGCTTTGGAGACGAAGGTTGTGCACAGTCATCATCATCGTCATCATTATCATCATCAACAACAGTAGTAACAAAATTGATGGCCTTCCTCTTCATCATCTGAATTGACCTGTGGAGGCTGCATGTTTGGTGTCTGGAACGGTTGACGTTGGAGATCCTTAGAGACAGGCTTGATGTTGTAAGCATCGTCGTATACATTGACATTTCTTGCTACAGTGAGCTAATATCTTAAAAACTAGATGGACCACCACCTTTATATGTAGTAGAGGAATCTAGATCCTCTGCAATATTTTTTTTTAGCAACAATTTAAACTGTTACTAAAAGTATTACACCTCTGTATTATTGTAGAAGATTCAGATCCGTAATAAAAGGACCCTCAAACTCAACTATTGTGGGGCCTTTTCTATCATGATCAACGAGCGCGTGCCCCTAGCCTTATCACAAGAATCGTCAAAGTGGATATATTTGGTCTTTGAGAACATTGGAAGTTATTGACATTTCTCCCTATACCCATAAGTTCCATTATTTCATTCATTATAGCATCATCATAAATCTCAACTGCTGCAAAGTTAAAGATTTCACAAAAAATGATGTGACGCCTTATAAAATACACACTAAATAGTAGTTATGTATCCATATAGTAAAAAATTTAATTTAATCCTAGTTATAAAGAAATGGATATTATACCACATGACCCATCACAAAGTTGTTTGGGTGAATTCATTTGCAGTGACGTGTCAATACCATTGTAAATATTGTGAGTTCACAATTGTAGGGTCTGTCCATGAGGTGGAGCAAACCCTATTTTCCCATCTGTTCCATGTCTGGATCATACCTGCCAGCTCAACGCTCCAATCACGGTCATTCTTTCCTTGCGTGCTTATGAAATTGTTCCAATGTCGTGAATGGGGTTCACAGGAATGCGCTTCTCCATACAAAATTGGAGAAGAACACGGTCAGGTTTGTACCACTCAACTATGGAAAAGCATATAAGTGATATTGACGCACGACGCACGCACAACTCAGGACAACAACAATTTGGGACAATCACGTGGGGTAGACCATCATATGGGCATTAATAGTTCCCATTAAAAAAAAAACATTACAAAAAAATTTTATGTAACGTGTTATGTTCAAACTCTTAATATTTTCACCAAAACTGAAAAGGACATATTTTAAACCATAAAAACCAATGCAATACTTGTTTTCTTTTAGAAACATCTTCAATTCAAGTTTTGTTAATAAAAAAAATTAATAAGAGAAGAGTTTTACACTGACCGATTCTAGCTGAAATCAATCAAAACCAAATAAATATTTTAAAACTAATAGTTCCCAGAAAAGAAAACATTACAAGAAAACTGTGATGTAACATGTGTTATGGTTCAAACTCTTAATATTTTAACCTACACTGATAAGGACAAATATTAAACCATTAAAACCAGCGCAATATTTCTTTTCTTTTAGAAAAGTCTTCAATTCAAGTTTTGTAATTGAAGAAAATTAACATAGAAAGAACTTCACACTTTTGTAGATTGACTCAGACTCAAATCAACTATTTTCATGAAAAACATTTTAAAAAAAAATCTGTGATGTAACTTGTGTTATGGTTGAAACTCTTAATATTTTAATATAAACTGATAAGGACAAGTATTAACCCAGTAGAAATCATCGCAACACTTATTTTCTTTTAGAAAGGTCTTCAATTAAAGTTTTGAAAATAGAAAAAATTAACACTAAAAGATCTTTATATCTTTGTGGATCGATTCAGACTCAAATAAGTCAGAACATAATAAATATTTTAAAACTGATGGTTCCCATAAAAAAAATCACAAAAAAATTGTGATGTAACATGTGTTTGGTTCAAACTCTTAATATTTTAATCTAAATTGACAATAATAGATATTAAAGTATTAAAAACCAACACATTACTTGTTTTCTTTTAGAAAGGTATTCAATTCAAGTTTTGTAAATAGATAAAATTAATATTAAAAGAGTTTTACACCTTTGTGAATCAGGATCAAATCAGTTAGAACTGAATAATTATTTTAAAATTGATAGTTCCCATAAAAAAATTACAAAAAAAAATAGTGATGTAATATGTGTTATGGTTCAAACTCTTAATGTTTTAACCAAAACTTATAAGGACAGGTATTAAACCATTAAAAACCAACACAATACATTTTTTCTTTTAGAAAAATATTCAATTAAAGTTTTGTAAATGGAGAAAATTTGTACTAGAAGAGCTTTACACTTTTGTAGATCAATTTAGACTCAAATTAGTCAGAACCTAATAAATATTTTAAAATTGGGTCTGTTTGGTTTGTGAAAACATTTCATGTTTTCATTTTCAATCTTCATTTCCTGAAATACTGAAAACATCTTTTTTGTGTTTTCAGATTTAGGCTTATTTTAAGAAATGTTTTCAAGAAAACGTTTTCAGTTAACTCAACCAAACGCATTTTCAAGTTCATTTTTTGTTTTCAGTGAAAATGAAAACAGGAAATGCTCAAACCAAACAGGCCCTAATAGTTCAAAAAAAAAACTGTGATGTAACATGTGTTATGGTTCAGACTATTAATATTCTAACTTAAACTGGTAAGGACATACATTAAACCATTAAAAACTAACACAATACTTATTTTCTTTTAAAAAGGGCTTCAAATCAAGTTTTGTAAATTGAGAAAATTAACACTAAAAGAATTTTACACCTTTATGGGCCTATTCAAACTCAAAGAAGTTAGAACCTAATAGATATTTTAAAAATGATAATTCCCATCAAAAATTACAAAAAAGCTGTGATGTAACATATGTTTGGATCAAACTACTAACATTTTAACCTAAACTAATAAGGACATGTATTAAACCATTAAAAATCATCGCAATACTTATTCTCTTTTAAAAAGGTCTTCAATTCAAAGTTTGTAAATGGAAAAAAGTTACACCTTTGTAGATCAATTCAACTCCAATCAGTCATAACCTAATAAATATTTTATACTTATAGTTCCCAGAAACAGAGAAAAATGTGGGTAAGATTGCCATTGGCATCATCCCTAAACAGAGAAAAATGTGGGTGGATATGTTTTCCTGCCTCTACCTGAGCGATTGTTCTGTTCTTTAGTGTTCTACTTCTAGTTTTGATTCTTACACCCTACATTTGGAGGGTATCCTTAAAGTAGTTTCGCATCTGAAACATGGCTTTAAGATTAGAATTGGTAATGAAGCCTCCATGAGTTTCTGGCCAGACATTGATCCTGAACTCCACCCCCTGATCTCCCCCAACTTGTAGGTTGGCAACTTCATTAAAGAGGGGAGTGGGATGGTTGACCCTTCGGATCACATTCTTCTGAGTGATCTTGTGGCTCAAATTAGAAGCATTCCTCTTCCCACGATCTCTATAAGCAGTGATATTTTTATCTGGGGCGCTGACCCTTGTAGGATTTATTTATCTTGCTTTGGTTATCTTTTCTTTGCAGGAATCTTCATAGTAACCACCCCACAAAGTCTTGGTTGTGGATTTGGAAACTCTGATGCCCGCAGAATATAAGATTTGTTATCTAGATGGTGTTGTAGGAGGTGCTTCCTACTAACAGTTTCAGGTGCTGCAGAGGGATGAGCTTGCTGAGTGCTTGCACCAAATGCAATCATCTTATGAAAAGTATCTTGCACTGCCTTAGGGACTGTCCTGAGTCCTGGAGGATTTGGTGCCATTTTGGGTTCAGTAAGTCTTAGCAGTTTTCCACTGATGATCTGCATAAATGGGTTCGTAGTAATGTCACTAGTGGTGACATGCTTCAGTGTGGTGCAAATTATGACATGTTGTTTCTCTGTATTGCCTGGTGGTGTTGGAGGCTTCAAAATGACAACACCCTCAGTGTTGGTAATCTGAATTATATAGCGTCCTATTCTAGTGGTTAGTTTCTTGTGTAGGTTTGTTTGAACTTCGAAGGTGTTGGCTGATCAGAAGGGGAACTTGGGGCAAATCCGAAGCCATGTTCGTTGGATCCAGTTGTCGGAGGGTTTTCTCAAGCTTAACACTGACAGTAACGCCTTAGGCAATCTCGGTAGTGTTAACATTGGAGGTATGATTCATGACGATACAGGAAATTGGATTACTGGCTTTTCGAGCTACATCGGCTTGTCCACTAATATGCATGCTAAGCTGGCCACTACCTGCCATGGCATTTGAATTGCGATTGAGATGGGAGCTGTTTTTGTCCAGAGTGGAGACAGATTCCCTTTAGGCTATTCACCTAATTGAGGAAGCGAAAGCTTCTTCTTATATCTTTGGAGTTATTTTTTAGGACATTAGAAGTTTGCTTGCGAGATATAAGCATTTTATTTTTAGTCACATCTTCTGTGAAATTAATCAGTGTGTTGATATTTTTGTCAAGATTTGGAAAGGAAGCAAAAGCTTCTTCTTATATCTTTGGAGTCATTTTTTAGTTTTAGTCATGTGAAGCTAATTAGTGTGTTGATATTCTCGCCAAAATTTAGAGTTGTTGTGGGGTGTTTTTTGTTGTTTGGGGGGGGGGGGGGGTGGTGGGAGTTCCTCTTGGTTGTGAACTTGAGAAGAGCCACACCAAGAAGTTAGTTAGCTCTTTTGGCTGATGTTTTTCTTCCACTGTTTTTATTAGGAGTTGGTTGTGTTTTCTTTGTCCTCAGGGCCTGTTTTCTCTACCCAAAAATAAGATTGTAATTAAAGTTGTGTAGGGAAATAATGATGAGTTTTGTGGACTCAAATTTTCTCCTATAACACGAAGATCTAGTTTATATATTTCAATGTATGTGCTAGAATTAGAAGTTAAATCTCTTATAATTTAACTTAACTTATCATTATAGCATATGTGTCAAAATACATTAAAATTGACGAATAGAACGCTCTTGGTACGTAAGAGGTTACCTGCACAAGTTTTGTTGGCAAGCCATGTGTCAATTTCAAGGATTTAATTAATTTATTTCTAAAAAAAAAAAAAGAAGAAGAAGAAGTATAGCTACCTCTTTGTGTATAATTAGCTTTTTGAAAAGACTAATTTTTCATGAGGTTGGTTAAATACACTTATCTATTTCAAAGTTCAATCTGTAGTTAGGAGTGCCAATATGAATCTAGCTCATTAGGCCGACTTATCCTGTATTTGATCATGGGCCAAAAGTACGCCTAGCCCAATAAACCCAATTTGATGAAAATTAAATATGGGTTTAAAAATTTAAGCCCGAATTTATTTTAAAAAAAGCACATTTTTTTGAAGTCCATGAAAAATGATTGAGATCATACTACACTGCTATATATATATATATATTAATTATAAAATATTTTATTTAATATATTATTAAAAATTTCTGAATATATATATAAAATACATTTTATGTGTTAAGTTAGCAATTAACATGCTATTATTGGATGTACCCTTAAAGGATGATAAAGCTAGTTAATAAGAGACTAAAGAGTTAATATTTAAAATCTTTTTGGGACTAATTAGTGTAGTATGATCTTTTAGGAACTAAATGGTAAATATATGTGCTTTTTAGGCACTAAAAAGCATTTTTATAACTATTGGTTAGCATCTAGTCAACAACTAATGTTTCATGTCATACAGATCGTTAAAAGATTGTGAAGCTCATTGTTGGAAGGAATAACAAGTTGTAATTTTAGATCCTTCAGGATT
The DNA here is from genome assembly GCA_037074585.1 of Biancaea sappan. Taxonomy (NCBI): domain Eukaryota; kingdom Viridiplantae; phylum Streptophyta; class Magnoliopsida; order Fabales; family Fabaceae; genus Biancaea; species Biancaea sappan. The sequence goes on from CM073499.1 coordinate 9,039,777, forward strand.
AAATATTTATTATGACATCTCAGTGACTAAATATTTAACTTATGTATCTTTTATAAGGATTGAAAAGTTCTTTCCCTCTTTTAATAATATACACAAATTTCCCTAAAATTCAATTATGACCAAAATAGTTTAATGCTAGTATTAATTTATTTTTATTAAAGATATAATCTTATTTTTTAAAAAAAAGATTTTTTTTTGGTTACAAAAGAGGTACAATGCTTGGATAAATGGAAGAAAAAGAGGCATGGGAGGGATTGAACCCTTAACTATCAATACCTCTTGGAGCTTATGACCTCCACTTGAACTAAAGCTTTTGGACTATTTTTCAAAGTTTTATTTCAATGTATTTCTGTTGTGTTTAAAATTATTAATTAAATTTGTTGTACTTATAATTATATGAATTGATTCTTTTCCTTAAAAAAACCAATTTAATATCATGTGAATTAATGACTCATATATCAAATATTAAATTGATGAGGGCATATATAATCTTAGCCAAAAGGTTGAAAAATGTATGTTTTTAAAAGAGCCTTCTATCAATGGAGGTTGGGTCTAGCGAAATGGCTAGTCCTCTCAAGGTTGTGAAAAGTTCAATTTTTTATTGAAAGAGGTGCTCACACTTAGTGTTTGATAGTGTCTTAAACAAAATTGTCTCTAGTGCAAAATATCTATAAAAAAAAAAAAGAGCCTCCTCTAGTGATTTTATAGTTGGTGTGTGCTTAATTAGCTTCAATATTACTCACTGAAGGGGGATTGTAAACAGAAGTTAACAACAACAAACCATGAAACTCGTCTGAATCCAGCAATGCCCGATTGAAAAACATTTATGGTATGTTTATATTAGCATTTGGCAGCAACACAAAGAATATGGTAATTAAGATCAAGATCTTATATAAGATTAGGAGAGGCATAATATAGATCGAATTGTAAGATTGCATCGAGAATTGTAAGATCCTATTAATTTTCGTAAGTAAATATAAAAGAATTATATAAGTTACTAAATTTCTTAATCAAGTACAAACTTATTCATTTCTCAACATACTTCCATAAAACATGTCATATATTGTAAAAGTGACAACATCTCATACATAAACACGTATAAAAATTATAAAAAAAATTCATACATAAAACATTGCAAAAATTGAACATAAAATTATATAATAAATTCAGAAAGTACATATATCCTATTCCTTTGGAACAAAATCATGTGGTTGTATATTCTGCTTCAAAATTCAAACATTTGTACATATGAATATTTTTTTAGAATAACCTAACACTCCCAATAACATCCAAGTTGAATGTGAAATTACTAATAAAAGCTACCATACAAAAATAAAATTCAACTAAACTTGGAAAATCCAAAATATAACATTCACAATTTCACACATAATCATATTGTACACGAAACTTGAACCCAACATCAATCACATCCACTTGCTCGAACCCTGTAGCATCACATATCATTGGTGAAGATACAACAGTAACTAAACTAGAAGAGTGAAGAGATGACGTAGTATTACAACATGAACACAAGTGAACTAAAGCACTTGCCGTCATAGAAAAATTATTGAGAAAGTAGAGTAGAATGTGAAGAATGATATTTAAAGTCAAAGCACATAGTGAAAACGAGATAGGAGCAAGAATTTCATAGCTTCAATGCACCAATTTTACTTTTAAAAAAAAAATTTCAATGTAGACTAGATTGTTAGAATTGCACAATCTTACAGTATTACAATTAAGATCACGATCCTATGAGATCATAATCACTTTACAATCTTTCTTACAATCCTACAAGGAAAGTAGCTATAAGATCGTGACCTTGAGTGATCTTATGATCACAAGGAATGACTCACATATTTGATCTTTCATCTCAAATTACAGTTTTTTACTTGAAAATAAATAAAGGAGAATAATGTGGGTAGTGTTTAAGTATTATTTTTTTTAAAAAAAAAAAGATATTTGTATGCGTGTTTGTGTGTGTGAGTGACACTTCAATAAATATTACACAACACTTTAGCATAGTCTAAGTTATTTTGACTACTCCAAATATATTATATATGGTGTATAGATGAGGTATTTATGATATGTGGTGAGGGATTGATCTTAGCAATTCAACATTCATTTTTTCTTCCGAATGCAAGTAAACAATACATATAGCAATGTTAAACAGGTTAGTCCTAATAGATGTGTCAAGTAACAGAAATAAACTGACCTCAAATTACATGTCCAAAACCAGCTATCATGGACCATGGGCTACCTTTTTAATTTTTTTATATTTAAATAATATATTTTGAAATTTTTTTAGTAAAAAAATTTTATAATTTTTTGTTAAAATACAATTTATACATGTAAAACATTACTTCTTAATTTTTTAAATAACTAATAACTTTAATTTTTCATATTTTCTTTTTAAATTAACTATATTATATTTAAATTTGAAAATTCTATATTTATTTTTAAAAAATTACAAAAGTTTTCATATCCAAATTTATTATATTGCTTGAATATAATGTTATAAAATATAAAAATATGATTAAGTGAAATTATTTATACTAAATAATATAATTCTATAAAAAAATACTCGTTTTTAAATATGTCTAATTTCTTGAACCCAAGCTTATTCATTTACGGGTAGACAATGAGTCATTTTGACACTACTAACAGTACAACAAATTAAAAGTGAGAGTTACAAAAATACCACCCTTCTAATGCATGCATATATTGCCTGTGAATTACAAATGACCTATTATGCAACACACTAAGGTCTATTGGGTATTGGGAAAACTTGCTGTGAGAGTAACGACATCTTAAAAAAGAGTGTTGTATCTATGATGAACTTGTATCTTGCCTTTAAGCATTCTGAACACCATCCTATCTGTCATTTGGTAATTGCAAACGTAGGCTACTGTCCTGGTTGATCAAGCTTCAAGAACTCCAGTGTCCCACGTAATCCTTGAAGGTAGTACTATTAAATGGGTTGGCCCAAATCGACCCATCACAGGTTTGGATTAAACGGGCCAGTCACGGGTTGACCCATTTATAAACAAACCCACATTCAGGAACCCAAGATTATGGGTAAATGGTCCAACCAACAGTATTTTTTTTAACCCATGATCCTTTTTTTAAGATCCAACTATGTGATTCACTTAATTTTTTTTAAAGCTCGTGGTGGCTATCGATTAGCTAATTTACTGAATCAATTTTCTTTTTTATCCAATTTTATACTTGTATTAGAAGACTCATAAAGCTTAAATGAAGACAAAGACAAACAAGTGAGGTGAAAGGCTAATAGCACAGGCGAGGTAATGAGACAGAGCGAAGAGCACAGACGAAGTCACAAACAAGATAAGAAGACGCTGGAGACGCAGACGACAAGACAAGAGAGAGAAAAGTTGAACAGTCACAGAGGCACAAAGCTCAGGCGATAGTTGATGACTGACAAAGCACTGAGTGAAGACGAGACGAAAACTCTAATAGAGAAGATGAGACTAACCGAGACGAGATGCTAATGGTGGTTCACAAGTTTTGACTTTTGATGCGATGCAAAATTGCAAATTTGGATTTGATTTCAAGATTTTGGTTTTGGACATTTGGACTCATTACTCATAACTCATTGGACTTTGGAGTTTTGTACCGTGACCTGACTGTGAAGGACTTGAGACTTAAAAAAAAAACACAAAAAGGGCAGGCTAGTCCTAAATCAGGCCAAATGAGTTAACCTACTTTTAAACAGGTCTCAACTACTTAATCCAAGGTTGCCCATAAACGGGCAGTCACGGCATGGCTTGCCGGCTATGGGCTTTTTTGACAGCTCTACTTGAAGGTAAGTGGAGGCTCAATCTAGAGTATCACTTGTTACATAAGTGACCAAAGGGAATAGTAACTCTCACAAATGGGAGATGACAGTCTGGTCTGAGGGCCATGCCCATTATAATGCCTGTATTTGATCCCAACCACACTACTCTAGCTACTGGGTTTCAAAAATATGATTTCATGATTTTGTACTACTATAGCAAAATGTGCATCTTCCTTGAATCCTAAAGCCTCTTTCCTGAGATTATACCCCCAACAGCTCAACATGTCAAGAGAAGAAATCAACACAAACTAATATGAACCAAACACTTTTATCACATATTTTTTTTAGTCTTTTTATCTTACTAAAATTAAGCAAGTTAAAGGTTAATGTAAGAACAAAATGATACTAGAAAAATGCACTAAGATATCCAAAACAAAGAGGGCACTCAATATAACTGAATTTTTGTTAGACAAGGAAACTACACCCAAGAAGGGTTAAATTAGGTGTTATAAAAAACTTAAATTATTTTCAAAAACCTTTTTAAGAACACTTATAATGGAGGTGATTTTAAAGGAAAATAAAGCGAACAACAATTAGTTCACTTGAAATGAATTTGTGGAAGTTAATAAAGCAAGAAATGATCAATACTTGAGGCAAAAAATAAAACTAAAAACAAAGATTAATCAACTTGAAACGTAAAGTGTGTATGGAAAGAAAAAGCAAACTCAAAGATTTATCCTGGTTTAGTGCCAATCCAAGCCTACATCTAGTCCTCAAGCAACCATTTGAGATTTCTCCACTAATTCCGCAAGTTCAATCAGGTATTTAGAAGCCTTTAATTACAATCCAAAACTCAACCTAGAGTTGTTTCTCTCTCTAAAACAAAACACACCTCCCTTTCTAAAGGAAAAAACTCTATGATATTCCTCGCTCTTGTTTTCTCTCTCAATGGATGCATTACCCTTGGCTTACAAAGATTTTTGAGGAAAAAGATTGCTCAAATAAGCTATCTCTAAGAGTGGCCGAGTGGATATACAAGATGAAGTTCTAAAAACTCAAATGATAGAGATTATACAAGTTTTGGCCCAATGAATTTGTTAGTCGATTTGGCAAGTGCACCAATCGTACAAGTAATACAGAGTGAGTAGAGTATCGTTCCCACGAGGATTGAGGTACCAAGTACACGTGAAGCTAAAGTTAAGTGCTATCTAGACGAATCAATGAACGAAAATATAAATCTAATGTTACAAAATAAACTAAACTCTATCTAAAACCTAAAACTAAGCTACTCCTAATGACAGTAACCTAGGATTGATGGGATTGACTTCATTTAATTCTTAATCCGACTAATTCATAGACAAATGAGTCTTTGAGTTGTTAAAGACTGATTCAATCAAATTGCAAATCCTTTTGGAGTTGGTTAAGCTCTCTCAAGTGTTTGAACCCAATCCCTTGGAGAAACAAACCTACCTATACCCAATGATTGTTTAATTCCTTAATCCAATCATTCAAGTAGGTGATTAAGTTTAGGAACTCATAAAAACCACATAAATAAGATTATCCATCCCTAAATTAATCCGATTTATGGTGGAAGTTACAATGGGCTAGTTAATACCTAGCTATCCCTAGCATAGATAAAAACCCCCAAACTCATAAAAGTGGTGATCAATCATTTTTAGAGCAATTCAATCCGGTAAATCCACTCCAACAAAATACGAAATGCAATTGAGAAAAATCATTCAATAACAAAACCTCATAAGAAATTAAATTACATCAACCACCAAGCCCATCATTCTTCATAGATTCCATTATCATCCTCTTACTCTTGCTTTTACCACTTGTACATGCTAGTCTAGGGCACGAATATTCCTAGAAGGATTTTCCCAAACCTCAACTAAGATAAAACCTAACTCTCCATAATTCCTTATGTGAAAATCAAGTTCATTAAATGACCAAACCCTAATTGACTATATGAGGCTAATAACTATATTCCTATGATATTAGCAAATCAATCCCCTCTCCTTTAAGGTTCAAGAACTCATACAACTTAATCCTTTGGTCTTGTTTCTACCTCCCCTTCCCAAGTTTGGTAAAAACACCCAATCATCCCAATAAATGGCCAATTTAAAGGAAAGCATTAAGATTGGAATAAATAAACATGCATTAATCAAGCAATAACTACAAGAGTTCGAGAAATTACACAAAACCTAATCTAAAATCGGGCTCATAACAACCCTTGAGTCACATACTACCTACCACTACATAATACAAGAAAATGAAACATGAAAAGAGAAGAAAATGAAGAGGAAAGAGAAGAGATGGGGGAAAGAAGACCAATCCATTGAAGGAAGGCTCTTCTCCCCCCTAACCAGCTCTGTAGAGTAAACCCTAGCCGCCTCCAAGCTCTCCAAAATCTCCCAAGTCCAAGATTAGGTTAAAATGCTCAAAAAGGAGAATTTATGCTGCTGGTCCGAAGTCTGGCGCCTGGGCGCCAAGGCTGCAGCATCAAATGGCCAGTTCAGGGGTTGGGCGCCTGGGCGCCACGTCTGGCGCCTGGGCGCCAACTGGGCAGAGAGCCCTGGTTCTTCACATGCCTGGCGCCTGGGCGCCAGGCCACTGGAATTTGCTTTCTCTTGTTTTCTCCCCACAAACGCACCTACAGAAAACAATAAATAAAATAAATTAAAAAGGCAATAAAAGGTGCAGAAAAACAAGAAAATACGAACACTAACAAGCACACGGAAATTGTACGAAAACAAAGATAACAAGCGCAAAAGGAAAGCAAACATGGCTAAAAGAGGACCGAAAATCCCAAATATGGTGACATTATTTAGTGACTTTCTAGGACTTATCAGAATTTTGTTTCTATCATTAAGATGATAAAAAAAGTGAAAGATCACATTATAAAACACTTGGTTCTCTCATAAAATTATATTTTTGAAGTCATATATATATGGTACTTTGAAATATAGCCTCTAGACATGAAAAAGAGTCATTACATACTTTAAAAAAATTGTTTGTACAGTGACCGATCGACCATCCCATTGGAGGTCTAGCAGTCGACTTTTACTCTCTGGAAAGCTACCAGTCGACTTGTAGGTCTCAGGTTCACTTTAAATAATCATAACTTTTTTCAATTGAACCATATTTTAAGCAAGTAAACCACCATTGGAAAGCTTTTTTAGTCTTATTTAAATGAAATAAATTGTGTTCAAACATTCATTGTAGTTTAGGAGATATGATAAAAATAATGATCAAAGGTTAGGATAAAGTTTTGGTTAAAATTCATATCTTGCTATCTTTTTAATTTAAACATGTATGTTTTTGAACAAGATGCATTGGCCTAAAAAATGGTAATTATTAGCCTATTATAAATATACCTAGATAAACTCTTTGGCTCTCTTGATACAACCAAGCTTCTAAAACTTCAAATCTTTCAGTTATTCAATTCTAGGACCATCTTTCTTTCTTGTTATTTCTTTGAATAAAACATGATGGTGATATTCCATATTCTTCAATACAATGTTCACTCCTCTTAGTTTGGTCCAACCTACATAAAAAATATTTAACTTGCAGACTAAATAGTTAGTCTAATTCATTGTAAAGAATATGATTCAAGTATAAAGTATTACATTTTAAATATTATAATCATGCTTAACTTGAAGCACATGAGAGACATAAATGAAATACAATTCTTACACATTTTGCATCACCAAAACTTAATAATAAAAGCCATAGGTATAACACTTTTGTATTGCAAAAACTCCAAAATAAGTTGCTCAAACTTTGAGAAATTTTTTCTCTTAATCTCCAGCTCCAATGGTGTGTAACTGAGGTGTATAGAGTAAAACTTTGTGACCTTTACATATGTTATAGTTGAAACTCTTAAAACCATGCTAAATGTTAAGACTATCAACAATTTAACATATATTTATGCTTTCTTTGTGTACCCTCACATCCTTTAGCTAAAAGATGTCTAGATCTAACTTTCTAAACAAAAGCTAAACTTAATTGAGTCACCACCTATTTTCATATTTAAGGGTAAAAATTAGGAAAAAAATCCTAAAATGATACGATAAGGCTTCTACAAAATTCTACAAGTTCAGGAGTCTATTTAGGTTCTAGAAAAGGTGTTAAACACTCTAATTCTTCCATCTAAATGATTACCTTAGGTGTTTTTAATTTTGTGGCTTTTATGTTTTATGAAACTAACACAAAACAGGTTTTATATTAGAAAGACTTGACCTTAGATGATAATTTAAGGGTTTTACGGACTCCACTGGAGAGGATCAAAATCAACATAGTTTGGAATGTTGAAAAGATGAATTGGATTTGTTTTGAAAAGATTTTTTTGAAAGGACATATTTTGAAACTTTTGGAGAAAAAGATGATTTCGAACAATGGATGAAAAGAAAAGATGGGCTATAGGGGTTTTTGAAAATGATAGTCTTTGAGAAGATTTTTGAGGTTTTTGAAGAAACGGTTGGAAAGAGGCTTGCTGAAACATTAAGAGGAAATATATATTGTATTCATTTTGAAAATATGTTTCGGGGTTTTTCTCGGTATCAATTTTGAAAACGAAAATTTTGGAAAAAGGGGAATATAGCTCCCCCACTTATTTTGAAAGATCATTTGTAATGAAACCTTGGAAAAGACGGGTGCACTTTGTTAATTGGAAGGTACTTTCCCTAAACTAGAATCTAATGCTCCCTAATTTATTATATGTAAGCGTCTTATTTGGAAAAACATAATGCATATTTTTACTAAAATTGATAAAAATCAGGTTTGTAATTCTCATTTAATTCAGTGAATATCTTTGAAATGAATGTCTATTGAAAACAAGAGTGCAATCTTGCTTTGAAGAAAATTCTAGGTTGAATAGTGAAAACACCTTCAAATATAATTTTGGATGAATTTGAAATGGATGCTTGGAAAAACATTTCGAATCATTTCTAAAGTGGCTTTTTTTTTTGTTGAAAAGCATTATTACTCTTCTTGTAAAAGATCTGTTCCTTTAAAAACTAAATGAACTCTTTCTTATCTATGAAAAATCTGAATTAGATTTTTAAAGTGCAAAGAAATAGATCTATTTATTTAGAAGGATTTTGAAAATGCATTCGAATTTGAAAACTATTTATTTGATTATTACATTTTATATTTTTACGTTCCATTTTTTTTATTTCTTGAATTTCTAAATGCTAACCTCTAACTAAGGGCTCGGAAGGGATTTAAAACAGTTGTGTATATTTATTATTTCTCAAAACTGCACCTATCTTGACCCCTAAAACAAATAAAAATGCTAGAAAAGAGAAAAGGCTGAGCCTATCACACAACTTTTATTTATTTATTTTTGGTACAAGGCTATGGCTCTATTCTATTTCAAATTCTTCTAACTTGTGTTATCCCTCAGCCCAAAAATTCCAAACCTAACATACTTAAATTCACCGAACTGAAACAAAGAGAGAACTAAAAAACTACCAAGTGCAAGTGTGTGCTAGTGATTCAAGAAACCACCTTCACAAAGTTTATAGAGTCCAAATGTCCTAGGTTACAAATATAAAGAATGGGTTCATAAAAGAAGATAGGGACATAAGAACTGAAACTACAAAATTTGAAAAACATCAACTAAAATTCTCCACAACCCGCATCTGATTCATATCTTGTTGAGTGACTTGGATTACACGGCGATTCGGTTTATTTGAGAACGTGACTCAAAAAGAGAAAAATATGAAGGTTTGTGGGGTAAACAGGATAAGGGCCAATAGGTTCGAGTCCGTAAGCAAATAACACTTAGGTCATATTGTATATGCTCAGTCCATAAGCAAGCAACACTTGGTTCGTAAGCAGGCAACAGTTAAGCATGAAGCAATGTATTTTGTGTTATATTTTTTAATGAAGCGGTTATGTATTTTATTGTATATGCTCTCAGTTTCAGTTTTCATTGTATTGTATTATCGTATCTTACTATAAGTAATAAAGATATCTTTCTCTGCCCGTAGACATAGATCATACTGATCGAACTATATAATTCTTGTGTGTTTGCATAAATTTCTGTAACATATCTGCTTATTGATTTCCCCTTGCTCCCATGAAGATTGTTCCACCACAAAGCGATAATCAGGGCATATTTCCATCATGGACAGCAGTATCATTTAATGTAGAATAAAAAACAATCTAATAGGGTAGTTAATATGCAATTCAAACGAGACATACACATGACAATGTTTTCACTTTTTGGATGTTTGGGCAGAAACTGGGAGTTGGATGGTGGACACAGCCACACGGGTGGATTCAATAACAAAACCAAAGAGACAAAATGAGGATCTTAAAAGGATACATATGTGATGTGACAAAACATGGCACAAATGGATAAAAAGAGACAAACCCCAAAAGCAATCTCATGAAATAGAAAAGAATATGAGGGGAAGAATGAAAAAATTAAGGATTAAACCCATGCCAAACTTGAAAACAAGTACTTAGAGTAAAAACCACTAAAAACCAGCATTCATACCAGAATTTAAGGGGGGAGAAAACCTGATTTTGTTAGGAGACCGTAGGTGTTTTATGTGTTTAATTTTTATAATTTATAATTATGTCTTTTATGTATGTGTGTGGACTTAAATTATGGTTGTATATACTCTGTGTTGTGTAGTTATAGGTGTGTGTAGCTACAGTTATGTATGACAGTGTGGGTGGTTATTTACTGATGTGTATATGTTGAACTATTTCTGAAATTAATGGATACGTTAATTTTATTGTTAAAGAAACTTGGTGAATTACACTAGAACTTTTGGTTCTTTCTATAATTGAACCATCAACATATGTAGGAAAAAGAAATCCAACTCCTCTCTCTTTCTCTCTGATTTTACGATTTCTAGACCCATAACTAGATCCATGTCAAGGCACTAACAGATTTAAAGGTGTGTCAAATCATGACAGTCCAGATTTCAAGCAAAGCATCTAAAGTTGTGAACCTAACTTGGATTCTTATTGTTAGTCTCACAGTACCACATCAGCTTAAACAACGCCCTACCACTTTAAACAACTCTCCACTCCAGTAGTGAACCTCTTAAGAATCCACAAATGAGTCCCACAATTAACTCTTCATTACTTTAGTAATTATTACTCTATACTAATATTTATTATGAGTTGATTATTTTATTATTGTTTTTTGTATAAGAATTGATTCTTAGATAAGAATTATTCTACCGCGTGGCAGCCAATATGATGAACTACAGTAGTGATCCGAAATGAGAACCGATTTTTAAATTTAAGAACCCCTTAAGAATCATGCTCTAAGGTAGCCAATATGGGTTCAATAATATTTGCTTTGGTCCTAAACAGCCCAACATTCCTAGAGATTAGGTTCTTTGGATGTGGGGAAGGAGGACAATGCCTATAATAACCATGCAGCAATCATGCCCAATGCACACATCGAGCATAAGCTAAAATGTGGTACTAAACTGATACACACCAACAAAATCAGATTGCCACAGAGGGAACCAGATGATAGCAAACATGAGATAAGTCCATCTTTTTTATTTCTACAGTGTACAACATTGCCAAAAGTGAGATATGGTGGACTTAAAGACAAAATGAACCAAAGATTATGCACCGAACCTAATGGAACATTATAGATCGAGTAAAGATGAATATGTTCAAAATTTCAGGAACAAGAGTTCAATTCTGAAATCAAGACAAGACTAACCACAAAACCATAAACCCAAGATTTAAGCACATGAACCATGTCATTGTAATATGAAATTTCCTATTATAATCACATCATTTCACAAAAAAATTATCATTTTAGATCAGAACCAATAGATTTTAGAACAAGTTAGGATTTCAGAGCATCAAAGCGTAATAGGATAACTGAAATGGTATATTTATTGGACTTTGTGAGAGACCAACCGATAAAATCCTTCTAGGTATCAAGGATTCTAAATTTACTAACCTCAGCCCAAGCATCCTCAGTGGTTTGATCAATGGGGTTAGAGGGCCTCTATTCACCACCTTTCCATATTTCTTTCACTTTTGCTTTTTTAGGCACATCAGTGTTAGCTATGCAAATGTTAGGAAACATGTCAATTAGACTCTTACCATTCAACCTGGGGTCAAATCATAAATAAAATTTTCCATCACCTAATTGATACTTGAAAAAACTTATAAAGGAGTCTCTTCAGCTTAATAAATGTCTCCACACCCAGCTTTGCATCTGGGGGCTTATTTTATCAGTTGGTCTCTCACGAAGTCAAGTGAATATACCATTGCTTCTACTTGGAATGCTTTAAGAGACGTTAAGCCTAAAGTTAGTTGGTGCAATCTTCTTTAGGGAAAGTTCTATATCCCTAAACACAGTTTCAGTGCTTGGCTTGCTATAAGAAATAGACTGGCTACTAAAGACAGAATGTTCAGATAGAGGATTATTAATAATAATCTGTGTAGCTTTTTTAATTCTCATATGGAAAACAATGGATATTTAATTTTTGATCCTTTTTCAAGGCAAGTTTGGAACCAGATTCTACAATTATATGGACGCTAACTGAGTTCTACAGAGAGTATGTTTTATGTTAACATGAGATTGTTACTTGTAATTAAGTAGGTAGAATTATATGGCAGAACTGAATCGGAGACTAGTGAATTTTTTAATACATGCAAATTTAACAAATAAAAAATATTGTTCAATTCCAATCAAAACACACCCAACTAAGGCTACTAAGCCAAGTGATAAATTTCATACTAATTTAAGTCAAGTGAAAAATTTTATACTAATTTTAGTGGGGTGCGCCAAGCCCTTGTAGTAGTGTAACACATGGGCGACACTCAAGGATTCCAGTAGCAAGCTACAAGTATGAACCCTTCCCCTAAAAAAATTAATTTAATATCAAGTGAGTCAATGACTCACATATCAAATATTAAACTGATAAGAACAGATACTACACTTGATCTTAGCCAAAAGGCCGAGAAAGGTATGCCTTCAGAAGAGCCTTTTGTTGGATTTTATATGTAGTGTGTGCTTAGTTGCTTTGATCTCTCAACGATGTGGGACTTGTAAGAAGCAGCAATTGGCACAATTGAAAACATGAATGGCAATAGAATAATAGTAAAGGCACTGTCATGTTTGGTTTCTCATCTCAAAAAAAAAAATTTGTATTGAAGTTTAAAGGAAAAGCACGTTAAAGTTTATGTTTTCTAGTGTTAATTTGATAGAAGAATATTTAAATTTTTTCTATTTTTATTTTCCAAAACTAATTAAAATTGTAAAGTTAATGACATTTTGATCAACATGTAGTACACAACTACATAAAAAAATGATTTCAAATTGGCTTTAAATAAATTATTCAAACTAATTAGAGATATGAATGTACATTCTTTATCTTTTAAAATTTCAAATTTATCAATAAATATGAATTTTATTTTGTAGATAAAAACTTATTGGCTAAATATAAATTAATTAGCCCTTAAAATATAATTTTTATTTATTAATCTTTAAAATTTAAATACTAAATAAATTAGTCACTATAAATTCACACTCAATACCAATTAATGGACTAAATTATATATTTGTTTATCTTTAAAAAATAGTTCAATAATAATGTATAACAAATTCATAACACTAAAAATGTCTCAATAGTAAGTTATTTAATTTGATTGACCTTTCCGCTTTCCCCTTAAAAACAATAATTTAATATCAAGTGAGCCAATGATTCACATATCAAATATGAAAGTAATAAAAACATATAATATACTTGATCTTAATTAACCAAAAGGTTGAAAAAAGTAGATTTTTAAAAGAGCCTCCTCTAGGGTTCTACAGGTGGTGTGTGCTTAGATTCATTGTTATTCACCCATGCAGGCTCGTAAGCAGAAGTTGGCAACTACAAAGCAAGAAATTCAAGTGAAACAAGTGATGCATGAATGAAAACATCCATGGAACGTTCATATGGAGAGCATAGTATTATTGGAAACTACTGAACTGTCAATCTGTGTATTAGTTAAATGGCCTGAATTATTGGGTGTCAATGTCTGAGGATCTGCGACTCTTGAATTGAACATAATTGATGATCCAGCAGCACCACAAAAAAATCCAATTCCTTCACATCAGCATTTAGCAGCAACACAACACAGGTAATAAGTCACATGTTTGGTTTCAAATCCAGCAGTGTCAAACAGGTGACCAAATCCATCGTGAGCTGAAGATAAATAGACTTCAAATTAAATGTTCAAGACCATTTGCCATACCTTTGGGCCTGAACGGGCCGGCCCATAGGTCACTCTTTTTTTAAAAAAAAATATTTAAATAATATAATTTTAAAATATTTTAGTAAAAAATTTCAATAATTGTTTATTAAAATATAATTTGTACATGTAAAATATTATTTTTTTAATTTTTTAAATAACCAATAACTTTAATTTTTTTATTTTTTTAATTAACTATATTATATTTAAATTTGCAAATTTTATATTTATTTTTAAAAAAATTAGAAAAGTTTTCATATTCAAATTTATTATATTTATTGAATATAATATTATAAAATATAAAAATATGATAAAGTGAGGTTATTTATACTAAATATTACAATTTTTGTAAATAATAAAAAGGGCCTGTGAACTTAGCTCATTTAGACTCATTTTTAAACAAGTCTAATTTCTTGAACCTATGCCCGCTCATTTACGAGGGGGCAGTTACGGGCCAAATTTACAGTATTATTCAAATTTCAAAAGCAATATTGTTTGCATTAAGAGGAAGATTAATGATTTGAATTCCGTTTAAGTACTAATTTTTTAAAACGAAAGGTCGAGATGAGCAATTTTTTAGATGTTGAAGAAATATATGAATAGATAGATTTAATTAATATATATGTAATACTTTAATAAATATTAGGTAACACTTTAGTGAAGTCAAGTTATTTAGATGACTCAAAAGATGATGCCACATTAAGGGCTTTGTTGCATAATAACAACATATGTATGGCAACAAACTTGTTGAATTTGGTAGGTGCACAAAAGGAATATTTATGAGTAAACTTGCATTCTATTCGTGAAAGTGTATTTCGGTGATGATTTGATTTGATTTGAAAAATGGTCAAATATCACTTTCCCTTAAATTTGAAATTATTACAAAAATGATTTAAAAGTTTATCTTATCTTTCCAATTGATGCGATCTTTCTTGACAACTGTATCAGGTTGCACAAGTAGTAAAGTGAGAGAAAGAGTTATCGTCCTCAGGGATTGACTTTTAACAATTACCAATTTCACTAGATTAAGTTATATTTGGACGGAGGAAATGTAAACTAAACTAATGACAATGAATAACTAAACTATAAACGAAAAAATACACAATAACACAGCGGGCATAGAGGGATTGACTTTCTTAACTCCTAATCTGATTAATTCATAGATAAACCAATTTTTGAATCGTTAAAGAATACTTAGATACATTTACAAATTCCTTTTAAAGTTGGTCAAATTCACGAAATTATGTGAACCCAATGTCTTGGTGAAATAAACCTTTCTCACCAAAATACTTAGTTAATGTCTTAGTCAAATTATTTGGTTCGGAGTTTAAACTTGAGAACCTATAAGACCACGCAAACAAGATTATCTATATCTAGTATAACTCGGTTCACAGTAAAAGTTACAAAGGCTAAAATCATATCTAACTATTTCTAGCTTAGACAAGATAAATCCCAAATACATCTAAGTTACATGATTGCAATCACACAAAAGGAAATAAAATGGTAAATCTACTGCAATTATATTAAAGTATTCAATAACAAAGCTTCAAAGGAAGTTAATATACATCAATTCCCTAAACCCTAGAGTTTAGTTACAACATGAACAAGGGGAAGAAAAACATAACAAATACACAACAAAACATGATCAAGAAGAAGGAGAAAAAGGAAGAAAAGATTCAAACTCAGTAAAGAAGATGTCTTCCATCTCTTCCATTTTTGCCCTAGCAGAGTTCCCTTCACCTCCAACCAAAAGATCCCAAAAACTTCTGCAAAAATGCTATTTATAGTAGAAATTACGCAAGTACAGAAGCGGGGCACCTAGGCGCCAAGCAGAAAATAGGCAGAGAGTTCGAGAACTGGCGCCTGAGGCGCTACGTATTAAAGCTTGGACAGAGAGTTGAGGTGCTGGCGCTTGGGGCGCCCTGTGTGGCGCCTGGGTGCTAGCCACCTGATTTGCAATAGATCAGCACTTTGCTTTAGAATTTCATCAGCTCCCCAACTTGCATCAACCTAAAATTAAAAGCCTACAAGAATATACACCAAAAAGCATTAAAAAGTAAGGGAAAAGAGATTAAAACAAGATAAAATAAATAAATAACTATATATAAAGAGATAAGCTAAAATAAAGAATAAAGCATACAAAAGGATAGCAAGAAGGGATCAAGGAGAGGAAAAAGCTCATAAGAAACTACCTAAATGAATCCAAATAAAGGACTTATCACCAATCAATGTTATTTGTTGATATACACTATTATTTGTTGGTGTGGTAGTGACATGAAATGTAGCATCTTAACATTCTAACGTGATTGACCACTTCAGTCCTTCAATTTTGAAAATTTTGAACATAACAGTTCGTCTATTCATCTTTTTGATGGAGGTAATGGACAGAGAAACTATTTTGTGTAACGGTCTAAAAATTCAGGAAGTAAAATTATCAATGACTATTTTTTAAGGACCAAACCATCATAGAAGTACACCTAGAGACCAAAAGTTTACTCAATATTTCATTGTATGTGGTTAGCAATTGATCTTTGTAGCTCAACATGTCAAGAGAAATTAACCCAAACTAATATGACCCAAACCTATTTATCACATACTATCTTTTTTTTTTTAAGTTTTATCTTAACCTACCATAACTAAGCTAGTTACAGTTTCATGCATGTAAGAATCAAAGGATATTAAAAGTGCACCAAAACAATATCCAAAATGGAGAGGGAAGTGAATATTATTCACTGACTTTTGGTGTTGCAAAGACTCCATAGTAGGTTGCTCAAACTTCGAGAAACTTTTGGACTCTCAAATCTCTGGCTTGAACAATGTGTGTAAATGAGGTGTCATTGAAATATTATGGTTTTTTTAATTTAATCCATGAAAAATCAAATATCTTAATTTAGTCATTAAAGATTATATTTATTTTAATTTGATTATTTTTATTGCTAAATTTCAAAATTTGTTGTTGTTAAACCTTATTTTCTTGTTGCCAAAGCCACTTTGACAAACAAATAAATCAATTTAAGACAAACACAATTTTTCAAAAATTAAATTGAAACATTTGATCTTTTAAGACCAAATTGAGATAACTGCAATCTTTTGATAACCAATTCATTAATTTACTCTATATTTATGGTTCAAACTCTTAAAACCATGATAAATGTTAAGCTCCATCTCAAAATCTGCAATTTAACATATATTATTTGGCTTTATGTTTGCACTGCTCCTTATATAAAAGCTTGTTCGAACTTTAAAACGTGATTTTGAGTACAAAATTGTTAACAAACAAAGGAATGGAGTAACAGATAAAACAGAACAATGTGAATGAATTTCATTGATGAAGGATGGTTATAGAAGACTATTTATAGAGTCGTGATACAACTGTAAGATAAAACTGAGCCAACAAACTTCAACTGTACTAACTGACTATAACCAATCAGTAAAGCACTTAAGATGGGTCACCCACATCACTGTCATCTCCAAGCCTTGTTGACATAACTGCACATCCCTCTCATCTCCAAGCCTTAAATCTTTTGTGATAACTTGAGTACAAAAATCTTGTCTTACACAACCGTACCAAACACTTAGAATTAGATCTCTACTTTGTCAGGGAAAAAGTTCTTGATGATCATGTATGGAGAAGTACAAGATTTGGAAGAGACAAAAACAAATTTGCTGGTTTCAGACTCGTTATCAAGTGCAGAGTTGGAATCAGTTTGGTTTGACTGTTGCAAGTGAAGTGCTTGAAAGTTTTTGAAACAGTAAAGGCCATCTTCTCCAAGAATGACTTCCAGTAGTACCTCCTTTGTACCCTGAGATTTCACACAACAGTAGTTAGAATGGAATTCAAAAAAGACATGATTGTCTTTAGCAAACTTTGAGACACTAAGAAGGTTCTTGATGATATTTGAAACAAAAAGCTTGTCATTAAGAGCTAAAGAAATGGAAGGTTTTATAGGTGAATTTACTAAAGTTGTCCCAATCTTTTTGATGAACAAACCTGCTCCATTACCCACATGCAACTGGTTAGTGCCTTGGAGAAGATTGCTTGACTCTGCTGTGACGTGATTAGTAGCTCCAGAGTTTGGAAACCATCCATTACCATATGAATAATCTGAGTAGGCCATAAGTGCTGTCATATTACTGTTTGCATTACCATTATGGACTTGCTGCTGATATGGTGCGACTGTTGGCTGATAATTTTGATCAAACCTTTGGTAGCACTTTACTGCTGAGTGACCAGACTTATGGCACACTTGGCAAATTATAATTGATCTTCCTCCTTGGTAATTAGTGTGAAACCTGCCTCTGCCTCTAGACCTGTGGAAACTTCACCTTCCTCCTCTGAAGGCCTGATGATTTGCTCTAGAATTTCCATGAAAACAAATTCTTTTCTGCATTTGCGTTCTTATCTTTGGAAAATGTGGTCAGATTAAAGCTAGGTGCGTCGGATATGGTTTGTTTTGTCCAATCAGAACGTGTTTCTTGTGCAAGAAGTAGTGATTCAATCTCACTTATAGTATATGGTTCCTTCCTTGTTTGGATTGAAGTAGAGAATGCGTCGTACTCAAACGATAATCCTTCAAGAATAATCTCCACGTGTTCTTGCTCCGTGACTTCACTTCCGATTGAAATTAGAGCATCTACAATTGCTTTAATCCTGAGTAAGTATTCATCTTTGGTTTTGTTCCCTTTCTTCGTGTTCCTTAACTCGGTTCTGTATTGATAGACTTTGGCACGCGTGTGAGCTACCAAATAACAGTTGATTTTGCTTTTGGCGCCAGGCTTGGTACTCTGAGCTTGATCTCTCAGGTGCTTTCACCTTCAATGTAGATTCCCAAATCGTGTCCATTAATCGCTGCCAAGGTTTGTTGTTGCCATAGCAAGAAGTTCTTATCGTCTAATTTCACTGAGAGCGGAAGACTGAAAGTATCGGCGGATTTTTGACCTGTTAATGGCACCACAGTTTGTGGTACTGTGTTGTTCTCCATGCTTGATCGACAATGGCTCTGATACCATGTTAACAAACAGAGGAATGGAATAGCAGATAGAAGAGAACAATGTGAATGAATTTCATTGATGAATGATGGTTACAGAAGACTATTTATAGAGTCGTGATACAACTTTAAGATGAAACTGAGCTAACTTCTGATATATAGCAACTTTTTAACTTGCTTACTCAAATACACCTTTAACTATGTTTACTAAGGACACGTTGTAATTCAAGTGGTATGGGATTGAGACATGTAAATTATGGACACTTTTGGTATAAATTTAGGAGAGTGAAGGAATGAGAATGAGAATGAGAATCTTTAAATTATATTTGGTATGATATAAGAAAAAATAGAAAGAATTGAATTTATTTTGTTTGGTATGGAGTTTAAAATGATGGAAATGAATGAATTAGATATCAATTTACTAATTTTCTCTTAAAAGGAAAAAAAAAAAACCCCCTCTGATCACTGTTGAAACCCCTCACTATCTGTCTCCTTAACTGAAACCCCTCTTTGTCTCTCTCTCCAACCATCATCTCTCTTAGCCGCCTCCACCCTCCGCCCATATTCCTCCTCCACCTCCTTCTTCTTCCATTCTCTCTCTCTCTCTCTTCACCGTCGTTGGTTTCATCTCTCTTTCTTTGCGGTCTGCCTCCTCCTTCACTAACAAGGACTGATGATGAGCGGGGGGCGAAGGTGGCCAATGATTGGTGACAATGAGGAGAGGGGCAGGTCTGAGACAAGGAAAGTGGCAGGGGCAAATTTGAGAAATATGAGAATATAACAAGGGTAAAAATGAGATTTCAACCCAATTACGGAAAGCAATTCCATCAACTACCTAATGGAATCATCTGTACAGCCTGGTAAGGGAGTGGAAATCTATTTCTTGGCACCATTTTATATACCAAACATACACTTTTGGTGTGTTTGGTATACATACAAGTGTAGGAAATGCTATCCTATTACAAGATACAGTGAAAAAATGGGTGTAATGCAATCCTATTCCCTCACATCACTGTACAGATCATTACATTGCCTATCTGGTGCAACTGGATTCCCTCCCCTCATTCAGCATGTGTAATCTCCATTTTAACCTTCCCTAATCCAAAAATTTTTAGATTTCCCCTCTCATCCGTCCGTCCAACTATGCCCTACCACTGTCATCCTCGTTCGCCACCGTTGTCCCTGTCCGCCACCATCGTCCCCGTCTAGATGTAATACTAATAGAGAGACAAAACATAATAGAAGTTAGAGGAAACGGGGGGGAGAAAGAGGGGATGGAAGAAGGAGGAGGAGGAAGGCGACCAGAGGAGACAGAGAGAGAAGAAGGCCGGAGGCTGGAGAGAGAGAGATGTCCTGCAGGTGCAAGAAAGGGAGAGAGAAGAAAGAGAGTCAGAGACATTCTGAGTGCGAGAAAGGGAGAGAGAGAAGAGAGAGGCCGAGGGAGTTTTTTTTTTAGCATAAATTTATATTTAATTCTTTCATTTCCTTTATTTTAAACCACATACCAAACAACATAAATGCAATGCATTCCCTTTCTTCTTATATCATAGTAAACATAATTTTTGTTTCTTATTCTCATTCTCATTCCCTTTTCCTTTCTTTCATAATCTTGAATCTATACCAAACGCATCCTTTAGCTTCCAAAAAAAGATTCATTTTCCTTAAGTGTGCACCAAACACGAGAGGATTCATGTCACCTTGTCATTAGGAAAAAAAATCTTTGTACTATGTTGTTTAAAAATACAAAGTGATAAAAATTAAACTGAATTGGTAAGGTGCACCAAGCCCTTGCAATAGTGCAAAACAAGGGTGATGCTCAAAGATTCTAGTAGCAAGCTACTATAGTGAACCTTTTCCCTAAAAAAATTAATTTAATATCATGTGAGTTAATAACTCACATATCAAATATTAAACTGATAAGAACAGATACTACACTTGATCTTAGCCAAAAGGCCGAGAAAGGTATGCATTGAAAAGTGCTTGGTCTTGGATTTTATATCTGGTGTGCGCTTAGCTGCATTCATCACTCAACGATGTGGGACTTGTAAGGAGCAGCTGTAGATGCAATTAAAAACATTGATTGCAAAACAAAACGGGAATAGAATAAGAAAGGAAATCCCGTGTTCGCTTTCTGATCTGCCAAAACAAATCTGTCTTAAAGTTTTAACAAAAAGCATAGGTTAGAGTGTGTGTTTTCTAGTATTTCATAGAAAATAAAATTAAAATGTTTTCTATTTCCAAAAACTAACAAAATTACGTAGATAAAATGACATTTTGATATCAATAATGCACAATTAATTATTAAATGATTTCAAATTGTTTTAAAATAAATTATTCAAACTAATTATTTTTTGTTTCTTTAAAATGGTTTTGTAAATGGAATTTACGAAATTAATAGTAGTAATGATAATAATAATAATAAGAATCAAAAGAAGCTTATTTGTGATTGTTTATATAACACTGACTTATAATTTTTAAATTAAAATAAATATTATCTATATCAATATATATAACTTTGAGATCTTTTGGTTATTGGTCTTCAAGGTCATATATTATTACTTATATAAAATGTGTGTCGGAGAGAGAAATATTTCACATTTAACTTTCAGATTTTGAATATAGAATTTTTTTTATCTTTTAAATTTCGTAACTATGACATACTCAGTGTACAATTTTTTACCCAAACCAGCTCTTTAATTTGGACCAATTTAGAATCTAGTGACTCAATGATTAGTTTGATTTGGGTCACTCAATCATTTCGGATTTAAAGTAATTTGGATTGGGGCCGAAGAGCATGCTACCTTTCCTGTTGGCCACGGTTTTAACCGTGGCCAACACTTATTAACAACTTTCAGCAACGGTTTAAAAACCGTTGCTATAAGTTTTGTAAAAAAAATGTCACAATTAAAATTTATAGTAATGAATTTACTGTTGCTGCAACTTGTAGCAACGGTTTTCACCGTTGCTACAAGTAGGAAGGGCAGGCTGCAGCGGATCTCGCTCGAAGTAATTTGGTCAAAATTCAGATGACGGTCAACCTTCAACTTGGACCGTTTTATTTAAATTTTTATGCTTTATTTTAACTTAAATCCATAATGTGGAGGGTGGGAGCAAAATGGGTCTTTAAAAAAAAATTTGGTGAGATTCTTATTATAAAAAATAAAATGTTATTATTTTATGCAAATTATATTATTATTTTATGTAAAATAATTTTAAATCATAAAGTTAAATAGTATTAGTAAAATCTTTTTGTAATTTTATATATTTAAAATAGCAATTAAATATTCAAAAATAAATTACATTTAATTTTTTTATAATGTATTAATTTAATTATAAAGAACTATATATATTTATTAAATATAGGATTTATGTGCTAAATTATTTTAGGATGCTTTGATTGTGAAATTAATATATAAATTATTTGTTTTACTTGCTTTAATGTTTATTTGTGAACATATATATATATATATATATATATATATATATATATATATATATATAGTATTTATTCTCCCGTTTTAACAATTGACTTGTGTTAGTGTAGGAATGTACTCAAGAGGGGGTAAATTAAGTATTCAAAAACTTTTTTAAAATAATTTTTTTTTTGAAATGTTTCAGGGTCTTAGAACTAATTTTAAGGTCCTATAAAATTCTTATGATTAAAACTTTATTTTAAATAGAATAATAGATTGCAAAAAGTAAAGCACACCAAGAAGTATAGTGGTTCGGATGTATTTATAAGATACTCCTACGTCCACTTCTCAAAACACGAAGTAGTGAGAGTTTTATTAAGGAAACAATTAACAATTACAAGAATAACCAACTTTGAGGTTCAATTCCCGGCCGTTTCCTCCAAGTTTGGATCAGCAAGACCCTGTTTTTACGATTATTACAATTAGGCCTTCACGGGTCCCTAACAAATCTTTAAACAAGTAACATTTCCTCTAAAAAGGGTCAGCTCTCGACTTTTACACTTACAAACTAGGGTCTAACTTCTAGATCCCTCAAAAACGCAGTCCACTATATAAAAGAAGAAATGAACGGTTCACTCGAACCTAAGTATAGAAGAGCACTCTCACACAAAGGATATGAAACTTAGAACAAACTCTCTTGAAGGAATTAATAGGCGTTGCAGCACAAGCACAAATAGCAAGAGTATAATAAGTTTTTTTTTTCTCTTTTCTCTTGATAATTTGGGTTGAGTTATTAGTCTCCTTTATATAACCTTCTATGAAATAGTCATTGATGTAGAGTATCTTTCAATTTATGACTCTTTATAATGATTTCTGAATTTCAGGGTCCTCAAACTATTTATAAAAATTTTGTTTTTCAACTATTCCTTGATTATAGCTAATTTTATTATCAATTCATTGGATATATATATATATAAATTAGCCCTTAAAATATAATTTTTATTCATTAATTACTAAAATTTAAGCATTGAGTAAATCATTCACTATAAATTATAGACTTAGTATAAATTATATAATTATTTGTTTTTAAGATACTAATTCAATAGTAGAGTAACAAATGTATAATATTTAGAACTAAATCATGAAAAAATAATTTGAGACTCGGTTATTAATATATCGAAATTTTAATCTTCCTACAAGTGTTTTGTTACAGTTCCTGTTATAGGCTCTAGTATTGGGTTAAGTGTGGTAGCGTTTGAAGCAATTGGATGGGAAGAAGAGGAAGAAAACTCAAGTTTTCTTCTTCTACTTATTTTGGCCGGTTCATTCAAGTAGAGAACCTGCAATCTCTTGAGTTAAACGTTCAATTTTCTGAAAATACTTCTAGATAATTTTCATTCACATCCCATAGGAGTTACTTATTTTTTCAGACCAATAGGATTTGTCCAATAACTACTATTCTACTAAATGAAAAAATCAACCCAAAGAAAAATTTACTCCTATATATATTTATATATGGTCCAATTTGAGTCAAATGTAACCTAATAAATTTTTGAATCCTTACAATTTTAACATAAAAAAAAAAATTGTTCATCTCCAATCTTAAAGCACTTAACTAGGGTTAATAAGCCAAGTTATAAATTTTATACTAATTTTGGAGGGGAGCGTCAAGCCCTTATAATAGTGCAACACACGGACGACATTCAAGAGTTTCAGTAACAAGCTGCAAACATGAACTCTTTCTTTAAGAAAAACATTTAGAAAGAGCTTTCTGTTGGATTTTGTATCTAGTGTGTGCTTAGCTGCTCTGATCTCTCTACGATATGGGACTTGTAAGAAGCATTAGGTGGCACAATTAAAAACATGAATGGCAACGGAAGGGACATGGCCAAAAGGGCTAAAACAAAATGGCAATAGAATAATAGTAAAGGCACTCTCATGTTTGGTTTCTCATCTCCAAAACAAATCTGTATTGACTATATATCCAGCAGCGTCTAACACCATATTGGTCAACAAAAAATCCAATTCCTTCGTATTAACATTTCACAACAACACAAGAAGTAAGTCACATGTTTGGTCTCTTATTTCAAAAACAATATTGTTTGCATTAAATTAAAAGGAAGAATGATTTGAATTGTGTTCAAGTGTTAAATTTTTAAAGGTAGAGATGAGCAATTTTTATGTTTTCTTTTAAAAACAATTAAGAAAAATATGAATGGATAGATTTGATTAATATATATGTAATACTTTAATAAATATTAGATATATATATTATCGCAACAAACCTGTTGAATTTGCAAGGTATTCAAAAGGAATATTTATGAGTAGACAGTGGTGGATCTTGAACAAAATTATTGAGGGGGCTTAAATATTTTATTATTTTTTGAGGGGGCTATATAAAAAAATTGAATTGGTAAATAATTTTTTAAGAAAATTAATTAAAAAATCTTTTCTTGGGTTGAGCGGTGAAGATCTTTCCCTGTGAGTAAATCTACATTTTGTTCCTGGAAGTATATCTCGCATGTCGATGATTTGGTACCTGAAACTTTAGTTCCTAATCTTTAAAATTACTATACAAAATTATTTAAATGTTTATTTTAATGTTACAATCAATATTATTTGTTGATATGCATTGTTATATATTAGCCTGGTAAAGACATAGAAGGACTTAACATTTTAACATGCTAACCTAATTAATCACTTTAGTCTTTGAACTTTAAAAGTTTTGGAAAAAAATAATCCTTCTATTTATCTTCTTGACGGAAGTAATAAATAGAAAGATCATTTTGTATAATGATTTCAAAAATTCAAAAAATAAAATTGACAGTGACTATTTTTCAGAGATCAAACCATCACCAAAATATATTTTTGGGAACAAAAAATAAGTTTACTCAATATGTATGTGGTCAGTGATTGGTCACAGTAGCTCTACATGTCAAGATAAATTAACCCAAACTCATATGACCAAAACCCTATTTATCAAATTCTATCTTTTTTGAAGTTATATCTTAACCTGCCATAATTAAGCATGTTAATTAGAGTTTCACGCATGTAAGATTCAAAGGATATTAAAAAGCGCCCCTAATCAGTATCCAAAATAGAAAGGGAAGTGAATATTGTATATATTGCTGACTTCGGGTATTGCAAAGACTTCAAGTGGTAAGGAATGAGATGTATAAAATACAAGTCAGGGTTCATGTCACCTTGTCATTAGGAAAAATAAAAACTAATCTTTGTATTATGTTTAAAAAGCAAAGTGATAAATATTAAACTCATTTGGTAGAGTGCACCCTGCCCTTGTAATAGTGCAACACATGGGCGATGCTTAAAAGATCCCAGTAGCAAGTTATTATAGTGAACCTTTCTTTTAAAAAAATTAATTTAATATCATGTGAGTCAATAACTCACGTATCAGATATTAAACTGATAAGAACAGATACTACACTTGATCTTAGCCAAAAGGCCGAGAAAGGTATGCATTGAAATGTGCCTTCTCTTGGATTTTATATCTGGTTTGCACTTAGCTTCATTGATCACCGGACGATGTGGGACTTGTTGGGAGTAGCTGTGGATGCAATTTAAAACGGATTGCAACGGAAGAGAATTGACCAAAACAAAATGGGAATAGAATAATACGAAATGAACTCCCATGTTCGGTTTCTGATAAGCCAAAACAAGTCTGTTTTAAAGTTTAAATAAAAATCATAGGTTGAACTGTGTGTTTTTTAGTGTTTCATAGAAAATAAAATTAAAATGTTTTATTTTTCCAAAAACTAACAAAATTACGTAAAGTCAATGAAATTTTGATATCAATAATGCACAATTAAATTATAAATTGATTTCAGTTATTTTCAAATAAATAATTGAAACTAATTATTTTTTATTTCTTTAAATTGGTTTTGTAAATGTAATTTACGAAATTAATAGTAATAGTAATAATTATAATAATTTTCAAAAGAAGCTTATTTGTGATTGTTTATATAACACTAACTTATTATTTTTTAAATTAAAATAAATATTATCTGTATCATTATATATAACTTTGAGATCTTTTGTTTATTGGTCTTCAAGGTTATATATTACTATTGATATAAAATGTTTTTTTTTTTTTGAGGCGGGGGTGGGGGGGGGGGGGTGGGGAGATTTAACTTTTAACTTTCAGTTTTCGAATATAGATTTTTTGTCTTTTAAATTTCGTTACCGTGAAATCTTCAATGCGCAGTTTTTGACCCAAACCAATTCTTTTATATCAATCGATCAATTTGAACTTTAAGTGATTTGATCAAAACACAAGTGACTTGGTTAACTCGTAACTCGAATCTTTATTATTTTTAAAATTTTTATGCTTTTTGTTTTACTGAATTCATAATATGGGAGTAAAAACAAAATAAGTCTTCAAAAAAATAAAATTTTTGGCACTATTATTACAAAAAATAAAATATTATTATTTTATGTAAAAAGATTCTAAATAATGTTGAACAACGTTAGCAAAAACATTTATATCATATATTAAAAATAACAATAAATATTTAAAATTAAATTACTATTATTTTACTTTATAATTTTTTAATTTAATTATAAAAGATTACATATATTTATTAAATATGAGATTTGTGTGTTAAATTATTTTAAGATACTTTGATTTTAAAATTAACATATAAATTATTTGTTTTACTTGTCTTAATATTTATTTATAAATATATATATATATATATAATTGACTTGAGGACCTAATCTCTTCTTGAGATCAATGACTAAGTCGATTTTCAAAACTATGTCTCAATGTTATCAACAAATATGAATTTATCATTGAACTTGTTTTAGCTCAAGTGGTACGCGATTAGACACTGTGGGTTCAATGAGGATTGAGCCGTGTGTAATAAAAAAATATAAATTTAATTTTGTAAGCAAAAAAACATTGGATATATATATATATAAAAAAAAATGAGCCCTTAAAATATAATTTTTATTCATTAGTATCTAGAATTTAAATATTGAATAAATCATTCACTATAAACTATAGACTTAGTATAAATTAATAGATTAAATTATATATTTATTTATTTTTAAGATACTAATTCAATAATAGAGTAGCAAATTAAATTTATAATATTTAGAACTAAATCAAGAAAAAATAATTAGAGACGATATTATTAATATATTAAAATTTTAATCTTCCTACAAGTGTTTTATCTTCTTTTTTTAATAATCCTCTTGGAAGTCTTCAAGTATTAGTACTTTCAAGACAATAAGATAGAGATGAACTACTTTTTTAAAAGAATAAAAAAAATGCTTCTAGATGTTTTCTTTAAAATATTAATAAATATATGGAGAGGTAGATTTCCTCAAATGCACATGAAACACTTTAAAAACTATTACACAATACCATACTTTAGCAAAGTCCAAGTAAATTAGACAACTCCAAAAATGATATGGCAAGTGCTTTGATGAGTAATAATAACTAAATACATAGCACAGACCTGCTAAATTTGCTACGTGTACAAAAATAGGTATTTATGTATGTGATTTATAATCAATTTTAGGGTTTCAACAGCTCAACCTATCAAAAGATGAGATCAGCCCAAACTAATATGAACCTATATATATATATATATATATATATATATATATATATATATATGTCGCTCAAACTCAGGGGAACTCTTAGGCTCTCAATCTTTGGCTCGAACCATATACGAGTCATTGAGGTGTAAAGTGTTTGGATTGAGTTCGATATCTTATATAATCATCACATAGTCATGCCTTTATGTAACTCTCATTATTGCCATGAATTCCAACCATTGAAAAACTTTATGACCTTTTAAGTTGTGGTTCAAACTCTTAGAACCATCCCAATGGAATTTGGGTCTAATGGAAGGTGATAGGAGTCTCCTATAACGTAGTGAAGTTATATTTGAATTTTTAATGAGAAAAGTGTTCATATTTAGTATCTGACAGTACTTTAGAAAAGTATTACTTCTAATGAAAGATACTTGTGGGTCGGGAAACCAAGAAAAACTCTTCAAACCATGCCAAACATTAGGGCTCCAAAACACTTAACAAATTATACCTACACTTAGTTATGTTTACTAAGCAAAGTTATCCATTCTAATTAAAATAATAATTGGTTCAAGTGATTCGATATTTATTTCCTTCAAGATATAAATTCAAGTCTCTTGTGAATGAAAAAAACTAGTATTGAAAAAGCTTTACACCTCTATGTTTTTACTCAACATGAACCAAATTAACTGGAGTACAATGAGTCTCTAAATACTGTTAGTTCTAACCAAGGTTCAGAAAATCGGGCCAGTCATTGAACCAGTCAAGACACTGGTTTAAAGGATAATGGTTGGACTGTTGTTAGATCGTGGTTAAACTAGTGGCACTTAATGTTTTGAAAATTGTCTTGTAAAAAGCTCTTGTATTTCAAAAGAATGAAGTTAGTCCCACATTAACTAAAACAAAGAGGGGATGATGTATTATATACTAATATGTGTTAGAAAGCTCATTAAGAGCTAAAGGAAGAGGTGAGCTTGCACTCTCACAATCCCGAGCCTGTACACTAAAAATCAGTCGATTTGAGCCTTGTACACGGACAATTAAGTTGACCGAGATTTGATTTACTCTTCTTGTACTTAAAATAGGTTGATTTGGTCAACCTCAAAAAATTAAAGGGATTGGCAATTTTGATTTCTATATTTAATTCTTTTTAAAACTTTTGTAACTGTCCTTTAATTTTCTGTCTGCCTTAGCACCTATAAAAGGGCTTTCCTCCTCCTCAAATTTGGGTTATAGTTTATATATTTTTACTATTTTGGTTCATGAGAAATTCACATAAGAGTCTGCTTCATCCTAGAAGATATTTTGCATATGCATAATAATTTTCTTAAGGACAGTGTCTATTAAGACACGACTTAGACTGTGATTGTGTTGGTGTCCATTTACAATACTTAAAATATATTAAATATATATTAAAATATTTTAATATATAATTTCAATATAATAACTAAATTATCGAGAATTATTTTTTTTATATAAAAAGATTTATGAGTAGCTTCCTACATGACACCTCTTCTTAAGGCAATGCAATTTTCTCCTTCAATGCACAACTTTTGCAGAGTGAGTACTATGCATTGCAGAGTGTGATAGCACAACTTTTTCTCTCATCTTTTTAAGATAATTGAGAGCCTCAAGAACACAACTCTGCTTTGCCTCAACTAGATGTAAACTCAAAAGGACAAAGAGTAAAAGAGAGTCTGAGATCTGAGCTCGATGCCGACCTTCAATAATTGCCAAAGTTTCTATTCAGCTTTCGAGTTTTCTCCTTCTCTTTTTCACATCTTCGAGAGTCTGAGATCTAAGCTCGACGCTAGCAAAACTATGCCAATTATTGAAGGTCCGGTCCGGTTTTCTCTGACTACTTCTTCTACTTTTTCTCTTCTTCTTCCATGAACCATGGGTCCCCTACTACATAGCTAAAACCCTTTCGACTTCTTCTTCTTCTTCTATTTTTTTTGTCAGATTTTGGTAGTAAAATGAAAGAACCGGCCAATTGTGACACCCTGTTAATTTTTTCGATTTTCCCAATTTTGGTCCAATCTAACCAATTTTTGATCGATTTAACTCCTATATGATTTTCAAACATGTTTCAAACCAAATGATTAGCCTGTTCATCAAGTTTTTAGTTAGATCATCCCGTCTAATCTAGTTTTCTTAACACTGATTCTAACAAAAAATAAAATTTAAACTAGTTTTGATGTGGCGCATCAAGCCCTTGCAAATAGTGCAATACATGAGCAATACTCACGGGTCCCAATAGCAAGCTACAAGAATAAACTCTTCTCCCAAAAAAATTAATTTAATATCATGTGAGTTAATGATTCATATATCAGATATTAAACTAATAAGAACATATACTACACTTTATCTTAGCCAAAAAGCTGAGAAAGGTATGCCTTAAAAGAAGCACTCTGTTGAATTTTATATAAGGTGTGTGCTTAGTTGCTCTGATCACTCAGCGATGTGGGACTTGTAAGAAGCAGCAGTTGGCACAGTTGAAAACATGAATGGCAACGGAAGGGACATGGCCAAAAGGCCCAAAACAAAATGGCAATAGAATAATAGTAACGGCACTCGGGTTTGGTTTCTCATCTCCAAAACAAATATGTATTGAAGTTTAAAGGGAAAGCATGTTAGAGTGTTGTTTTATATTTTTATTTTTCAAAATTAATAAAATTGAAAAAGCTAATGAGATTTTGATCAACATATAGTACACAATTACATAATGAAATGATTTCAAATCGATTTTAAATAAATTATGCAAACAAACTATTTTTTGTTTCTTTAAAATTGTTTTGTCAATGTAATTTATGACATTTTGATCAACATGTAGTACACAATTTAGAAGGCATTTATTTGCAACTCAATAGGAACCTGAATAGAATTTGTGCAGATTTTAGATCATTAAGTGAGTTTATTTTTTATTTTTTCTAAGTGTTTAATAGCTCTTAATGTATCTTATTCAATTTAATTTTAATAAAAGTCTAAAGAATTTTTAGACATTAATTGTTTTAGATATATTTTTTACTGACATGTATTTAATGCATAATACTGCTAAAAAAATAAATAATCCTTATTATTTAATATTCAAATTTAAAGTTAAAAAATATCTTAATATTCAAATATGTATTTAAATTGACCCATCTTAATCTTTTAAAAAATTGCTCCCTTTGAGTTGTCTATAGTTTTATGGATCAAATCTCGTGTTTATTTTTTAATTACGATTATAATTGTTGCTAAAAGTATTATGAAAAACACTTTTTTCAACACTAAAATCATGACTAAATGGACAAGTATCGTATTTGTGCTATCCAAACGCAATTTTTGTGACCCGCCTTTGGTTGCCATTTGCATATGTTTCTAATTGCCAGTTTTCTTACGATATGCTCCTTTGCTTTTTGATATATTCCATTTAAAAATAATTAAAAATTCTTTTCTTTTTTGTTTTAATACCTGATAGGCCAAGTTCTTTTAGGAAAAAAAAAGTTGCTTTATTTTTTTTGTGAATTATTTTTTCATAGATTTCTAGATCTCTATAAATGTGTTTGGTACACAAAAAAGAAATAAAAAAGAATAAAAACGGAAGATTTTATTAAAATGCCCTCAGTTAAGGGAGAGAGGGAGAGAGATGAAAGCTTAATATTTTCTAATAAGGTAATTTAGACATTTTTTTACTATATTTTCTATTAATTTCTCTATTACATTTACCTCACATCAAAATTTTGCACCAAACAACTGTTTTTTCTTTTTTTTTTTTTAATTTTAAAATGCGAAAAAATTTCCTGAAATTCAATATGATCAAAATATCCTTAATTATAATGTTAATTTATTTTAATAAAATGCATTTTAAAATCATCATTTCAATATTATTTGTTCTGTGTTTAAATTTACAAGTTTAGT
Source organism: Biancaea sappan (assembly GCA_037074585.1). Lineage (NCBI taxonomy): Eukaryota > Viridiplantae > Streptophyta > Magnoliopsida > Fabales > Fabaceae > Biancaea > Biancaea sappan. The sequence goes on from CM073499.1 coordinate 9,071,672, forward strand.
TTATTATAATTTTAAACATATTTGTTTTTTATTTTAAATTTAATTGAAAAAAAATTTAAAAAAAAACTAAAACTTATCATAATGAATGTTTAAAATAATTTGTCCATTTGAATAATATTAATTATAAAGTCAAATTTATAATGATTCGAATATAAAATATTATTATCAATGAAAATTTTATCAAATAATATTGTCAAGTACAGATTATTTTCTTAAAGTACTTTCTATTCAAAGTTTTTTTTTAAATTGAAGGATATTTAAACTCTTGACACTGGACTCAAAATACCTAATATCATACCATTTAAATTATATTAGAGTTTTTAAAATAAGTCAACTTAACTTATTTGAACTGGTCTTGAAAGGGACTGAACCGAGAAAAACCTATTTTTAAACCAGTCAGTTGGGTGTGGACTAAGGGCCAAACGAGTCCCTTGCCATGCCACACTTTTTTCCCTTTTTCTTACAATAAAAAATAATAAAGAATAATATATTTGTTTTAAAAAAGAAAAAGATATGAATTTGGAGATTTGATAGTTAAATGTGTGCTTTGACTAAATATGACACTTTGAATGGGTACTCATTTGGGAATATTCTCCCAATTCTTTTTTTTTAATTGGAATAAAATCACAAACCCTTGAGACTTTGACTTCAAAAAAATATTTTTAAAACGATAAAAGCACAAAGGTCAAAATAAATTTAGTAAAAAACTAAAGTCTTGTTCCAATAAACAGTTTATTTAAGTGCCTATAAAATAAACATTTATTATATAAGTACTTATATATAAGTAATTTTTATAATTGAAGGACAAACTTTACATATTTATTTTTATAAGTTATTCTGGACAGTTTATAAAAATAAATTAAAAATAGCTTATTAACATGTCATAAGCTATTTTTATAAGTTTTCTCAAGTATGTACATAAGCACTTATACTGTAAGATAAATTAGATAAGTTCAAAATAAACTCTTCTAAATAGGCTCTAAAAGTAAATAAATGTTGTAACCTATAAGCATGGCCAAAAAGGTAATGTTGTAAGCTTTTTTTTTTTTTTTGAAAAAGCCGATGGCCCAAATGATGGAATTTCAGAAGAACTAAACGAGTTAACATGGCTAGATGCAACAAAAGGTCAGAAAAACCAGAATAACAGCTATGTAAACTGGACTCACAACCAGACTTTACCAGGAAATGGGCAACCCCATTTGCTGAACACACCACATGCCCAAAATAGAAGAAAACAAAGCCAGATGCTAAAGCTCTGATGTCCCTCGCCAATAATTCCAGAGGAGTGAGATCACGGTGACTACTATACGCGTGCACTAAACTCAGACAATCAGATTCAAGCTCCAACTCCCAGAAAATATGGCTCTTCGCAATTGTCAGTGCCCAAACAACCACGATTGCTTCAGCAAATTCAGGGCTGTAGCACCCATAAAACTCCTTCACAGCAACTAACAGAATTTCTCCCTGATCAGAACGGAATACAGCGCCGATACCCCACTTCGCACAACCCCGAACCCCAGCATCCGTATTCACCTTAATCCGTCCAGCCATCGACGGTCTCCATGAACCGTGGGCAGCAACCGACGTCCCTCGTCGAGTAAGCGCATTGGCCTCCATGAAATCCCTAAGTGTTTGATACGCCAAGGTAACAGCTTCCTGAGGACTGATAATTCTAAAATTGATAATTAGATCATTGCGCTTCACCCAAATACCCCAGCAAGCAGCAATAATGTTGGTTGGCACTGTCAAAATGAGTTTATACCCACAGGTCAATTCTAACCGCTCGTATTTGAGTAGGTTTGAACTTTTAAAATTAAGTTTGTTTAAAAAGGGACGGGCTCTTGGTAAATTTATTTTTAAATGGACCAACCAGATTAGGCTGCAGGGTGGCCCATGTTTATTTTTTTATTTTTATTTTAATTTTTTATATAATTAAATTATATTATTGTATTTAACTTAAAAAGTGTATAATTTTTAATATTTATAGATGAAGGGAGTGTTGTAATTCATTTTAAAACAAAAATTATAATACATTTTAATATCATTAAATATTTTTTTAATTTAGATTATTTCATTTTTATCTAAAATGAACCCAACAGTGAGCCACAGTCTCAAAGAAAGAGGATGAAGATTATGATTAATTTATAAATTATTTCATCTAACTAGTTACAGAGACTTTCAGTAACTCTTTCATCATTATTTTTACATTTCATCCAACATATATATATGTGTCTCTCTCTTTCACTTCCATTTCCATTTCCCTTTTTATAGTGCTAATTTTCATCATCACAGTACCTTCATCATTCATTCATTCTCTTTCAACTTTCACCATGATTTTTACAAAATTCCTACTTTATAATTAATTCAAAATTCAAATATCATCAATTTTTACTGTTCTTGTTCTCAAATAGAAAGGGATATAGAATATTAATATATCAACATAATAACACATAAATAATCAATTTTTTTGACATTAATTTTTTTTTTAAGAAAAAAAAGTCTAGCCCGTAGGTTAAGGGCGGGCGAGCCTGGACTTTCCATTTGAAAACGGGTCGGCCAGTCCTTGATCGACCTGTATTTATAGTGCTAAATGTAGGAGAGAACCTCATCTGTTGTCAAATTAAGCTGGTCCTGAAGCCATTATATGAAGGCAGGGGTTGTGGAGAACATTGGACGGAATTCCAACAGAGAGGCAAACCAGAACAAAATAGCCCACTCATATTCGAAGAGGACATGATGTAAGTCCTCTATTTTATCACATCTAGTACATAGTAATGGGACATGTACCCCTCTTCTTTGCAAATTCACATTACATGGTAAAGCTTTGTGCAATAATCTCCAGAAAGATAACTTCATCTTAGGAGGGATATGTTGCTTCCACAACCTCACCCGCTTCACTCTCTCCGTAGATGAAGCTGAAACCTCACTATCTTGCTTTTCCCTAAGCCAGTGAAAGCTCGAACGCACATTGTAACTGCAATCCTTAGTAAACGGCCAAACCAAAGTATCAAACACAGTTCTACACTTCTACGCGAGATGGGAACACCAAGAATATAGGGGATGTCCACTGTAAGAAAATTATCCCTAAGTGAAAGGCTATTCTAACATCTCCTATCATGATCAATGAGATCACTGACAAACTTAGGTGACCCATCCACTGTTGGCTTAGGATGTAGTAGGCATTTATGGTCAAGTTGAACTAACCATATATCATCCCATATATGTATTAAGGTTCTATTTGTCCATATCTACTTCAGCGCGTAGACGAATTCTATGCGTTGGTAAACACAATTTTAACTGTGATTAAAATTTAGCTACAGTTCTACCAGTGCATAAGAATCTTGCGCACTGGAGTGGATACGCACACGGGAAGCCATCCTCAACTCTCCAATAATACTTATCTGACAGAATATGCCTAGCCCTCATAATATTCCTAAGACCCATCTACTGTTGTAAGCTTCGAAGTGTAGTCTAGTTATGATTTAATAACATACTTAAATTTAATGCTAAAATATATTTTTTTCTTCTTTTGTCTTTTAACTTTGCTATAAGTTTTATTTTGGTATCTTATTTTAATTTTATTCTAATTTCATCTTTTAACTTGGGTTTCACATTCATCTTTATATTTTATTTTATTCTAATTTAATCTCTTACTATACCTTATGTTTTACTTTGGTCCCTTAGCTTTATTTTAAGTCTCAGAAATGATTTCAATTTAGTCCTTTAACTTACAAAAACTATTTAAATGTTTATGTCTCTTTAATACCACCAAAATCGTAACAAAAAGAAATTGTTTGAGTGATTTTTATAAGTTAAAAGAAGACAAAATAAAATTAAAAGATTAAAGGAAAATCTATGATAAAATATCTAAATGGAAAAAAATAAAATTAAAAAACTATAGTAAACTTAAAGTAAAGTTGAGGACTAAATTGGAACAAAGCAAAATCAAGGGACAAAATGAAACGTTAGATAAAACAAAAAGATTAAAATGAAAAAAAAATTTTAAGTTAGAGGATCAAAATAAAAATTAAAACAAAATTAAGGGACTAAAATAATATTTATGCCAAAATTTAAATTTCTACTAATGTGGAAAAAATAATATTCCATTCATGATTTATTTTTGGGAATCAAAGTCATTGTTCAAGCTGCGACCATGTCAGAATTTAATTAAGAAATAATATTTTGGGTACACCCAAGAATTTAGCTGATAAAGAATAAAGTAATAAATACTAAAAGTCCAGAAAATTTTAAAATAATCGATCAGGTTGCTAGTGTTTCGTATTTTACGAAGCCAAACATTATTTTATTAAAAAATTATAAACAAAACTAAAATGTGAGAATATAAAAATACTGGAAATGGTATTTGAGGGAGGCACGAAGCTATTTCGTGGCATTGAGGGAGGACACGTGACACGGCATTTACTTGATGGATGCACTTTTGTAGTTTCCAAGGGGGCCAAATGACAACGCCGCTCATTTTTTTAATTTTATTCGGTTAAAACATCATTTTAGCATTTTTGTCCCTAATAATTATATTAAGACATTTTTTTATCAATTTCAATCCACATATTTTTTTTAATTTCAATATTATCTAATATCATTATTATAGTTTATAAAAATGTTAATGTGTGCTTCTTTATATCAGACTTTTATCTAACGTATTGTATTAATTTATTTTAATTTTAATTTTATCTCAAATAATTCATTAAGTTTTAATTTTGGCTTAAAATAACATTTAATTTGTTACATGAAAAAATTTATATATTATTTTGAAGAGTTCATTTATCATTGATTCACTAGGAGGAGTCAATATCAATATTTTTTATCAACTTTGTTAATAATGTTAGTTCTAAAGACAAAAATTGAAGCCAAAACAAAATATGTGAGACGAAATTAACACAAAAAGTATTATGGATGAAAAAATGTACTTTGACATTTTAAATTTGTATTGTTATTTTTAGTTTAAGTTTCACTTTAGTTCTTAATTTTTTTTTTTTTTTGGTTTCATACCATTTAGATCACAAATGTAGACAACTTTTTAAGTACTATTTTTTTTCATTTATAATATTTGAATTCGAGACCTTACTTGGCCAATTATTTAAAACTAATTATCGTTGGTAATCCTTAATTTTATTTTGTTATTTTGATTTTTTAATTTCAATTTAAGTTTCACTTTAGTCTATTTAATTTATTATTTTGATTTAGTCCTTTAAATTTATATTAAAATTCACTTTTTTTATTTTGTTTTATTTGTGTCTTTTAACTTATAAAAATTATTTAAATATTTTCCTTTAACAATACTAAAATATTCAATATAAACATTTAATGTGGCTTATCGGCGATTTAACTTTAATAATCACTTGCATTTTGTTATATCACTGAGGAGATCATAGTTTACACTTAATTGTGTTAAGTATTTTGACAATTAAAATAAAATTAAATTAAAAGATGAAAGTAAAACTTGAATTGAAATTAATAAACTAAACTAGAACTGAATGATATAAATGGATGGAAGTGAATTTTGAAGTAAACCTACGTAACGGATAAAAGAAAAAAAAATATAAGATAAAATTAAGCATCAAAAGAATTTTTTTTCCCTCTAAAGTTAATTAATAAGATGGTTATACTTATACGAGCTTCCTATAAACCAGAATAATTTCATTAGGTTAAAAAAGAAAATTCAGAATAATTTAAGAGAAAAGGTCGAGGGAAGCATGAATTAAATTTAAATGAAAGTGTCTTTTTGGGCTTTCCCTAAGCTTTTTGCCTTTTGAGATTATATTTTATTATTTCCCTTATCATTGTTTTCCCAGAAAATTTCGAAGTTCTAAGAATCAGAAATTCAGAATCCACGTAAGGGCAGGAATTGGAGAGAGAGAGAGAGAGAGAGAGATCCAGTTTGTTTTTTGTTTCGTGTCAGAGTTATGGGTTCCGTGTGTTGTTGCCGCTTATTTCTCGGCAATGTTGATCTCCGATGGCAACGATTGAACCTGCAGGCGTAAACTACGGTACCCTTTATCCGTCATCGCCGCCACCTTATCTGAATTCAGCGATCCAAACCTCACTTTCTGTCTCCGCTACCTCAATTCCACTCCGATTGGACGGTACTTGCTCCGATTGCGCCACTTCTTGAAGCAATTAGTGCTTTTGGGTTGAAGAAGGAGCTGGAACGAAGAAAAACGGAGACTGGTGATCACCGGGTGGGTTTTGCCATTGTTCCGCCCCCCCCCCCCCCTTTCCATATTGGTTTCCACTTCCTCCAATTTGGGGTGATTTTGAATTTTGGCTGTCTCGCAACTTATTTTTTAATTATTTATTTTTGCATGCATAGCTAGGATGTTTCTATTCAGTGTTTGTTTGTTGCTTCTGATTCGTTTACATCAGTTTTGAAATTTTGTTTGAAGGGTTGGGCTGTATTTGGTTGGATCAGATTATTGGTGATCAAGAGTTTTGCATATTGAATTGATAGTTCTGTGCCTGTCAACTTTGTCAGAAATACGCACTAGTTGGTCATAGCCAGTAGCCACTCTTGTCCCTTGCGGATAACAGATTGATTTTTGTGTCTATAGGAAGCAAGATAAACTTGACAGTAGTTGAAATTTGCCATTCCTTCTTGTTTAGATTTGTGTATTATTTGGTCGTATCTTCCACTTCTATCTGGGTGTGAAACTTTGTACATGATTTCTTGTTATATTCAGCGTTCCCTTATATATCTTCTCAATCTTCGTTGCAGTTGACTTGCTGGTGAAATATAAGACACGTTGAATATGAACTTGGATGCGAAAGGTGAGGAAAATTGGACATGATGGGCTAATCGGCTTGTGGTACTTCTGCGCCTACTACTAAATCAGCAGTCTGTGAAAACATTTGACAGCTTGTGCAACTGAGAAACTGTTCTTATGGAACTAAATAAGCCAGAAATCTTGTTAGTTGCCAACACTAGGAGGGCTTCAGGCATGTCAGCTCAACACAGACGTGTAGAGTCAGCCAGTGCTGTTTTAAATACAGTACAGGATGTACAAAACAATATACAGCCAGGGCAAGACTTTTCTCTGGAGTTTGGTCATGATGTAATTGCTGGTGGACAACTTCCTGCTGCACCTGATTCACTTCGAAAGCATGAGCCTATGTTTGAATTGCACAGGGAGAATGGCCATATGAGATATGAAGATCTTACGAATATTTTAGGATCGGAGAGAATAGACTCTGGGAATCCTTTTGACATTGCTGACCTTGCCCATTTAAAAGAGTCAGAGCAAGAGATGGAAACTGGGGCCGTTGTTAATAAATTTAGCAAAAACCAAAAGGAAGACGGCAATAGTACACATGGATTGAGGAAGGCTTTTAGTGAATCAGTTGGTGACCAAGCTAACAATGGGACACCTGGGTCTTCCTTTCTTAGAAAAGAATCCTGCTACTCCAATGGATTGTCTGCTTCAAGAGTTTCAGATGATTCTCAATCTGGAAAGATAAAGTTTCTATGCAGCTCTGGTGGAAAAATTTTACCGAGGCCCAGTGATGGGAAACTCAGATATGTCGGGGGAGAGACTCGCATTATATCTATCCAAAAGAATATTTCGTGGGAAGATCTTGTTAAGAAGACCTTGGGTATTTGCAAACAACCTCACACAATTAAGTACCAGCTTCCAGGGGAGGATCTTGATGCTCTAATATCTGTTTCGTCTGATGAGGATCTTCAAAATATGATAGAAGAATATCATGGGCCTGAAAGGCATGAAGGATCTCAAAGACTTAGAATTTTCTTAATTCCATTGGATGAATCTGAAAAGGAATCTTCATTTGAGGCAAACACTATTCAGCAGAGTGATCCTGATTACCAATATGTTGTCGCTGTGAATGGCATAGGAGATTGTAATCCAAGAATAAACGTTCCTAGGCAGAATTTGACAAGTGGATCTAATCCTTTGGGGACAAATTTGATGTTTGCCCCAGATTTTCACGAAAGTTTTGCAAATTCACATTCTGCTTCAGATATCAAGGCTGGTCATAATGCTAGACATCCAGATGGATCTTTTGATGATTCCCAGGATCTGCACAGGTCCTCCAGTCAACATCAACCAATTTCTCCAAATCTATTTCAAGGAGGAAATTCAAACGCAGTTTATGCACCGTCTCAGGGTATTAACTCATGCCAGGGAAGTGCTGACAGCAGCTTACCCTTTATTACTGCCCAATTACCGCCCAATACTTCCAATGTAACTTTCCATAGTGACAGTCACACTTGTCAACTAGCTGATGGTGGTCTGCCAGAGCAACACTATGGAAGGCATTTCGGAAACTACAATCCTAGCCAGGAATTTATGACTTCTGCATATGCTAGTCAAAGGGATGGTTATAATGATGAAATTTCAGGTGAAAGGTCCAAGCATAAGTACCACCATGAAAATCCTTTTTCCTGCCTGGGTGAGTCAATTTGTCCACAGTATGGATCTGATGGTACTACTAATTCTCTGATCGGGATACCTCATGCATTTTCTGATTCAAAGTTGCATGAGAATGCAACAAGGTCTGGTTACTGCTCACAAGAAGGAATCAGTCAATTTTCCTCATTGAACCTTTCAAAGGTCCAGTTATCTTCTGTGGTAGCTAGTGTTCCACAAAATGACCCAATAGAAGTCCAGCACAATCCCGGTCCCATCTATCCGCAGATACAAAGTAAGGTACCAAATGTTGAGTCTGCTGAGTTACACAGAAGGCAGGATTTGCCATTTTTTTTCCCATCTACCGAAAGTTTAGGAGTGAATGAGCCTGTCAATAAGGATAGCATTTTATACAATAAAAGAAACCCTTTTGCTCAAACTGATTTAAGTGGATCTAGCTATGTAGAACAGCAGTGTGAGGACAATTCGGTGACAGTAGAAATGAAGAGAATTGAAGACAAAAATTGTCTCCAGAGTAAGGATAGCAATCTCTACAAGGTGAAATTACCTGCCATCAGAACAGGTGAGTTGCATCTCCTGGACTCCTTCCCAGCTTCTAATTATAATGTTAAGATTAATAAACCGAAGCAATGGGAGCAATCTTCTGAGGGTATGATTTCTGCTCCCTCAGGCACGACTGGGATTTCCCAAAATAATCTGATTGAGGAGACCCCATCTGATTTTCTTGACTTGAGCAATGGGACTAGTGATGGAAAAGAATGTGGTTTAGCTGAGAGTTTGAATGATAAACCAGGATTTGATTTTTTGTTGACCAGAAATTCTGGCTTAAATGGTTCATTTCAAAGTTGTGAAGGAAACTCTTGTGGAAAAAGTTCTCTAGGTGATCATTTGTCTGAGCTGCCCATTGACTCAGTTTCTCATGAATATGCACAAGTTCAGCCTTCTTTTCAGAAGGATACAGGTCTCCATGAAACTCCGACAGTAAGCTCTGAATTTTTGTACTCTGCAGTACTTCATGATGAGCCTGGTCCAAGTTCAAATTTACCTATGAATGACCTGCAGAATCCAAGTAATGTCTTTAAGAGAGTACCTTCCCTTCTTGATGATGACTTCATAGCTAGTACTGATCAAATGGTTGATCAGTTTACCTGTGGAACCCTTGCCTGTGAAACAAAAGTTGAAGATATCATGTTGGGGCAATCCAAAAATTTAGAAAATTGTGATGACACAAATAAAGTGGAGCCCCTTATTGTTGTAGAAGATGTGACCAGTGTTGTTTCTTCAGGTGTTGAGTCTTTGCCAGTGCCTATCCCACATATAGTGGAAGAAATTGGAAGTGATGTTTTAACCCCATCAGCAACAGAGGTGGAGAGCACCATCCCAGACTCTGAACCTGAGGTAGAAACGATTGTAATTAATAAGAACCTTTGCTGATTTATTTAGAGGTTCTAACAATTGTTTTGGTCTTTTATAGGATTTCAAAGATGATGAAGTGGACAAGAATGAATTCTTTACTGATGCAATGATAGCTGAAATGGAAGCCAGCATGTATGGATTGCAGGTTGTCCATCTGTTAAATGTTCCATTTCCTGTTCTGGTTTATGTTTCAAGTTCAGTAATCACTCTTTGTTGGAATGTCCCATATTATTCTGATGGTTTCAACTGCGTTGTCACAGTCAACTATCCACATAGAAATTTCTAATTCTTTCACAGATGATTCGTTTCCCGCTGAGAAACTTAAAAGAATATCCTATGTTCTAATCTATGGTTTAAACTCAGTAACTTGTCTCTTAAGACTTTTTATAAGACTTCCACAGTAAGATAGTGTGTAATAAATGAAGTAATTAAAATTGACCATCACTTCATGCCGCCTAGGTCCTAGTTGAGCAAACCACAACCCAGAGAGAGAGAAGATTCTGACTGCTGTTGCCTTTGATGAATGGATGGGATACAGTGTTTATTCCATGCATCAAAATTGAAGGTTCCAAATGTACTTTGATGATGTGGTTGAAAAATACCTATCAAAACTTTGAGGTGTCAATAATATTTTGGCCTAGTAGCATTTCGTCCCTTTTTAGAAGCACAGGTGGTGTGGTGGACATCGGGATTTATATGCTGACATCAATAGTAGATCCTTATCCGTTTTGCACTTTCTTTCTTCTTGTGGATGTTGTAAAATGAGCAGCATGCAGAGAGTGACAGGCCCGATTAACTGTTGCAGCTATTGATATGTTGTATTTAACACCTTTGCTTTCTGGATATTTTTGTAAATTTACTATTTTGTTTCCCTAGTACAATTGTTATGCATGAGATGATGAAGTTTTGTCCTTTGGATCCAGTAACATATTAGGTACTGATGCTAATCAATTCATTAATTACAAGAATTAAAATAAGATTTCAAATTGTCAAAAATATATTAATTTTCTTTCTTTCTTTTTTTAAGGACATTTAACATTTTTATTTCTCAACATAAGATTTTTTTTTTTTTACCATGTCCATCTTCCTAACCGTCATTAGTATGTTCTGAATAGGTAAAATGATGGTACAAAGGACTGCTTAGTTATAAAAGTCACTGTATTCCCCACCTTTTACTTTATTTGGGGGTAAAGTATACTGATTTCAAGTCCCCAAATCGCTATCCATGTACTGTTTCTTACCTTTGCAAAATTGGGGATAACATGATAACATTTTGACTGGTTTGTGAGGCACAGCTATTTGATTCTTGTTGAAATATTTGCTCTGCTCTTACATTAATTAGATGAGACTAGAAACTTTTTGCCTATCTTCTTGAATTCGAGCGTTGTCATCATGTTCATGGCTATTAGTTAATACTGTTGAGCCTCTCTTACACTTTTCTTTATGCCATATAATAGTTTGTCTGTAACTGATTTTTATGATCATTAATTCAGATAATTCGGAATGCTGATCTTGAAGAACTTCGGGAGTTAGGATCTGGTACTTATGGAACTGTGTATCATGGAAAATGGAGGGGAACCGATGTTGCTATTAAGAGAATTAAAAAGAGCTGCTTCGCAGGAAAATCCTCTGAGCAAGAACGATTGGTTAGTCTTCAGTTCTTTTTTTTTTTCTTTTCAATGCCATATTAAGTATTTATAATATGAATAATATTTATCTAGATCTATCTATAGGTCTAAGTAAGGTGGATGGATGAAATAGAACCCCGTATCTGCATGGAATTTCACTATTCTTATTCATTGAAATTGAATTTTGTTGATGTCTCAAATTTGAATATCTATAAATTAGATTTGGCTCCTCTAAAGTGCAGAGTCCCTCTAGAGTGCACTGTGCATTTTTGAGACCGAAGTGCAAGCTTGTTCATGGGGAAATCACTGTTCGGAATTTATAAAATAGAAGCAACATGAATCATAGTTATCAAATGGAGATTCGAATCGTGAATCGTGAAGTTAGATTATGAATCGTGAATTATGAATCGTATTGAATCGTAAGATTCACGATTACAATAGAAAATATTACAGATATGTTCTATAACATAATAGATTCCATAAGTTTAAGTCATAGATAGAGTATATAAGTAATATAAGTAATCAATAAAAGTTTATTAATTTATTTCAATAATTTTTCACTTTATTTCCATATTTGTGATTATCTAATATTTGCCGTCTTCTTTGCCTTTTTCATCTTCCTCCCAGTAGCTTGCGTGAGTATCCCACCTGAGGTCTTCATCTAAATGAAACAAGCCTCATAGTCTATATGAAGTGAATAAATGAACACTATAGCCCAGCCCAGCCCAATATAATTATAAATGGAACGCTGCGTTAGGACTTAGGTCTCTCATCAGGTCACAAGCAAGATGGAAAAAAAGGACACGTCTTCATCTTCTTCGCTGCTTCATCTCCGAGGTCACGAATGAAACACTGTAGACCCATGGTGTGACACGACGAACAGTGGCTGCTGAATCACCGGAATCGTGTGATTCGCCGGTTCCGGCTCGAATCACATGATTCCGGCGATTGCATTGTGCGATTTTGGCTCATCCGCGATACACACGATTTCAATAATTATGACATGAATTTCTGAAAGCTACTTATGGATGTGTAAACTTCAGTTCCCTTGATTTTCCCATCAATGGTTTTTCACCTGCACTTTACTCCCTCAAGTGCTGCCTGCACTTCAGAGAAGCCAAATCCCTAAATCATGTTGTAAAGTCTGGAGACCATATGAAGAGATTCTTTTGCATACTATTCTGCAAGCTTTCTATAATTTTAAGAAAAATCATTTTATATTTTCTTTTCAAGTTTCTCTAAGCACATTTCCATGAAAATAAATAAATAAACATAAAATCCTGCCCATGAATCTGATATCATTTCTTGCCTTGGTTAGACAAGAGACTTCTGGAGAGAGGCACAAATCCTCTCTAATCTTCACCATCCCAATGTCGTTGCATTTTATGGGGTTGTACCAGATGGGGCTGAGGGAACCTTGGCAACTGTAACCGAGTATATGGTTAATGGTTCCCTTAGGCATGTCCTTGTCAAGAAAGAAAGGTAGGCTAACTTTGCTGTTGTTCTCTATATAATTTTGAATTGTTATTGTATTGATGCATGTATTGAATCTGCAACTCTCTCTGCAGACTACTTGATCGTCGTAAAAAGCTAATAATTGCCATGGATGCAGCTTTTGGAATGGAATACTTGCATTCAAAGAATATTGTTCATTTTGATTTAAAATGTGACAATTTGCTTGTAAATCTGAGGGATCCACAGCGACCCATATGTAAGGTAAGAAATCAGATTCTAGAAATCAAGTTTCATCTTGTTTGAAGCAAGGATAGTGGAAAAATCATAGAGGCTTTTCATGGGTCATGTTAAATTGCATGCTTCCTTTTACTGATGAAAGTGGGTATAGTAGGATATAAAAATGATAAAGCATATTTTGAGAGAAGAAAGTTAAATTAAATCAAATATAATACTACAGTTGGTTGGAAATTGTTAGATATTAATAGGTAAAACTTTTAGGATGAATTGGTCCTAGACATGGTGGAAGAGCTTCTATGAACAATTAGGCAAGAGTTTGATCCTTTCTGCCTCCATTCTCTTAATGAAAAAATTTAGCGGCATGTGCTTTGTTCACACTTGCTTGACATTATAATAAAACTATACTGAGCCTTCACTTAATAGTTTAAGTTTTTGAGATGAAGTGGTTATTGATAGAAATGAAATTTGAGCGAACTTTTCTATCTGCAGATAGTTCATTATTTCATTGTAGTTATGGCCTTATTTTAGTTTATGTTCTCAAATACTTCTTACCTAACATTTCTAATGTGTATTCTTTTGCAACTTTTGTTAATTTTTAATTCATTTTCAGGTTGGAGATTTTGGATTATCAAGAATTAAACGCAATACTCTGGTATCTGGGGGTGTGCGAGGAACCCTTCCATGGATGGCGCCGGAGTTGTTGAACGGCAGCAGCAACCGTGTTTCTGAGAAGGTCTGTGCAATTTGGCAATATAGAGGAATTAAATGAATCCTTTGCTAGGTATTTAGCATGTGGAATGATTTTGACAGGTTGATGTTTTCTCATTTGGCATCTCTATGTGGGAGATATTGACTGGGGAGGAACCTTATGCAGATATGCATTGTGGTGCCATTATTGGTAAGATGTACTCATCTCATCATTTTCATGCCCTTGCAGTTTTATCCAAACCCTAATCAGTAAACCCTAAACGATACGTATGGCACATGAATGTTTGTGCTTTCTTTGGGTACAGTGGAGTTTGGTATCTTTCACTAGTTGCATGAAACATATAAAACTATCAATGGACTTTGTATGTTGTTCTTTGTTCTGTTAAGTGTCCCACTTTGGTTAAATGTGAAAAGAAAAGAAATTAAGGAGCTTTTCCAAGATGCTAATATATGAAATTACTAATCCAAGGTGTACTATTTGAGATTTTCTCAATTATAAATTTAGGATTGATTTTGACTAGAATTTTGGATTGGGTATGAGAGCTGAAACATAAAGCCTTATATAAAGCACTACGATCATTGCGAAGTGGCTTAGGCTATCTAGAATAGGTTATTTGGGCTTTTTGAGGAGAGTTGGATGTGTCTGCCTAGTCTTGAGACTTTATGAGCGATCAATTTTGGGATTTTGGAAGGGTAAAGGAGAACAGCGTTGTTTGCAGTTTTGTCGTGTCTTTGGATTGAAAGGAACACTAGAGTTCTTCAATGAATAGAGCATAATGAATAGAATAGCTCATTTTCAACTTACTCAATTGCTTGTGTGTAAGGTAGAAGTAATGGCATTTCTTTTTTCAATCATTTTGTAAAATTTAACAATATATATGTTCAAAACTTTAAATTTTGCTGCTGCCTTGAGTCTTTTGCAAGAAGTTCCAACAATTCCTCTGTGGTTTCTCTTTCAGATATATCAGGAGTTTGAGTTTTGCATATATATATGATATATTATTGACTTTATCTGGTTATTTTGTATAACAATTGAAGTCAGCCACTCTTATGACATGCTAATTTTGCTACCTTAGTTTATGATATCCATTATCCAGCATTTTATGTGGAAGCTTTTCATTCCTTTTTTTTTTCTCTCTTTGTTAGGTTTATGATGTTTTTACTTTTTAATTTAATGATATTTATGGTCGATGAAAGTATCCAATAAGATCTATATCTCTACAAAGATGAGTACATGTATGAGAAATTGAGATTTTGGATTGTGGAAGGTATGATAGCCTGGTTGAGTCTTCCTCGTTCTTACAATCATAATTCTTGCTATTGCATATTCTTTCTAAAATTTCACTACTTCCCGTGTCTCTTTTCTTATGAACCTTGTTTGGGTCACATAGCTCCTGTCCTGTAGGATCCTTGAGACCCTTTAATTTTTACCATCGGCTCAGCCTTGAGATTATTGATAAAAACCATCTATAAATAATTATTCTACAAACCACTAGAAGTGGGATAGTGATGAGGACTTTGGATAGCTTGTAGGAGATCTAAGGATTTTGAGCATGTATGTTGTCATTGTACAAAAACAATTTTCTAACCCTAAGGTTCTGGGTTCTTTGAACCAAATCATGTGAACCATTCAAATCTGCACTACATCTATCAATGATTCTATAATTTCTTTATTAGTCCTAAATCACTTAACCTGTTCCTCTTGAGAGCGAAGCCTGCTAGATGAGTACCCAAAATATTGGTTTCCTCCTTGTTCTTTAGTATCTTAAATTGGACATTATAACTCATGTGACGTTTTCATCCTGGAGAGTTTCTGAAAGATTTCCTTGTGGCAATCTTTTATAATATAGCATATATTTTAGCAAAATTAGTGTATATACTATCTCCTTTCTCTGTACATCACTTTCTCTTTTAAATTACCTTGTGTTCTTTCTTTTTGTTGTGTGTTTGTTTTTATACCCCTATAACTAATTGGGCTTTGAATTGATGAATTATTATTAGCATGGGTCATAAAGATTACCTACCCTATTTACTTCACAAACCCATCTCACCAAGTCAAACTCAAAAGATCACTTTCATTCTAAGACGTTTTAATCTAGGAAGGAAGATTAAGGGACAAAACATACAATCAATAAAGGGTTTCTAATATTCTTTTATTTTAGGTGGGAATTATACATAGTCATATAGGCCCTTCTGTATGATTTCTAGGAGAGTCAGCATTGTCATATAGTTAAAGCAATTGGCAGATGGTTATGATTTATTTTTGAACTTTCCAGTTCAGTATTATAAGTTGTTATTCAGGCTAACATACTGCCTGCTTCATTGATGCTTGGAATTTTAAATGTTGAAAGGATACAAACGATTGCAGTCAACTAAACTCTTAATGCCTAGTTTAGGTATGCCTGATTCCTACTTGGCTTATTTGTATCTGAACAACGACATTGGTATACTTCTTCTTTTGAGCTAGAAACAATTAGATATTGCTGTGGATTTAAGGACATTGGTACTGATAGAGACCAAAGATGGATTTAATGATAAACTCAGATAGTATTAGCAAACAGCAAGTTGCAGTACAGATGAATATGGAAATCAGCAATAGCACTACCAGAGGCCTTAAGGTCTCCTGCCAGAGCATAGAGTGCTCCTCTACCAGAGCAAGAATGCTCCTATACACACTCACAATAAGAAGATTCTTCGTGCCTCACACTGCCAGCCCCCTAGTCTATATATACTAAACTCCCTTGACACCTCAGCCTTTTCATTTGTCTTTTTCCCTAACCACCTAACCCTCTAAAATTCCCATTTTAACCCCAACCCCTTAGTACCTATCATTACCCCGTCCTTACGTTCATCCTTGTCCCCAACGCTGGAATAAGAAAAATGAAAAATACCAGTCAACCTATTCCATTCCTTCTGTCCCCTTCAATCTCTAAAGCAACTACTTCCCCCTTTTCATTGATAGCTTTGTGATCCCCCAAGAACATCAAACGTAGTTGCCTTTCAGCGCACTGATGCAAATGATGGAATCTGTCACTGCAACAAAAACAAAGTCCTTTCAACTTTCGATCCATCAACTCTGCATAAGGAAGGTGCTGCATGCCTCAGTTTTTCTCCTGGTTTCCTCTCCAGTCATTCTCAAAATTCCTCGCCGGCAGTTCCTGCTCAGTGACTAGCGTCGTCTGACCACTGACGTTGCTTCCCTGAATCGAAACGTTGCATGTGCTAGTAACTCCATTTGCATGCGTCTTTGTTGTGGAACCCATTGAATACCCATTTACTGCCAAACCCATCATAGCGTATGATTGGGCTTGCCCCTTATCCATTAGAATGTTGCCCACGACCTGGGATCCCAAACCTGGCCCAGCTTCAATGACCCTACCCATTCCCTTACCATTTCTACCAGTGTCATCTCCTTCCTCTTATTGAAACCATGTTTTCATCTCTGCTTCGACATCTCGCACCAACTCCAATGCTACATACCAATTTTGCGGTTTGACGGTGCGCATCTTGCTTTGAATCTCCGACTTCAATCCTCCAATGAAATATCCCAAAAACTAAACCTCAAGCAAGCGACCACACTACGATGAGAAGAGTTCAAACTCGGCTATATATTCATCCACTGTTCCTGTCTGCTTGAATTCTTTGAGCTCTTCAAATGGATTATCCAGCCTTCCACTACCGAAACGCACCACCATGGCTTCCCTCAACTTTTCCCAAGTTGGGTCGTCTATAGTCTCATGCCACAAGTTGAACAGTCACGCCTTCCATACTCAGCTTTGCCAATTGGATTCAGACTTCCTCAAACGTGTGTTAGACTTCGAAATACGTTTCCGCTCTCACAATCCATTCTATGGGGTCCTTTCCATTGGAACCAGGTAGCTCCACCTTCTTCGCTGACAATTGAAACTCCTCCAGCTTGTCTGCTGTGTCCAACACCATGGTTGTTCATTGCTGCCTGAGGATGGTCCCCCTTTTCGTTCAGTACCAGCGGTATCATTCATAGGTTTCTTCCCCAGCCACCGATTTAACTCATCTGTAATGGATTGTTTCAAATCCTTTAATCCTTCTTCCAAACTATCCATCCTCGCCTCCAATGTGTCCAATGCAGTCTGACATTTTTGATGGCATATGCTTCTGTTTTCAAATCCTCCCCTGCGTATACAGCAAGTCGGACCAAGATGATAGAGGCCAAAGATGGATTTAATGAGAAACTCAGATTGTATTAGCAAACAGCAAGTTGCAGTACAGGTGAAAATGGAAATCAGCAATAGCACTACCAGAGGCCCTAAGGTCTCCTACCAGAGCAGAGAGTGCTCCTCTACCAGAGCAAGAATGCTCCTATACACACACAATAAAAAGATTCTTCGTGCTTCACACTGCCAGCCCCCTAGTCTTTATATGTTAAACTCCCTTGACACCTCAGCCCTTCTTTTTCCCTAATCACCTGACCCTCTAAAATTCCCATTTTAACACCAACCCCTTAGTACCTATCAGGTACACCTTTCGATCATTAAAAAAATTGAAAAGCTTAATTTCAAGTTATTGGTCTTGCTTTTGAGTCTTTACCTATGAGGGTCTCATGCAGTGTTAGAATGAATCTTATGATGGTTTGGGTAATGATTGATGTTGCAGTTGAGGATCACTGGTTGCTTTCTGGTTTACATTATATTTTTTGGCCGAATTCTGGCTTACATTATTCGTTTGCTTATTTTTGGAAATGTGTGATTTTAGGGGGGATTGTAAAGAACACTCTTCGACCACCAATTCCAGAACGTTGTGATCCTGAATGGAGGAAGCTTATGGAAGAGTGCTGGTCACCTGACCCTGATAGCCGACCGTCATTTACTGAGATAACTGGCCGACTCAGATCCATGTCTACTGCCCTTCAATCAAAGGGACAAAATCAGGCTCGGCTGATAAGACCTAGTGTTCATTCTTGAAACCAAGGCCATACTTCTTTTGCTTGGTCACTCTGGACCATTCATTGTCTTAAATGCTTTAAGGGTGAGCTCAATTACTGGCCTATTGTTTCTCCTCTTTTCTGTTAGCCATATCTTCATTTGTTTATTCTTTTTGTAAAAGTTGAAATTTAGATCATGGTATAAGTTGGTTGTATTTATCAATTTTCTGCTTGTTTCATGATCAAATATTCTGCCAGAAGATAGAAAACAAAAAATGAAAAAAAGAAAAAAGAAAAAAAAAGGCTTTAATGTATATAGATCCAGAACTGTTTGTAAGATTTTTTTAACTAAATATGAGCTTGTAAATCCTACAATTTTTGCATCTATTTCCAATGAAGCACATCTTTTCCCTCCCTTTTTCTTTCTTACTCCTAGTTATTTGAATAGAGTGCAAGTATAAGCAACTTTCTGTTCAGCATGCTGTTATTTATTGTTCACAATCGAAATGGACAGAACAATGCTTGCGGTTTCTGCAGTTTAATTGCAAGTTGTTGCCTCCTTGCATTTTTGCTTCTGGCTATTCTTTTTGAGAAATGGATTATCTCACTTTCTGGTAGAAAACAAGGGTCCATTTTGTGATCTTGGTCATCTATTTTTCTTTATTTCATAACGGACGGTCCTGGTCGAAGGTAGGAAACTTAAAAAAAAAAAGGAAATCAATATGGGCATTATATTATGAAATGAAAGAGAATGGATGGCCTAAATTGAAAAATGGACATTCATTTTCTCACTAGAAGTAAGATAATCCATTTCCTTCGTTTGGGACTGTAAGGGTTTAAAGTTTATGCCTTATATTATATTGTATACTTTGTTGATTGCATTCCTGATACAATTTACATCTTATAAAAGTCGACAAAGGATTTCACTGCAAAATCTTTTAATTTTAGTGTTATGTGAGTATTATGTTATGCAGGTAAATTAATTCAATACATATATCTAACTAACATTTAAAGTGTGACATACTTATTTGTAAATTATGGTGTGTTAAATACTTTGCACATAAAATTAAACTGTGCATTACAGGTATTTTTGGTTGAATAGAAGTTTACCTCTTAGTTATTACATAATAGTACTTTAACCTTTCGCAATATTGTGTATTTTCTTAACGACAAGAGTATGGTATAGATTCTGAAGAATACTTGGCAATTATTAACATTAGAAGTGGAATCTTTACTGAAAAAAAATTAGAAATAGAATTAACAAAAATTGGAGATATATTCAAACATATATTATATATCTAAATGAGTCTATTTTTTTCACCTTCTACCATTCTTAAATCATCACAGAGAATTTGAATAATATACTTGATCCTTGTTTTACAAAAAAAAAAAATTATAATGCTGGACTGGGGAGTGTTCAATGGAAATCAATTTGTAAAATTGTCAAAATCAATTCAACTTCTACAATTGAATTAGATTGACTTTTTTTTTTTTGGGGTTTTGAACCAGTGTTCATAAATTCAATGAATAATTAATTTGATTTGAATTGAGTTGGTATACAAACAGCCAGGATATATGCACTCCCAACTCCCTCAGCCATTCAGATCCGATGTCATTTTTTTCTCCTTGGGTGTTTACTCGGGCTCTTCTCTTCGAATGAGGATCCTTTTTAGCTGTTGGAGTGTTAAAGGAGATTCTCACCTATTGGATCTACAAATTGGGTAAAAAGAAAAATTGGTTAAATTTTATTTTTTATGACCACTCTGTGAGTCTGTTGGAAAGACCCGGAGGGAGACTTCCGCTGCAATGAATCCAGGTCCCTTCTCTTTGGCTCACACCAATTTTGATAGTGAAGTTTATCCTTGAGGACGAAAGTGACAATGGGTTTATGAGTGGAGCAAGGATTTTGTAATTTATGCAGGTGTGTTATGGGGACAATCAAATAGTGACCATGTTGAAACGCGAAAGGAAATTTCATATTGAAAAATAGTGAATAGGTGATTTTGATTTATCTGATCTGGTTGACCTAGTCAAGGGGGCATCATATTGCACCCCAAAAAAAATAAAAAGGGGGTTAATACGTGTGCTTAAATTTCTTTGTAATTTTTATTTTAATACAATTTAACTGAACTCACTCTATCGCTAATTAATTGACTTCAGTATCAACTAATTGAAAGCTAAACATGGGAAAATAGTAGGAAAGAACTATCATAAACCAAAATTATGAATTTTATAGTATTTACGTATAAAGTAAAAAAAAAAAAAAGGGACTTGTATGCAAACGAATTAAATTTTAGGTTCTTAAACCTATCTAATTGACGAAATAGTCAGTCCAACTCATAGTTTAATATTACCATTCATAAGTGCGTAAGTTGTCATATAAATTAAAATCCGAAATTATGACTTATGAGTCACAGGTTATTGAATTGTTTAAAAACTTGTGAAACAAAACTAGATTAGAAAAAAAAAAAAGTATTGAAACTATAACAAAAATCAAATCAAATCCATAATAGACAGAATTGAATCAATGGTTTGTTAAAATAATTAATTGAATAAAAAAATATCTGTATAAATCAAATCCTAGTAATAAAATATATGGTCTTCTACCAACAAGGTTGGAGGTGATAAATTTAGGTTTAAATTAATACCCCATAATGCTTCAAGTAGAATTACTTCCAATAAAAAATATTGGAGGAGAACCAAAAAAATATATTGTCTTCTTTTTATTTTCAAAGTATATACTCACCTTCATTGTTATTGTAAGATATGTCACACTTTAGTCTAAATTTATATATTTTCTGTCTAAAGATTTGTTGCACTTTTTTTTTTTTTACTTGGTAAGCTAATATCATATTTTTAATTAAAATAATTAAAATACCCTCTGTCAAATATATATTGAGTGCTATTTTCTTTTTACAAAAAAATAAAATACTTGCAACATTTTATTCTAAATTATATATCATACTTTTTTGTTAATTATCTTTATTTCCTTATAGTTTACTTTGTTGCCAACATCCTTTATATATATATATGTGGGAAACATATTTAGTGGAAGGAATATTTTGATGTGAGAGATGAGAGAAGATAATCACTCTTAGATCACAACTCAATAGTTGAGATTACTATAGAATTTATTCATGTAAAAATTAAAGAAAATATTGTTAATTTATATTAATAAATTATACATCAATCTAAACCATACAATTGTCATTTAAAGATGATTATCTTCTATTCTTACTCTTATATTAAAATATTCCTCTCACCATATCCGCTATATATATATATATATATAAAATACAGAAAAATCACTTCTATTTTCTGTACAAATATAAATACGATATTTCTGCTTTCGAAATAAAAAATCTCGAGTTGGAAAGTAAATGCTTTGTCTCGAGGATCGTCATGTTCTTGTATAGTCTGTTGTGAATGCAATTTCTAATTATGTAATACAATCTATTTATATAAAATTCTTTATTTTTTTAATCAAAATTTTCAATAGAAATTTAATATGTGTAAATTTTTTTGTGAAAAATTAATTATATAATAATAAATTATAAAAAATATAAAATTATTTTTTAAAAAATATACACTTACCGTTTGATTAAAAAACTTAATAACAAATAGATAAAAAATTTTACCTAAATTTGGTCGGGATATTATTAACTCTTGTAAGACTAGTGAAAACATGATATTGTCTGTGTTTAAGACATTGAAAAGAGCAAAATAATACTTTAAGAATGAAAATTGGTAGGAGCCTTATCACAAAAAAGAATGACCTCTTGGCTAAAGTTATTGGAGTCAAAATATAAGTATGAGATTATCTTATTCCTAGAATTAATCAATCTACAAATGGGTACCGTCTATGGAAAGGTATCTTGAATAATTGGGATAAGATGAGTATAAAAAACATGCAATTAAATTAAAATGTAAGATATTTATATTTTAAGATAAGGAAAAATAATATTTGGTTCTCTAAAAGTTTAGTTTTAATTCTCTATGTTTTAAAATCTTATTATCCTAATCTTTTTTTGTTATAAATATTAGTCTAACGGAGTTAACATGTTATTTTCAAGATCTTGATATGATCGATCTATATGGCTCCTGACTCGATATTAATGTCATAACATGTAATTTTTAAAATGTACAAAATACCCTTATATTTCCTCCTTTTTCTAGGCATCTTCTTTTCTTAGTTTTTTTTTTAATATATTGGGCATTTTAAAAATTACACGTAAGACACTAATGTCCTATCAACAACCATGTGTAGCAACCAAATTAATATTTGAAGTATGATATGTTAATTTCGTTACATAAATTAATAGTTCTTATGAAAAAGAACTAGAATAATAAAATTTCTAAATTTATAAAATCAAATTAAAAATTTTAAAATATAAAGAATTAAAATGAAATATAAAATAAGCATATAAGATCAAAATATTATTTTTATTTAAAAATAAAGATCAAAATTGTAACATTTAAAACGTTACAAAAAGTATAATCTACTTCAAGTAACATAATATCTGGTATTATTATTATTATTACTACTTTTTATTTTCGCTCCTCGTTTTGGCGCCAAATAAAGCAGCAAGTACCCTAACAAAAGATCAAATCCCCAAAGAAGCTGAAGAAGAAGGAAGCTCGAGAGGTGAGGAACAGTGTTGGTATCAATGGCTTCGTCGAGTCCACCGGAAGGATCAACGTTTCCTGTGGACGATTACGAGGCCTTGCTTTCCACCACCGACGTTGAGCTGCTCAAGAAAGCATGGCGTAACGAGAAGGCAGCCCCTGAGATTCTTCGTTTCGAGACTGATTTGATTGACCGCATCAGAGAACAGATCCAATTAATGGTATTTCCAAACCCTGGCCTCTTTATTTGATTCCTTGGATGATTGAATTGGAAACGGAACTGATGCTAATGTTGTGTACCAATGCTTCCCCCTGAAGCTGAAATTTCAGAATTATTTAACTAATCTTGTTACTTTAGTGAGTTCTTTTCTTAAATGAAGATTATTTTATGTTCTTGCTGAGACGAAGGTTGAAACTTTGTTAGGATTAGTTTTGTACTGTGAGAGTTATCAGTGGAGCCACCTGGGAAACCAGGGAATGAATGCTCTTCTCTTAACTCTAAGGTTGCGTTTACCTGTAGTTTTGGGTTGATGTTTTGGTAAGTTGGTTACATACTTCTTTGGTTATATTTAATCTCAACAAAATAAAGGGCATTTCTGTGCCTAATTTTTCGTCTCTGCAGTAGAAGCATTGGAATCTTGTGTCTTGGGTGGTTTTGTCACTATTAAAGGCGGTGTATCTTCTAGATGACGGTGTATCTTCTAGATGATTTTGTCCCTATTGAGTTCTTGGAGCTCTTTCTCTTGAGTGAATTAACCAATGAGATGTAGCTGACCCCACCTAGTAGGATAAGTCTTTGTTGTTATTGTTGTTGTCCCTCAATTGTTAAAGGCTACTTAATTTTAGTCTCCCAGAACCAGTGTACATGTTAGTTCTAACAAACTCATTTTACATGACTTTTTCAATCTTCTGGCATCCTGCATCACTTACAAATGGACTTAAAGTGCTGCGATTTTGTAATTTTCAGGACAAATTTGCGTATCACTAAGGAAGAATGTTAAATGGATATCTAACTATTATTCAGGGACTAAATCATTAGTTCACTCTACTTTCTTTCACCTTTCAATGTTTGGTGCTCTTTATTTATTTATTTATTTATTGAGGCAGGAAGAAACAGTGGAGGAGAAATCAGCTGCTGGCATTGATCCCCTTTCAATATCTCTCTATCAGATGGACTTGGATAGAGCCCAGTTTCTACTAAGATCATATCTCCGGATCCGCATCCAGAAGGTGGCTCTCAGCTATTTGCTCCACTCTTAGTAATAGGATTATTCTGGGTGTTATTTTGTAATTGATCTTTGTCCATTTGGTTTTTTTTTTTTCATCTCTCTCTAAAAAAAAAAAAACTTGTTAGTGACTGCATCAAAATCTTTAACCAGACTTTTGAGTTATATTTTCCATGTGAATTCTCTTGCTTTTTGATTCACCCTCCCCCTTATCTTTGTGACCAAAATTTTATCATCATCAATTCTACTTAGATAGTTGGTGATTAATTATGATGCCTGCAATAATTGTTGATATATTTGAAGACATGTCAACCGGCAATTAGACTTGACTAATTGTTATAGTCATTAGATTGTATTTTGTTTAATAATATAACCATTTTTTATTGCAGATTGAAAAATACATGTTCCACATTGCGAAAACTGATGAACTTTGGAACAGGCTATCTAAAGAAGAGAAAAGTTTCACTAGAAGGAAAGGAAATTTTCTTTTTCGCTTATTGTACTACAAATATGTAAGCATTTCTTTTTATTGGTTTTTGAATCTAGCATTTTCGTTGCAGGTGTACAGGCGATCTAAAACAACATCTGGAGGAGAGTGTTCTATCAAAGCTTCCTGAAAATTATCAATCTTTCCAGAGGCAATCTGTAATAAGTGAAGAGGATGACATGGGTAATCTAGAATCCTTACAAGTTAGTTTGTGTTTTCTTTCTTTGCTTGTAGCATTTTTGCTTCTAAAGTGCAGAATCTGCAGATAACTGTCTTTCTATATGAGATTCTTGACTCAAATGTTCATTTTTCCTTCTTTCTTCTCATCCGTTTAGTCCTTTACATCCTCTTGTACTTTTTGGAAGTGAGTTTATTCACTTACGCTGGCAGTAGGAATGAGATCTTTTAAACCCATATTGAATACATTGTAATCTAGTAGGCGCTCCTCACTTTTAAAATTGCCGTATACAATCCATGGAAGTACCACAACCTTGCTATGTGTTGAGCTCTCATGTCCTTATGTGTCTGACTATTGTTCAATTAATTAAATGGCGGTTATTTGTTCATTATCCCTTTTTCTTCTCCCCTCGCGGACTAAGATATTTATTGATTGACATTTTTCTTTTGTATGTTTCAGTTCCAGAACCACAACTAGACACATTTGTTGTATGCAGAAGCAAAGAGTATCTCACAGGCATCCAGCTTGAGGATGGACCAGTTGATGACAGGCAATTCCATATTCTTGGATGAATTTGTGGTCTTTTTGCAAAGAAAAATGTGAGGAACTAATTTCTTCAATTGTAATGGCAGGTCAAAGCTCTTTGAAATGGAGCCTGATGTCCTCTACTTCATATGTTACAAGTCTATAAAGGCACTTGTAGAAAGCGGGAAAATTGAGCTACTCTGATAATTCAACACTTCAGGAGATAAAGTTATATGAGATGCCTCTTATAGCTTATCAATTGTCTCCCTCACACCAAAGTTTCTTCCTTAAAGCTTTAACATGATCATCAGTTTTTCAGCACAGTTGTGTGGCCTCTTCTTAATTCCTATGGTTTCTTGGTTCCTCAGAAGCAAACATTTTGTACATTCTGGTCCTAGACACTGTCAAGAAAAGGAAATCAGCGCTTACAGAACTGGGTCAGCATCCTGGTCGGACGAGGCTGCATGTGGATTGATTCTGAAGAAGTCATCCTTGCTGAGTTGTCTGTACTTTTTTTAGTATTTGAGGAAGCTGGTTTGAACTTAAGACTTGCTAACTATTCATCGTGGCAACCCTCACTATTTTTTATATCATACCTAGTGACTTTACTGATGGTTATTATGTGTTTATTTTCTTGTTGGTGTGTTCTTTTCTCGTGTTTACTGATGGTTATTATGTGTTTGTGTTCTCTCATGTGTCCAGTCCATAATGTGAAGATTTGTGTTCTTTTCTCTGTAAATTTGTTTCCCTTGTAATTTCTTTTCGAAGAAGTTTTACTAATGATACTTGATACTTCTCACCAACCGAACTGATGCATATTAACTTTAGGAGACAACGAGGCAGCTTGTATTCTATCTTGTTACCAGTAACTTATATAGTTATATCTCTATAAGATGACTAATAATAATATAATTATTAACTGTAACCTAGGCTAAGATACTTTGAACAATAACATGACATTTTTCTTACTGTGCTTTATTTCACTTAATCATTTAACTATTTAAGCATTTTGGAAGAAATGACAATAAGAAGATTCATTATGATTCTAAGACATCCTAAAAAACTCATCTGAAAATGACATTTAAATTCTCTTTTATAATTGATTGATTGGAATAATTTAGTTATATAAACAATAGTCCTACATAGAACTAAAAAAAGGATATTAGATGTTCGTTAGTGATACAAATATCTGGAAGGAGAAAAAAATCCCTTGATGTTTTATAATTATCATTTATTTTGAGATGCTTAATCTTTTAGAGATTAAATTAAAATAATTGTAATTTTTTGAAAAATAAATTAATAATTTACACATTTTTTTAATATCTGATAAGCATGTCTGTCAACTGTCAAGTACATTCTCAACTGTTACTTACGAGGGAATATCTATCCGAGTGTATCAAGAAAGCCCGAAGGCTGTTCTCGTCCCTGTCGGGCACGACGGAGAATCTATACCGCACCAAAAAGGATCATAAACAAATTATTAAAGTGTAGCCATATTGCTTTACCTAAAGAATGTAGCCCAATTGTGACGGGTTTAGTTAATTAGTGTGATGTTTTATGATCTAATTTATCTGTCAAATATGAAACAAAAAGGTCAGAGCTAACGTAGTTATTATATGTGCGACATCATATTAATGCAAAATAAAATTTAAAATAAAATTAAGTATATTAATACACAAATAAAACTTAGGGTACAAAATGAACAACGATGTCTATAATTTTAATGATTAGCAAACCTATAGATTTTTCATATCAAATCATGCGGACACAAAAAGGGAATTTTTCGTGAGATAGAAAACTGGTCCATAGATATTACGATTTATAATGTACAAAAATTGTTTTACCCTAGGAGGAAAAAAAATCCCTCAACGTATTTTTTTTTCCTTCATGATGTATGATACAAGACATTATATTCAAGTTTGAGGCAGTAATAAGCCCTTCAAAAGTCATCATAAGATACAAAGGCCATGCCTACTAAAATGTACTTTTGTTCCAACGGAAATTTTTACTGCCTCTGAAAAAAATTGTATCATAGAAATCGGGAATTCCTATTGGAATCTACAGATTTAATGAGCATCTTTGCTATCACAGTGGCCATATCCAGTGATGGCACAATCAAGCTTCTGCAATTTCAGCACAACCATATCAAATTCTTCCACAGAAGCCATCTTACTGGCTCTGATAATACATAGTAGGCGGCCGCAAAAAGTGAGCTCAAGGCCTGAAACTCAATGCAACTATGAATCAATAAATGAAATACATTCATGTTAAGGAGTTAATTTATTAGATAGAAGGTTGATGCGAGAGCTCTGCTCAGGATGATCCATGTTAGAAGTTGGAATTGAATACTCTGATGTCTATTTAGCATCAAATAGGCGAACCTCCCTTATGTTTCATAAATATGCTACAATTCATCCATTTTTAAAATTATGCTTAAGAGAATTATTAAGATGTTATAACCTAGAAAAATGACTAAGGCACTATTTGAGTAAACAACTTATTTAAGTACTTATAGAATAAACGCTTATCATATAAGCAATTATATATAAATTATTTTTATAATTGAAGAGTTTATGAAAGTAAATTTCACATAAGTTATTTTCAGCTTATTTTCATAAGCTATTTTGGAGAGTTTATGAAAATAAATTGAAAACAACTTATTAGCATGTCATAAGCTATTTTTATAAGCTCTTCTAAATACGTGCATAAGCGCTTATGTCATAAGATAAGCCAAATAAACTCAAAATAAACTCTTCCAAACAGGTCCTAAAACACTCTTGGTTAGCAACATGCAACTCCAACAAGTTCAGAAAATATGCACAGAATATGCACACAGCTTCACTCTCAACCTCCTCAGAAGTTATGTTTGAATTAATTAGATTTAAATAAATAAGGATACTAATAGGCATTTGACAAATGAATCTAACCTTTGGCTGGCCTTCATGTATCAGTCAATGGTTTTATTAAGCATTACTTTATAAAAGGACTAATTAAAAGGGTATTTTTAAAATATAAATAGAGAGGAGGTCCGCATATTTATCGTCATTGTACTCTTAAGGTTCAGTTTCTATGATGAAATTTGGCCTCTCAATGTACTGAAATGAGGCAAGAAATGAAAAACTTACCAATAAAACAGTTGACCCCACTCAATCAGATCTTTCCAGATCCCGAAATCGTCTATCCCAATCACTAGCCTCAAACTCTTGCTCAATTAAGTCTTTGTCAGTACTGTACATAATTTGATCCTGTCCTATGACTGTCTTTTGGGCCATGTCCCGGGCATTGAGAAGCTGAAAGCCATGAAAGAGAAACCAAATGTTATGCTGAGTAATCCTTACACATACTATCCCATGCAGATAAGCCAAGATCAACTTCTATTAAATTAATTAAATTCTTTTACTAGGCGAATAGAAAATACTATTTGTCACGTTAAAGTTTGAGGGATAAACTGTCCAAAATAAATTTACAAGATGTCATCTGTGTGTGTGTCTGTGTCTGTGTGTAAACTAGAAGCCAAATATGAAAAGAGGGAACCAAAAAGATCATAAAATAATAGCAGAACAGGGAATATGGTAGATACATCTATTGAATGTGATAGAGAAATTAGCGGCACCCATCAACTCCACAATGATAAGGATACCAAACAAATTGCATTTAATGAAATAAAGAGTTCGAAATAGAAAAAATGAAATAAAAAAATATTCATTCAAAATATCATTTCCAAACTATTAAGTGCTTGGACGAAATCATCAAAATATGTAACGAGTAAATTCACTTCCAATACAGATTAATCATAGTCAGTGCTTAAGGAAACCACCTTAAATATCAGGTCGTCCATTCTGTCTAATTTTAATTCTTAAAATAATAATAATAATAATAATAGTACTAGTAATAATAATTATACTTTTAATTTTTTCCTTTTCTCCAGGATGTCTTCCATTTCTTAATGCTTATCCTATTATACATAGATCATCAGGCTCTTTTGATGTATACAACACATCTTATCATTTATCAAGAAACTTACTCTGGAGTATTACAGTTTGATATAATATATCAAAGCATATGAAATAAGACTGGAGATCCATAAACAGGAAATTAAGGAATTTCTTAGTGAAGCTCATAACAGAATGAGATAAGAAAGCAGCTCATCTAATAGAAAGTATCAGGGAAAAGAAAAACTGCTAATTATCGAACCACTCAATGAAACTATGGCTTCAAAATTTGAGACAGCAGTCATACAATAACCATAAAAAACAATAATAATAATGATAGATAAACATAGATACGGCTACCTTCCTCCTTAGTGAAATGTCAGGCAATTCAAGTACTCGCGCACACTGTTGCCTAGCTTTGTTTCTCTTTTCGATATCAGCATTCCATTTGCGAATAAAGAACCATCGAGCCAGTGGAATTGCAAAGAAAGAACCAGCATAAATCTGCAAATATTAATTATTCAATATACAGATAATAGAAAAATTAAAATCAATATTTTGACCACCATA
Organism: Biancaea sappan; assembly: GCA_037074585.1. Lineage (NCBI taxonomy): Eukaryota > Viridiplantae > Streptophyta > Magnoliopsida > Fabales > Fabaceae > Biancaea > Biancaea sappan. The sequence continues at coordinate 9,101,962 of CM073499.1, forward strand.
AAAACAAGGATTCAGAGTTGGCAGGACAATTAGCCAAACTACCACAATATGTTTTATTAATTATTGAGATAAATTTTATTTACTCTGATATGTAATGCCATAGCATGGTATGAGAGAAACCAATCAATCAATCAATGACACACGCCAAACCTCTGTTAATTGTATAGAACTGAAGTTATTAGTCACACCTGAAGAAGAGGAAATATGTCAGCTACAAATTTAATGAAGCCACTAGGTGCAACTGTCATGTCTCTGTGAATAAAAGAAAAACCCGAGTGAGGACACTGAACCTGATACAAGAGAAAAACTACTGGCTAATATCATATCGCAAGCATACTTCAACATAGTTCCAAGAATAATGACCCCAAACAGATTAAGACCACCCAGGCCTATGACCATTGCTCTTTCAGAGGCGCCAGTTTTACTGCAAAAGAAGAATTGCCCATTTTATCATTTAACCAGAGATGGACTACTACCAATAGGTCAGAACAAGAACAATGAAGAACCTGAATTGCCATTTCTTCTCCTTGAAAAACTTTTCAACACCTCCAACCCAATCTGCCCATCTTCTACCCACATATTCTTTCCGCCAGCTACTTTGAGAAGAAGCAGTCCGTTGCAGAGATGGAAACCTATATAGAATATTTCCCTGCACAACAAGCACTCTGCAAGTAAATTTAAAAAAAGAAGAAAAGAAATTAACTTATGGGAATACTATATTGTTGAGGGTGGAAAAAGGCAGTATAAGCTAAGAGAAAGGACTTGATGCTTTAGGTAAATCATAATGATTAGTTGTATCCTTATTTACAAAGATTTGCAAACTGGGTGCCAACAAGGAACATTCTTAAAAAAACCATCAGAGAAGAAAGGAGAAAGGAGGAAGAAAAAACAGCTTTTTTAAAAAAAAAAAAAATTTAATCCATTACATAGTATCAACACACCTCTTCATCAATTTCAGGCTGACCATCAAATTGCAAAAGAACAGGTAAGATATAGGACTCATCATCCTGCAATTATTCAAGAATACTATGTTAACCAGCAGCAAAATAAATGAGAAAGTAGGATAAATTTAAATCCTAAATGAATCTTGAACCAATACCAATATAATGTATAGGAGAATAAAGAGAACAAGAAATAAGAAAATAGGGTAAATTACAAGTCGACAATTTGTGCCTTAAATTCATTTAACATAACATAATCAAATCAGAATTTCGCTACTCTCAATGCAAATCAAGGTCAGATGAGCAAGCTGGAGAATATTTAGCGGAGTTTATAAATAAAATTAGCTAACTCTAACAGAAACAAACTGGACATACTGTTCAAAGTGGGCTAATCAGGTCATGTAATGTAACTTGTTATTAAACCACTGGTTTACCCACATAGGAAGTCCAGGCAGTAGTGGGATGTGCAGCAGTTATTTTTTTCAAATTGCAGTGCAGTTATCTTTTATTTTATGCAGTCAGTTGTTTTATTTTTTTCTTTCCTGCAGTAATTATTTTATTATTTGACAGTCACCATTTGTCATTTGTTATATTATATACTCCATTATGTGGAATGGGAATTATCAGATCAGTTATTATCAATTTACCTAGTGTGTGAGCACTAGAGATTTTGGTCCTCCCTATAATCTGAACCAGCAAAATAGGTAGAAAGAAGAAGTCAGATTCTTCTCACTCTCTTGTTGATTTTACTGTCACCAAACCCATAACAAGTTCTTACTACTAGGGGACCCGACATAACTCTAGTTTATAAATTATATCTAATTAAAACACTGAAGATGGAAGAGAATTCCCATTACTTAAGAAACCATTTTTCAACTTTGGTTACTTGTAAAAAAATTTGGTTTCCACATCAGCATCAATCAAAAAGTAAGCAATCAGGTATTAAGCAAGTACTTTGAAGATTAATGGGCTACAAAACAGAGAAATTGTTTCTTTTTATATGGATTAACAAATTAAAAGGGGAAAAAATCTGAAATGTTAGAGATAGTAGAATGAAAACCAACAATATTGAATAAAAAGTAAAAATCCTCACGGACGTTTAATCTTTTCAATTGCTTGTGAGAAGTGCTAGAGTTCAGTATGCTGGACAAGCACACATTCTCTAAGTCCATTAGCAGAAAAACGAACTAAATGATCCCAAAGCAAACTCCACATTTTATCAGGCAAGATAACCTGTTAAAAAACATAAGTTACCTTCAGGTCCTTCACTGATTCTACATCAAGGTATGGAGCAAGTTCTTCAGCTGCAACCACTCCACCATTAGATGCTATGTATTGTCCAATCTGCAAATAAAAAGCACAGTGGTACAATTACCATTTATCTGGGAAAGAAAGATGCTAATGTGGATGACAAACAACATAGTCCAAGATAATATTCGAAACATATTTTTATAGATACGGTAGCTTTAGAATAAGATGGTCAACAAGAAAAAAGCCAAATGCAGAAGTAAAACTCAAAAGATGACAAAGAAACCCTATTTGAAACTTTAAAAAGTGTAACTTAGACAAGGGACACAGTAAACAGAATACAGGATAAAATCAAAAAAGGGCAAAAAAAATAGTAATAATAAAAGAACCAGAATAGCAAATAATTAAAGGCAACGGACCACTAAATTCAGTCCGCAAATATTACCAACTTCCATCTCTCTTCTTCAATTCCTTGATTTGGATCACCGTCTCCAAATACATATGAGAAGACCTATAAAGAAATGATTTAATTAGAGACAAGTAACAAACATTAAAGACACATAAGATCATTTGCAGCACACACCGATTCAATGAAGTTCATCTTGTCATCATCAGTTTGTATCCTTCGTCTCCTATAGTAATATGGATCCCAGTACCTTGCAAAGTATAAAATTATAGAGATGTCACTGAAAATTTCTCCCAAAAAAAAAATGTTTTTTTTCAGTTAAATAATGCAACTAGACATGTCAGTTATAGATACAGATTACAATGGGTATGAGTTAAGAGCATTAATGTAATAAAAACAGCTGTAATAACTTTTCCAACCTTCAAAGCCAACACATTTAGGCAAAGAAAAAGTTAGGATTTATAGAATAGCAGAAAATTCACTCAGGGAATTTAGGTTATTATAACCAAAAGTCAAGACCTTTACCAACATCTTAGAATGCACTTTCAGAGTAGATGAGCAGAAAAACAATAATGCATTAATAATTTGTATAACTGGTTTTCTTTAATTAGCAAGTGAACATATTAATTGCATAGCTTCTGTATCAAAATTTAGACAAGCCGCCTATAATTTTCTGGGAAGAGATGAAGAGGATAAACAGGAACTCAATTTAGCTACATTGCATCACAGTAATCAAGCATCCATATTACAACCACACCAATTTCTTCAAACTATCTTCCTCTTCTCACTATTCTTCTCTCTTGTCTTCTCTTTCTTGTTTTACCCCTTCTGCAGGCATATGCACACTTCAGGAAGGAAGAACTGAAACATTTTCTCAACTACCATAATTTTTTTAAAACTTAAATAAATAAATTTCCTGTCAGCAGAAAATCACATGGGCCAAGAAGCAAAACTATTTCAACTGTTCTTATAAAAGATAAGTTTTATGATACAAACAATAATCACCCCCCTCCCTCATCACCCCAAAATACAAATATTATTATGGCAGTCTCCACATTGTTCAAGCTATAAGCCAATCAAGCCTTCCATTGTGCAATGTGCTTCTGAAACACTAAGAATTTGGAGCAAATATTTACCAGAACAGATCTACTGGATTGAAGAAGAAAGTGACTCCTGAATCATACGTTCTACCTCCCCGCCTTCCACGATTGTCCTCCTCACTGTTGTAAGTAATCCACATTGTTAATGCATTGAAATGACAAAAGATTTCAAAATTCATCATGCTTGGTAATATCGGGAACAATAAAGCTCATTTTAAAGAATTCAAGATAACAAGCTCGCCAAGTACCTTCTGCTAGAAACCAGAGCAATTATTGTAGTATAGACAATAACAATGGACGCTATAAGTGCTGTCCCAAAAGAAACCCTTATCAAGTATTCTCCTGCGGCCTGTCAAAGGCAATGTCATATAACATAGATAACCAACCCTAGAAGCAACATATCAGCAACAATTTTTAGAGAAGGTGAGGATGTCTGATACCTTTGCCTTTTCAAGAAATGGTTCAGCTTTAATCCTAAAGGACTTGGCTGCGAGCTTTGATCGATAATTTTTTGGAAACACATACAGAATGTCGCCTTCCTCTGAGACCTGCAGATACCATCTTGGAACAATTGTACTCACATCAAAAAACTTAAAAAGATATAGAAGAGACGTGGAGCACTGAAACTTGTATCAAACACGACACTTAAATTGCATGAAAACACTAAGTATTTTGAGGTGTTCCAGTTTCCTTATGGTGTCTGTTAGTATCTGTGCTTCTTAAGAACCCGCTTCACAGTGTCACAAACATTCAAAAAACTACCTCTAAGAATCCATCGGTATCGGCAGCAAGAGCCTGAAGAGCCTTCTGAGCTTCATTCAATTTAAGCCCAGCCTTGCTAGCCACATCCCCGACAGTCACCCTTCCTCCACAAGCATCCACGGCATCCATCGTTCTCTTTCTCACGTCAGATGATAACTTATCGCTTTCCACAACGCCTCCTGGTCTTACCCCTTGAGCCACATCAGTGACATCAACACTCGCTCTAACAACCGGCAGTAAAACCCTATAATCCCAAACCCTCTTGGGAATTCCTGGGGAAATCGGCTCTTGCACGATTGGGAACAGGTTTGGGGGCTTAGGAAAAGTTGAAGATTTAAAGAAAATCAGAGAGTTAGAGTAGCACCGAGAACTTGGTATCGCAGTGAAGCATGTGGAAATGCTCGCCATCGGGTGATTTTGGAAATTCGTTGCGAGCTTCAAGTTATCGACATGGAAGAAGTTTCTGAGCCACAAACTTGGGAGTTTCGTGAAGAGAAGAGAAAGAGGAATGGGCTTGTGGTTTCCAAGAAATTTTTTGATGTAAGCGAATTTGAAATCTGCGAATCTTTGAAGGAAGACGAGATTCAAAGGTGAACAATGCACGATGGAGGGTGTGGGCGAAAAGAAGGCGGGAGGATGAGGCTTGTGGTATTGACGAATCTGCCATATAATATATAATTTATTACATAATATTTAAAAGGATAAAATATATTAGTTACATTGAACAATAATTTTAGATTCTATAGTTTGAAATACTATTGATAAAATTGGATCAGATTGATCGGAAACTAGAGGGGGTATCGGTCCGATCTTGCCATTTAACCGACCAATAGTTAGAAGTGGACAAAAAATACATGGTAACTCAAGTAATTGTACAACTGTCAAATATGTCATCGCTCATGTAAATAAATAAAAAAGAAAAAACCAAAGAAGGAGAAAAAAACAATGAATTTAGTATATAATTTCACAAGCGCAGGGAGCAAATTGGATGAATTGAACTGCATTCGTCTAGAATTGTGAGCGCGTGAACCCACAACTTCCCTTAACCTCTCTTATAAGGCCATTAACATATATTAATATATAAAGTTTTTTTTTCCTTGTTCAAAGCAATGTGGGACTTACTTACTTTTTTACAATATTATTTTTATAACTAAGACTTAGTTTGAAATTATGGATATTATGAGTTGTAATGAATTATTAATTATGAATTAATTTTTTTTTATTTCATTCACTTATTGTTATGAATTTTCAATTATATTAAATATTTTAATATTTTAAATTATGTATATTTTTAATATTTTAAATTATGTATATTTTTAATATTTTTTAATTACCACCGGTTTAACCACGTCTGACCACTGAACCTTGAACCAGTGGCTCCACCGGTTCAATGACCGGTCCAGTTTTAAAAATATTGGTTTGAAAATAATGAATTTAGTCTTTTTAGTTTTTAAAATCATGAAATAGCCCTTGGAATTAGTTTTTTATTTGTTAACTATTAGTCAGTGCTAACTGGGATGCTAATGTTAATAGTAAAATCTATGTCAGTGCTAACTGTATACCACTTATAATGACGTAGACTAACCACGTGAACTCCTTAAAAAAAGTTTTAATTTATTCACTTAAGTCTTTAGTCAAAATTTTCTTTTTGACTAATTTTTTATATAAACTCGTATTCTACTTTGTCTAGGTCCTTAGTTTAAAAATATATTTTTTCTTTGTCAAAACTATCTCCTACAAACTTTTCATTTTGTTCAATTTAATCCATGTTCTTTACTTTTATATTTTTTTCTCACGGTTTGATTCTCTAAATTAGTTCATAATTTTATTTTTAGTCATGATATGATTTAATATATCATTTCTACTCAAAAATAATGTAAGAAATGAATTAAAATTCAAGTTTAAAACTTACCTTTTATTCACTTAGGTCCTTGGTCAAAAATTTTCTTTTGTCTAATTTTTGATATAAATTAGTCTTCTACTTCGTCTAGGTCCCTGGTTTAAGAATATATTATTTCGTCAAAATCATCCCCTACAAATTTTTCAATTTGTTCACTCTAGTCCCAATTTTTCACTTTCATTTTTTTTCTGATTTTTTGGTCCCCCAAATCAGTTTATAATTTCATTTTTAGTCATGATATGATTCAATCTATCATTCATACCCAAGAACAATACAAGAAAAGAATTAAAATTTAAGTTTCAAAATTTACCTTTTATTTACTTAGGTATAAATGATAGATTGAAGATAGATTATTTTGGGTAGAAATGATAGATTTAATCATATTATGACAAAAAATGAGATTATAGACTAATTTGGAGGACCAAATTGTGAGAAGAAAGTATGATAGTGAAGAACAAGAACTAAAGTGAACAAACTGAAAAGTTTGTAGGGGATGATTTCGACAAAAAAAATATATTCATAAACTAGGGACCTAAACAAAGTAGAAGACTAATAAATATAAAAAATTGGACAAAAGCCTAAGTGAATAAAAGGTAAGCTTTGAAATTTGAATTTTAATTTATTTCTTTTTTTTTGTAGAAATGATAGATTAAATCATTTCATGACTAAACATGAAATTATAGACTGATTTGGAATAACAAACCATGAGAAAAAAGCATAAAAGTGAAGAATAGGGACTAAACTGAACAAATTGAAAATTTTGTAGGCAATGATTTTGACAAAAAAATATATTTTTAAACTAGGGACCTAGACAAAGTATAAGACAAGTTTATATCAAAAATTAGACAAAAGAAAATTTTTGACCAAGGACCTCAGTGAATAAGCTAAAACTTTTTTTTAGGGAGTCCACGTGGTTAGTCCACATCAGTATAAGTGGTACACAGTCAGCTCTGACATAAATTTTAATACTGACATCAGCATTGCACTTAGCATTGACTAACCAAAACTTAACTTCGCGAGCCTATTTCATGATTTTGAAAACGACAAGAACTAAATTTATTATCTTCAAACTATAGAGACTAAAATCATTATTCAATAAAACTATAAAAACGTCAAGTATATTTTAACCATTAAACTATATAATTTATTACAATATATTTTACTCCTTCACTATTGTATTTAATTTTCTTTTTCTCTTAGTATCTCGCATGTTTTTTTACGTAATTTTTGAATATTAATTATTTAATTATAATTATATACAATATTTATTATTTTTTTCATAATTTATAAATTTTGAAGTTCAAAAATTAAAATTGTAGTAAGATTTTTTTTCTTTGCTTTTTTTAAGTCTAAGCTGATTTTCTTTTTTGTCAAAAATATTCATGTATTCATTTAGAAACAAAGGAAGAGAGACAACTCTTCAATACAAAAATATACCAGGATGAAACTCTCGACAGCAATACAACCAAAACAATAATGATTTGATTGGTTGAAAACTAAACAGATTATCACATTAAAATCATAGTTCGAATCGATTATTGAACCGGTAGAAGTATCGGTTTAAGGTTTAATGATTGGATTATGGTTGAACCGCGATCGAATCGGTAGTAATTAGAAAATATTTAAAATATATATAATTTAAAATATTAAAATATTAAAATATTTAATATAATTAGTAATTTATAACAATTCAAGATAATATATTAATATATATATATATATATATATAATTACATTATATAATAAAAATCATAAATTAATAACAATAATATTTAAATATAATCTACTTATTAATAAAATTCATACTATCATTTACCTATTAAATATATCCACCTACTCACACTTTCCTACCATTTCCCACTTCCCCAATCTCACTGCCTAATACTCATTATTTCGCTTTTCAGAATCCCACCTCACTTCCCACTATCCCACCCATTTTTCAATATGTCCCACCCATTCTATGCTGTTCTTGTCCCTTCACTTCCTAATTCCCATCTCAGTTTGTCATTTTTTTCCTCTGTCTCTTTCTCTGTCTTTCACCATTCACTCGATTGTCTCTCCATTTATGTCTCCTCTTTCTCCTTTTCCGTCTCCTGTATTACCCACATTCTTCTTCTACTCGACGACGGAGACCAGTGGGTAGGCGAAGGTGAAATTGATGCTGATTTTTCTTCTTTTTCTTCTTCTTTCCAAGCGGCGACACTGAACAGAAGCTGATTTTTTTAAATATATATATATATATATTCTTCATCTTCACTGTCGAGAAGAGCCTTTTTTTTTCCAGCCAAAAACTAGTTCGATCATAACCGGTTCGAGAAAAAAACTGCTGGTCAAACCCAGTTTTTGACCAAGTTGGACCGATTATTTGACTTACCAATTTTTTGGTATGACCGGACCGAATCAGGTTTCGGTTCCCAGTCCAACCTGTTCGATCGGTCAGTTCGGTCTGATTTTTAAATCTATGATTAAAATAGACCAATAAAAATAAAAACAAAAACAAAATTCCCCGTATCAAGATGAAAACAGGTATGTGAGTATATACCAATGTTTTAAAAATCGAATCGGTTACTGAACCGATAGAGGCACTAGTTCAAAGTTCAATAATCGGACCATAGTCAAACTAATGATACTTAAAATACTTATATTAATATACATAGTCACATTACATAATAAAAATCATAAATTATTAATAATAATATTTAAATATAATTTACCTATTAATAAAACTCATAATATAATTTATCTATTAAATATATCTCACTCACTCACGTGCTTCTCTCCATTCCCACTCCTCCCTAATATCGCTTCCTAATTCTCATCATTTCACTTTTTAGAATATGCCAGCATCCCTTCCTCAACTAGGGGTGGGCAAAGGATCCGACCCAACCCGCCCAACTCGTTCATTTTAAGTTAGTTTGGGTTGGATTAGTAGGCTGGATTAGGTTGGGTTGAGAATTTTTCAACCCAACCCGAATCCCCATTAATAATTTTTTTTAAAGTTTTTAGTCCTTCAGATCTGCCTTCTCCCTTCTCGACTTCTCTTCTCCTTTCAAAATTTTCTCTAATCCTTCTTTGTGCTAAATAGTCAATATCTCCTTCAAAGGCTCCATCTGTGGTGGTCGCTTAGTGACTCTGTCTCTTTTCCTCGGCTCAGCCGCCATTTTAAGGAGATGAGAGACAAAGAAGGAAATTATTGATGAGAGAGAGAGAGAGATAGAGAGATGGAGAATGAGATGAGAGGCTGAGAAAGATATGGGCATATGGCGATAGAGAATGAGATGAGAGGCAAAGATAGATATGGGCATCTGGTGATGGAGAAGGAGATGAGAGATAGAGAGATCTAGGAAATTTTGTATTATTCTTCTTCGATTATGTATTGTTTGTTTTTGCGAAATTCTAGGAGAGATATCTTAGGGGATCTGCGAATTTTGCCTTAGTTTGTTGGTGTATATAGCTATATGCCGAATAATGCTTCTTGGATATTTTTCTTCTTCTTTTAGGAGAGAGATCTAGGAGATCTTCGAAGGCTTTGTCAGTAACCTTCCTTGATTAACTATTGCCTTAGATTTTTTTCTTCTTGTATGGCTACGAGAGAAAGAAAGAAAGAGAATAAAAAAAAAAGTCAACTCGCTAAGCTTAAAGTAAATCTACCTCTCCAAGCTTGAAGTAAATTACCAATTCCTAATCCATAAGTCAAACTACACCTCCTAGCTTGTAGGCCACTAATCACTCCAAGCAACACCTGCTAAAGGAACTCTTTTATAACTGTATAGGTTAATAATATATTCATATATATATATATATATCAATCCACAAAGATAGCATCTCTAACTAACCATAATAGTCTACGACCAAAAAGGACATAATGGTTTCCCAATCAAAGGACTTATACACATAAATGTATAAATACATACATCTATTTCTTGACCCGTAGGTCATTGTCATCCTTAGGCTCATAAGTCGATATTACCTCTCGGCTCATAGGTCGATGTTATCTCTCAACTCATAGGTCAATATTATCTCTCAGCTCATAGGCCAATATTATCTCTTAGCCGATATTATCTCCATGCTCAAGGAAATTAAATTTTTACGCTCAAAGGCGTTAAAATCTCCATGCTCAATGGCAAATTCTCCATGCCCAAAGGCAACCCAATTCCCTTACACGTAGGCATATTATTCTCCGTAACTCCCATGGGTCTAACCTATAATTCTCCTATCGAACCATCAAGGTTCAAAGCACAATTACTCCAATAAATCTAAACATATACATATACAATATTCATATACACACAATACACATTTCAACCTATGAAATAATTCACATATTTGAGTAAGTCAGCTACTCGTACTTACCCATGTTCAACTACTCACAATACTAAGAATAGTTACCACAAAAAGTTTCTCCAAGTCCGAGGGCAAATTAAATTATCTCTCCTCCTAACGCGAAGTCAGGGAGTCTTTGATGTAAAGCCACAAGGTATAATTGGCACGATGCCAATATCATCACCATGACATATAAAAGCATATACATGAATATAACCTATTGTAATCATAAATAGAAATTGGTCAAACAAGACATCTATGTTTCACAAATGTCAACTGTCAAGAAATTTACATTAACAACCATACTCTCATTTCTCCATCATTCCTCCACTCCCAAGATAACCCAAAAGGTTTCCAAATCACTTACATTAATCACTAGTGCATCAACAATGAGCAAACTAAGTAACATAGAATAAAACTAAGCTGATAGGCTAGATTAAACAAGCCTTTTAAGTCTTCATAATTCATTCATGACAATACATAATACAGATATAATTTAATGCAATTGAAAGTTGTCAACGAAACTCCAAAAGTGAGCTAGCTACTCACTTGGGATAAGGCCCATTCCTATGCAGAAAGACAATGATCTGCTCCGCCGAACAATTCGCTGAACTATGTTATCCTAAGCTTCCATGACTTCATTCCTTCCTCAAGCTATCCATGGATGGTGCTGCAGAAGGGACTTGGGTGCTGAACAGAGGGGTGGGAGGAAGAGCTACGAGAGAGAAGAAGAAATTGGATGGGAAGAAGAGGGTGATGGGAACTTAGGTTAGTGTAGTGCGGGGCCCACTTCCATTCTTTTCAATTTGGTCCCTTTGGTAAAATTAGCGCCTTGCAAAAATTGGGAAAATTTAATCATAAATAAGGCACCCAATTACACTTCCATAACATACACATCACCATATCCCATTTTCGTTAAAATACCAAAATCTCGCATTTATTCACTTTAGTCCCTCTCGTGCCTCCAAGTCCACTATAACTTCCAATTTATCATCCGCAAAGTACCAGCATCCTCATTTAATCCATTATCCCTCAAGGTTTCTTGTTTTGTCTTTTTCTCAATCATACTTCATATTTTATTTTCTTTTCACTATAGTCCTAAAGCGTACTTCCTTCCATTATAATTTTTTTACTTGAACAAGACAAGTCTTAGTCCTTATTAAACTTTATGATCCCCCACCCCTCTAATCAAAACTCCAAAATTCGCAAAAAAAGTTCACTCTCACGAATTTATATACTTGAAACTATACCATAATACATGGGGTATTACAGATATAACCAGAGCGTTTGCCTTTCCTATTTTTTTTTCACAAAACAATTTCAAAGAAAAGGTAATTTAGTAAAATTACACCACATATTCTCTTTCCTTTCCCTTAGAATAAATACATACCAAACAAAATGATATTTCATTTCTTTTATTCCTTTCTATCTCATATCAAACATGTCACGACCCGTTACTCGGGCCTGTGACCGGCACAGTGACACTATTACTAGTCATTGTAAGCCTCTTATTCTTACTACGCCTTTCGTATTATTCAATTATGTGAAAGCATATAAATTATTATTATCATGATTCTATTCATTTTGATAGTGTTATTCACATATTCATTGTCAACATACAATGTTAGTCAAACGTACCTAGCTTCCTTACTGCTTACAAAAAATTTTAAGAAAATGAATAAACACTCACACACAATCAGATTTCAAAAAAGATGCGTACATTGTAACCTCACTATTCCGTTTCATAGATATTATGACCAATCATACAATACATCCTAAACTTTCTCTACTTTTTTATTTAAAAATATTATTCTAATTTGGTTTACAATTTTAAATAGTAATAATAAAGTAGTTCTTTGAATATGTCTCCCCTGAGAGAATAATAATCTGGAATCCAAGAAGCATTATTCATTTGTAAAATCATAATGCCCTCTTGTAAATAGTTTGTTTAATTGGTTCCAACACCTACATGCTAAAGATTTCATTGTATTTTAATATTTGCTATCTTATTAATAATACTAGTTATTTTATTTAAATGTTCCCATGCCTAATCTTTTTTTTTTAATTTAGGTTTCTTACCTCTACCTTAGTCTTATTTTTTATTAATTGAATTTCTTCTTCCTAATTATCTTCTTATATATCTCTCTCTTTTGATTTAAGGGGGGTGTATGCCTACCCTTCTTAAATCTATTTTTCCCTTTTTTGTTTGTAATTTTATCCAATAGTTTAAGTTGTTTTAATCACTTTTCTAATCTATTACTATTTTATTATTTAACTTTCCTTAAATTTCATTTATTTAAGAGAAATTCCTTTCTTTATTTTCCTTATATTTACTTTCCTTAAATTTTAAACCTTTAATTAACTTTTTAAAGTCCAACATAGTTTTTATAAAATTAAAATACCCTATACTTTGTAATAATTATTCATTACAAAAGGAGCGCCTTTTTTAATAATTACTCATACTAACACATATAATAATAACTGAAATACCTCTACCTATATCTTTAACTTGACATCCAAGGTACCTTATAATTTAACATATAATTATCAATCATCAAAATTCACCAAACATCAATTGAACTATTTTATAAAATTAAATTAAATTAATTTAATCATCATATCATTCAATTGACGTAAATAATATCGTTATAATAATTATATAATTTACAAAAAAATCTATTAATCATATTTATTTGTCGAATTCCAAATAAAGATCCTTAGTCCGATCTTAAGTGTTCTAATGATTACATAATACCTAGAGATCTTATTCTCAAATGAAAATATCGAACCTATCTAGTAACGGGAAAGTTTCTCAAGCAAACCCCTACCACTTCTCAAGTGAGTTTTCCTCTTCCGTAACTGGATCTGGAGGAAAAAAAAAAAGAAAACGAAGGTGAGTTACAAGAACTCAGTGCATGTAATAGCCAAAAAATAATAGAGTCCAAACACGACATCAGTTACATCAAATATGCCTGAAAGCTATAAGTTCAACTGAAACACATGATTAGAAAGACATACCCAAAATTTGCACTTTGTGCATCATACATAATAAAAACAAACTAGGGTATGGTATTCATCACAGGCAAAGACACATTGGGAGCAATTGCTCAGCCTCCGGCCTTACTCAATGTCAATATGATGCACTGCCTATCCATTTCAATAGTGGGGTGTCGCAAGGGTCCAGCCCAGCCACTCGGGCTCCCTTATCTCATTGTGAGGAAAGCATCGTTTCAATGGCTTACCGAGTCTATCTTTGATTGGTCATAGCTCGCCGCACAAAGGAGATACTAACCCACTACAACAATTAGCTCAAAGGCACATATAATCACATATATACAATAATCATACTGCAAAATTACATAAGTTATACAATTTTCTTTTTAAACTTCATAATATGAATCACTATGGTAGTAAGTTAATCCATCATCACAACAATAATAATAATTCTTGTATCAACATAATAACCAAAAAGTTGTATTTTTCTATAAAATGTAAATCAGTCGTGTAATGGTAGTGGCTATGGCTTCCACGCCAAACTAACCCTATTTCTTTATTATTATTAATGCCAATAATAATCTCTATTTCATCCTATTTTATTCTTTACTCACGTAATCCTGGGATTCTACCCCAGTATAATCAACGTAATATGACTCGCTAAGATAAAATTATTAACCGATTTGTCCACTCACCTGGATTTCAATGATGTCTTTATTGTCATCTGGGTGTGAACTGGAGATGTGAATGTGAATTCGGGAAAGTTACAACATGGAGTTTTTAATTTAAGAGAGTGAGGCTAATTACTTTGCTTGATTTAAGATTCTTAATCTCAAAAGGCCAAATTATAAGATGCATGATTTAAGATCATATCTTGTTTACAAAGTTTCTTCTTCCCTACATGTGTTCTTGAAGCTCACGTTGTAGGAGTCATGTTTATCGAGTGTGCTCTAGTGTGTGTGGTTTCTAGAATGAAAGGGAGTAAGGGGACAGTTGGGGTTCTCTTGGGGTGGGAGATATTTTGTGTGCATTAAAATTTCTAAAGAGATTAAATATGTTTTTAGTTTAAAATTGTTAAAAGTATATTTAAATTGAATTAGATTGTGTGATGAAAATAGGAGATCTTGAAACATACATATAACTCAATTAGATTATATTATATTAAATAATTAACATTTAATTTAAACATTTAGGGCCCGTTTAGATAGTACAATTTACAACTTATTAGAAGTTTTCTACTAGTATAAGTGCTTTTATGTGAAAAAAAAAGTGTTTGGATAAACTTAATAAGTAATTTATTAATCATTAAAAAGTTGTTTTAAGCTTATTTTCAGAAGCCCTTTTTTTTAGCTTCTTGAAAAAGCTTGTGCAAAATAAGTTGTTTTGTATTTTGACAAGATAAATATATCCCCAGTCATGATTTCAAATTATACAAAATCCATTCCATCACCATCGTCATTCTATGCTCTGACGTCACCTCTAACACCTCTCATTCCATCACCATCGTGAAGGATTTAACTGAATTAAATTAAAGAACTTGATCAGTTTTGGATACAAGATCATAGTATATTAATTAACATGTAAGTAGAAGAATAGATCAAGGATATGTATTTAGGGCAGCAGCCAAAACTCATGATCATAATCGATCATCAGGTATAATTAAATATAAGAAAAGAAAACAAAATAACTGAAGAGAGTAAAACTGCTCTTTTAGCCAAATATATTTTCAGATGTTGTTACTTAAATGAGAATGCTACACTACATATATAGGCAGAGAGTAAGGACCCCTCCTTGTGAAATCCTAATGGGCTGACATTCCCATAATTAGTCAGCCCATACAAGGCCCAATTTCAATTCAATAAGAATTGTTTAATTTAGAATTTATAATTAACCTATTATTAAAATTGGATAATACATATAAATAAATAAATATATGTATAGATAAATATAATTTATGGTAGTCCATATGAAAAATCCAACAATCTCCCACTTGGACAATATAAATCATTAGTTTAAAGGATAAATAATTTCCAGATTTAATAATACAACAAAATTAATATATCAATTATGAGTTGTCACTTTTTAAGTTAACAAAACTCAAGTTAAATCAAGGGGTAATAAGTATTTGAAAATGCAAAAGCCACGTTCAATAGGAGTACTGGCATCTTACATGTCAAGATCTTCAACAAAAGATTTGACTAATATGTGAAATTGGCGTCAGAATATACATTATAAAGATGTGATCTTTGTTCAATCTTGACCAATGGTCCAAGCATCTAAAAATGCTTTAAGTGATATGATAGTATAAGTGACGTTATCTGAAACATATTTCATAAGAGTGACACTAAGTAAATATTAAATTTCAAATTCCCACTAACCTAAAATATCAAAAGACTTAACTAAATCCAAATGAGCTATATAATTCTGAAGAGCTCCAATAGTTAAGCCTTTAGTTAATGGATCTGCTAACGTGTTCTCTATAGTAAGATGCTTAATACGAGTTTGAAACTCCAAAATTTTATCTCCAACAAACAAATATTTAATATCAAAGTGCTTTGATCGAGAAGAGCTTCTGTTGTTTTTGAGAGAAAAGCACAGCATCAATGTTGTCGCAATTATCACAAATGTCGCTTGTTGTAAGGCTACTTATTAAGTTATATGGCTGAAAATCTTAATCTATGGCTTTCATATTGTTGAAAGCATTTCTATGCCACTTGTGATATATTGTGTCAACATTGATGCTATGCTTTTCTCTAAAAAACAACAAAATTTTTCCTCCAGCAAACAGATATTTAATATCAAAGTACTTTGATCGAGAGGAGCTTTTGTTGTTTTTGAGAGAAAAGCATAGAAGCAATGTTGTCGCAATATATCACAAGTGGCCTAGAAATGCTTTTAACAATATGAAAGCCCGAGATTAAGATTTTCAGCCACATGACTTAACAAGTAGCCTCATAGCAAACAACATACTCTACCTCCATGGTAGAAGTAGTTGTGAGAGTCTGTTTAACACTCTTCCAAGAGATGACTACTCCTATCATCATAAAAAATAGAGCCAAAAGTAGACTTTCGGTCATCAGGGCAACTATGCTAAATAAGAAACAGAATAATCAATGACCTAAAGTTGATTAGATTTTCTATAGGTCAACACATGATTCTTGGACCCCTGCAAATATCTCATAACCTTTCACAGCTTTCAAATGACTTAAATCTAGGCTGCTCAAGCATATCCCTAAAGCATTAATAGCAAAAATAATATCAAGACGAGTACAAATTTGAATATATATTAATTAGCAGAAGCATATAAGACCTTTTTGCTCTCTGGAATGGTCTATCTAATTAATTTCTCTATAGTGTATTTCATTACCATAAGACGCACTCTATTTGAGTGTTCCCATTTTTCATGAAAAACTTTTCAGCAATAATGGATGAGGCACTAAGAGCACCAGGCTCTTCTTCTCTCAAAATCAAGTCCATATTAGTGATAGACAAATAGAGATCAAGAGATTCTTTCTAGTCCTTAAAATTGGTCTCATTCAAAATCTTGACAAAAGTCAAGCATAGACAAAAAAGGCTGGCATGATAACAACAAAAAGAATATTTAATATGCACGATGTGATCATGAAATAAGAGAATTAAATAGTTCCTTATGCACTGCCAATCATGACCTTTAGAAAAAATTTTCACATACTATAGTCCCGCCTAAGGGTCTTGAACTATAATAAATAAGAAATATAATAATTACAATACATAAATCTTATATCACCAAAATTTCTAATACTGATAGGGTACTCAAAAGATAATTGACATAAACATAAAACGAACAATGCATTGTACAACAAATTACATTAATAATAACACACTGATGCATTCGGATTCTCTGCTTAGATTTTTGCTTGCTTAGTTTTTAGCAACAGTAAAAACTGTTGCTAAAAACCAAGCAGGCCTCTGCTGGTTTTTTCCCCAAGCAGAGGATCCGCTCACACACACCGATAGGGTATAATTATTATTAATGTAATAAAATAATGATTAAAAAATTAATCATTCAACTCACAAAATTTGCATAATTATACCCAAGATAGGTGAGTTTATAGTTATACAAATTATCAACAATTATATTAAAAAGTATAATAAATACATATCATGCCTGATGAAATTATTCAATTCACATATAGACCAAAAATTAATTCCTTGACTCTGATACATCAACAAAGAGATTATGATGTACCAAGATGCCACTAGTAGAGTAAGGAATACTCATAAAAAATTTTTTAGGCCTAAAAACTAAGAGTACAATATTTAAAATCACAAACTTACTCCCATTAGTTATCATGTAAAAACACTAATGAGACACATATTCTCCTTGAAGCTTGATCAAAGTGACAACATGGTGAAATTTTAGGTACTATTGCCTGAAGGCCAATTGCAAAACGTATATAGATCTCTTTAATTTGCATACTGGATGCTTTTGACCATATTTCAAAAAAAAAAAACAATCAGGTTGATCTATGTACACATCATTCAAAAAATCACCATTTAAGAATATTGTTTTAACATCTATTTGGTGAAGTTCTAGGTCAAAATGAGCCAGAATTAAAAGAAATATAGATCAAATTAGATTCAACCCAAATACAAAAAACAATACCGAAAAGGGAAAAA
Source organism: Biancaea sappan (assembly GCA_037074585.1). Lineage (NCBI taxonomy): Eukaryota > Viridiplantae > Streptophyta > Magnoliopsida > Fabales > Fabaceae > Biancaea > Biancaea sappan. Next base: position 9,120,295 of record CM073499.1, read on the forward strand.
TTATTTACCATAAGAAACATACATTAATGCCACTCCGATAAGCCGTGTACACTAATGACATTTCAAAACCAATTACTTATTGTTACCATAATTGCTATTTTCCCCCTTTTTTTAAAGCCATAATTATTTTGAAATATATATATATATATATGTATGTATGTATGTATGTATGTATATAATTTGTAGAAATAATACCAAAGATTGGACCCGCGATAGCGAGCTCACAACCTCACAAAATTATCCAAATAGCATATTTGAATATCCAAAATAATTTGGCAGAACATTTAGAAACTATTTACAATAAAACAATATAATATAAGCAATCAAATAATTGTAAATTGTCTCTAAAATAATTAAAATACACAACGGTGTTACTAGGAGAGTGTGAGAGATATTTAACAGATAATAATGTCTACAATTTATATAAAAAAATTTCGAGCTGAATTTTAGAGAGTATAATATCCAATTAGGATTTTTGACATATTCAGTTCCAAATTCACCAGAAAAATTCAAAAATTTTGATCAATACAATTATGATCAAAATTATTTAAGCATACATATAAAATTGAGATAAACATACATATATAAATTAAATCCCAAATATATGTATGAATGACAACAATCTCAAATGACAAATCCCAAATTGACACTTGATGATTATCTATATACACATAATCCCAAATTGTGTCAAAATTAATATGTAAGTATATTTTGACATATTTACATCAAATACGATCAATTAATGTTTTGAGTATTGAAACTCAATTAACAAATTGACATTAATCACACACTCAGGAGATCTAGAACAATTCAATAATGAATTCGGTGATCACGATAATAGATGTAAATATTCAATCTTGATTCAATTTATGTGATTGAATTCAATAAAGATGGCTCGATTGTTTCATGATAAAATCCTAATAATTTGATTTATTCCGTATATACATAATCAAATTGAAAAATAATTGGGATTGAAAATAAGGATTGAAAATTTAGGGTTTTATATAGAAAGTTTTTTATGAACCTTGACTCAAATTATATAGCCATAGAACAATCTCTAATTAAATAAAATAAATATATATAGGTGTCCAAAAATTTTCAAAAAATTACCAAAAAAAAAAAGAAATATTAAATAATTAATTTTTTTAAAAAATTTCAGGCTTGAAAGTGAGCCCACGTGCCTAGTCTGTGAGTGGAAGGGAAGATTCATCTTCCTCACTTTCTCCATTATTAATTAAATGAGTTTTGTAATATCTTTTCAGAGAAGATATTTTGACCCCATTTTCTCCATTATTCAAAGGGTGAATATCATACCATATCAAGTCCTACTCTTTCATTGTCATGTTAATAAATTAGTTTTTCTTAATATCTTTTGAAAAAAGATTGCAGAGGGATTCTCTCCATTATTCACGTCTTGTATGTCTCTCATTCTCTACTTTTCACGTCGTCAATTTTTTGGGGCCAAGGTACCATAAATACGACCTAATCGTAATTTATTATAATTGATTATAATCAACTTGAGATGACTAAACAATTATAATTGATTAGTTCAATCATTCCAAAACATATGGGAGGAGGTTTTGCTCTTGGGTGCCACTGACGTAACAAAGAGGGAATTACTTACACACGTACATCACCAATTGACTCCACTCACCGTAATCACCAAATTCAATTGAAAAATGATCATGTTTTTTTGGAGTATATGATTCTTGTGATAGTGTTAAAGTGAAACTCCAAATTAATTTTAAGATTAATTGAACAAAGATTGCTAAAAAAGCTTACATGAGTTTAATCTGATAAAAACAGAAAATTTCAGATCTAGGATTTATGGATTGTGAAAATTCAGATCTATTATAAAAAATTAATAGCTATAATTTGTATCAACAACCAGGCTCTGATACCAATTGAAGGATTTAACTAAATTAAATTAAAGAACTTGATCGGTTTTAAATATAAGATCATAGCATATTAATTAACATGTAAGTAGAAGAATAGATCAAGGATGTGTATCTGTGGCAACAGCCAAAACTCATGATCATAATCGGTCATCGGATATAATTAAATATAAGAAAAGAAAACAAAATAATTGAGGAGAGTAAAACTACTCTCTTGGCAAAATATGTTTTCAGATGGTGTTACTTTATTGGGACTGCTACACCACATATATAGGCAGAGAGTAAGAACCCCTCATTGTGAAATCCTAATGGACTGACATTCCATCATTAGTCAGCCTACACAAAGCCCAGTTTCAATTGAATAAGAATTGTTTAATTTATAAAAGAATTTACATTAACCTATTATTAAAACTGGATAATACATATAAATAAATAAATATATGTATAGATAAATATGATTTATGGTAGTCCATATGAAAAATCCAACACATCGTCCTTTCGCACCAAAGTCGGCCATGGAAGCGAATTTGCTGCATGGTGACCTCTAAAGGCAGCGTACCTTTCCATTTCGCCATGGTTTAAACCGTGGCGAATACTTTCAGCAATGGTAAAAATCATTGCTAGAAGTGTTGTAAAATAATCATGGTTAAAATCATGGTGAAATGGAAAGGCACGTTGCCTTTAGGGGGCCGCCATGCAACAAATCCACTTCGACCACCCCCTATGCCATCAATGGCCTCTTCCTTTGTCGTCGTTGGCAACCACCTTTCCATCCTCTATCTTTCTTCTTCATTCAGCTTCTTTCTTCTGGCAACCACAATACCATCATTGGCAACATCGATCTTTCTTCTCTGTGATCCTAAATGCTCGAAGAGAATTCGAGAACACTCGACTCTAGTTTTATGGCTTTGATTTAATTCAACAAGGACGTCTTCGAGGGCAAGTCCTAATGGGTGTAAAAATTCATGCCCTAACCACAATGGCTACTGCGAAGTCCATTCATGTCCCATGTTCCCTAATCAGATCCATAAAATCTCCCATTATGGACAAAATCAAATCCAACAACGAAATCCCCAAGATTATAAGCTTCTTGAACTCGGAGGACTTGCAAATGCGACTGTTGGCCATGGATTGTGTTTTGGAAATTAGGTATTTTGGGAGGAAGGAAGCAATTGAGGCTATGTTAAAGGAGGGTTTGGTGAAAAAGCAAATGGAATTGCATAGATCAAAAATGGGTCGTGATTTGATCAACTTGGATCGACATAGTGAACGACATAGAGGAAGAAGTATTGTGGGGCTCTTATTTAGAACGTTGAGGGAAGGGAAGAGGAAGCAATGTTTATTTCAATAATTTAATAATTATAAGCACTTGAATATTTTTTTTATCCAAATGTTTTAAAAATGATAAAATATACTTGAGGTCCCTATAGTTTCATTGAAGAATGATTTTATTATCTGTAGTTTGAAAATAATGAATTTAGTCCTTATAGTTTTCAAAACCATGAAATAGACCCTGAATTAACTTTTTGTTAATCAATCGCTAGTTAACTCTAACTGGGATGCTGATATTAGTAGTAAAATCCATATCAGCATTGACTGTGTACCACTTATGCTGACATGGACTAGCCACGTGGACTCTTTGAAAAAAAGTTTTAGTTTATTCACCTAGGTCCTTGGTCAAAATTTTCATTTTGACCAATTTTTGATATAAACTCATTTTCTACTTCATCTAGGTCCCTACTTTAAGAATATATTTTTTCTCTATCAAAATGATCCCTACAAACTTTTTGTTTTATTCAATTTAGTCCTTGTTCTTTACTTTTATGCCTTTTTCTCACGGTTTGATCCTCCAAATCAGTTTATAATGTTATTTTTAGTCATGATATGATCTAATATATCATTTCTACTCAAAAATAATATAAGAAATGAATTAAAATTCAAGTTTTAAAGCTTACCATTTATTTACTTAGGTCATTAGTCAAAATTTTTCTTTTGTCCAATTTTTGATATAAACTAGTCTTCTACTTCGTCTAGGTCCCTAGTTTAAGAATATATTATTTTTTAAAAATATCCCCTACAAATTGTTCAATTTGTTTACTCTAGTCCCAATTTTTCGCTTTCATACTTTTTTCTCACTGTTTGGTCCTCCAAATTAGTCTATAATTTCATTTTTAGTCATGATATGATTCAATCTATCATTCATACCCAAGAACAATACAAGAAATTAATTAAAATTTAAGTTTCAAAGTTTACCTTTTATTCACTTAGGTATAAATGATAGATTATATTGTTTTAACTTTGAAACTTAAATTTTAATTAATTTCTTATATTGTTCTTGGGTATGAATGATAAATTGAATCATATAATGACTAAAAATGAAATTATAGACTAATTTGGAGGACCAAATAGTGAGAAGAAAGTATGAAAGTGAAGAATCGAGACTAAACTGAACAAATTGAAAAATTTGTAGGGGATGATTTTCACAAAAAATATATTCCTAAACTAGGGACCTAGAGACCTAAGTAAATAAAAGGTAAGCTTTGAAACTTAACTTTTAATTCATTTCTTGTATTATTTTTAGATAAAAATAATAGATTAAATCATATCATGACTAAAAATGAAATTATGGATTAATTTGGATGAACAAATCATGAGAAAAAATCATGAAAGTGAAAAATAGAGACTAAAGTAAACAAACTAAAATTTTTGTAGGGGATAATTTTGACAAAGAAAAAATATATTTTTAAACTAGGGACGTAGACGAAGTAGAAGAAGAGTTTATATAAAAAATTAGACAAAAGAAAAATTTTAACCAATGACCTAAGTGAATAAATTTAAACTTTTTTTTTTATCGAGTCCACATGGCTAGTTCACACCAATATAAGTGGTACACAATCAGTCATGACATGGATTTTAATACTGACATCAGCATCTCAGTCAGTGTTAACTAACGGTTGACTAATCAAAAACTAATCTCGGGGACCTATTTCATTATTTTCAAAACTATAGGGACTAAATTCTTTGTCTTTAAATTATAGGGACTAAAATCACTTTTCAATGAAACTATAGGGACCTCAAGTATATTTTAATTTTTTAAAAATAGCTTATAAATTTTAAAAGTTTTTTTAAAATATGTATCTAAATATTAAATAACTTAATTTAAAAGGATTTTATGGCAAAAGAGCTTTTCACATATGGGCTTCTTCTTTAAGTGTTTAAATAAGCTGTTTACCCAAACTGGCCTTTAATAATATACTAATAATTTACCAGTTTTGGTATGATTATATTTTATCCCTATATTTTATTTGAGTTTATTTAAATTTAACTTAGATGATTTAAATGTTTGATCTAATTTTAATTTCAAGTTTAAGTTGTTATTAGCATCCTAGGTTTATTTATCCTTTTACTAATTAGTATTCTTTTGTTTCTAGAAGCTATTCTTTTGTTAAATTAATTATTTAAATTGGTTGGAGCTCCTAATCTAATCATGTCTCCTAGATTTTTTTTTATTCTAACTAATTCCCATATATATTTTCATCATGGATTAATTACTTGTGTACTCTCTTGAATTAGGGTTTTAGTTTCGGTACTTTAAATATTTATTTTAATCTATTTATTACCCTCTCTAAGGGCACGCCTATTCTCATGGAGAATATTAAATTTGTTTATTAATACATTTATCTTACCTTAGTTTGACATTTAAATCTATTATATGTATCTTGCTTTGATATTATTTGAATTTCTTATTTCATATTATTTTATTCAATTTTATTTGAATTAAGCTTCTTTAAAAAATTTCTTTGTCCTATCCCAACACTATATTATTAACATTAATAGCTAATTAATCGATAGCTCACGCCTAGCTATATATATATATATATATATATATATATATATATATAATTTTTTTCATTTATTATCAGAATTATTTACTTCCCCTTAAGTTGGTTTTATCCACTACCAATAATACCACTTTATTTTATTTCAATGCACTTACGCCTAAAGTGCATTATCCTCCTCCTAAATTATTTATTTATATGTTATTATACTTTACTTATTTTTATTACATTAATCCTTTCCTATTGGTCTCATCCAGTGTGATTTCGCCCTATTCCTAACTAAATTTTATTTTTCATTTTAGTCTTTCATTTTTATATTTCATTTTAGTTCCTGAATCACGTTTCACTCATAGGTTAAGCATCACACCATATATCATCCATCATACCACACAATTCATGCAAACTAATGCATGTTTGTATTTTCGGCAGGATGAATGCATCGGTCAATGAGGCTGGAAATCCCATTAACAGGAGAAATGTTTGTCATTTGGATAGACGTTGAGGAATCTTGTCAACCATGTTAAGCAATTGCAACAATTTCCAGTGGAGCCAAATCACATTGGATGATGACTCTACATCTTTGCCCTCAAACTATCATCTATAAAGTTGTGGTGCCTCCAATCACTATGGGAGTAAGTCAAGTTTTTGACTGAAATTTTACAACTGAGGTATATTGAATATATTTACGACTGCTTCCTCTGATATTTTCGACTGAGTATAGGTAGGAAAATCCATTCGCCTAATATATATAGTTTACGACTGAAAAATTCCTACTGATTTTTACTATATATATTTGCGACTGCTTTCTCTATTTTTTTTACACCCATTCAGTAAGAAAATATAACTTCACTAAATTAGTAAATATTCATCCCACTTATCTCTATTTGTTTCTACAACCATTCAATAGGAAAATATAATAGTAAATATTCTTACCACTTATCTCAGATACGAGACTTTTTGATATAGGTGAGTAAAATATTTTAAAAATTAAAATTAATAATAAATATTTTAAGAGAGTAATAAAAAGATATTTTAATACATATTTTTTAAATTTTTTATAATAACAAATTTATATTTAAAAATTATATAATATATATAATCATGTTTATATTATTTTTTAATTATTATTAAATTAAAATATATTAAATATTAAAATTAAAAAAATACAAAAATAAAATGCTGCACTCACACTCGAGAGGCAAGCCTCTCGATTTTCATTTTTTTTAATTTTATGATTTATTTTAAAAGTAAAAATTTTTAAAATAGTGTAAATTTATTATATTTATCAAATAAATATATGTGAGTAAAATATTTTAAAAATTAAATTTAATATACATTTTGATATAAGTGAGTAAAATGTTTTAAAAAATTAAAATTAATAATAAATATTTTGAGAGAGTAATACAAAGATTTTTTAATATATTTTTTTTATTTTTTATAGCAACAAATTTATATGTAAAGAATTATATAATATATATAATTATGTTTATATTATTTTTTAATTATTAATAAATTAAAATATATTAAATATTAAAATTAAAAAAAAACCAAAATTGGACTCGAGAGGCTTGCCTCTCGAGTTCCAATTTTTTTTAACTTTTATGATTTATTTTTGAATTTTTCTAAAATTTTAATTTTATGATTTTTTCAAAAATAAAAATTTTAAAAATAATATAAATTTATTATATCTATCAAATAAATATAGGTAAGTAAAATGTTTTAAAAATTAAAATTAATAATAAATATTTCGAGAGAATAATAAAAAGATATTTTAATACATTTTTAAAAAAATTTTTATAACAACATATTTATATTTAAAAAATTATATAATATATATAATTATGTTTATATTATTTTTTAATTATTATTAAATTAAAATATATTAAATATTAAAATTAAAAAATATAAAAATAAAATGCTGGTGTGAATTCTAGAGGCTAAGAATTATATAATATACATAATTATGTTTATATTATTTTTTAATTATTATTAAATTAAAATATATTAAATATTAAAATTAAAGAAAAAAGAACTCGAGAGGCTTGCCTCTCGAGTATGAACTCGAGATACTTGCCTCTTGAGTTTTTTTTTTTTTTTTATGATTTATTTTTAAAAAAGATTTTAAAATTTTAATTTTATAATTTATTTTAAAAATAAAATTTTTTAAAATAGTGTAAATTTATTATATCTATCAAATAAATATAAATGAGTAAAATGTTTTAAAAATTAAAATTAATATACTAGTAAAATGTTTTAAAAATTAAAATTAATAATAAATATTTTGATAGAGTAATAAAAATATATTTTAATACATTTTTTTAAATTTTTTATAACAACAAATTTATATTTAAAAAATTATATAATTATGTTTATATTATTATTAAATTAAAATATATTAAATATTAAAATTAAAAAATATAAAAATAAAATACGAAATCAAACTATCTCTGTGAACTCGAAAAATTTAATATGAGTACATAGAAGAAATATCAATAAATAAAAATAATATTATACAATATGAAAAAAAATTAATTATCACTTTCAGAATTTTTTTCACTTTCTTCATTTGCTTCTTCTTCTTCATTTGTTTCTTCGTCTTCATCCTCAGATTGGTTTTCATCTGTATCTTTGTTTTCTTCTTCTTCCTCTTCTTCTTCTTCTTCACTTTCTTCCTCTGCTTGTTCGTTTTGATGTTCCTCTTCTCCTTCAATTTCATAAGTTATTTCTTGATAGTGTCCCTGTTCTTGTAAATTATCATTTAATAAATCACTAGATACAACAGAAACATGAGATTGCTCATTCTGATAGGTAACTTCTAGTGTTTGTTGGTTGTCTACTAGACTTCTTGGCCTAGTTTTTATAACAACCCACCATTCTGATTTTTCTCTACTTCTGATTGGATAAGGTACAAAATATACTTGTGTTGCTTGGTGTGCAAAGACAAATGGATCAAATTTTTCATATTTTCTTGTATGTCTAATTTCTATAATTTCATAATGCGAATGTACCTTAGTTCCACGATTCAATACTGGATCAAATCAATCACAATAAATTAAAACAATCTTTTTTGTAGGTTCACCAAAATACTCTAGTTGTATAACTTCTTTGAGTACTCCAAAATAATCATTTTCTCCACCGCTTACTCCAGTACCTTTAACATACACTCCACTGTTAATTGTTTTCTTGCCAGTACTCTAAGAATCTGTATGAAATTTGTATCCATTTACAAAATATATTAGTCATGTCTCTACTTTTCTAAATGGTCCCTAAGCCAAGTCTCTAATATATGAGTTACTGAAGACCTGAGGTTGAATATGTACTTAGTTCAAATGAGTAATATATAGTCAAAAAAATAAACCAATATACATATATTATATTTAATGTAATAATCATTACACTACTTACAAGATTTTTTAACCAGAAGACAAAATATTGTTCAACATTTTTATCAATATCACCTGTCGAGAAGTGGAGATTTAAACTTCTATGATATTGTTCAAAATTGCTGTAGTACAAAAGTGAAGTCAGTGAGCATAATACTCCAAAAATATTTGATTAAATGTAGTCACATTAAGTATAAAGTATTTCTTACTCAAGATATGGTTTCTCTTCATCACAATTGAGAAGGACGTAAAGATGAGCTGTCATGAATTCTCTATCATCCAAATATCTAGTGACGCTCTTTCCAAATGGGCGCCCAAATTGGTTAAAAATTGATAATGTCGTTGGGTGGCTTGTCCCTTCTTGCATACAGATATTGCGACCAACTCTTGTTCTAACTGAGTGTACATGGGATTCAAAGTAGTAAGAACAAAAATATGATGTCTCCTGTGCTAAATAAGCCTCGCAAATAGAACATTCTACCTGAGCTTTATTCTTCACTGTCTTCTTAATTTTGTTTAGAAACCTTTAAAATTAAAAAAAAATAGTTTAGTCTGTATTAAATAATGCCAAATTAAAATAATAAAAAAA